>CM076924.1:12359337-13039884 GCA_039566165.1 Maruca vitrata | reverse complement strand
AATATATCCCACTGCTTGATTCTGCAGGTATCTGCAAAAATTAAGTGGTGTTTATGTGGGCTTATAGTAACCTCTATGAAAAACTTAGTATCGCTTGGAAGAAATAATAGCCTTGATAAACAATCATAATATACATAATATTCTTTCTATCTATAATTACCTCAATCCTTCTGATTTTAGCAGATGACATACCTATGAGGTTGACAGGTAAAATAAAACTTATCAGGCCCCTAGACAAAGTTAACAATTTTTGAAACGATAACGAAATTCCCGGAGAAGTTTATAAAATCCCATACATTTTATTCTTTTCGAACTTCGTTATCGTTTCCTGATGTTGTTACTTTGTCTAAGCTCTCAAGCCTATCGCCTTCTACTCTGAAAGCTTGCAGATATGTCATTTCATGCTTACGTCAATAAAAATTGTTTTTTTTTTAAATCGCTAGTTCAACTAAATTATTGCCACTTTGATGTATTTTTTTAATTAAAGAATACAATACTATACACGAATAATAAACCAAAGCCGCTCTAAGTTGGGTCGACGGACACTTTTTATTTTATATTTTGCATTTATCCTTGTTAAGAGGAAACAATGTGAAGCGAATCATAAAACAACTTTTAAAAATAAGACGTTATTTCAAAACATGTCAAATGCACCTAATTATCTAATTATTTGTCTTTTATTATAAAATAATTGACATTATAAAACGAAAACGTACAATTTCCACTCTTGTATTATTGGCTTTTGCTAGGTTACGCCGTTTTGACGCACGTTTTCATAGTGACGTAATGGGTAATACTCACTAGGTATTTTTTAGAAATAGGATGAAGGATTTAATAATTATTGTTTTTAATAATAATTTTAAATAAGAAACTTCAATTCAATCTTCTGGATGTGAATAAATGTTTTTAATAAAAAATTGTTATAATAGGGTATTTGACTATTTTTTTATTTTGATATAGTTGGATGGACCACTCGAACACAAAGACACTGTTGAAAGTATCACTGATATCTGGATGTAACTCAACGAGATATTACAATTTTAATTGCACATTAATTTGGTCGAGCTGCAAAAATGCTACCCATACAAACGCCGACTGGCGTGTGACGTCACATCGCTAGTTTGATTGTATGCAGCGCCTAAGAAGTTTGTTCGGTAGGTTCATCAAAAGTGCTGCGTTTATTGATATGTTTTCATAATGAAAAGATGTGACTAATCCTGTTATTTAATAAGATGAAAAAGAAATTTTAAATGATTTTTCGCAATTTTGGAATGGACTTGCCAACCCAACTTTAAATTGTTTTTTGTGATCTCATTTCGCCAAAAAATTTAAGTTTCGTTTTCATTAATAATATTGATTTACATAAATCTTAACTGATTTTCATAAAAATGGCAAAGCATAACAACTATTAACAACCACAGTCGAATACCCTATTAGACCTTTGCTTGGGTTATAAAGTGGAAATAACTGTTACTTATATACTTCGGCAATTTTACTCGTCGTCCCTCACTAGCGTTGCAAGTCAGTCTGACATGTAAATCAAATCGGCCAACTTAGAGCGGCTCTGGTATAATACCTTAAAACTAACACTAGAACGCTCTCATGCCTATTATTAATTAAAGTAAACAAGCCAACCATCAAATTGTTTATTATTCGCGGTAGTGGGACGAAGCAAAACACTCTAATTCACTCCGGCACTGTAACTGGTTATTACCGGTTTGGATGTGATTTTGGTATGGTCGGTAAAATCCATTTTGTTAACAGAAATGTTATGTCGTGGGAAACCCGATCGATAGGATATAATTTATGGAAATTGCAGAGATTTTTTACATCATAAGTTACTAAATAAAGTATTACATACTATAACTTATGATATGAAAATCCTCTAAAAATTAATAAGTACAAATACATAAAAAATTGTGTGAGGTTTTTATAAAGAAATAACTTAGACCGGAGTCAGGAAATTAGCGAGAGGTCGCCAGATCAAACGCCGCCACGTTACCAATGTGTTTTTAAAATTTGAAATTCATATGTACGATTATTTAACGCTTTAACGGTGAACGAAAACATCGTGAGGAAACCTGCACACCTAAGAAGAAATTATTGGGTTGTGTAGTCGACCAACCCGCACTTGGCCAGGGTGGTCGACTAAGGCCTTATCGCTCTAGTTTAGGGTAGTCTCGTGCCCCAGCAGTGGGGATGTATATGGGCTGATGATGATGATGACAGGAAATTAGCGGATGCACGCCCGTGCCTCGGAAAGCTCGCTAAGCCGGTGGTCCTGCGCCTGATCTCCCATACAGGGTGCATTTGTGTTTGCGTGCACTATAATATCTCATGCACAGTTGGCTGATCTCCATAAAGATAGTAGCGAACTCATGGCTCAAGTCAAGTTATCCGTTCCAGCTCGCGTGCCGCGCCACCCAATCAAGAAATCCTTTTCTTTACCCAAGTCAAAGACCAATCTGGGAAGTCATGCTCCCCTGCCTAGATGCTGTAGAGAATACAATGCAAATAGTGAGTTTGCAGATATATTTTGTGATTCTCTGGCCAACTTTAAAGGTAATTTATCTCACTCATTGCCTAACTGAAAACAGTTGAATTATGTTTCTATATTTGTAAGATATTGTACCTGTTGTTTTGTTTTTATTGTGTCACTTATATTTTATTTCCAATTTTATAATTATGTGTTTAAATAATATGTTGTTTTTGTCAATGTTGTGTACGCCTATAATAGGCATATATATAAGAACTCTACTTCTATACCTTACTTTTTACGTTTGTTTTATGTATATGCTGTTGGTGTACCTTTTGTAATAAATAAAAATAAATAAAGATCGGCCGCCATGTCTGAAATCTATCGGTGAGATATGATGATGATGAAGAGATATACCTCAGCCCATAAACGTCCCCACTGCTGCGGCACTAAACTAGGGCGATAAGGCCTTAGTCAGCCACCCTGGTCAAATGCAGGTTGGTCGACTACACAACTTTACAATTTTTATTATATGTATGCAGGTTTCCTCACGCTTTTTCTTCACCTTCATCGTTAAAGCGTCTAATAATCTTACATAAAAATTTCAAATTTGAAAAAAACCAGTAGTGCGTGGCGGGGTTTGAACTATCGACCTCTTGCATGGCAAGGAATTACCTTAACCACTCGGCCATCGACGGTTATTTCAATTGCATAATTGATATTAAATGAGAAGATTTTTCTTAATAATAGAAGTACATATTGCTGCAGCTTCTTGATTTCTTCTGTATCTAGTCACAATAATTGTTTATCAACTAAAAGCGTACAATACAACATTATTTGTAACTACTAACAAAATTACTCCTAATTAAGCTAATTGCAGACTGTTTAAATACGATTGATCATTAATTATTCATGAAACGGTTTTATTGATTTTATAATTGGCCTTCAGGAAGTCTTATGGCAACAAAACTTTGCTTTTTATTAATTCAGTAGGTATGATGGCGCTTTTTTATACGGACTTATTTGCGTTAAACGTTAAATTCTTCCTTATTAATGTTGTAAGTACTAAAGTAAGTCCGTCTGTCGTGCTTTCACGCCAAAACTACTGAACCAGTTAAGTTAAATTAGGAATAGATAAAAAAGCGTCGATGGCCGAGTGGTTAAGGTCGTTGCTTGCTATGCGAGAAGTCACCAGTTCTAACTCCGTCACGTACCATTGTGTTATTCAAATTGTAATTTCACAAGTCCGATTATTCGGCGCTTTAACGGTGAAGTAAAAAAATCGTTAGAATCCTACGAAAAAATTCTTTGGGTGTGTAGTCAACCAACCCGCTTTGGGCCTGCGTGGTTGACTAAGGCCTTATCGCCCTAGTTTAGTGCCGCAGCAGTGGGGACGTTTATGGGCTGAGGTATATCTCTTCATCATCATCATATCTCACCGATAGATTTCAGACATGGCGGCCGATCTTTATGGAGATCAGCCAACTGTGTATGAGATATTATAGTGCACGCAAACATAAATGCACCCTGTATGAGAGATCAGGCGCAGGACCACCGGCTTAGCGTGCTTTCCGAGGCACGGGCGTGCATCCGCTAATTTCCTGACTCCGGTCTAAGTTATTTCTTTACAAAAACCTCACAATTTTTTGCCGACGCCGGACTCGAACTGAAGAACTCTCGGTCCTAATGCAGCACTTGCTACCAATAGACCAACGAGGCAATCAATATAGCTGTTAATATTAGTACGAAAATATTATTAGCTAAACCGAAACGCGAATCCGAAAAATGTCTTAGCCAATGTATCGAAATCTGTAATTTACACAAAACGACATCCAAGAACGAACAATACAAATAGTTAACTGGAAAATGTCCGGGATATTTACCATGTGGTTTTGTTTTAATGAGCTCACGATATTTCGGCACTGTTGCCAACGCCATAACATTTTCAGTTTCCTTATGTCTGTAACCATCATCATCATCAGCCCATTTCTGTCCACTGCTGGACATAAGCCTCCCCTGAGTAGCCATGACAGTTTAATAAAAATGAATTGCTGTTCGTTGAGTCTGACTAAAACTCGAGAACGCCCGGACCGATTTGTGTAATTTTGGTATTAAAATGTTCGTCGTAGTTCAGGGAAGGTTTCAATGAGAAAATATAGAAATAGAATCAGTATTGGCGGTATAAAATACGCCGGGACCACTAGTAGGTAATACAAATAGTCATTCAATATCAACAAAAATTTCAGTCGAAAAACAAACGATTGCAACAAGGTCATAGCGTGTTTAAAAGCAATACAAAATTTTGTGGAACATTTTTCGTTCATTGAAATTATTTAAGTATTTAATGTTTGATGTGGCGATTTCATCGAATTACCACTGATTACTGTCTCGCATGTCAAATTCTATTAGTGGCTAAATTCTACTGTTTATCGAACTATGCTGGCACTTGATTATGTTCTGTACTTCACTACATACATAGAATAAAGCAAAGTCGCTTCCCGCGTCTGTCTGTATGTAATATGTACGTATGTATGCTTAAATCTTAAAACTACGCAACGGATATTGATGGGTTATTAAGCTAATGCATAGCTTTTATCGCGGGCTTTGCTCGCGGCGACCGAACCAAGAAATTCCGTAACGAAAAAACCTCACAATCGTCTAACGTCGTTTCAGTTCGGTAGACTTCGGCACGGTGTTTGTGTGCGTGCGGTTAGACGTATTGTACGACTCTACGAAACTCGCACGAATCGAGACGAGCTGCTCCAAAATCGGACGATGCTATGCAATAGCTATACCGCGGCAGTCCCCGAGTGCCACACGCCTTTTAATAGATAGAGAGATTCAAGAAGGTTTTTTTCTATACTAATATTATAAAGTTGAAGAGTTTTTTTATTGTTTGACGCGCTTATCTCAGGAACTACTGGTTCGCCTTGAAAAATATTTTTGTGTTGGGTAGACCAATTAATGAGGAAGGCTTTGGGATGACATCACGCTGCCACCAATAGGAGCAAAGAAACAATGAAACATGTAAAAAACAGGGGGCAAAAGGCAGACGAAGTCACTGGCACAGCTAGTGTATAATATACCTACTCGAAGCGAAGCGAGTGCGGGCCACTAGTGATATATAAATAATTCAGTATATTATTCAGTAAATTGTACAGCTTCGGATTCACATCGAATGTCAAATGTATTGTGGTTTGAACCGCTGCTTTAGGCCGGATTTTAAACTGTTATCCGTTCCTACAGTAATAGTAGTCTCTATGATATTGTAAGAACAATATAATTCTGAACGTCTCTATGCTTTGTTGAAAAACCGTATCAACTATACTACTACTCTATATATTGTAAAGGAGGGTCTCGTATGTACTAAACACCAACCAAGTGAAAGTGTACTAGATTAAGAAGTTATTAGTAACAATTACGAAAATTTTTTTAAAAGTTAACAAAATATGTTACTATAGTTATATGGGGTCCCCCTTTAACGTTTTGTTTTTAGTAATTGTTGGAATAATTGCAATAGATATAGGTGAATAAATAAAACAATAAATATTTTACAACAACACAAACATCGATCAGATCGATGATCGATAGTTAATATCTTTAACACTTGTGTAACGGATATCAGTAACGCTATTGAAAGAGAATTACATATACAATTTCTCGCACTTTATAGCGAAGTAGGTAAAAAGTAGCTTTGTGTTTTTTCAGGCTCTACTACTAATTGTGTACCAAATTTCATTTACATCAATTCAATAGTTTCATCGAAAAATTGTGACAGAAAAACAATTGCTTTCGCATTTATAAATTTGTTAGGAATAAAGGATGAAAATGCCTAGAAAATGATCATTTTCAATAACGTATACGATACGACAAGCAAACTTCAAAAATTTAAAGAATACAAGTAAATAAATAAAAAACAAGTAGTCAGTTGCTACATTTTTTACTTTGGATTAGTCATTTCTTTGACAATAGAAAGATGATAAATCTTTTCTACAATGGTTGGCTTTCTTATCAAAAATAAAAATAATGAAATTGAACATATCAAGTCTCGGAATAGCTCGTGAAAGCAATAATCGTAAGCCGTATTTTTCTGCATGAAAAATTATTGAAAACTGACGTATGTTTTTTGAATTGGAATCAAATGTAACATACATCATCATTTGTGATAGACAATATGTTGTAGGTTTCCACAGAAATTGTTGAATAATAGAATACTTTGCAGGTATCATACAATATTTAATATTTAATGTTATGTAATAAAATTTGAAATAATTATACTCCAGTTAAATTTGATTAGTTATTATATTAATAGTAAAAAATGCATTGATTGTCTTTTAAATATTCATTATTTTATAAAACAATTAATGCTTTTTTACCTAATTTTAAAATTATTGTATGCAGTAAGCGAGAAATGGTATAGGTATTAGAATATAACTAACTATATTAAGAGTATTAATATTGTTTGAATATAAAGAAATTTTTCTTTTTTCCATTTGTAAAAATACAATAATAATTAAATCGTTCAGAAAATAAATATAAGATGCCTATCCAATACGATTATCACTTCATAAAAAGTGAGCTCACATAATAATATATCATTTCTTCAGTTTAATATCCAGCACAGGAAAAATCTTAGCGTTATTAACTAAGGCCCCTTAATGAAATAATAATTAAATGTATATGAAACTCGGCACAGATATGCCGCACGAAACGGCGCCTTGACAACCGAATATACCTACGTCAAATAATTAACAGCTATGTTGGGTCGCGTTACAAATTACCAATTACCCCGGCCAAAACCTTATATGTATTTCGCACCGTCATCAAATACCTATTCGCACAAACGGCCGTCCCATTAACAATAAAAGAATTGACCGAAAACATTACGATACTCACGGAAATTTGAAACGGCGTCCGAAACTTGCCCACAAACAGTCACACAAAGTTAACACACAGTACAATCAATCAATCCACTATATCTACGCGAGAGAACTTTGCAATGGAAGTAGGGTTGGGGGTAAAATGGCGACGAGAGACGTGCGTCCACTACCGCTCCCAACAACAGACTGAGGTAAGGGTAACATAAAACCCCCGACTAACAAGTGTGAAGTAACAGTCTTTTTCGACCCAAGAGATTACCAGCATTACCGATACGATGAAATTGAAGATTAACATCCGTTCGTGATTAGCGGGCGCGATCGGGTCGAAAACTTCGATCGGTTAAGTTTGCGCGATTAAAGATAAGTTTTGATAGGTTTCGGGGCCGGAGCCGGAACATCCGGAACGGTTAATGACATGTTGATCTGCTAATGGATTTGTCGAAATTCGCCTGTGAAATTTCAGGATTTAACATAACCGAATTTTGTTTACGTGAACATCATATTTAAATGATTGGTGTTTTGCAGAATAACTCGCTTACATTAAAGAGCTCCTCCTCTTTTATGTTGCCGTGCCAATAGGGTCCATACAGATCTTTACCTTTTTGTTAACTATGTAATCTAATAAATAAATAATAATAAAGCTTTTTCAGTTTATTTAGTACTTATATTATTTTTTATATTGACAGAAATGTATAATTTCAGTTTTTATACTGATAAAATAAAAGAACTTTTCAGTAGCGAACTGAAACATCTTTTGTGACAAAATTCGTTTTTGTGTAACCTCGCATGATGAAACCGGTTGTTAATAATTCCGTTTCCTCTTTATTTATTTATTTTTCTTCCCCAAAGCAAGCCTATGTTTATGGGTCTCAGGGAAATGTTTTTCTTACATCCTGTTTTAGCTGCAATCTATCAGCCGTGTCACTCAAAATGTAACGGTGTTGGCTAACACTCCCGCCCTCAAATCCTGTACAGATTCCCCTTTTACCCCCATTCCGACTTTTAAGTATTCCAGGTGTATAAAGCAGATTAAATTTTATCACGGCGCCTGTCTTGCGTGGAAGCGCGTGTGGAAATGTATATTTGCATGGCGAGAAGTGCGTGTGACTTTTGTATTTACTTTTTATTTTGAGATGAGTGTTTTATCCGGTCTCAATCCGATATCGAGTTGTAAACTTTTACTGTCTGTGATTTTGGGAATGAAAGAGAATTTTCGTTTAGGTCATGTCTACTTACGATGTTAAGGATTTCTTTATTAGGCTACTTACTAATGTATGACATCAGGACTTAGATAAAAATCAAAGTGCATTAGTATCTAGCCCTAAGCCTGAAGCTGTTACATTTACAACTAGAAATAACGTAATGAAAACGTAAACACTTATTATGAATAAATGATGAAGATGATGGCTCTTGCGACTACTTACTTATAACTTTAAACTGTTATGGTATAACACATTATAAAACTGAATATTTCCGGGATATATGCCATGTTGTTTTGTTTTATTAAATATCATCCCCCAATGAACCACATGGGGGTTGAATTAAAAAAAAGTAGCCAATATGTTATTCCAGAGTGCCAGCTACCATCATACCAAATTTCATGAAAATCGGTTCAGAAGTTTGAGCGTGAAAGAGTAACAAACATCCATACATACATGCAAACATCCATAGATACAAACTTTCACCTTTATAATATTAGTAAGGATCGATAGCTCATTAAAACAAAACTAAGAGGTAAATACAATTTCATTGGCCGTTGTTTAAAAAAACTGTATATTTATATAGTGTGTATAATTATTTAACATTATTATTATATTTAACATTACTCTGTCCTTCACTCTTCTTATTATGTATCCTCTGTTACTCTGCTCCAGTCTGATTCTAAAGCAAACGGCTAACTGAAACGTAAACAGCTGTAGGTACACGTATTTCCATTTGCCGCGCGAGTTTATTCTCTTCCACTGGTATTACACCTGATGTCTACAGGACTGAGCATTTCAATTATTGACGGTGTGTGACTAATCATAAGGCTTTGAGCATGTTTGTGGGATTAGCACAAGGACGTTTTGATGTCGTATTAGATGGTTGATTATGTGTGGTCGTGTAAATGTAGCTGTTTAATACAGAATTAGATCAAATCACATAATAATGTTAAAACAATTTTCCAGGTAGCAAAAAAAAATAATGACTCGAAAAATATCCTTTGTAGCATAATATTCATTTGTTTATAAAAGGAAAGCGTCGACGGCCGAGTGGTTGAAGCCGTTGCTTGGCAAGACAATGCGAGAGGTCGCCAGCTCAAAACCCGCCACGTACCACAGTATGTTTCAAAATTAAAATGTATTTATTTTCCATTATTCGACGCTTTAACGGTGAAGGAAAACATCGTGAGGAATACCTGCACACCTATGAAGAAATTGTTGGGTGTACAGCACTTTGCCTTCCGCCCGTGGCCCAGCAGTAGGGACGTATATGGGCTGATGATGATGATGATAATGATTTATAAACATGTATTTACTTTATCACTTTGTTAAAGAAATAAAACAGACAGGCAGATTCTAAAAAAAAAACGAATAAATAACAGCTGATTGTGTAATGTATCGCTCTAGTTTAGGGTAGGCCCGTGCCCCAGCAGTGGGGACGTATATGGGCTGATGATGATGATGATGTGTAACGTATTTTCCTTTCCGTTAATGTTACATAGCCTTCAGTGCAATTTTGTTGCAGAAAAATCTTTATGACAATACTTAATATTTACTAAGTAATATTTACCAGGAATAAATATTTGTTTATGGTTACTTGGACGTCTACGTACGTCCCTTTACGATCGCAGACAAATTGCAAAGTGCACGCGTATACAGATGAGTGGACTTGGATCGCAATTTGCTTTTAACTTTATTTCCTTTGCACCTGATATTCTTGTTTTATCCTTTATTTAAAAAAAAAGTCACTCCTACGTGTAATAAAACTCTACACTAACATATTTTTTAAAAGTTTGCCACTTTATTTTAAATGTGTACCTGTAAAACTAAGATCTATGAATACTGGGACTCCGTACTGTCTCTCAAGAGCTTTATTATAAAAAAAAAAACTCTTTTTAGTCAAAACTATGTACTCAAATATTGTTAAAATTTGGCCACTTCATTTTAAACGTGCGCCCCTAAATCTGATACTTTCCCACAAGTTCTACTACTCAGTTACACTGCAATACATTTAGTGGAACTAAAATATATACTAGAGTGGAACTGAATGGTAGAACTGATGGGAATGCACTGTAAATAAGAGATATACAGTTACTCCGGACTCAGACGAATACTCTGACTCCCTACTATCTTAGAAGTGATAACTCACTACTCAGAAAACAAAAAAATTATAATTTTATGGTTTAATTTTTATAATGTTCCCTCCGCTGCTGACATAAGCTGATAACTAATTAACTTGTAAATTACCTAAGAGCCAACATAATACAACTACGGACGGACGCTTAATAGATATATTTAAATAGTAATTAGCTTTCCACAAAAACAAAGATGTATTGAATAAACAAAAATGGCCTCCTTGCTCTTAATGGAATTATAGCAGTATTCCCTGTAAGAGTGTAATTGCTTTAACGAAAAACAACAGCCTTCATACCCTTGAGAGCCTTATAACGGCTCGAACACATTCGGATTTGTTCCCAGCTCTATAAAGTAACGGGATTCCCCCATACTGAGCGATTGGTGTTTATTGAAAGAAAGAAGAAAGAAGAAAGAAAAACATTTATTGATCACATACAATAGCACGATTTAACACACAATTACATATACAAGATAGTGATCAACAGGTTCTGCCTCAGCATGTGCTGCAGCGCCTGCTAGGACGCTACAGCGCTGATATTCTGGCAGAACCTATGATTGGTTAGTTAGAAAACCAAGAACATAGAAAATAAAATAAAAAAAAATAATAAATTAAAAAAGTATTGATATTGTTATCTTACGATTTTGCCTATAAACGTTAAATCAGGACTAAAGATGGGAAAGTATCTTTTGGGTTTTTCTGTCGACTTTCGTATGACGTCATTTATTGTCCAGCATGTTTATTTAAGGTTTTACGGACTTGACTTTGTCTACTAGAAAAAGCTTCAAAAGTTGAAAGAAAGAAAGAAAAATATTTTATTTAGTTACCAAAACAATTTGCATAATCACACAATTAAACAAGTAACATTGATGAACCGGTAACTAATTGGTTTAGTTGTCTGCTTGTAAGTGATACACGGTCCATTAAATCGTAAAGGAAATTTTTATTTCTTGTATTAATGGTATGAAAGCTCAATGTGAATTTAAAATTTGACAAAAATCGTATTAATGACGCCGCCTAAACGGGGTTTTTTTCCAAATTTTAAATTTATTGAAGTAAATGTTACAAAATGTGATGATGATGGTAACAATTGAATAATAACAGAAAAATTTAAAACTGAAAATGTCTAAGATATTTACCATGTTGTTTAGTTTCAATGAGCTCCTAAATATCGGATAAATATCCTGGATATTGTATGCCAAAAATACTAATATAAAAACCTCAAGGTTGGAATATCTGGTACCTATGTAAAATTGCAACATGATCTATTAAAGGTGGTTATAGACTACAACATTTTCTGGAGCATTTCTGTGTAATGTAACGTTCTTACGAATGGTACAATACAGGCAAAAGCTCAGTTTCCTAAGCATTTACGTTACGTTTAGTTCGTAAGAGGATGATACACTAGAACATATCATAGAGCGGCTCGTTGTTCTGTTACAAGTAAATGTTGTAGTCTATACTCACCTTAACATTCCCTTTAACTTCATATTACAAACGTCCCATGCCAACAAAAGCGTTAATTTTAGCAGTGAATTACAACAGTCCTCATCAAAAGCCTTTATTTATATTCCCCAAGTGCCTATCATCAGCTCACAAGGCTTTGTTCAAAGTATTTTCCTACAAATCCGGTAATGCGTACGATCAAATTAAATTGCGTCTTTACTGAGCGAATGTAATTTTGTTGATGAATTTAAAGTCTCAGGGTTGGCACTAAATTAGGTCAGGGCTAATTGGGGCAGTTCGAGTTTAGAGTAGAATGGAATAAAATTTTATTAAGCACACAGAATTACATGCAAAATTACATTACGGAGTGAGTTTTCAAATTTTTAATTTACGGAGTGAACTCAATCTAACCTAAGCTGAAATGTAAAGATGACAGTTAAAAACGAACGGCTTAGCTAGATTTATTTAATACAATATGTAATCAGAAAGATATTCATTGCAACTACTGCTCATATAATTCCTAAGAAAGATGATGCTTAATCCCATAGCTTGATGGCACATTGTATACATAATAATATATCATGTACTTGTCATAGGTTTGTTCCCCATCTGAGAAAAATATGTGAAAAATATTTGTAGGAGTACTGAGTAGAGACCTTCTTTTGTCGTAAAATGCAATACGCACCACCACTATTGGTAGAGGGGGTTCTCTCCCGGTGGTGTGTCGGACTCTCCGGTGACTGGCGGAAAGATGGTAAATGCCAGCCGCGGCTCCTGGGCAGAATGCAATGCCTAGGTGGTCTACTGACTAATACACCACGGTATACCTCATCGCCTGGACAGTACCACATCGTGGTTCTCCGGCTAAGCCCTAAACTTACAACGAGGCTAGCACTGAGATGAGGTCTGCAAGCAACAGCTTGACTGACTTCGATCAGGGAAATAGATCTCATTTAAAAAGGATATGTAACATTTGGACTGACGGGATTGGACCCATAGTCCTTCCTCCCGTGATGCATACTTCTAACAGACTAACAAGGAAAATCGTCATTGATAAAACAATGTCGAACAAACGAATTGATTAATCGGAGGTTTTGTTAGCCAATAAATAGTACTGAATCAAAATCTCAATTTACTCTCTTGTGGCAACCCTAATGCCTATAATAATGGGGATTTCGTGAATTACCGGATCAACGTTCCTCAACGTTACTTAATCAACAGCATATATCCTGTAAAACGATTTTCGATCTGAAGGGCGAAAGGTAATTTGAAAATAAGACACCTTAATTTTGTAGTTAATTAATTAATCCACTTTAAGGTATATTTTTTTGGTATGCAGTTAATGTGTACGTTCAATAAATGTATGAAATCCGTTTGAAAATTTGAATTTCATATGTACGATTATTCGAAACTTTAACGGTGAAGGAAAACATCGTGAGGAAACCTGCACACCTATTTACGACGATGTTATAAGGTTGTGTAGTCGACCATCCCGTACTTTGCCAGGGTTTTTGACTAAGGTCTGATTGCCCTAGTTTAAGGTAGGCCCGTGCCCCAGCAGTGGGGCCATATATGGGCTGACGATGATGATGATGGTGAAATCCGTTCTTATAATTTTTTTTAAGTCTTCTTAAAATAATGATTGGATTTACATAAGATATTTTCTGTAACATGCACAGCAGTATGCGCTGCGTAAAGACCGAGAGGTTCAGATATGACTCAGCCTGGAGTGCAGAAATTGGCGGTTGCATGCCCGTGCCTCGGAAAGCACGTTAAGCCGGTGGTCCTGCGCCCGATCTCGCGGAAGGTTGGAATGATGAAAGGTTTGGTGTCCCAAACTATCAGCATAAGGGAACAGAGAGTCCACTTGTGTTTCCGCGCACATTCGTGCACTATAATATTATTACATATGTCTTTCACACTTGGCTGGTGTCCATTGACATCGGCCGGCGGGGCCCAAATCGGTCAAACGCCCTATTTATTTACTTATGAACGAAACATTTTTTATTTTACTATGCGATAACTGATAAGCTCCAATTGATGGAAATTTATAATTTCTTTTAGATATTATATTTCTGTGTCTTACAAAAGAGGAATTTTCAATAATTATTATCAACCTACACGTAAAATCGTTGGTCGACATCGAAAGCTGAAAATACTCCTGGCTATTCGTTGGTAAAATGCAGGTTTGATAAGCACTGAATAGAAAATACCATAGTTTAGAACGTAGGTAACGCGTGGTTTTAGGATCAAAGTATGTATTGTCACAGTGCAAGAAACACCAAAATACTCAATTCACTTTAATAACCTTTTCCGTGTGGCTAACGTAAGTCGAAACTAAAAACTATAAAGGTTAAATCGTTCATTTAATCGTAGTCCAATAATAATGTATTGTTTTATTATTTTTTTTTAAGTTATTGCATAGGTTTTATCGCGGGCTTTGAGCGCGGCGACTGAACCAAGAAATTCCGTAACGAAAAAAACCTCACAATCGTCTAACGTCGTTTCAGTTCGGTAGACTTCGGTACAGTGTTTGTGTGTGTGCGGTTAGACGTATTGTACGACTCTACGAAACTCGCACGAATTGAGACGAGCTGCTCCAAAATCGGACGATGCTATGCAATAGCTATACCGCGGCAGTCCCCGAGTGCCACAAGTCTTTTTTTCATTTTTTTGTAATAAACCCATATCTACAGCTTGACTTACTATAAGTCAAGCTGTAGTTATGGTTCTTATATTTAAAAACTACATTGCACATAAAACTAGAGACCTTTTACAGATGTCTTAAACTCCAGAAATTCTGTGTTAGATCTTCACGAATTTTTTTGTGGCGATCATCAGAGTTTATCGTTGTTTTTATCTATTTAAATACGTTCCTGACGCAAAATTGGGTAATATTCATTATCTAACTTTTTAAATAGTGTTTTATTTGACTTATTCAAATCAAGCGAATTTTCTTCATGCAGCGCTTCAATTGTATCATATTCAGACTTTCAGAAAATTGCAATTCAGTTGATACCAGTTAATTTCTACATTACGTCTGAAATCCTGAAATAGATCATAGAGATTTCAAAAAAGACGTGTGGTACTCGGGGACTGCCGCGGTAAAGCTATTGCATAGCATCGTCCGATTTCAGAGCAGCTCTTCTCGATTCGTCGTACAATATGTCTAATTGCACGCTTACAACTTTTCGTTACGAAATTTCTGGATTCGGTCCCGGCGCTCAAGGCCCGCGATAGAAGCTAAGCAACAGCTTCAAAACCTCTGCAGAAGAAAAATTTTATTCATCGACCAAAGCTTTTTCATAAGTACAAATTGTAAGCTTGTTTACACTGTGACCTATAGTTAGACGGTTTGATTTCACAATGCCCGACACAGCTTACCTGAGACCCACTAGAGCGAGTGCTCGCTATTCTAAGCTGTATACCTGATATTTTGTACGAGTTTGACAACACAAGCTCTTGGTAGGATGCTATAGGAGATAAGGACAAGAGCCTTTTGGAATCCAAGGACAGAGTTTTGTCTTTTGGGTGTAGATTAATTTTGTACATTAGACCTTTTTATATAAATACTGCTGCTATTGTGCAAAATAATTGTGTTTTAATTATGGAATAGTATATCGTGGATGATATTCCAATCTGGATAATTCCACAATGCGCGTAAGCGGGCATGGTTTCATAGAAAATACTCTGCTACGGGTAAATAACGAAGAATTAAACTCTGTTTAATATTTCCTCTTAATGTACAAGCCAATACAATACTGCAACCTTATAGTATCGTAGTAGTCGTAGCAGTAGTATCTATTATTTCCCGGCCCCGCCACGAACCACAATTTTTTTCAAATTTGAAATTCATAATAATATGTATGATTATTCGACGCTTTAACGGCGAAAGAAAACATCTTGAGGAAATCCGCATACCTATGAATGAAAAAAAAATGATTCTAAGGTTGTGTAGTCGACCAACCCGCACTTGGCCAGAGTAGCTGACTAAGTCTTTATCGCCCTAGATTTGGATATTCGCGTTCCCCAGCAGCGAGGACGTATATGGGCTGATGCTGATAATGATTTGATGAAGAGGTTGAAGAATGTGGATGAAGCGAAAGTGGTGTGCCAGGACCGTAGCACATGGCAGGAAGTGATCTCTGCCTACCCCTCTGGGAAAAATGCGTGATTTTATGTATGTATGTATGATAATGATTTGCGCGAACACCTTACGGATCTGATATAAAACTTATTGTATAAAAAGGACCCATGTAGGCATGTAACAAAACCGTATCTTTCTATCTCACTACAACACTCAAGGTCACACGAGACGATCAAAGTCATAAACATTTCTCCAAAATTTCATCCTACTCTGCAAGTGCAGATGAGAGCCGTGAAACATAAGTATGTTTCACGGATTTAAATAGCCTGACGTATTTTTGTCCCTGCATACGATGTGTGGAATAAATTTGTCATAAGCATACAAAATAAGTAATTCGGACGACTATTCTGGTTTAAATTTAAATTGGAATCCCAAATTTACTTCTGTATTACATCCAGATGTAGTTGTCAACAATTTTATAGCCCATTCTGTGTATGGTTTTACGAGAGAAAATTTTGATAAGGACACCTATTTTTCTTGCACAATCCTAACTAATATTATAAATCCGAAAGTAACTCTGTCTGTCTGTTACGCTTTCACGCATAGAGTACTGAACCGATTTAAACGAAATTTGGTACAGATATAGTCCAGAGCCTAGGAAAGGATAAAGGCTACTTTTTAACCGACTGCGCTATAAGGAAGTAATGTTTTACCCGTTAAACGTCTCTACGCGGACGAAGTCGCGGGCGGAAAGCTAGTACGTAATAAAACTACGAAGTTCCGTGTCTGATAAAACTATTATCAACTAAACAATGAGGGTTGGGTATGAATTGATTGAATTAAAGTAGTTATTGGAACAATCGGATCTGTCATATTTTGATGACAGTTTCTGATTGCTTGGCCCAAAGGATTATGAAACTAATAAGGGTTCGTGGATTGGATATGACGTATTTAGGTTAGAATAAATTGATATAATTTTCTTCCTACATTCAGTGCTATGTTAGAACTGGTTTCTTCGTTATGGTTGCCTTTATACCATTAAATTCATTTCAGGTGTCTTCTTTTAGCTCAGATAAAGCGAATAAAAATTTTCACTTGCGGTTTCTCTAAGTGCTTAAACTATACGATTTTTGATGATATATGCGATGAGATATGCGTCAATCGATAAATTCCTCTAAATAAATTCAGTATTTATTATGTTTTAGTATCGTATTACCATTATTGGTCAAAAAAATTGCTCAAAAAGGTAAGAAAACAAAAAATAATACACATTATTAACATAAGTTCTATTTCACACATAAACAGTTACGATTATAAATTAAACGCTTGAATTATAGATGAGAATTAACGTTTTATCGAATAGACAAAAGCATTAAGTACAACCTCTATCTATATCTATACTAATCTATCTATCTATCTAAATATTATAAAGAGGTAAGATTTGTATTTTTGTATTTTTGTATTTTTATATTTTTGTATGTTTGTAATGAATAAACTCAAAAACTACTGGACCGATTGCAATAATTTTTTCACCATTAGAAAGCTGCATTATTCAGAAGTAACATAGGCTATAATATATTTTAAAAAAAAATAGGGATCCTTACTAAAACTCCAATAATGTAACCCAAGGTGTAAAAAATAGACCTGAAAAATTCCTTACGTCGCCTGCGCTGCGAAAACTATTAAAGATAGAACAAAACCATTTACTAAGACTTTGCAGAACTCATCATTATCTACAAAAAGTGTCGCGACAGCATATGTCTAAATATTATAGTTATGTCACAGCAAGCGGTTTTTTATTCTAAAAATTTAATTTATATGCCGCCGCTTGAAAGGGTTCTTTATTTGTACCTTGGTATTAATCCTTAAAAAAATAAGTTACTTTATATTCAAGACGGCTTCAATACCTTTTTATAACTTTTTGAATTATTCAATTCGGACATTTAATTCGGAAGATATCACGAGTTTAAAAATGCAAGTATTAGAAAAAAGTCGCGTGGTTGCTGCCACCGCGCTCAGCTAGCCAGCATGCGATGTAGGCTCCATGTAAGCGTCACTGGGGTACGGGGGAGTCAATTTAATATGTAATATAATAATATTATAAAGAGGAAAGGTTTGATTTTTTGTTTGTTTGTTTGTTTCGAATAGGCTCCGAAACAACTGTACCGATTTGAAAAAATCTTTCACTGTTGGAAAGGTACACTATCCCTGAGTGTCAAAAAATTCTCTTACGGGGTTAAAATATATTACATACAGATAGAGATATCCCCGAAGCGAAGCGAGGGCGGGTCGCTATAGTCTATATTTCTAGTTTATGATGTTTGATATTGTCGGTACAGTAGACATAAAATAACAATGATTACGACGCTTAAGAGATGTGTTAATGTATTAAAATAAATAGATAATTATCTATTAATTTGTAGACAGAATTAACATAATAGTCAAATAATTTTCTGAAATAACACTTTCATTATTTCAGAAATAATATTATTCTTTCAGATAGATATTATCAGTATTAGATACTATAAGAACTCTTGTATTACATTGTCTAAGACTTTCGCGTTTTATTTAATTTAGTTATATTAACTTAATGCGATGTCAAATTTTTAATACATTTGCTAGAAGATAATTTGGCTCTAGGTCATGATTGGTGTACACAGTTGAAACATGGATTTGGTACACACTGTATTTATTATCACGTTATTATCCAGTTTAGATCAATTAACCGTGCATTATTAGGAAATCTTCGTAAATCAACAAACAATCGACACACATCCTTAATAAAATGTCCTATGTCCATGAAAACCAACTCCTATACGTCACACGATAAGACGGATAGTTTAATTTACTGGGTCATCTTAATTGTCCAGGGCGAGTAAAGCCAATCAATCAATCAATCCTACAAAAACAAGGGTCGCCATAGTTTTTGTGGGCCTTTAGCAAGATTGGCCTCTTATTGAATGGCCTTCGAAATGGTGTATGGAAGAGTAAGGTGCCAGCGACATATAGCCAATGCGGGAATGTACATTCTTTATTTTTTATTTTTTTGGTAGCCATTGTGTAATCATTGGATTGTTATTTTAATGGTTAAAGACTTTAATATTGATTCATTGATTAAAATGATATTATATTTTGTTGTTTTGCCTACAAATAACAGTATCAAGTCTTGTCTCTTCGTGCTGTTTGCTAGTCAAAAAATCACCGAAGCTGTATAGGCAAACACAAAGATTTAGTAAATAAATATTTTACATAACACACCTTATTGTACTCTCCGGTAAATAGCATTAAGCACGTTACGTGTATTTTACTAAACAACATCGAAATACATAAACATGTTTTTAATTAAATACCTAACGGACTACGATGATGGTTTGAAGTAGCCTTCTCATCATCACCGGACTTGCGGAGGAGTGGATGGCTCTAACCCCTAAAATTTAAGTGTCGTTTGCCTGAGGGTGTGCCCTAATCCTTGCTTATTACACAAATGTCATCGTAGTAGTCAATCTGTCTATCCTGGCGCATAAGACAGGGATACTACCAAATGTGAAATCTATCCAGTGAACTAGTGATATTTATTTCTTTCTCCTACTCTCTTGCCAGAGAGTATCATCAAAACAGCGGGTGTATTACGACAACTTAATTCCAGTCAGTTTAAAATGGGCATCGGCTAACATCGTTACTGGCACTTAGTTGTGACTGATATAACCCCTTCATCAACTATGTAAATTTAAAAAATGACAGCACACACACACACACACACACACACAAAATCACGCCGTTTTTCACAGAGGGGCAGGCAGTGATCGCTTCCAGCGATCCACTTTTCACCTCTGTGGGAAACGTGACGTGACGGGTTGTGGACCACGTCACCGCTATTCTGCCTTGTGCATTGTTTTAACAAGGTCATTGCATTCCCACGAGTAGCAAGGATATATGACGGGCCCGTGCCTCGGATGATTTGGACTGAGTCGATAGTAGCTCGAGGAGCCGGGGTCGCTTACCCGTATACCGTTCACCAACCACCAGACAGATAGTTGTGACTGGTATCCCCTGACTGTTCAAAAATGACAGCTCTTTATTATAAAGCTACGGATTTTATGCTCAAGGTTCTATACAGCTCGGCCCTTACAAACACTTCTAGGAGAAGTATTTCTACGCGAGTTCTTATAGTAAGGGCGTAAAAATTGAAGGTACGGGACCGCTATAAAGCGGACGTATAAAAGTTACGACAATTTTAGTAAATTTCGAGTTTGGTTTTATGACGACCTAGCTGGGCCCTACATTATCGCCGCGCTGACATAAGTGTAAGAAAATAAAATATATAGTCATATAAAAAGGAATGTACTAGTTTCGCTACTGAACCGCTCTTAGAAAAGTGTATGTATTGAATTGATAGTCAGGAGCAGAAATATTTGACACGAGAGAGACAAACCTTTACTACCAGCTATTATTTTATTTAAGATTTTAGACTTTCGCGTTCCTTTACACTTAATTTAGTCTTTACACCAATCGTGGTCGCGAGTGAACACGATTGGTGTAATCCAGTCGAAACGTCAGGCAGTAAGTAGCTATGTAATTTGCTACTCCTAATATCGCGTGTAGGCCCATAAAGACTTATTTTAGTATTATTTTATTCTTGATACATAAGGTCTTTTTCAATTTATTTTTGACTATTACTGATCGAACTTTAGCTGATGTGCGGATTGAATGAATGAATGAATTTATTAAAAAATAAACAGTGTTGAAAGTAGTGAACTAGCTACATTAGAATTTCTTCACAGGTTTCATCACGATGTATTCCTTCACCGCCAAAGTGTCGAATATTCGCACATGCGAATTTCATATTCGAAAACATAGTGGTACGCGGTGGGGTTTAAACTCGCAACCTATCGCATCGCAAGCAACAACCATAACCACTAGGACATCGATGCTTTTAAAAAATGAAATGAAAATACATTTAATCACATTTAGTATACAAAAGATGATATATAATCTCTCTAATAATACCCTGTCATGTGTCATTATCTGAAATACAAAAGATTCTTCCTCGAAAATTCTACAGGTGTTCAGTCGACGGAGTACTGTACAATGTTACTTGATTTGTGTCAAGAAAATTCGTACGTTCTTTCCTTGAGAGAGGGTGCTCTTCAGAGAAATGCTTATTTGAATTTTTGCCCTGAGGAAACGAAATTTTAATGTGTTCCTGTTAAGTATAAATAATTTAAGTAAACGCTTCACCGTTGCTCCAAATTTATGTTACGCGAAAAGTTTGTAAGATCGTTAGTTTTAAGTTCTTGTTGTTGTATTCAGTAACTTAAATGGCTGAATTGTTTTGTTTACAGTAAAAGTATAATATTAGAAAGCTGAAAATGTCCGGGATAGTTACCATGTTTGGCTCACCCGTGATCATGGCGCTTGTAATCGTGCCGAAATATCGGGAGCTGATTAAAACAAAACAACTTGGTAAATATCCTGGACATTTTCAGTTTTCTAATGAGGGTAACCATGCCAGTTTAAAATTATGGATTGAATATAATATTTCTACTAAATTCTACCTGTGTCCGCGGAAAAAATAGACTTAAGGCAGCCTTTTTTAATATGAACGCCCAGCAAGTTTGTCGTGATTCATTAAATTAGCATAACTTTTTTTATTTGACTCGCTCGGTGGAACAGTGGTTAGTGACCCAGGTTCACTACCTACGGTTCCAAGAGGGTGGAATCGTGGGTTTGATTCCTACCCGGGACAAATATTTGTGTGACGAATATCGGTGTTTGGGTGTGTGTGTTTTTATTAAATATATTTTAGTTTATGATATAATATAATTAATTTTGATATCTGTAACACAAGTTAGTTTTTGAGTGGCTACATACCACTCAGATCAGATCAATGTATGTGATGTTGTGTAAAATTTATTTGTTTTTAAGTGAAGCTAACTACAATATATTACTGAACCACATCTCACTAATTGCTGAGATTTGTGTGCACAAACACAGATGAAAATATTTTACCAGATTGAAAGCTTTTTGTTGGGAGTCTGTTTCTTATCCGAAAAACGTTTGTCCGAAAATCTAAATCCCTAACACGTTTGCTATAATCATCAAAATCCATAATGTTCGAATAAACGAAATTTCCTAATCCCTAATTGTCTTTTATACTACTCATTTTGTGTCATAATATCGATTTCTATAATAATCAAATCTCCTAAAATTTCTTGCTATAAAGTTGAATGCCCTAAGTGTTAAATAGTATAATGTACGTTACTATGAATGGAGCTTTAGAAAAGATGCCTCCGTATTATTTATAATATGTATTCAGATGAAACTCTTAGAACGACTTTTGAAGATAAAGGCTTCCTTACTTTAACGAATATTTATATTTTAGAAACCTGTATATTCATTAAGCAAAATAGTACTTATTTTATTAACGAATCATCCATCAGAACTAATCTGCGAAGTAAATATATAAATAATGTTACCATACCCAGACCTCATAACAATATATTTTATAAGTGTATCAATTATACCGGTATCAAAGTATTTAATCATTTACCCAGTCACATAAAAAACATAGATTTGCCAAAGTTTAAAGTTGAATTAAAGAAATGGCTAAAATGCAATGTCTATTATACGCTGAATGAGTATTTTAATGTTAGTTTATAATAAGTAGGTTTTATTATGATTAGTTTATGTTTTAGCAAAAAGTCTAGTATTTTAGTAGTAAGTAATATTGTTCTAGCAATAAGTCTAGTATTTTAGTTGTAAGTAATATTGCATGCCCGACACGGGCAACTGTTGAAACTTTTATTTATAACAACATCTTGTAACACAGTTTTTTGGCAATAAAGATTATTATTACTATTATTATTTATCATAATATTATTAGTCCGAATTATGAATTATTATTTTAATTTTGTTTTATTAAAAAAATGTTTGGCCAAAAATGGTTTTGTCAGATCATCATTTTATAAATGACTTACTTTTTGACCAAATGAACAACAGTTAAATTTTCATTTTACAAATAATTATTTTGCAAAATGAACATTTAACAACTGAGTTATCATAAAAAACTACTATTGGTCTAAAAAGTTTGATAAAATGTTTTATTTGACAAATGTTTCTTTTATTAATCGATCTGATAATAGATATGGTACAGGTCAAATTAAAACACAATATTTGGAAAATCATTATTTTGATAAATTTGGTTAGGTTAGGTTAGAATTTTGGTTAGGTTAGGTTAGAACTGGTGACCATAAAACGCGCGAGCCGAGCGAGCGAAGCGAGCGTGTGTTGCGGCAGCGGCCGGCGAAGCGCCAGAAAATATTTACTACTGTTTAATTTCTATGTAACAGTAGAAACACAAATAAAAATAAATATATATAAGTTTCTTTTTGTATGAAATGAACAAGGTTGTGTTGCTCTGAAAACAAAGTTTTTATTTCGTGAATATTTACACCTTACACTAAACTTTTAACATAACAATATCAGTTTTAACTTACCTGAAAACAAAGAAACGACAATTCAAGTTTATTTCTTTGGTTTTCAATACAATATAAGGAATTAGCAATTTTAATTAATTTCGTAAATCAGTTATCAGTTTAACCTCAAAGACCATAGTCTATAAAAATAACCGTCTGACATGAATGCCGACATTATTGGATAATCATAGACAAACCATGATTTGGCCGACATCTAACATAGACTAGTAATATTCTATGGCGACAAATTATACCGACATAACCCCAAAGACTATGGCTTATAAAAATAAAATAACTAACTGACATGAATGCCGACATTGAATGGTAGACAAACAAAATTAACTTAGCCGACATCAAGAAAACTATAGACTAACAAAATTCTATGGCGACACATTATACCGACACCGCGGAATGCGCGGCAAATTCAAGTAATAAGAAATGATAAGAAATGATATTTCTTACATATATTTATATAAACCGATGTTCGTTAGACATAATAAATCAGTTTTTGTGAGATGATACTATTGTTAAATGTCTCGTTTGCCAAATTAATATTTGGTTAAACAAATGGCCATTTGTCGATAATTTTTTGGTCAAATATTAGTAATCCGAACCTAGAGCATGTAAGCATGAAAAAACAAGCTGCATGTTTGCTTGAATTACTTCGATTAATTTTGGTAAAATATTATTATATTATATTCATGCTAATTTGTGCTAAAAATATTTTTTATATAGGATTTGTAACAAATTATTGAATAGCATTGTGCATTTCACATATTATGGATTGTAATATTTATTAATAGCATTTTAGGACCTTTAGTACTTTCGGACTAATAACGTTTATGGAAAAGCCTTTTATGTCTTTTAAACTTTATAGATTATGATATTTATGGCAAAAGATTTTAGGGTAAATAATATTTAGGGCGATTTTAGGGCAAGTGATATTATGATAAATGTAGTTAGGGATAATTATCATTCGGACAATTGATGATTCGGACATAAAACATTATGAGATGTAAAATTATGGATAAAAATTTTATGAGATGAAATAGAGAACCCTTTTGTTACTATGGAATGCAATAAATAAATTACAAAAGTTATTGTCTTTCATAATATTTTTAGCATCAGACAAACATATCTACATGTGATCAGACAGCGATACGTTACATTTATACTAGTTGACATAGATCACACTGAGACGAAACTTTGTATACTTGATAATACTTTGATGCGAACAAACTATTTACACGCCACTTCACACGCAAAATATTTCAAAATATATTCTAAGTTATGAGAGTTAAACGAGTTATCAAATAATAAAAAATATAGGTAGAAAATACAAAATAATACTCGTATATCTGGAAAGCTGAACACATTAAATGATTACTCTACTACGCCTACTCTTTGCCACGATTGTGTTTTGTTTATTTGACATTTTTGAACAAAGTCATAAATGTTGTCAAAAAAAGAAGGTAGACGGATATCCAGGGCCGGGCTTATATGTGTTGTCCATTCAAAAAGCCATTACCCTAAAACAGACAGTATACTAGTGTCCAGAGACCATAAGTCACGGCAGGCCACAATACATGGAAGTGGATTTCACGGCGACCACATAAATTGTGAGCTTTTGACACCGGCCAAATAGAAATGTTTGGGAGTTTTTAGCCGGTGCGAATGTTTAGTCGCCATTTTGATTATAATATATACGTAGAATCCATGAGAGCAAAATATTTTGCTGAAATAGGCAACCTAACGTTGCACTTTCTATTTTTTGATTGAAATGTCATTCTGAGATAACGATAACACAATACACATTCAATTTTTATTGGCATTTCATCGTATTTTGATGAAATATCTCTGTATTCTTCTCTTTCCCTTTTCGTGAAAAAAAAAAGAATTTTCATACTTTTGACCTAAAATACTTTTTAACCAAGATTCAGTTGCATAATGGTCTTTCAATTACTTACCAAGCTTAGGTATACCTACTACTGAAAAGCTGTATTTTTAATGTAATATTATTATTTTAAATTAATGTTGTCTGGTAACTATCACAATATTACTGTCTATTTGATGATTTATGTGCCCCTTAGATGGCACTATTGTCTTCCATGTAAATGTCTTTCCTAAAATGAACATTGCAGTAAAAAGACACATCACAACGATTGCCAGCTATCTCCTTACAATCATAGTAGCGGATCTGAGAGAAACAAACTGCCCTTTGTGGATTCGGTCCGACGCAAACTTTTTAAAGTGGGACCTTTTTTATCACAATATGCGGTACCTACTTTGTGGGTAGAACTTTTATTTTATTTACTTCTTGGCCTTTTCGAAAGTATAACTAGGCAGATAAAGTTTTAGATTCGATATTTTGACTCTAATTTGGAGAACCAGTTTTAGTTTTTTACATGTTGTAGTTACATTTTCTATTAAAATAACTCATTTTAGCAAAATTATTTAGGTAAGTTAAGTCTGAAAAATTAAGTGGGCCTTTTCTGGTAACTTATGTAAAACACATATTGATTTAATATTCATGATTGTCCCGAAATTAAAAGAATATGTTTCTCTCTTTATCTTGATCTTTTCAGTAATATTCGGGCCTTTTAAAAGAACAATCTGACTGAAATCTACTACAAAATAACGTAAATCATACTACATTTTATCAATACAAAATCTACTACATTTTAATAACGTACGTTAATTACCTTCCCTTTAAATGATTTCTCCTTCGCTTTACCCTATTCCAATAATAATTTTCTTTGTTTTGAATTTACCCAGTGGAATACCATGGTTTAGGAGATTCCACTCCAGAGCGTTTAAGTTTGTTAAGAACTACTTAAACTTACTTCACACCTTCTCGGAAATACTACAACAAAGGGGAATAAGATAGCACCTGAAAGTATATTTTAATCTTAATACTGAAAAAGAATTAACTTGAATCTTGGTACGGGCGTGTTATGAGGAGGGAAGAAAGCCATGGGACTAGAAGAGAAATGAGTATGAATGTCAATGGACGTAATAGTAGAGGAAGACCGAAGAAGACATGGATGGATTGCGTGAGAGATGATATGGGAGTGAAAGGAGTACACGCAGAGATGACGAATGACAGGCCCGAGTGGAAGAAATATACATGTTGCGCTGACCACACTTAGTGTGGGACAAGGGCAGGAGAATGATGATGATGATGACTGAAAAAGAATTAACTTGAATTTATTCACAATTGACTGGCTCGGTGGAACAGTGGTTAGTGACCCTGGCTGACGGTTCCAAGAGTCGTGGGTTCGCTTCCAACTCGGGAGAAATATTAATGTGTTGGACATTAGTCTCTGATGCCCATAGTACAAGTTCTGCTTAGTTTGGGGTCAGTTGACCTTGTGTGGAAATGTCCCCGATCTTTATTTATTTATTAAAACTGGCTAGATTACAAGACGTTACGGCCTGGCTGAGACTTTTTCGCAATCATTAAAGTTTATTTTAATTGCACTGATAAGAGCAATGCTTTGAATTGAATGTGTTATGTTACGACGATACTATGGCCATACTTTTTATTTATACAATACACACTTATTGTACGCATTATTCAAATGGTAAGAGAGATTAGATTTTTTTATCTATTTCTTTGAAAATAAGGTTTCCTTGAGAAAATATTATTTAGAATTCAATACAAATACAGCAAGTTTTCTGAGCCCGTAATATCGTTAGTGTTTATAACAATGTATTGAGTTTGTGTAGGCGCAGAATTAGGTAATCGCCACAATTCTCAATTTCCATCTAACATTGTGTTATTTTCAGCTAAAAGTTCAAAGAGCTTCTGCCTACACACTGAAAGATTATAATAATACAACAACGGCATGATATATATCTTCAGAAGGTGCCTATTCTAAGGTGGTTGCTAAGTTATTGGAAACAGCCTACACAACAAAAGCTGCCGAAATAATAATAAATAAATATTACACAACATCACATACATCGTTCTAATCCCGTGGAAAGTAGATTAAGCACTTGTGTTACGGATATTAGCAACGACAGTGGATACACAAATAAACTTAAATGTATAAATAACACACCCAGACACGGAACAAACTCCGATGTTCGTCACACAAATATTTGTCCCTTGTGGAAATCGAACCCAAGACTCTTGGAATCGCCAGGGTCACTAACCACTGTTCCACCGAGCCGAAAAGTCAAAAGGTATTCACAAGATTGAAATTCCTATTCTAAATTGAGCAAAACCAGCAAGAAACCTTCCAGCAGACTTCGAAACATCCGGCCATAAACGTAAACACCCAAGAACGTAATACAAGTTTTTGCTGTCTCCAACTTTCCATTAAGGTTATTTTTTGTGACCAGCAAAAAGTTCCGAGTCAATCTTGTTTTTGTTACGAGAAATTTTCAGGATAGCACTTCTTTGTCGGCGTTATTTGAAACTTCAATTTACAACATCGAATAACCTTTTGATGAGTCCGTGAATACTTGCCGTTACTCGACTTTCTTGCGAGACAAAGTGAGGGCGCTCCCTTTTGGACTTTGCGAGGATTCGACGTTGAGAATAATTAAGCGAACATTTGTTTTTCGAGTACTTTTTGTTTTTTGGTTGTTGGGAAAATATGAGGTTTCTGTTTATAGGCGGTTACTGATAAATAAATACATACAGTAGCCGAAGATAGACCGAAGTGACGTGCAACTGGGTAGGCCCATGTCCAGCCAGGTGTGGACAAAAAAGGGCTGATTATTTTGACTGGCTCGGCGGAACAGTGGTTAGTGACCCTGCCTGGCGGTTCCAAGAGTCGTGGGTTCGATTCCCACTCGGGACAAATATTTGTGTGATGAACATAGGTGTCCGTTCCGTGTCTGTATGTATAATTCGTGTTTGTATGTGTATTTATAAATATAAATGTATGTCTATCAGTATCTGACGCCCATAGTACAAGCTCTGCTTAGTTTGGGGTCAGATGACCGTGTGTGGAAATGTCCCAGACATTTTTTTTTTACTTTATGATGATTATATTGATGAAATACATACACAGGTAATATAACTTAGCAAACTTCTAGTATATCATGTACAATTTGGTAGGGATTCACAGTTTCTCAAGAAACAATCAATCTAGAATAGACAGGAAACAATAGATGTTGTACTATTTTGCATATTGTCTGTATGGAGGCAGGCAGGCAATATTCTACATTTCAATCTGCATTCAAATATCAAATATTGTGAAATTACAGCATTGTTATATGTTATGTGCGCAACAATGCAATGTTTTATATCAGAAGTTCATAACACAAGTGTTTAACAATTTTAACGGACGGCCGAAATCTCATACACATAGATTTCGTGTCATATAATTCTTTAAAAATATTGTATACGACGTATTTTTATTATTTTGATTTGAGTAGCATTGGATTAAAAAGACGTGGGGAAGTTAGTCCAGCGGTGGATGGACTTTGTAGTGTGATGATGATGATGATGAAACAAAAAATGATGGAGATATAGAGCTTAGAAGTTTTAGATGAAGTCACTATTTTATACAATTGTTGCGAAATTTTGACGTCACACGCTTCCACTACAGAAGTTTGATGACCTATTACTTAGAAATTTTTGTATTTCCATGTTTTTCTATCGACTAACTTGCGGACTAAATAGAATAATATAATTTTGACACAGTGGTCAATTGGTCATCCCTATTATCTACATTAATTCCGTTCCTTGGTGTATTATTTATTTCCCGTGGTCCCGGCGAATTCCATACCGCCAATACTGATTTTTTTCTATATTTTCTCATTGAAACCTTCCCTGGACTACGACGAACATTTTAAAACCAGAATTACCAAATCGGTCCGGGCGTTCTCGAGTTTTAGTCAGACTAACGAACAGCAACTCATTTTTAGTTATAAGAAGAAGAAGTTAATCTACAGCTAAATGTTTTTTACCTGATAAGTTTCCACCGCTTAGTTCAATTAGAGATTCATTAATCAGTAAACTAAAACGATCCTATCAAATCTCTCCTGAATTCTTTATGCGGAATTGAGTGGTTTCGGCTTTGTTTTAATCACGTCGATTCCCAATCCTCTTACGAGGGTTAACCAGTTTTGATACTTATTAAATGCCCATCGAGGCATTGTGTGCTTACAACTAATTCCATAAGATTACATCTCCGCCGTTAAGACTCATTACAACTTGTTCAAAGTTCACCCGCCGCACAATACCTGGGATCGGATTAATTAAAGGATTCCATAGCGCCAATTAGCGCTGAGACTTATCAAGAATTAATAAATAATAACGATATGGTAAATAATTGGACGATTTTAAAGTAAGATTGCTAGTGGGCTTTTCTGTTGTAGGATTTTTGTTATTTGGACTTTTAACAATCTCGCAATCAAAATACTTTCTATCATTCGTTTATTCGAATAAGTTTAGTACGTTAATTACATACTGAAAACTAATCGATCGATTTAATTATGTATCGCCTCTTATACGGTTTGATCATCTTCATAACAGGTGTCGAAGTATGTCAAGTTCTTCAATATGTCATTATTTCACGTGAAAGTAACCTAACCCGAATGTTTTTCTCGGGGCCCAGATTTAAAAGAGGCTTTTATGAAAAGCCATATTATTGGCGAAAAAAAAATATAAAAATATTTAATCAACATTAAATACCCCTGTAATTTATAAAGTACAAGTTAAGAACACGTGCAATTTCATAAACGAGCCTCCAAGAATAGAACCAAATCTATTTTACCACGAACCTAAAGTTTCCCCCCCAGATTTGTCCACTGGAGAGTTTGGGCCCCCACCTGCGTCTCACAAGACAGAGACTGGGGTCCATAGGTTCCCAAATATAGTTCTAGAGGACCCGGAAGTTTTACTAGTGTTTAGGCATAATAAATAAATAAATAATCATTTATCCTCTCCCCATAGTTTTACAATGTTTCCCAAAATCTTAAACTAAGCAACTTTACCAAACCATTTAATGCACGAACAAGCAATAATAAAAATAAAGAAAGATTAATAAAATATACATTTTTAAGCGACACTTATTTTAAAGATTAAGTAAGTGTGTTCATTTATATTGTGTACATATAAATTTTGGACTCCTATAAGAAAATTATAATAATTTCAGTCTATAGTTACTTACTCTACATAAATTGCTACTTAAAATTTGTAATTCAACCCAATTCTTTTCAAATCACTATAAAATTCCTACTTAAAAAAAGTGAACCTTCATTAAATGCCAACATTCGTTAACCCTTTCGACCCCGGGTTCACTTAGACCACTTTGAGAACCGGGGCGGTAAACGAACCGTAATCTGCGTCCCTGGCACCGGCAAAGTTGTGCATCGGGCGGCCGCAACTTTGCGAATCGATATACCGATTCAGTAACGGTACGGTCTGTGGAGCGACGGGTTAAGAATGTATAATGCCACTTTTGTTATTGTTTTGCAGAGGCAGGAAGGGATGGAGTCATAGAATACTTTTTTCTCATAAAATAAACTTAGTCTCCGACATTCAAGGGAGCGAGTTCTGACTAGTAAAAATAAGTGACGAAAAGATAACATACATTATTGTAATTGTGTTACAGATTTAGTAACAACATTTGAACATACAAAATATCCTAAATTATAAAAAAATACACCCCAGACACGGGAAAAGCACTAATATTCATTAGACAAGTAACTTTCCTAGGTACGAATGGGACCCAAGACTTAATAGACCTAGCGCAAATAAAACAACTTACAGACTCTTTGTTTAAAACAATCCTCAATAGTGTGTGTACCTAATATGAGTTGGCTGAGTTTACACTAAATCGAATCAACGTACCAAAGAAAAAAAACCATTCACCAAAAAATGGTTGTAAAACAAAACAAAACAAAAAAAAACCATAACACCGAAACCCCATCCCATTAGAACAGAGCCGTCTCTAATAATTCCTCTCTTCAGAGGAGACGTGGCACTTTTTGAGGCGAGATTAAAGCTCGGGCTTTCCTAGACAAAGCCCTTGGCTTTTTAATCAAAGCCCTAGGACTGCTTTTGCTGTTTTTGAATTAAATTCCTAGGTTAGTGCTGGTATTTCTTGTCGGTGAGAGGTTTTCGCTTTGAGATTGATTGAATTACTGCGATACCGATGTTTGCTTAATGTCATAAGGTGCAAATAATAACTGGAATTGTGATAAACAGTTTGTTTACTTTTTAAATGAGATAATAATGAAATTATGCAAAAATATGAGTTACAAATTCTAAAGTAAAAATCTAATGTTATTATATAACGCTTATTTAAATAACATGCTATCACATTTATTACTTCCACGAACAAATCGAGTCGACCATACTTACTTATTTAACATCTTTCCATTTTTAAGGATAAGTAAGTAAATAAGTGAGTCCCTAAACGTTATATGAGTATTATGTCTTTTTTGCCCAATGATTTACAAATTTACACAATTATTACACAAATATTACGGATTAAGGTTAATTTTATCTCAAGCTTTTCCCAAAAACAGCAAGAATAACAAACACGACCTCCGGTCTTTCGTAAAATCCATTGTCAATACCCCAAAACTATAACGTTATGATGTTTAACATTGCAAATCTCATCTGTGCATGCCGTAAAACAAAAATAAAGATAGCCGAACCGGGTTCGGGGCAGTGATGAAATTCAACTCGTAAAATGAATACACTTCGGTTTATAGACCGTAAAGGGGTGTCCAACCGAGACTGGTATAGAAGGAGGATGACTTGAATATAATTGAACTTTTGTGGGGAATTGGCCATTTGCATAATGCAGTACTTTAAATTTGGGATAATGTTGGAATGGAGTTTGTGAGTGTCGTGGGTCGTGTGACCGTTGTCAATGTCAAGTTTGGTTTCTGAGAAGTTTCGGTTAAAATTGTGTTATGACTGTTAAATTGACGAAACCTTCAAAGCGAGTTATGAAAAAGTTTTATTAATTACCGATTATTACTTAGCCCATATAAGTCTCCACCGTCCGGCTAATGCCTACCCTAGACTAGGGCGATCAGGCCTATTCAATTACCCTATAAAATTTGAGTTGGTGAACTTTATATAACCTTGGAATTTCTTCACAGCTGTGAAAAAGGTACCTTACGATGTTTTCATGCACCGTAAATGTATCGAAAAGTTGTTCACGCCAATTTCATATTTGAAAACTCACTAACCATACATAAACGCATAAAAATAACAAATACTCATGAAATACGTTACTAACCAATACATTTTAAGCTTCAATCCATTTTCTTGTAGTTAAATAGTGCCATACTATACAAATGGTACCTATTTTCACAAAATACTTACTCACAAAACAAATCCCCATTTCAGACAAAGTCGGCTAATAATAAGCATGATATAAACTCTCATACATTGTCATTTCACCCTACATAAAGCGACTTGTTTACACAATCTGATCCCAATCCGATACTAGAATAGGATCTCACTACAGAAATATTCTCATAACCAAACCAACCGTACAAAGGTGGTATAGCCAAGGCTATTTAAACAAGAAACAAAGATTTGAACTACAACCAATAATATGTAGATCGCAGGACGATATTTAAATAGAGAAGTATGGTCTATCTCAGTTTGGTTCTGTGTGCGTAAACAGATTCAATATGCATTTATTCGAAGCCCCAGCTACGTTCATTTGAATAAGTTTAGAGGATTTGCCCCCATCTCTTGGTACTGATAAAGTCACAGATCTAATGTAACTGGGTTTCTATCGTACAATCTTTGCGAAGGGAGCTAAGCATATTGGTACGGCTTTTACATACGGAATCTGCAAGGTTGTTCCTTTGAAGGTAATCGAGGGAAAGCCTTTTTCATACGCTTTGTTTTTATAGAGCTTAAAGTTTCCAATTTCGTTGACCGCAGTTTTATGCTATCAGATCTTTGAATCGGTTCGCACTTAAGTATTCTTGAGGGACCTTTTGAGCTCTGTAAATATACCCTTTGTTTCATAACCACTGTTACATAAATAAATAAATAGAAACTATATGAAATCATGGGAAAAGAAAAAAAATATAAAAAAAAATAACAAATTAATAAATATCTGGGTCGATTTCACACATTCTCATCTGACCCCAAGCAAAGCTTGTACTATGGGCATCAGAGACTACTACTTATTGATACAACTTTTTGTTGTTTTTTTCAACAAGACGAAAACAAACAAAGGATAAAATTACACCGCCGGGGTATGAAACCTTAAACACGGTTTTCAAATTAACTTACTTCCCAAATTGTTTTGCCATAGAAATCACGTACCTAAAACAAAACAAAACATCCTATTCGATTGCACAATTAACACAACATTTTTTTCAAACACCATGAAAATTTTAACACCCTAAATTTACATTTCAAGTAAAAAACGTGTTCATCCGCATACAAGTATGCATTTCGATTACGAGCTTACTTGAATTTATAATAAAGAGCATACTAAGTATTCGTATTCATTTCATATTAGAGAGATAGTTTTCAAATATGCATACAGCTTAATTCAAATAAGAGGTTTGTGTTCAAATATGCAAGGGAATGGAATAGGCAGGTGACCGCATCGTGGTACGCTAAGGGTGATATTGGCCTGGCAAGAGAAGTTAGACACAATTCTGTAACTAGTAGGTCTAAGTTCAGTTCGTTATTAATAGGTACTAGGTACCTAGTTTGTGCTTTGATGGCAAACTTTGTTCAAAACTTAAAAACGCAAACCCGAAACTAGAAGTGGGACAGCAATTGTTTACGTTTTGTATACAAGAGCAGTTGAGTGTGTCTTATTTAAACTTTAAACTGGCATGGTTACACATATTAGAAAAGGTTCGGAATATTTACCATGTTTCACTATTTTATCGAGTTCTCGATATTTTGGCACTGTGCCATGACCCGTGAGTTTGCAGTTTTCTAAGGGTCTGATTTTGCATGCCTTTTCATAGTAAGCAGTAAAATCTGGAAAAATCTATACTCTATACTCTCTTATGTATCTTCTTCTTCTATCTTCCTCTCTTCTATATCTTTTTCTATATTTAAAGCTTAAGAGTTTGTTTGTTTGAACGCGCTAATCTCAGCAAGTACTGGTTCAAAAATATTTTTGTGTTGGATAGACCATTTATCGAGGAAGGATTAGGTTTAATATCATGCTGCGGTCAATAAAGCGGAGTAAAGAAACAATAGCAAAATGTGTAAGAAAACGAGGAAAAACGCGGACGAAGTTGCTGGCAGAGCTATTCTGTGTAAAATGATGACTATGAAATAGTATATATTGAAAGTAATAAATTAATGAAGTCAGTGCAAACTTCTATATTGACCGTAACTAATTCCTTTCTGTTGCTGGCCATGTTTCTACGTACGTACTCAAAGTAGGAATGGCAAGACCCAACACAATTCAAGTCAAGACGCCCAGTCGTAATGTAGGAGACCGCAGGCAAATGTATGAAGCCAAGATTAGCTTAGAAACACACCGAAACAAGTTCTAGTTAGTAACAACGATAGACTACAGGAAAAACTTAGCCTGTAAAATTATATATTTTGGTTGTCTGTAGAATATGTCTCTCGTAACGCCGTAGCTACGAGGCTACGGTGATTTTTATTGTTGACTCTCTTACTTCTTTACCTGATGTATTCTCATACAAAGGAGAACCACCATTTTGGGCCCAACGTTACAGGATTAGATTATAGATCAAAAACTCGATCTATTTTTGTATGTTAACTTATGGAAATCTTAGCCAAAACAGCAATGGCCAACAGGGAAAAAAGCAGATTTTTTTTATTTTCCTTATGTTACTGGTTTTGTAAACGTTCATTTATATTATTTATTAATAACGTAGCTATCTTCGCAAACGTGATACAGAAATTCATCCATAGAGTATAGTAAACAGACTCTACTTATGACATTGATCGATTTGATTGATGTCGATTAATAATTAAAATGTTTTATTATTTATCATATTTATTTAGATCGTATCCGAAATACTATCATTCGGAGACGTACCGAAGTCACGGACATTACATCGATTGTGACGAAGTTGAAGTGGAGACGGGCCGGACATATGTGCAGAAGAGAGGATGGCAGATAGGCACGCAGAATTGCCGAATAGAGACCTAGACTCGGACGGAGAAACGTTGGGAAACCACCTATGCGCTGGGCCGACGATACCACAAAAATATTGGGCAAGACTGCATGCGAGCAGCAAAAGACCGGGTCAAATGGAAAGCACATTAAGAGGCCTATACCCAACAATGGGTGATACAGGGCTGAAGAAGAAGAAGAAGACGCACAGTTTTTAGATGTATTATAATGATAAGGATGAATAAAATAATTCATTATTATTTTGTAATGACCTGCTTTTGTTACATTTATTTTTTTATACTGAACTGCTCTGTCCAGCCATAAGCAAATATGCATCTAGAGCCACGTAGTTCATTATTCACTTTAGTGAAATATCTAATACATTGGTTTTATAATTGACTGGCTCGATGGAGCAGTTGCTAGTGAATTCTGGTTTCTAATCCAAGGGTCATGGGTTCGAATCCCACCCAGGATAAATAAGGAGGAGACTGACACCCAGGAGAATGTCTAAGATATAAGACTTTGACTTCATAAGTCGAATGATTGCAATATCCATACATTTATTCTCATTACTTTTTTTTCGCGGAATAATTTACATGATTCGATAGTATTACTAAAGGCAAACCGTTCTGCCACGGGAAAACAACCACTAAAATTTCACGGTGTATATTTAATGTTATTTCAATATTCGGTAGTTAGTTCTTATCTACCAAAGTAAGAAGTAAAGAAAACTTTTACAAATTTTGAAAAATACAAATTTTGTATGAAATGTCCCTTTTCAATCTGGGCAGATAGGCGTGGAAAGGATCATCTTCATCATCAGCCCGTCCCCACTGCTGGGTCACGGGCCTACCCTAAACTAGGGCGATCAGGACTTAGTCAACCACGCTGGCCAAGTGCGGGTTGATTGACTACACAACCTAAGAATTTCTTCGTAGGTGTGCAGGTTTTCTCACGATGTTCACCGTTAAAACGTCGAATAATCATCGTACATATGAGTTTTTTTGTAAAACACTAGTTCATGGCGGGGTTTGAACTGGTGACCTCTCGCATGGTAAGCAACGACCCTAACCACTTGGCCATCGACGCTTTTTTGGAAAAAATATAATAGCTGGAGCCAGCTAATGTAACCGAAGCATACAATACAAAACGTAAATGTTAATACCACCGCCCTTGCAGTGATTAACTAATCACTGCCGTTAGGGGCGCCATATGGAAAAATTCGCACGCTTTACTTCACATAGCTAGTACCTTATACACCGTGAAATTTTAGTGGTTGTTTTCCCGCAGTAAAATTACTCTATCTTAGTAGCACAATAGATTTGTGCAGTGTTTTTTTATTGAAATCAATAAATACCGGTTTTACGAAAGGTATAACCGAAACTTGAAAGCGCTTTATTACTTAAGGTGTAGAGCTTCTTTAGCTTTAAGCATCGATATCATGCGGCAAGCAGTACCTAATCATATCACATCTTACAAAAGAACAATACCTACTTTCGTTTTCGAGCTGGAAAATTATTATTTTGAAAATTAAAAAAAAACTTTTTTTTTCAAGGAATAATTTGCATGATTCGTAAGTATTACTTTAGGCAAATCGTTCTGCCACGGGAAAACAACCACTAAAATTTCACGGTGTATTATAGGTATACATTTCGAGGATTGACTTCTTTCCAGGCTATAATTTAGTCCACTGCTAGACATATCCTCTCCAAATACACGCTTTGGCTGCGCTGCTCGCATTATTAAATTTACTATAGAGCTACATTGCAATCAAATTACAAGCACTACAAAACAAATAAACTTCAAGAGACATTTTAACTAAGCCACTTTTTGCTACTCTACATAAACAACACAAAATGGTTACGGGTTTTGTTAAGACCTAAGGCATTTACAAATTCAAGTCATAAAAGCTTTGTTAATATTATTATCATCCTCCCAGCAAGAACACCAAAAAAATTTAAAAAAACAAGAACTTTAAAATTTTAGCCCAAAATCTCACTAAGGATTACAAAACATTGTTTTTATCTAAAAAAGACTTTAGAGAAACAGAACAAACAGGGTTTATATAATTTCATTAGCGTTCGTGTCCAAATCATTTCCCCGTAGGCGGAATAAAAGTTAACGACACAACGCAACATAACTGCAACAAGGAAAAACTTTTTGATTTAAACCCGGTTTACACTCACCAACGTGTCGATAAAGCCCCGTCTACATACGACGCGTTTCGTAACGCTTCGTACAATAATAGTGTGTGTAGAAAACATCATGAAGATGACAACGAATCGTTCGTGCTACGAAAACAATAGTGGCCCAGTATTGCTCTCGTAGCACACATCGATGACGTTACGCGCCGTCTACGAAGAAATATTGAAACGTCACACCAGACGACTCTATGTAACAATAAATCTACGTTGGTATTTCTTGTTTCACAGGGATTATTTTTGTCCCGGTATCAAAGAAAGTTGTATTGTCTAATATTGATTCATCTATTATCATGGTTAATGCTAGGGTAGGTCTGTGCCTGATGATGTATGTAAATCACAATCTATTTATATTTAGATCTACAATAAAAACAATATTATTATTATTTTGACTGGCTCGGTGGAACAGTGGTTAGTGACCCAGGTTCATTACCTACAGTTCCAAGAGTCTTGGGTTCGATTCCCACTCGGGACAAATATTTGTGTGACGAACATCGGTGTTTGTTCCGTGTCTGGGTGTGTATTAAGTATATTTAAGTATATTTGTATACCCACTGTTGATTCTGATTTCCGTAACACAAGTGCTAAAAGCTACTTACCACGGGATCAGATCAATGTATGTGATGTTGTGTAATATTTATTTATTTCATTTATTTATTTATGGGTAATATGTCCAGGAGTGGACTGCGATGAGCTTGATGATGATGATAGGTAATAAATAAGATTTGTAGCTAAAAGCTTTCACAGTTTTGCGATCCATTACACTTAAATATAAGCATTGCAATTGAACGCGGAAGTGGGTCAAATTGCAAAAATATAGCTACTTACTGCCCAACATTTCGATTGGATACCATTTAGGTTGAGAAACGGAACAGATGATTATTGTTAACCGATCGAAACGTCGGGTAGTAAGTACCTACTAAGCTTTATTTGAGCTAGTTGACCTAGTTTCGTGTTCTATTCCAATATTGATATTTAGCATAGTTATATACTTGCTAAAAACTGAGCTTATACCTGGGTATAAGCTTAGCTTAACTTAACAAATAAATGCTTAGTGGATAGTGAATTACTATCACGTCGGAGGTAAAGAAAAACATCCAGATTCCATTAAAAATATTTGAAATCTTTACGTGGAAGAGCAAATTTTACTTCATTATATAAAGAGAAAGTTCTTAAATGAATATTCTATGAAATTTGAGAAACATGTCAAACTTCGTAAAATTACTCAAAAATTCCCTAACCTTCGTGAACGTTTACATCGCACGAGTGAACACATTAATACATGTTTGTATATTTGACTGATTCCGAAAACACGTTTTCCGAAAATCCAGCAAAAAGTTCGCTTCAAAAACACGATGTCTAAGCGTAACGGCGCGAAATCGCCCACCGAACGCAAATCCGTTGGATTCCGCCTAGTTTCGAACTCGGCAGTAAACACGCTACTTGCCAGCAAACAACTGAATCTAAATATTAACATAATCCAGTATTTTGTTGGAATTATTCATCTGAAAGTGCAATAGCAGAACAAACAGCGCTGCCCCGAAGCTGAATAAGGCATGAACAAACTACAGATGTTTACTGACTGTTGCCTGGAAGTAGTATGATGAGGAGTTGTTGTCTACATATAATAAAAATGTGATGGATGACTGTACATGGATGATAAATGATTAAAAAATGGTATAGGACAGTAAGGCAGTAGTACCCAAACTGCCCAAACTGCCTCCTTGGTCTATTGGTAGCAAGTGCTGCGTTAGGACCGAGAGGTCCCCGGTTCGAGTCCGGGGTCGGGCAAAATTTGTGTGAGTTTTTCTGTAATGAAATTACTCAGCCCGGAGTTAGGAAGTTGGCGGTTGAACACCCGTGCCTCGGAAAGCACGTTAAGCCGGTGGTCCGGCCGGATTGCCGTCTCACCGAATTATGAGAGTAAGGGAATAGAGAGCGCACTTGTGTTTGCGCGTACACTTAAGCACTATAATATTCCCTGCTCACTTGACTGATCTCAATTGAGATTGGCCACCGTGGCTGAATCGGTCGGACGCCTTATTTCTTAGTACCCAAAACATATTTGTTTTTGGATTTTTGACCTTATTATCTGTTTCTGTGTCATGATGATGACACAGAAACATCATCATCATCAGCCCATTCCTGTCCACTGCTGGACATAGGCCTCTCCAAATGCACGCCACTTCTCTCTATCCTCGGCCACTCGCATCCAGCTCCTACCAGCCGTCCTGCGCAGATCGTCACACCACCTGGCCTGCTGGCCAGCGGGCGGGGGTTTCTGTGTATTGAGCCGTTTAGTTTGTAAAGAAAATGTTGTATATTAATTATATTGCCTGTCTTTTACAGGAAGTGGCGGAGTGACTACAATTTTAGTCTCATTCATTCCTTCCACAAGTGCGCCTTATCATCGGTCATCATAATAGTTTTATCAAGCTATCAAACACTAAGAATCTACATGGCTTTAGCATTTAAAAATTTAAAATTTACATTCATTGCCAAAGTGTCATCAATTCTGTTATTTACATTTCTGCAATAAAATGTATACGGACTTTAGTGTGTATCACTAACGGAGGATGGCGCCACATGTGGCTAACAGGTAATATGCGGATAATATTTGATGGCTTCAATAGCTGTTAGTTGATGTGATGGTTCGCACGCCTGGGCACGATTCCCGAATGGACGGGTGTTCATCCCCGGTTGACAGTGGAGAAATTCCGAGAAATCCGTTTTTTAAAATAAGTCAATTGCCGTACAGTAATAAAGGACTTATATTGCTTCTAGGTTTTTCTCAAGATTGAATCTCAAAGAAATTTTATGAAATACTAGCGGTCCCCCCGCGACAAGCCTATGTCCTTTCTTTGGCTCTGGACTGTATCTGTACCAAATTTCATTTAAATCGGTTCAGTATCTATGCGTGAAAGAGTAACACAAAGACAGACAGAGTTACTTTCGCATTTATAATATTATTAAAGATTAACAGCATTCTTATTCACGTTGATTAATTTCACATCTTTTTTTAAATAGGCTATAGAAGATAATCAAAGTGCACAGTTATTTAGCCGCATCCTCTTTGTAGGCAATCCATGGAGAGGAGTTTCAGTGTGTAGGTCACAAGTGTGAATACAAAATATTGTTTGGGACCCGTAGTATACAACATGTAAGAACCGGACGCTTGACTCTAATGTAGGATCTATGTGTACTGACTTAAAAATGTTTGGTAAGGGATTCACAATAATTATTTGACATTGTTTGCTACATCAATAACTTCATTTCTTTATTGAATAATGTTCTAAACTTAATTCATACTGAAGAATACTCATTTTTTTAATTTAATAATAGTGACAAATTACAGTGACAAAATGACCCTAGAAAGTAACAATAGTGATTAGAATGTAATGATAATAATAATTTTAATAAATTGATAAAATTGCCAATGTTTTTTTTCCCTAACTGACTTACGATGATGGCTTGAAGTAGCCTCGTCATCATCACCAGACTTACGGATGAGCGGATGGGTCTGTGCTCTGAATCAAATTGCCAAAATTATCAAATAAAGAACGCTAAATGATAACACGAATAACACAATAATCGAGACACATTTTACAAATTCTCTTAGAATTTGCAACATAACTATGATACGAGAGCTTAATATGCCTTTACAATTCAGAGCGCCAAAACTATCGAACCAGGCCGCACTACTACGTATGTTCATCGACAGACGTTTCCACCGTCAAACGTCCCTGTGACAGGTTAAACATCTCAACCAATCAAGTTACCCGCCGGCTAACTTTGTTACTGACTCGCAGGCTCGGGTAATGGGTGTAATTGGCGCACTCCGGTCTATGGTACCCCTGCCCAATGGTCGGACAGAGGGAATGCGGAAGCATTGAGGGGTTTAACCCTCCGCAAACGACATGAGTAAAAGAGTTTTCGCTTTTCGTTATCTGGGTCGGGGTATAGTTGGGTTATAGGTAGGTAGGTATTGGTGGGAAGGTTATTTATTGGAGATAGTACATCTGTTTAATAGGACAAAGCGTATAATAATTGTTTTAATCCGACTTTTTGTTGATTAGATCGTGCCTACTAACGTTATCCACGTTATCAGGACCTAGACAGAAATCATCATACACTTAACTCATATCCAGTTTTAAAAAAACGGTTAATCTTTTTGACGCGATTAGTGCATATGGAAATGTTTAATTTAGTACAACGTTTTTATTAAGAAAGATATAAAACAGTTTTTAAATCAAGTTACTCGGCCCCGGAATACGCAAACCCTTACTACTGTAGAGAGGGTTGGCCCTATCACGCTAATCTACATCAATTAAGGGTTTCCACAATTAGATAAACCTTCAGTAGTTGCGCTCAAAGGGATCATTAACACTATTGGGTCATTAATGTGAATTTTGTTGATTCCATATTATTATCTGAATGAGAGAAACTGTATCTGCGATACTAACATAATTATTACTAACGAAACTAGAAACGGAATAAAGTGATAATATTTAATATGAAATGAATAAAACATAATAATCTATTATGTAGAAAAGAGAGAGATTCAGAGAAAAAGATAGAGTAGAGAGAAATACAGCTCCATGACATCACGACGTCGCCACATAAGCTGAGTGGTGCCCTCTACAACTCCATTTCAACTTCTTTGATTATTATTAATTTATACCATTTTACAGAATAGTAATTTCCGTCCGTCCTCAGCGACTCTACATAGAAACTAGAATCTTTTCTCAGTCCTCTGAAAATCCTCAGCGAAACTGTTACCATAACCTTTTCTAAAATAAGCTGTTCAGGATTTTGAGGCACGCATGGAAGCTGGTAACTCCAACAACCAGTAACAAGGCCGCTTGATTGCACACAGCCGCAAACACCTGGAGAGACTCGTTTGCATACAAAAGCAGCGGCCAACTCACTGTGCACTGTGGCGGCAACTTTTTCCGCTGTTGCGAATTAGAATGGAGCTCATTTGAGAGGCAGGAGTGATGGTTTAGTTGTTAGACACGTTTATTTATTATTTATTTATTTATTATTAAAACAACAATTTTGACTTATAAACTAAATTATGTCCCGCAAAACCGTCTAACAGTTTGACTGCAGGATCAGCGAGTTATATAATTTTAAAATCTTCATAATACATACTTATATATACTTATAACTAAATATATGTATTTATATTTATATAAATTATAAATTAATATTCAGGCAATATACACATATAATGCCTTTTAAGCATATTTTTAAACTTGCATTTATTGCTTTCATTTCTAATGTTCGCAGGTAAACTGTTCATTAGATAAGGAAGTCGCTTCCTGAGAGTTCTATCACCGTAATAATTATTGACTCTAGGAACAATAAATTTACCTGAGGTCATTGACCTTGTGTAATGTTCGCTATCTACACTAGCCAGTAAAGAATTATGCTCTTGACTGCCATGATTCCTAACTGCTAATAAATATTTTAATTTTAAGCTAACTGGTAGTACTTTCATAACTTTAAATAATTGGTAGTAGTTATTTTTGAATTTGTTTTTCTGTTTATTATTAAGCATTAATTTTAAGAATCTAATCTGGATGTTTTCAATTTTATCTATATATGATTTGAATGTTAGGCCATAGCTGTCGAGCGCATACTCAATTATAGATTCGACTAAACAATTATATAACAATTTTAGTGTAGATTTAGGTACTTTATAACTTAGATTATGAAACCTCCCCAGGATTATTCTAAGTTTTTTACAAACATGATCAATGTGGCTGCTCCAAGAGAAGTGTTCATCAACTTTTACACCGAGGTAAGTTACACAGTTAGCCCGTTCTATTGGTTGGCACTTACAGTTTCGCAGTCGATGTCTCTAGATTTTGTTTTAAGGCTGGAAAAAGTAATTTATTTTAAAAAATAATTTAGTTATGTATTACATTAATATTAAATTTGAATGAAAAAGATACTTTCAGACGCTCTCAAAACTTGGAGCTATGTTGAAACTGAGGCCATGTGTAACCTGCATAAAGAATAGATACGCAAATACACAAACTCTCTCTCTCTCATTTACACACACGCACAAGCACAAACAAACATACACTCACTCACATACAAACACTTGCATACAGTCATGTAACACATAAACATAATCTTCACCGTATCTAATAATCCCTATTTTAATAATATGAAATAATAAATAATTAAATTGTTTGAAAATTTATTTTAACATTTTAAAATAAATAATAAAATTTATGTAATTGCGGCTTGTATTGTAATATGTCATATTGTAATACAAATGTAGTATTGAATTGTATTTTATTGAATTGTTTTAATTATATTGTATTGCCTTGAATTGTTTTGTATTGAATTTTATTGTAATGAATTGTGTTGTATTGAATTTACTGCGGAAGAGCGGGATCTCCTATCACAAGTGCCTACGCGCTTAAAAGGTGATTCCAAGCACATAAAACTCTTTTGTAAATATGGTACTGAATAAAGATTTATTCATTTATTTATTATTTACATACTTACACACTCACACAACAACAATTTAAATACAGGTGCAAAAATTATGCTTCGATTGTTACCTTACAACTTTATGAGCATGTTTCTTTCTGAATACTTATCAACAATCATTTAAAGCAATGGTCATGATTCCTAAAAATGTTAAAGTTTCAGTAAAATGCACCTGACTTATTCTTGCTTCTTAATCTGTTAATTTGTATTCCATATGTATTTGCTTATTTCTCAAAGGCGTAAACAAACCACAAGAAAAAAAACAGTACTATTTTAATTAACTCGGCGTAAGACATCTCGACGGATGCCGCAAATAGCGACCGACGGAGCAATGAACAGGGAAGTCTAGAACAAACCTTAATCACCAGTTCACGACTCTTAGCGCCATCTGAGGGCTCATTACGTGTTGGATGGAAAGTGTACTGCTATGATGTAGCAGCACTTGCTAGTGATAGCAACCGCTTTTGCTCTATTTACATAGAGTCTAGACAACATCCACACTGTCTTTGCTTTATGTCATGCCTATAAGTCCATCCATGGACATTAGCCTCCCCAAGTGCTCGCCACTTCCGCCTATTCTCGGTCACTCGCCGAGTCTTTCGGTCACTCGGTCAGTCACACATCCAACTCCCACTAGCCGTTCTGCGCAGATCGTCACTCCAGCAGGCCTGAAGGTAGGTTTTTGAACAATTTATTTTATATTTTCGCGTTCGATCTTCTCAATCATGATCGTGAAACAAACGTCCTTAGGGTAATATCAATCCACTTAAGCAGACTTAGAATCATCTTCTTTTTCCTCTGTTTTTACATCCTATTTTGATTGGGTTAAATAATTCCTTGTGTATTTAACTGCCTCGTTGGTCTATAGGTAGCAAAGGGCTGCGTAAGGACCTAGAGGTCCCCAATCCGAGTCCGGGATCGGGAAAAATTTTTGTGAATTTTTTTCTGTAATGATTTATTTAGCCCGAAGTTAGGAAGATGGCTGTTGCACGCTTGTGCTTCGGAAAGTACGTTAACCCAGTGGTCCTGCGCCCGATCTCTCATCGTTTATATCGGATTGTCCTCTTACCTACAGAAAGTGCACTTGTGTTTGCGCGCACACTTGTGCACTATAATATGAGCTGCGCAATTGACTGACCTTAATTGAGATCGGCCGCCATCACCAAAATCGGTCAAATGGCTTATAATTTTTTTTATTATTCCTATTTCCTAACCTGTTTCTTTCTGGTATCGCAATACGTAATACGAACTCAATTGCAACAGTTTCAGAGCCGCCGCGGTGACTGATTGTGACAGTAAATTACTAGCTAACGGCATCCCACTAATTGGTGGAACACTAATGTATCGAAGCTGAAAATATTGTGGCAAGTACTCTAAGATGTATGGCGGCAGTTGCCGAAAATTACTAGCGATGTTATTGAGACTTTCCGAGATATATGTTTGAGAGCGTGCCGCTAGACGCGCGGAAATGTTTACGGCAGGAGAAAACATTTATTGAAGACATTCGAGGGATTAAGTGTTTGCTGGTAGTTATTTATTAAACACGTTTTTGTTTTGTTGTGTGGTCGTAATTATTATGTGAGTGCAACACGCTTCAATAAAAATAAATATAACTGTGGTTTGTTGGTTGGATTAGGTAAAAAAAATTTTTAACAATTACTGTAGACACTTAACTGAAGAGCTAAATCCACCCATAACGAGTGAATGAAGTGAAGATTATATCAGAAAAAGACAGCAGAGGTTCTATTAAATCTTAATTTCAATATTCAATTTGTATGTACCTCAAAACAACCTTTTGAAGCCACAATAAAGTTTGAATTAGACTTTTTGTAGACACTTTTAGAAATTAAGGCTTGCTTTCAAAACACAATAACGATCGAATATTTAATTTTCCAAAGTATCATTGGAAAACCGGTATCAGAGGCAAGAGGGACGTGGAAATCCATTATGTTATTAATCCCATCTCTCATCTCCCAAACGCATGAGGCACTATATCAGCAGAATGTACTAAGGCAGAATTTAATATTGTTGAAATTTACTTACTCTAGCTCAGAGGAGAGGAAAGCTTTGAAATCAGAACCTATCTACTTTGTGGGGGTTCGTAATATTCTGTCGGATGCGATGCACGCTTGTTAACTTCTGTCCGGGAATTCTTGACAAAATATCTCGATTATGGAGGCGAACACGATCGCTGTATCAATTTCGGTGATCCAGTTATCAACTACTAACATGATTTTTGGTAAAATTTTGAATATTTCTTGTGGTGACACCGGTTTAGCTAAACCTGTGTAAAATATTATATCAAACGAGTATATTATACGAGTACATAACCTTAATTTCTTCATAAATCCCTCTATCTATTGAAAAAAACTGGACCAAAATGCGTTGTGTAGTCTTAAAAATTTAAGCATATAGAGAGACAGACAGACGGGGGAAGCGACTTTGCTAAAAATATCCCCCATCACGTCAGATTGTTTGTTATTCCGAGCTTAAGTTTCGAGTTAAGCTTAAACACGTGTGTTACGGATATGAGATACAATAATCCAATACACGCACTCTTCAATATATACTGTATAAAAATAGGTTCATAAAATCTATATTCAAAATAGTTTTTATTTATTTATTTATTTATTCAGAAACCAACAGCGTAACAAATAAAGATACATACACATTACATTACACCAATAGGAAGGCTAATAATAATAGCCATTATTAATTTTTTTAATTGATTACTGAAACAGACTCTTAAGTTAAGTAAGATAGAATGGTAGTCTCATCACGCTATCGTAGTTCCATTCAAAGACAATATTATTACAACAAACTCGTTATAGGAATATTGCCTCCCATTTTCCAGTTTCAGTCGGCTTGAAAGGGGATCTCGCTGTATGAGTGATTGCGAAAAAATTGTCCTATGTCTAGACTATTCCTACCATCCCACCCTCCAAGCCCTAGAAATTGTTTACGAGTTCAACTGCCCACACCCAGACACATTAGGAAAATTTAATCGTCACCAGTTGAACGAGTTTATTACGGCCAGTCGTTAAAAGGCTATTGCACTTCCATGCTTTGTCACACTAGTATTAAGACAATAGGAACTGTTAAAGAGTATACCAAAACCATAAACTATCTTTAGTCTAATTATGCCATTGATATAATACTTTTGTTTATGCTTGTGTCTATAGTAAAAAAATTCACTCTGTTCGAATCTGTCAACCGGCGTTTTATTAGGTTATGGGCCCAGCACGCTCCCACTGCGCGACTCTGCTACCTCTACTACCTCGTTGATCTATTGGTAGCAAGTGCTGCGTTAGGAACAAGAGGACCCTGATTTGAGTTCAGTTGGGCAAAATTTGTGTAATTTTTAAGAAATTACTCAGCACGGAGTCAGGAAGTTGGTGAATGCACTAAGGTGACTCGAAAAGCTCGTTAAGTTGATCCTGCACCCGATCTCTCTTTGGTCATCCAACTATGAGAGTGCACTTGTGCACTGTAATAATATGCCCTGTTCAGTTGACTGGTGTATTTCAAATTTTATTTATGTTTGTTTCAGTAATTACCTCCCGGTTCAAAATCAAGTCAAATGGATATAGATTTAAGTACCCAGACAGTATCACAGATGAAGTCATATATGAATATATATTTAACTATCACCAGTATTTGGTACCGTTATTCTATTCGGAAACCCTCCAAAAGGGTTCTTTTCATTCAAAAAACCAATACGCATGGCGCATGACCAAACATACAGCGTACACAATCACTAAAGAAAGTTTTCTCAGCCAAAAGCAATATCGTAGCAGAAGTTAAGTAAAAGTGGCCTGTTATAATGGCGGAATGGATCCAGTTTTCGTTATTTATAGGCGAAGCTATTCATTGTACGTGATTCAAATGAGAGGCAAATGTTAGCACAATTAGGCACGTTAGGGAATTTGTCTTGGACACAACGATCGTCAGGCCTGGCCTCACTGATAGCGAGTAAACACAAACTGAAATCGAGGAATTCGCTCCATAACACTGTTACAGTCACAAAATTTGGAAGAACAGGAATGAAATACCACCCGTATTTCAAAATGAACGAAAATTATCGAAACACAAAAAAAAATATTTTAGGTGTAAAAATAAAAATATTAATTAAGGTTATGGCTTGCACTATAAATACATGTTTAAACTTTCAGAAACTAGGAATTAAACACACAGGAAGTAATTTACTTAGTTAATGTGACATTTTTGGCATTGGATCGACCGTGGACAGTACATTACAGTACATAGCAAGACAGAAAGATAAATAAAGATACTGATGAAAATCATCTCGTTTAGGGTCGCCCCTAGCAATTCTCCTAGAAACCAGATGTTGATGACAAGTTTTTTCCTGATTTCGATGATGTATCCATTATCGTAGTCAGTCAGAAGAAAACTGATCATGATACTTTAATATCTGTCCGCTATCACAACGACCCGCCATCTCTAGCTCCTAATGGGTGTTTACACGGCACGGCACCATTCGATAAAATGGATTATGTTTCTCCGATTCACTATCTCTTTCGTTAGCTGTATCTTGTCCCTTTTCCCTCGTTTGAGGTTCTTACATTTAGCTGATCCCAAGAAATCGATTCGGATTTACGTCACTTAATTAGAAAGTCGGGTAAGGTTAATTGTTGTACAAACAGTGGTCATTTGAGACTTGTGGTTGGAATCAAAGGTTTTGGAAACTTGTATTTGTATTTGCCTTATATTTATTTATACTAATTTATATTGGAACTCTTAGTTAACTTCATTTGTAGAATTGGATGACCAAAATAACTTGATAATGATGGCAGTACTGGAATTTTGACTTGTCAATTTATCCAATGACCAATGTTGGCAATGGGTTCAAATGAAAAATCTTTTAAATAAGACTCAAAAGTATGAAGTTCAGCTAATTGCTACCACTGAAATACTAATAATTTATGAAATCGAAAACAAACATTGCAAATATTGTATCAATACCAGTTTTCGTTATAAAACCACAATCTTCTCAGGATGGCAAATATTTTTCTCAAAAATGCTTAAAACCATCCTTTAAAACGAAATATTTCACATCTATCCAGAAGCCACTACAAAATACAAAGCCGAATTCAAAATTAAAAAATCCAACCATCTCAAGAAGAAATCTTAAGGATCCAAAGGAATATTAGCGACCCCTTTACAAGGAATACTGGAGCGAAGACAATTAACTTCGCCCACTTAATAAAAAGACAAGTCCCAAAATTTGCCTTTAATTTCCTCACTAAATACTTTCGTCGAGTTTGTGTTAAGTTTCCCCGACAAAGATAAATGGAGTAAAAGAGGTTTTGCATCGAGATAGTGTAATAAAGTTTGCTCATGATGCTTCTTTTGCCGGCAAAGTTGTAAGCTCTGCCAGTTCAGGTGATATAAATTTCAAGACAGTGGAATTCTCTTTTTGGTGGCACAAACCTGTTTAATACTTTAGCTGTAAAGTATGTTGGTGCACGTTTAACAGTTCATTCTGAATGTTTCAGTTCAGTAGTATTGTATTGTCACTGTTAACTATTTCGTTTATTTGTATTTGTAAACTGAGTTTGAAGTTTATTTTATTTGTTTGCTTAGTAATATAAATCAACCTTTTGGCTGTGATATTCAGATTATTTAGTAAAACTTCTTTCATTTCAAATTTGACACCTTGTTGATTTATTCTGACAAAATATAAATTTTAAAAAGTCCTAATTAAAATATTTTAAGCATCAGACGAACGTTTTTATAAAGGACCGGTTAGTGATCAAAGAAATTATCATGGTAAAGACAGAATTTAATTACCCGTTAACTTTCGTTCTTTGAACTATTTTTTTTTTAAACAGTAGTCAAACGGATTTTTAAACAGTAGAGAATTATAAATAAATAATTACACTTCGTTATTAAATATTTACTCTTACTAACTCAAGAATTAATTAATTTATTTACCAATAACATTTTATTTGTGGCCTATTTTAACTTTTTTTTATATAAAGTATCTCAATTTTGGCTTTTACTGTAACAAGTATTTTTTTTCTGATTACGCCAAAAGGTATGGTCATTAAATCTTCATTGTATGAAGGTGTGAAAAAAAAAATTGTTTAAGGAAAAAAAAACGGATATTATCTTTTATCTCCCTAGAAGAAATGTTCGATGTATAACGAATTAAACAACACAAATAAGAAGATAGCGATCTTAACGCTATACGAGTATCACAGAGAACCTACAGCTGATCGCAATGAGTCGCTGTAACAACTCGCAAACTGTCACAATGACTAAAGATCCATTAAACTTTAGCAATTTCTAACTTTTCCTATTAGGCTTGTACACACGTTTGTCCCGCCTTGAGTGCTTATGAGCGTTCAGTTGTTACGTGATTGAATTTTTGTTGAGAAAGGATCGATTGTGTTGAAATAATTTATCGTGTACACTGAGTTAATTTAAATTGAAGATAGTATATAGACACGCTTCAGGAATGGTTACATTCAAAATTTTCTTTGCTTTTTAATTATTGTGAAGGTATAAGAAAAACATTTGTTGAAACTAATCGAAGCAGTAATTCATAAGTCAGTAAAGGCAAACTTTGAAAATTAGAGCGCCTTCCTGGTTTTTGTTATGATAACCATGTTTACAAACTGGAACCTAAGTCCTTACTATTTAATTACTAATGTATTAATCAAATATCATACTAAATCCCAATAAATCCTTAATACAAAGTTGCTTCAAAGAAGAAGAACATACAATTTGTCATTTATTATTAAGTACAAAACTCAGAGTACATTTTACTAGAACTGCTAGTTAGCTTTTAATTGGTCACTACTTTCTACGATTGTAGGTACAGCTTGAACTAAGTACGATTAATTACTCCATTCAGACTACTAGAATTACGGAAGCTAAGATTTCGCTTAAGCATTCACCGTTAAAGCAAGACAAGCTCCAACGATTTAGTTTAAAATTCTTATTTCTGCATCCAATCTTTTTATGTTTTGCGAGCATTTCTTGAGTGCATTTTTATCACTAGCTTAGTGCTGAAAGAAATGTCGGGAGAAAATCTGCGAGTTTAAAGTAAACTTACTGTAGATATGACGTATTTAAAAAAAAATCATGTGGGTCTTGATAGTCACACGACAATAAAAGTTGCAAATACATACAAGCACGTAAGTACTTAATGCCCGACGTTCCGATTGGGTTATACCAACCGCTACCATTATTGTTTATTGAAAAATATTAAAGGTAATGAATAGACAAAGTTTTAAGTCATGAAATAACCTAGTTTCCCATTAAATCAATATCGTTTAAAATTTACAGATCAGACTTAATTAAAAATGTATCTACATTGTAATAACACGAGTAACAGTAATAAGGAAAAGTAAGTCCTACAAGTACGTATTCATTCCGTTAAATTCCCGGAAAATCTAACTCAACTCCCGGAAAATCAATTGTTCTAATTGAGTTCGACTAAACTTTTGACATTTCAACTTTGATTATTTCGTTGTCGTCAATTTTATCCAAATAAAGTTCAAAGAATGAATTACACAGCCACACCTTTTTGTTTCAATGGAAATCCAACAAATCTTTGATAAATATCCAAGTTTACATTCACCGGAGTCAAGTTTGGTAACTTATTAATAACTCAACAGAATTCTCCCCTTTTCGAATAGAATTTCTTGTTACCTTAATTTTACAAAGAAACTTAGGTAATTCTTGCGTAAAAATTGGCTAAATTATATTTAAGGCATTTTTGTTTCGGTATTGTTTGAGCGTTTATTTCTGTTGTTAAAAACTTAACCTTCTTGTAACGGAATTTATTTTAAGCGTACTAACAAATTATTTTTATGTAGAACCAAGTATTACAATAATAAGAAGTAGGTAGCAAGAACAAGGACATTATATTTTCTTAATTTGTTATTTTATGATTAATTTTTTTTCTTCAGAACAGCGCTTGACTATACCAAATAATAATTAGCAAAATCGGATCAGTTTTTATCAAGATTTGCACTTGGAAATATATTCAACAATTTATTTTAATTATATACCGTGAAATTTAGTGGCTTTTTCCTATGGTATAATCTTATACATAAAAATGAATTGCTGTTCGTTAGTCTGACTAAAACTCGAGAACGCCCAGACCGATTTAGGTAATTTTGGTTATAAAATGTTAGTCGTAGTCCAGGGAAGGTTTAAATGAGAAAATAAAGAAAAAGAATCAGTATTGGCGGTATGAAATTCGCCGGGACCACTAGTGATTATATATTACTAGCACAACAGATTTGTGCAGTTCTTTTTTATTACATACATAAAATCACTTTCACGTTTCCCACCTCTGTGGGAAACGTGACGTGGCGGGTTGTGGACCACGTCGCCGCCATTCTGCCTTTTGAATTTGTTTTAACAAGGTCATTGCGTTCCCACGAGTAGCAAGGATATGACAGGGGAAGGAAATGGGGAGGAAGGATACTATCGCCTCGGATGATTTGGACTGAGTCGATAGTAACTCGAGGAGCCGAGGTCACTTACCCGTATACCGTTCACCAACCACCGGACAGATAGTTGTGACTGGTATCCCCTGGCTTCTTTTTTATTTAAATCAATAAATACCAGTTTCTACCACAGTAATAAACGAAACGCAAAAGCACGCTCGAACCGCTTTATTACTTAGGGCGTAAAGCTTCTTGAGCTTTAATCATCAATTTCATGCGTCAAGCACGATTACGTCACATCTCTCAAAACTACTGTCTCTTCATAATCTTTCAAAATAATCATCTAACTGATTATTTATTTGAAAAATTTAAAAATTAATTAAAAAGTTAGTTTTTTCAAGAAATGACTAGCAAAATTCGATAGTACTACTAAAGGCAAATTGTTCTGCCACGGGAAACCGACCACTTAAATTTCACGGTGTAAAGAAGTTTATTTTGTTTGGTTAAATTTTCCACTAAATACAATATTTTCTACTACTTTGTTCCTTGTAAGAAACCTCGCACATTTTCTTTGTCATCCATTTCTCCAGATGTATAACAAAACCATTTTCTAATAAGGTTACTCAACTGCAGAATAATCTTATTATAAGTGAAGAATCACAGTATTACTGAACACTAATGGTGTTCTTAGAGTTGCGTATCCGAAGGGCAAAAACGGCATTCTATTATTAATACTACTACTTTTATGTTATTGTATATCAAATTGTTCAACTGGCCGAGAATAGAAGTGGTGAAAACGTGGGGAAGCCTACGTCCAGCAGTGGACAGACTAATAGATTGACGATGACGATTATACATAGGTACAATATTTATACAACTAAATAAAATTCAAGTATCTGTTTGTAGTTTTTAAGAAACAACTTTTTACTAAATGGGTATTAATATATATTGGGTACGGGAGTCTGTTTCTTATCCGAAAATCGTTTGTCCGAAAATCAAAATCCCTAACACGTTTGCTATAATCTTCAAAATCCATAATGTTCGAATGTACGAAATTTCATAATCCCTAATTGTCTTTAATTCTAATAATTTTTTGTCATAATATCGATTTCTATAATAATCAAATCTCCTAAAATTACTTGCTATAAAGTTAAATGCCCGAAGTGTTACATAGTATAATGTTCGTTACTACGAATGGAGCTTTATCATAATATTATTAGTCCGAATTATGAATGATTATTTATAATTTTGTTTTATTCAAAAAATGTTTGGCCAAAAAATGGTTTCGTCAAATCATCATTTCATAAATGACTGACTTTTTGACCAAATGATCAACAGTTAAATTTTCATTTTACAAATAATTATTTTGCAAAATGAATATTTAACAACTGAGTTATCATACCAAACTACTATTGGTCTAAAAAGTTTGATAAAATGTTTTATTTGGCAAATGTTTCTTTTATTAATCGACCTGATAATAGATATGGTACGGGTCAAATTAAAACACAATATTTGGAAAATCATTATTTTGATAAATTTGGTTAGGTAAGATTAGAATTTTGGTTAGGTTAGGTTAGAACTGGTGACAATAAAACGCGCGAGCCGAGCGAGCGAAGCGAGCGTGCCGCGGCAGCGGCCGGCGAAGCGCCAGAAAATATTTACTACTGTTTAATTTCTATGTAACAGTGGATACACAAATAAAAATAAATATATTTATATATACCGATGTTCGTCACACATAATAAGTCAGTTTTTGTAAGATGGTACTGTTGTTAAATGTCTGGTTTGCCAAATGAGTATTTAGGATTTGTAACAAATCATAGAATAGCATTGTGCATTTCACATATTATGGATTGTAATCTTTATAGCAAAACATTTTAGGACCTTTTGTACTTTCGGACTTATGACGTTTATGGAAAAGCCTTTTATGTCTTTTAAACTTTATAGATTGTGATATTTATGGCAAAAGATTTTAGGGTAAACAATATTTAGGGATTTCGATTTTAGGGCAAGTGATATTATGAAAAATGTAGTTAGGGATAATGATCATTCGGGCAAATGATGATTCGGACATAAAACATTATGAGATGTAAAATTATGGATAAAAATTTTATGAGATGAAATAGAGAACCATCATGACAACCATCAACCATCAACCATTGACATTTCAACTTTGATTATTTCGTTGTCGTCAATTTTATCCAAATAAAGTTCAAAGAATGAATTACACAGCCACACCTTTTTGTTTCAATGGAAATCCAACAAATCTTTGATAAATATCCAAGTTTACATTCACCGGAGTCAAGTTTGGTAACTTATTAATAAGTCAACAGAATTCTCCCCTTTTCGAATAGAATTTCTTGTTACCTTAATTTTACAAAGAAACTTAGGTAATTCTTGCGTAAAAATTGGCTAAATTATATTTAAGGCATTTTTGTTTCTGTATTGTTTGAGCGTTTATTTCTGTTGTTAAAAACTTAACCTTCTTGTAACGGAATTTATTTTAAGCGTACTAACAAATTATTTTTATGTAGAACCAAGTATTACAATAATAAGAAGTAGGTAGCAAGAACAAGGACATTATATTTTCTTAATTTGTTATTTTATGATTAATTTTTTTTCTTCAGAACAGCGCTTGACTATACCAAATAATAATTAGCAAAATCGGCTCAGTTTTTATCAAGAAATATAATAAATAAATAATAAATTGAATATAATATAATATAAAAATATAATAATAAATTGAAATCATAGAATAGCATTGTGCATTTCACATATTATGGATTGTAATCTTTATAGCAAAACATTTTAGGACCTTTTGTACTTTCGGACTTATGACGTTTATGGAAAAGCCTTTTATGTCTTTTAAACTTTATAGATTGTGATATTTATGGCAAAAGATTTTAGGGTAAACAATATTTAGGGATTTCGATTTTAGGGCAAGTGATATTATGAAAAATGTAGTTAGGGATAATGATCATTCGGGCAAATGATGATTCGGACATAAAACATTATGAGATGTAAAATTATGGATAAAAATTTTATGAGATGAAATAGAGAACCATCATGGCTGCCTGAACCATATCAATTTACACAAAATAAAAAAAGACGTTTGGCACTCGGGGACTGCCGCGGTATAGCTATTGCATAGCATCGTCCGATTTCGGAGCAGCTCGTCTCGATCCGTGCGAGTTTCGTAGAGTCGTACAATACGTCTAACCGCACGCACACAAACACCGTGCCGAAGTCTACCGAACTGAAACGACGTTAGACGATTGTGAGGTTTTTTTCGTTACGGAATTTCTTGGTTCGGTCGCCGCGCTCAAAGCCCGCGATTAAAGCTATGCAATAGCTTAAAATATTTACTAAAACATATTTCAAAAAATTGGCCTAAAATTGTTGACAGAGTATAATACTAAGATGAGTATAAACTACGGCATCGACGCTAGAAAGCATCTGTAAAAAAGGGATAAAAAAGGGTTTCGCAAAGTTTATATTATATATCAGACCGATAGAATGTCTATTGCCCTATTTATAGTAATAGTTTCTTGAAACAAAAGTACATCTTCGGCGTCAGCGTAGCCCAGAGGAATGGCATAGCGCCAAAGAATGTCTTTATTGCTCTCAAGAATTTCCTACTGGAATTCAATATTACGCTAGATCGAGTTAAAATATAATAATGTTTTGTTATTTGCTAACACCGTGATCCTGCTTTTTATCCTTATTTTCCTTTTCAATCCTTATAAAATAGAAACTGTATTGTGATAATAGAAAAATTGTATTGAAGTTAAACTAAGCGTGGAAAGCCAGCTTGCACTCACGTTATAACTTTTGTATATACATTTAAAATTAGTTGTATTAGTACAGATTTATTTATTTTTGTCCAATTTTTTTTCTTCTGGCAATAAAAACTATAATTTCTCCTAGTACTATTTTTTTTTTATTTTACTTAGATGGAGCTTGAAATGTCGGGACTCTAATAATATATTTAGAATAACAATACACGCGACTTTAAACCGTAAAATTATTCATTTCAGACTAGCTTTCTGCCCGTGACTTCACCCGCGTGGAAACCCTATTCCCACGAGAACTCCGGGATAAAAAGTAGCCTATGTGTTATTCTGGGTCTTCAGCAACCTCTAAGGCGTCCGACCGATTTCAGCCTTGGCGGCCGATCTCAATTGAGATCAGCCAAGTGCGCAGGACATATTATAGTGCACAAGTGTGCGCGCAAACACAAGTGCACTCTCTATTCTCTTATTCTCTCTTACAAATTTTGCCCGACGCCGGGCTTGAACCGGGGACCTCTCGGTCCTAACGCAGCACTTGCTACCAATAGACCAACGAGTCAGTTAAAGCTACCTGCTACCTGAACAAACCGTAAGCTATCTGTATACCAAATTTTATTGTTATCGGTTCAGTAGTATTAGTTTGAAAGAGTAACAAACATCCGTCCACACATACAAACTTTCACGTTTATAATATTAGTGGGATTAATCAAGTTAGTGCGGTAACTATACATCAGTTCCTGTCGTAGCGAGCCGATGAGAAATAGGACATCATGTAAAACCAATTTAATTATGCAGATGGTGTTCGTCGACTCGACAGAAGATGCGTTCAACACCCGTTGTGAGGCACGTTTAATCCAAATATGAATTTGTATACAGAGGAATGAGAGAATAGCAGAAAGATTAATTATTATTGACGAATAGTAGTGAAAGCAGGGACTTTTTTACTTCGGTTTGTGTCACGGAGAATATAATTTATTATTGACGAATAGTAGCGAGAGAAGGATTTTTTTTACTTCGTTTACCATAACGTGTCACGGAAAATATGTTAAACTGTCGAAGTTACAGACTGTTTACTTAGATAAGAGCAGTCTATTTGACATAGTATCACACACTTTAATAAATATTATTTCTTAAAAAAAAAAACAAAATTATTTCTATGTCCCTATCGCGACATTTTTCGTAAGCGACATTTTGCAAAAGACATTTTGCGACAAGTAGAAAAATTGCGAAAGAGATCTCCTGCGAAAAAGCCAGGGCTTCTACCACCTCTTGGTTACACATACCATTCCACTTTGCAACGAGAACTTGTAATGAATCCATTGCTGTGAAATCTCACAGCGATAAAAAAGTAACGCTTATAAATGTACCTAGAGCATTGCTTAGACCAAAAATAAAATCATTGGGCGAGTAAATCCCCTTTTAGTTGGCCGCTTGGCACGAGAAATGTTGTTTATCGCCTATTAATCTGTATCAATATTTAGGTTCTTTTCTAGATATTAATCTAATCATTTACTTCGAATAATTTCATTTTCGAAACTAATAATTTTTATAATTCATAAAGCTTTTTTATTATTTTTTTTAAATTGCCTCCTAAAATCAAATGCTGGCAAAAGTTACAATTTCAAGCAGACGAAGTTGCGGGCACTGCTAGTATTTAATAAATCTAGCAATGAAAGAATAATAATTCCCAGAATCTTTATTTCCATGTAAATCTAATTTAATTATTCAGACAAGAACGCGGCGCCGTCACTACTTGTCAGACTCCACAGTTTAAGCCGAATATGAATTTGCGTAGGCATCGCTAGTAATTATGAGTTTGTTATTGTTGTGAAATGCATTTTCCTGCTAATCTGGAGCTTTGAGAAGCGGCGCTGAAAGGGGTTGATTAATGAAATTGTATGAAGTGCAAAATGAGTTGGTGCATAATCTTGTACAATCAGATTAGATGTAAACGTTCATGGTGTTTTGCGGAATACAGAGCGATGTTTGCAAAATGTGCATGCATGCATGCATGCATAAAGCATGTTTGATTATATAATTTGTAATAATTCATGTATCTAATAACATTTAATGCTACTACTTGTAGTGCAAGACAAATGTACAAAACTTACAAATACTAGTATTCAGTATACTGTAGGAAAATATTCGCGTGTATTAGGGAAAACCACCCTTACATTCATAAAATAAATTTACGAATAGGTTTGTAGTTAGAGACGTAAATATTAGACAACTGAGTCAAAACTTTGAACAAGTCATTATGGGGGAGGGGGGGGGGGGATTACTTACTATATTCATCTGACGTTCTGATGAAAACAAGAAAGAATGTAGAGTAAAAGCATAAAGATATGATTGTTTTAGACCAGGGGTCGGCAACATGCGGTCTGCTGCCCAAGTGCGCCCCGTGGATCGTCAAAGTCTTGTAAATCCCTACTAACATTATAAATGCGAAAGTAATCTGTTTGTCTGTTACGCTTTCACGACTAGAGTACTGAACCGATTAAAATGAAATTTGTACAGATATAGTCTAGAGCCTGAGAAAGGACATATATGCTACTTATTAACCGACTGCGCTTTAAAGAAGAAATGTTTACCCGTTAAACATCTCTACGCGGACGAAGTCGCGGGAGGAAAGCTAGTAAGTTATAAATATCTTAGAATCTGGTAGAATATAGTGTTGAAATCACAAGTGATATAGGTATCACAAGGTACAAAGGTGGGCCTTTACTTACTTTGCCACCTTGTACTCCTCCGATGCCAAAAGGTTGCTGACCCCTGTTATAAACAATCTTCGATTCTAGAACATCCGGCATAAAACCTTAACTTTTTAATGGCACAACGTGGACCACGTCATGCAATCACCCTACCTCCACAGCTTATTGGATAAAAAGAAAATGAACTAGTTGTAGGATCCTCGTCAGCCAGAATTTGGGGATCCCCCCCCTCCCCTAATTCTACCGTAAGCCCGTATCAGGCGTAGCCAGCGATTGAAAACTGAGCTCAAACAGAGATTTCGCTTCATCCCAGCCTCTCTAAAGACACAGTAGATTTAGAGCCAGTAAGGATAATAAAGTTAGACCTATATGGACCTATAGAGCATCGATAGCCAGTGGTTGGGAACGTAGTTTTCCATGCGAGAGGTAGCCAGTTCAAACCCCACTACGTACCAATATGTTTCGGAATTTAATTTTTTTATGAAATATGTAGGTTTGATCGACGCTATTATGGGGAAGGAAAAACATCGTGAGGAAACCTGCACACCTGACAAAAACCTCTCAGGTGCCAATACGAACCAGCACTTAGCCAGCGTGGTTGACTAATGTCTGATTATCCTCGTTTAGGGTAAACTAGTGCCAGCAATAGAGACTTGTTTGGGCTGATGATCTAATACACCATTATTTAACTTAATTTACTTGACACAAAGTCCAAACCAATGAAAAATGTGACCGTTTAAGCTTTGTTTCGACTCTTATTCAAATGAGTAAGATAGGATAACATAAGTTATTACTTTTTTTTAAATTCAGACATTAAAAGCGAGAAAGTCACGGTACAGACCTGCATCTATTTGAATCTATATGATTCAAAATAATCTAAACTCGTATCCAAATGGGGAATATGCACACATTGTTTTTTTATTATAGAAATCAATCTTTAATATCGAAGAAATATGAATGTAATTCTATTTTTCAATTTACTTTAACGACAAGCGAGATATAGCTGTTTAAAGTTCCCGGGTGGACAGAGAGATCCGATATGGCAGATGACGTCACATTTACACTACGGCTATACGCGATCCATAAAAAACTCGTTTGTAAGAAAGAGATAGAAAATTAACTTTAATTCCTTATAAATCCTTCGTTTGTGAACCGATTGTCATTTTTATTTCACATTTTAGTATATGTTTAAGCCTTTTTTCATAAGTTGCTGAAAAATTCAAGATTGCAGATTTATGCATAATTCCCTATTCTCTACTAACAAGTGCCACTATGCTCCACTGCTTTTCCCTAGACTGTACCTCGGCTGACTAATGCGAAGGGTTTAACTCTGACACTTTGTTAGACATGCGTAAATAGCTCAAGGATTTTCCGCTGCAAAGTTATGACAAGTTTAGACACACGTGCCGTTAAAATTTTCAACGGTAACTACATTGTTTGTTAACGGGAAATTGGGTTTAAAGTTATGTATATTTATTACACTGACATTCGCACACCGTATTATGTATAGATAGGTCATTATAATAGGCGTATTTTAGCAGGTATCAACCTTCTTGACAACCTTGACATTTTCTTTCATTTCTATTTTGCCCGGTCACTTTACCTCATTACCGAGTAGGGTTCAATTTGGCAAAACATATGGGTTTAAATCAGTTTAATATAATGACTGGAACCCAAAGTAAGTCTTTATTTTTACGGCCAACGTCTATCATGTAGGCATACCCGAGATTTCATCGAAAACTAGCATCCTCGACATATTATACAGAGAGCCTTAATTATAAAATATATTACAACATTAAACTAGCACTTACATAATCGTCTCAAAGGGCCTTACGTATTGAGCACATGCCCCCGCGCAAGCCTTCCGGGCCGGGAAGGTTACCCTTCCCGTGATATCTTAATGGAGACAATATACCTAATAATAATAATATAATAATTAAGCTTTTTATTTTAGTGCAAAGGTATGTTTACATTTCAAAGTGTTAGTAGTTTCCTTAGGCTAGGTTAGTTTATAATTATGTTTGCTAATTAATATATGTATTATTAGTTGTTCCTTTTACACGAACCCCTTCGGGTAAAAGCCTCCTCTAATTCCTTAAATTTTTCCCTATTTTGCGAAAATGTCAACCAGTCTCTGCCTGCTATTTCTTTTATATCGTCAGCCCAACGTTTAAGTGGTCTGCCTTTGCTTCTTTTCCAGCAGGCCCTGCCCATTTGGTAGTTTGTAAAGATCATCTCTTAATATTAATGATAATACTTTAAATAATATCTTTCCTTGTAAAAAATCGCATTTTCCGATCTCCACGTGAACAGCCGGTAACCAAACCGAATTAATAGAATCACACCTTCATTATGCTAATCTAACCTCAACAAACTCTCTAGGTAGCCCTGTAAATAGTTCGTTACCCCTTATAAATCCGACCGCACAGCCTTTATTTGACATCGGATAAATTTATTGGGTGCTAAATGTAGGGTCTCGCCTCGAATAAATTATGGCCGATACATGTGACTCTCGATCAAGATAGAAGTAGTGATCGGATAATTTGTCCGCGATGGCCGAAATGAAATGTGTTTGACGTAGGAACTGACTTTACGACTGTTTTGTTTCTGGATATATCGTTTACTTGGTCAATAAGGACGATCGTTGTTTGTTGAAAGCGTCTTATTTGTTGTGTTATAAATAAATAAACAGAGCAGTTAAATATAAGTCAAACTGTTTAATGTAGGACATACATTCTTATTGATATAATAGGAATGTGAATGTAACTACATAATAATATGTCTGTCTGTCTGTCTCGTTATCACGCCAAGATTACTACTACTGTATAGTTTCTTAATTTAATTTGAACCGAACTTTGAACAAATTTTCGGAAACTGTATGTGGCTATAAGTAGTGTATTGTAAATTTTCTTTTGAGGACGGACATAATGCTAATTTTCAATCGACTTCGCGTTTTACGCGACACGTAATGTTTTACGCGATAAACGACATCAGGTGGATAAAGTTGGGAGTAGACAGCTAGAATTTTATAATCCCACCGAGCAAAATAATCTACTAATCATCTTGAAGAAAGGTCAAATCAAATGTACCTGTAATCGACGAATATGCATAAAGAGGTTGATGGATGTGGAAGAAGCGAGAGTGGTGTGCCAGGACCGTAGCACCTTGCTGAAAGAGATTTCTGCCTACGCTCTGGGAAAAAGGCGTGATTCTATATATGTAAAATAATCAACAGATTTTTTTTATAATGATAATTTAAAATTTCGTTCGCTCAAAATGAGAGACTTCTTAATCTATCACAATAATAAAAGTAATCTTACTTAGTCAGATATCAAAAACTTAAAAGCGAGAGCTCTAAATAAATATGTTAATAATTTAATAGATAGAAGTTCTTACTGAAGTTGCACGCTAAAAATACATGGCGCGGTTTGCAATTACCTCTTGAGACAAACTTGAGCATAAGTCCCATCAAGAATTGCATTCGGTAAGTCAGCTATTTTGTGGCAGTATACTTTTCATTCCTGGCCCACTATTTTAGGGTACCGTACTTAAAAGGTAAAAATGGTACCCTATTACTAAGCCTCCGCCGTCCGTCTGTCTGTCTCCAAGTTGTATCTCATGAACCGTGATAGCTAGAAAGCTGAAATTTACACAAATGATGTATTTCTGTTGCGTTTATAGAACAATTAATACCAAAAAGTGAATGAATAAAATTAACGTGTTTTTGAACCCTTCGTCCGCGAGTCCGATTTGCATTTGGCCGTTTTTTAAGCTATTGCATAGCTTTTATCGCGGGCTTTGACCGCGGAGACCGAACCAAGAAATTCCGTAACAAAAAAAACCTCACAATCGTCTAACGTCGTTTCAGTCCGGTAGACTTCGGCACGGTGTTTGTGTGCGTGCGGTTAGACGTATTGTACGACTCTACGAAACTCGCACGAATCGAGACGAGCTGCTCCGAAATCGGACGATGCTATGCAATAGCTATACTGCGGCAGTCCCCGAGTGCCACACATGTTTTTTTTAACTTTGATCGGGCCGTGTGCTTAAAACCTGAATTCGAGCGTGCTTTCGAGTTTCGTTTATCCCTTTTGGAAAACCGGGATTAATTGATTTGAGTAAAAAAAAACAGGACGAATATATTTCTCTACTAAGAAAGAATCATTTTACTGTGGGAAAACTACCACTAAAATGTCACGGTGTATAAAGATCGACGGCTTTTGTTATGTATTGTATTAGTATTCCATTTCATGTGATGAAATACTTCGAAGCTAAAACTTTTGCACATACTTACGAAATATTGAACCAATTATGTTTTAGAGTGAAATCACTCATATCAGCGTTGTATCTGAGTGGAAAATTGGTGTGAATGATCCGCGATAGTAACTAACTGTACCTAATTTGATAAAATAAGTGACAAAAAACTTATCAGTCAAATCGATGTGCGACTCACTCGGAAATACTTTGCGAAAAATCACGTACAGGAGATTAGATTAATATCACGATTATCAAAACATTACGGCGAAAAAGGCAATATTTGTGAATCGTAGGGGATTCACACATTTCCCTACTAAGATTTAAAAAAAAAACTTGAACACTTTAAAGGTTTGAATGTATCGGTTTTCGACAATAACTAAAAGCATACGATTTGGTCCAGCTATCAAGGAATTGGCAAGCCCATGCCTTGAATAGAGAGATAGCTCTCTATTCCATGTCCATAGGGACAAGTTTGAAGGAGACCTTTGCCCAGCAGTGGGATGACAAGGGTTAATAAAAAAAAGAGTCACGTTGGAGCTGGGAAAGTAGATGATTTTATAAGGTTTGCTCCTTATTAAACATCTGTTTACGAATAATATTGGAGCTCTTTGTAACTCTACAAATACAACAAACTATGTTAAACAATCAAAGAAAAACATTTAAACAAATTATTAATTAAAGAAAAAAACTTTCCTCTTAAATCCCTCTATTAAAAAAACCGTATCAAAATCCGTTGTGTACTTTTAAAGATTTAAGCACACATAAGGACAGACAGACGCGGGAATTTACTTTGATTTACACTATATAGTGAATAAACAGTTGCACTGAAGGTTTCTTAGATTTTTTTTATAGTTTATCTTTTACAGACATATTTGCTAAAGTCATAAATATTTTATACACCTCATAAAAGTACTATCAACTCATAAATAGGAAATCATAAGAGCTCGATTTAGCACGGCTTAATTCAACGTAAAGTAAAATTGAGAAAGAAATCTGATGTCTGTTTATTGATTACTAGCTTTTGTGCGCGACTCCAGCTGTGTGATTCTTTATATCAGCGATATTGAACGTGGAAGCATCACAGACAGACTGAAAATCAGTCATTTATATAGTAGGCATATTTACACATTGATCGTTACAATATAACATTACCTACATAATGGCTCTTGAACTCCGAAATCACATGCTTGAAATCAGTGTATCAGATAAGATATCAATTATTAAAGTCTACTCTGATAATATTTGTTACTTTTTCAACCGTAACCTCATTAAATTAAAGGTCTTATTAAAAAGCAATATCTTTACAACTAACATAGATATTGATCACTCTATCAACTCAATATAAAAGCAATAGTTATCGCCAATTCACAACCAATTATAAGTGTAACGTAGTAATTAAAAATGGCGTTCAAATTAATTTACTGGTTTTTGGTGGTGGCCGTTGTGGCTCAAGTTTCCTGTAAAAATATTCAGTCCCGAGGTATAAGTGTTTTCTTTATTATTTTTGATGGTCCTTAATTTTGAACAAATTTGACAAGTCTACTCTCTCGAGATTGTGTTTGACGTGAAGCAAAAAATATTGTACAGTATCTGGCTGAGCTTATCTTTTAAGATCAAATATGTGAATTATACTCGTCAAATTAGTTTTTTAAACTTATTTTTTATCATCTTGCAAATCTTAAGTAGTTTCAATGCTAAAGTTTATGATATTTTTTTATTTATATTGAAGCGATACAAAATAACGTTAATAATTAAAGTCTGTGTAGTAATTCTATACAGCTGCCTGCAAATTCATGAAACGACTGAATTTAGAAATTTTCTGAAGAATGAAGTATACGAATACGAAAAAACTTTGTCTGATGTATTTCAAAATCAAGAGTAAAAAATAAATTTTAAACACGAAACTTTTATAATGTCATGCAAATTCGAAATTGTTCTTGAAACTCGTTTGTATTTTTCAGACATCATCCAAGAGACACTCGCCGACAGAGAGGTCAATCACATCACGAACCCCCACTTCGGTTTCGGCATCTCCATTCCCCACCTGATCTTGGACACCCTGGAAGCCTGCACCGTCGAGTTCCCCAATGGCTTGGTCTACGAGGTCTACCCCAACAGCAACCTGCCTGACACAGTCAGCGCTGGCAACTCCGTCTTCCCTGCCTGCAACGTGTTCTTCCACAACCCTCCTGTCTCCATGAGCGGTACCTACATCTTGAACGGTCTGACTTCCCATTGGGATGGGAAACGCACCCTCAGGACCCAAAGGTTCATCCTCAACATTAGAGAAAGTGAAATGTAAATTTGGAAATAAAATTTTGCTTAGCAACTCAGTTGGTTGTAACAATGTTCAAAAAGTACTTTATGTAATGCTTTTGTTATTACAATAATTTTTCCTTTTTCTATATTCTAAGATCTTTATTATCTTAAAATCAAATAAAAACATCCTGTTATCGATCCAAAGAAAGCAAATCATACACTGTAATATTAATTGTTTTGTAATACTTGTTATAAAATAAAAGTAATATTAGATTTACGCAAATATTGTCCTTACCTCATTAAACTATAATCCAATCATCACACAGATAGCGTAACTATTGAAGAAACATTTAGATTTATTAATATCCTCGAGTCAAATAAGTCGTTACATAGTTACAATGGTATTAGGAAAGAGGTATTACACACGATGATTCAGAATACAAAGTTGAAACCTCTAAAAGCATCCTCGCATTTGCAACAATAAGTTCCAAAGCAGAACGGCGAACGACGCAAATATCAGTTACAGTATTATTATCACCTCCAACTTTCAAGGAAATGTATTCGCAGAAACCCAACGGACCCTTGTTTCTTCAGACACTGCATCTTTCCATTCACTTGATTGAGGAACTGCGAAGTGCTTTAGGTACTAGTTCCCAGCTTACCTTTTAAGAAGTTGTATTTTTAATGCAGTTCGTCTTTTGCTGCAAAACGCGGGAGTTACGACGCTCCGTTATGCAGTTGCCGAGTTTTTGTTTCGCCCGTTGTTTATTCTGTATCGCATTTTACATTGCTCTTAGTGTAACTTTCGCAAGTTTGAAAAATGTTTTGATGTTGTTACGTACGTACCGGAAGTTTCTTTAAACAGTTGCATCTCTTAACTAGTTGCTTTATTCATCATACTTCGCCTGTTTTGTAACTAAAGTATGAGAGACTTGCTCGCTGTGTTTGCACGAATCTTTGGACTTTAATTTATTTTATTTGTCTTGAAATAAATACTTATTATCTAAACTATTATTTAATGACCTAATTTGGATCAATCCATTGGTATCAGTAAGAATCTTTTACCAGTCCTTACAATATTAGTTTGAAGACCTTCATCTCATCTCCGCCACTTAATCTTTACTAATTTTCCATTGTTTTGTTCCCACCATAAATTAAATTAAATTATAACTGTTGTCTTAACATTTCATCATAAATAATGATAATTTTCATAGCGCTTGTACTGCTTGAAAACCAGATCACCCTTTGAAGATCAATCACACCTTTACGTAAAAAAACCAAAACCGCACGTACCCAATCGTACCTATTGTATCGGTAAAACTGAACACTTGAACCGCAAGCAACAAACAAACAATGTAACTATTCCTGCTCTCCTCGGCTCTTAATTCCACCTGTGCAATGCACCGCCCGCAGATTTGTGGCAGCAAACAGAAGCCTTTGAACGAATCGTCAGTTTGATGCGTTTTGTGCGGCTCGCCAAACACAGTGCGGGTAACGTCGCAGTTTGATTTCCTCCAGTTGAATATTCATACTGTCTTCGTTCTCAAGTTATATTCGGCAGTAGGAGCGGGGAAGTTTTGATGTTATCGTCCTCAAAATTTATCTGCATACAACTTTTGTTTATCCTTCTTCACTACCATAGTACAAAACAAAGTCGCTTCTTGCTGTCTGTTCCTATGTTTACTCAGATATTCAAAAGCGGATTTTGATTTTATTTATAGATTGTGATTAGTTTTACGGAGTAATGTTTTATTACGAACGGATTTAAACGGACGATTAAATAGATAGAACTCTCATTAATATCAATAACATTTTTGGGAAAAAGCTTTGACGGAAGTCAAATCAAATCAATCTTATTCTGATAGTATAAATAAGACAAGAAATAAATAAATATCTGGGACATTTCTACTCACCACCACCACTCTGTCTCTGACGCCCATAGTACAAGCTCCGCTTAGTTTGGGGTCAGAGACTGATATACATAAATATATATTTATAAATACATTATCACACCCAGACAAAACAAAGACCGGTGTTCATCACACAAATATTTGTCCCGAGTGCCGAGTCCTGAGAACCGGCAGGCAGGGTCGCTAACCACTGTTCCACCGATCCATAATTACATTATACGCAAAATCATGCATCTAATACTTTGCGTACGAAACAAGCATATGTTACACACGCCTACCTCAAAAACACCCAACACAAAATCGCTTGAAAACACACAAAAAAAAACAATACTAGCCCGCCCACACGTTTTGTGTGGCCATTAAAATTTCCACCGAACGCCAGATAAATGAGTTTGTTATTCAGAACACGGCCGGCAGGATTTAGGGCCAATTCCCTTTTTGATCTCTCCTCGGCAAACAACAGAACTCTGTCGCGGCGGCAAGCGGTGGCCATCTTTGCATAAAATATTAGCTACGGCCTTAAGTTAGACGTGGCGGAATATACGGGCTGGCAAAAGTGGTTTGTGCGTTTGACGGAGGGCTTTTTTTACAAGACCGTTCATTGGTGTACTGGTTTTTACGCGGAGATTTGTTGTTATTTTTTTCTGGAGTTGGTAGAAACATTGTGCTTAAGCTACTTACCACGGGATCAGATCAATGTATGTGATGTTGTGTAATATTTATTTATTTATTGTCATTTAGACATTATCATCGTCGGCCCATGTAAGTCCCCACTGTTGGGGCACTTGCCTACCCTTAACTATCTCGATAAGGCTCTAGTCAACCACGCTGGCAAAGTGCGGGTTGGTTGACTGCACAACCTAAGAATTTCACGATGTTTTCCTTCACCGTAAAAGCGTCGAATAATCGTACATATGAATTTCAAATTTGAAAAACACAGTGGTACGGGGCGGGGTTTGAACTGGCGACCTCTCGCAGGGCAAGCAACGACCATAACCACATGATCATATACGCTTTTTTCACTATAAAGGTTGTTAAATCATTATCTAGTCTTTTATAACAGTATTTTAGAAGAAGAGCTGTATTTTCACTTTCTAAGCTAAATAAACAACTTAAATATTGATAAAATAATTGAAACATAAATTTAATATCATTCATGTACCTAGAACAGTTTTAGGGACGAAGACATAAGATAAAGCTTTATGTTCAGAATATTTCTATTTTTAAAATTAAGTAACTTACACATTTTATCTGCCCGTATGTTTTTCATTATATGGGTGCAATCAACCACTTTTAAAGAGGCTACCTGCTCAATTTATTTCGTCAGATATTGTAAGTGAAACAGTCGAAACTCAAATGGTTGGAAGGTCAAGATACTCTGGTCAGGGCGTAAGCTATGAAGAAGGAAAAGATTAAACCAATCTAAATATAAAAGGAAAAATAGGCAACTATTCAAGTTCTGATTTTTTTAAATTGTACTGGAAGTATTGGAAATATTCGCAATGTTTATTTCAGTTTCAAGAGATCGATAGAAGTATAGAGCTTGATTGGGTTGTCTCTACCTGACCTCTGAAAAGTAAGTGAGTCTAATTACAAATCCTTAAAAAATAAGGATTTGTAATTATACTTCTAGCGTAAATGCCTACGATGTGTGCTGCGTCTTTTTGCTAAGCAATTGAAGTAGTGCACTTGTCATCTAGTTTTTTAGAAAAACATTGAGCTAACAATTAAACATCAAATATTACCGCTAATAACGGTAATAATTAAGAAACGAAATCTATCAAACAAGTGAAAATTGACAAATCTTGTCCCGTTATGAATGGGGTTGTATTTCGGCCATTTTGACTTTTGTGTTAGACCACATTTCCTTATTATAATCGAGATTAGCGCTAATTGTTGAGGTTTGATTTTTAGCTTATTTGCAAACAAATTAGTAGAACAAAACGATATGTGAACGGCCCATTCTTGGAAGATTACGATTATTAAAAAACACAAAATTTTGTCATGTTTTTAATTTAAATTAAAGGTTTTGTTTTTCAACAGACAGTTTAAAATATTATAAAATAATTTGTTTCAATAAAATCGTACGCAAAGAGAAGTGAAGAATGCGCTCTTTTTTATAGTACAAAATATAACATACATATTAATTTAGTTAGTTGTATATATGTAATATACTTTGTAATATGTAAATTGTGTCATGTAAATAAAACCTTATAAAAACATACATGGCGGTGGTAAAGTATCGGAAGTGCGATCCCTAACACACTCTCATCATCATCATCATCATCAGCCCATATAGGTCCCCGCTGCTGGAGCACGGGCCTACCCTAAACTAGGGCGATAAGGCTTTAGTCAACCACGCTGGCCAAGTGCGGGTTGGTTGACTACATGACCTAAAAATTTCTTCGTAGGTGTGCAGGTTTCCTCACGATGTTTTCCTTCACCGTTAAAGCGTCGAATAATCGTACATATGATTTTCAAAGTTGAAAAACACAGTGGTACGTGGCGGGGTTCACACACTCTATAAACCACGGACTATTTCTCATTAGATCAGCCGATTCGTGATTAAAATGCTTTGATCGGTCATCAATGAGATATCAACGTGTTTGCGGATGAACTCATACGTGTTTCATTTGAAATATCTCATCGTTTATGTTTGGTGGAAGCTAAATCATTCATTTGTGGCCTTTGTAAATATGATTTTAATTTGAGGTTTCGATATTGTATTTCGTAGCTGGCGGCTTTCGTTAACGATACATCTGTGAAATATTAGCTTTTGGGTTGGAGTATTTACTTTACGGAATATGTTTTCTGATATTTATATCAGTCTCTGACCACCACAGTACAAGCTGGCCGTGTGTGGAGAAGTCCCAAATATTTTTTTATTTGTTAAAATGTCCGGATTAATTGTTTCAAAAATCAATCTCTCGTTAAGCTACAGCAAAGAGTGTCAGCATGTTTGAAACGACATTAAACATGTAATTGATGTCGCAATTAACAATTGATTAAAAAAACACGATTTTCATAAACGTTTTAAGTTATTTTTATTTTGTTTTTAGTGCTACGTAGAGCTATAATGCAAATTTAAAATTGAAAAGAAAATCATGCGTGAATTTTTTTTAAATTGCAATTCCATTAAATTTTTAATTTGCACGTTTTCAGTCCATAACTAACAACGTACCTCGTACCGTAATGTAACTCGTAACTAAATGAAAAAAAAATAATTTCTTTAGATTGAATTTAGACCGTTCGCAGACTTATTAAACCATCCAACTCAAGTCCGCGGTCCGCAATTTCGAAAACGCTCGCTATTGTTAAACCGAAGGCAAAATTCACTCGCCCACCGCAGGCACCATAATAACAACATTACTATAATGACGTCATTATGGTGTACGTTGCATGGCACCGTTGCAACGGCAGGCTGGTGCAATTAAATTTAATGCGATTCTCCATTTTCGCCGCATTTAGACGAAACTTGGCGACGGAAAGGCTGTTCAACAAGGAAAAGCAGATTTTTGTTGTAAAACAGTTTTAATAGTAAAGGAACGTTGTGGGTTCAGAGGATTCTCAAAATTAAAATAAAAAAACTTTTTTTTTATTAATTTGATCGTTTGTGAACTACAAGAAGTATAATGACGAATAAGTCGTCCGTGCTTTGATTGACTAAAGAACTCAACAAATGATAAGTATACGTATTATAGGAGAATTTATTACACGTAATACCTTCGCGTGAAGACGCGTTCTTGATGGAAGTACTGCACGTGTTTTCTATACAAGGTAAGATGCACAAATTGCATACTATGTTAAAATCTGCGCTCCGTGAAGGAACGCGGCACAGAGTGATAACTGCAATAGACACATTACTCCAAATAAAAATTATAAAAGCACTTTTTTTATTTGTTGTTTTAATGCTATTAAATCAATGTAAATTTAAAGTTTGAAAAACATCGCATTCATGACCCTGCCTGAACGGGGACCCGGCCATGAAAACTATTTTTTTTGTTTTTTAATAATTAATTTAAATTAAATTACATCACGGGTTCTAAAATCCTATGAAAGAAAAAAAAATTAAATTAATTAATTAATTTTACCGAAGTTCCTTATACCGCCCGACACAGCTAAACACAAATTAAAAGCTTGTAAAAACATTAATTTTCCATTGTGCCTGTTTTGCATTGAAGGGAAGTTGAATCAAACAGGCTTAGGGCCTAACAGGGTTGAAGGAGGACTCCAGTGAAGGGTTGAGCCGAGCGACAGGTTGATCGATGGACGCTAACGACTCAAGATTGTTACGTAGTGAGACAGTTATATGGTGCGATGAGGAAATGATTTCTCTAATTATAATATCCTTTAATGACTTATTATTTTATTTATTGAGGATTAGCGAATGGACTCAAAATCGAGTAGTCTTTTTTTAATTCGATTCCTCTATCTTGTCGATAATGGCCATTTTATTTACTACTTTTTGACCGTCTATGCGTCTATATATTGGAGTATTTTTTCTACTGTAATGCAGAATGTAATTTTTTTTATTTATGGTAATTTTAAACAATAAACTGAATTGTCTAAATTAGTTTCGTCAAATCGCAATGCAATAAAAATTAAAAACTTACTTATATGTGCTTCAATTTCTAACCGTTTGCTCTTTTCATACAAAATGAACGTACGTCACACTACAATATGCAGTACATTGAAAATTTTACGTAATTTCACGTTTAAAAATATAAATTAGTTTTACACATTCAACTTGCCAATACACGATAATCCATTGCAAAATCGAAACACAGTAACATTTTTCATTATAATCTTAATACGCCAAAGATTGCACTTTATCACACGACTATCTTTTAACTCTTATAATGTAACTCATAAAACTCTATAAACACCGTAGTAAGTATGAGGCAGTAGAAAATGTTATTTAACGTGTCATTTTACGAGGTTAGTTAGAACCTCGTTAGCTCGCTGCTGCCATAAGCAAAGGGTGAGACGGTGTTACACTTGAATTATTTTTATTACATCTTGATGGAAACATCATTAGATATACGGTGTTTGAGATGTTTTTCTCAGAGATTTTTACGTAGATGTAGTTAATGGTTATTGTAGCATATACTACTAGGATAGATACGAAAACAACATAACAATGTTTATTGTACTTTATTAATTTACTACATAAATATCTTTTATTATCTTTTTCTTACCTATGACTGACTTAATAATGTCTTTCATGGGCCGTCTCACCAAACTATGAAAGTGAAGAAACTAACATATTTTGTGTACTAAAATTACTGTTATCCACCGCCATTGTTGAATTCAGTCATCATTTATCATCATCATCCCATATACTCCCCACTGCTGGGGCACGGACGTACCGTAAATTGTTGTTGTAGTCGTATTCGCCCTGAATACGACTTAGTCGACCACGCTGGCCAAGAGCGGGTTGATTGACTACAAAATCTTTGAATATCTTCGTATAAATAGAAATTGATCGTCAAAATGGACTGATTTCAATTTAACCGAAATTAGTCTTTAACTTTAACGTACAGATTTGTATTTATAATGGTGGTTTTTCTGATTATTCATAACTAGCTTTCCGCCCGCGACTTCGTCCGCGTAGAGACGTTTAACGCGTAAAACATTACTTCTTTATAGCGCAGTCGGTTAAAAAGTAGCCTATATCCTTTCCTAGGCTCTGGACTATATCTGTACCAAATTTCGTTTTAATCGGTTCGGTCAGTACTCTATGCGTGAAAGCGTAATAGACAGACAGAATTACTTTTGCATAAATTTATAATATTTGTAAGGATTTAAGAACTTTTAAAAGTCACCTATCGCATCATCACATGCAAACAGTGCAACACATTTCTTTAAATGAACCAGTTAAAAATTTTGGCAAGCATCCTAGTTAGTATTTAGTGTCTCATGGAATGCAACATCTCAACAAAATATGGCGCTCGCCAGCGAAAACATCGTTCGGAAACTTGTACATTAGTCAAGCTGTTGATTAGGGGAAGGTGGCGGACGTTCGTGTGCCAACGACTGGACTTTTGGACGTTAGCCAGGGAACCGAGGATGATGAGGAAAAGGTCGTTGGTTCTGCTAATGATTATGACCCTCGTACCAGTGGTTTAGGAGAACGGGGGTTGTTGGAATTCGAATGGGAACTATTATAAAGCGAGTTAGTTTGTTAAGTATATTTTAGAAATCAAGAAAGAAAATAAATTTATTAAGAGCATTAAAGGTACAGTAATAGATACCTTTAATGCTCATCAAGTACAGGAATCAAATCTATCACTGAAATGAACGCTACTCAGCTTATGCCACGACATCGAATGTCAAGATGCTGAATTTCAGTGCTAAGAAGGGCGCTGTTACAATAATTAAAAAAAAAAGCTAGCGATTTGGGAAAACGGAGTGAGGTAAATGGAATCTGCACATGTGCGATCAAAAAGCCTCCTACATAATATAAAAAAAGCTATACACCGTGAAATTCTAGTGGTTGTTTTCCCACGATAAAATTATTCTGATCTTAGTATCACAATATATTTGTGGAGTTCTTTTTTATTAAAATCAATAATGCAGTTTTACGAAAGGTTCAACCGAAACTCGAAAGCACGCTCGAACCTCTTTCTTACTACTTAGGGCGTTGAGCTTCTTTAGCTTTAAGCATCTATTTCATGCGGCAAGCAGTACCTAATCACGTAACATCTATTTTTATTTGTTGTTTTTAATGCTATTAAAGCAGGCGGGCAGTTCAGGCAGGGTCATGAATGCGAATTTTTTCAAATTTTAAATTTACGTAACATCTTATAAAAGAACGATAGCTTCTCTCGTTTTCGAATTGGAAAATTATTATTTTGAAAATTTGAAAAATATTTTTAAGCTATTGCATAGCTTTTATCGCGGGCTTTGAGCGCGGCGACCGAACCAAGAACTTCCGTAACGAAAAAAACCTCACAATCGTCTAACGTCGTTTCAGTTCGGTAAACTTCGGCACGGTGTTTGTGTGCGTGCGATACGACTCTACGAAACTCGCACGAATCGAAACGAGCTGCTCCGAAATCGAACGATGCTATGCAATAGCTTTACCGCGGCAGTTTCCGAGTGCCACACGTTTTTTTTTCAAGGAATAATTTGCATGATTCAATAGTATTACCAAGGGCAAATCGTTCTGCCACGGGAAAACAACCACTCAAATTTCACGGTGTACAATGTACTTGATGTTAGCTTAGGAAAGCATGAAGCACAAAGAAGATTTCAATTCCCGAATCGAAAAGGGCGTTGTTCTTTTCTGATTTTCTAAATATCTTGAAGTGCTCGTACATTCTTTCGCACTTAAAAAACAAAATTACAGTCTACGGATATATTTCGTATGACATACACCCATAATACCGTCGAAAGTCAAGTAAACAAGATTTCATTAAATAAAATTGTTTTTTTTTACATACGAACCAAAAGAAACTTTCACAATAAAAGCAACCAATTTAGTTGAGTAGTTCCAAATATCGGGTTTGTGTATTGAAATGTAAAAGAATCCAGAGGGATGCCAAAACCATTCTAAGAATTATGTATTCGATAAACCAACCCAGTTTGCAATAGAAACTCGCAAAGGCAAACTTATTCCGCTTTTCAACGCCATATTTGAGTTACGCAAGGCAGAGGAAAGTGAGCAATTTGGAAAATAAAAAGTTGTTTGGCTAGTATTAAGAATTTGGCCAAATTCCAACCTTATTGCGATGTAGTAAGAACAAAGGTGTATCGAAGTTGGTCTTGTTTACAGCTAATGGCGTAAGTTGAGCAGTTTGCCATTGCAATCGTATACGGAAGCCATCAATTGGTAGATTTCTTCTACAAACTCACATAAATTACGCAAATGTACTTGCACTATATCAGAAGTATTGCCAATATTCAAACTGCTATAGATTTTGTGGGCTATTTTCCGATGCAGTCGGAACATGAAAAAATTGCTTCTTTTGATAACCACTGTAATACTTTTTATTGGAATTAAAGATATTTTTTAAGCTATTGCATAGCTTTTATCGCGGGCTTTGAGCGCGGCGACCGAACCCAGAAATACCGTAACGAAAAAAACCTCACAATCGTCTAACGCCATTTCAGTTCGGTAGACTTAGGCACGGTGTTTGTGTGCGTGCGGTTAGACGTATTGTACGACTCTACGAAACTCGCACGAATCGAGACGAGCTGGTCCGAAATCGGACGATGCTATGCAATAGCTATACCGCGGCAGTCCCTGAGTGCCACACGTCTTTTTCTTAATATAAAATACTCCCAGGATTACCTCACTCCGATGGTAAGCGATCGAAAGTCCCACTTATGAGGTCGACGGGCACAATAGACTGTCGACCTCACCCCAAAGGCCTGCAAAAATGCCGTTTCACGCCCTAAGAGCCCGGTATTATAGGAGGGATGGAAAACATGAGCTAGAAGAGCATTCCATGCCTTTATAGAATTGCTAACAAAATTCACTATGATTGACTCGGCGGAACTGTGACCATGGCTGGCAGTTCCAAGAGTCGTGGGTTCGATTCCCACCCTAGACGATTATTTGTGTGACGTACACAGGTGTCTGTTCCGTAGCTGAGTCTATTATTAAGTATATTTAATGTTGATACTCACATCCGTAACACAAGCGCTTAAACTATTAACCGTGGTAAGTAGCTTAATCCAGTGGGATCAGATCAATGTATGTGATGTTATGTAATATTTTTTTTAACATTTTACGTTTAAAAGAAGCCATTATTGTTGTACCATGGCGTTGCGGCTTTAAGTACTTGAAATTAACATAAGAATGACTTAATATAATGAAAATTCATATCAAATGAAAGAAGAACTTTCGAGTTCATAATGAAAAAAGTATCTTATTTTAACGAGGGTCAAGTCTCAGTGCGAAGGAGTCGTTAAGGGCCTAATGTTCTTTTTCTATTCGTGTAAAAAAACACACACAAATGTAATTATGTCGGGAGACTCCGAATAGGGGATTCGTTTTTATACTATTGAAGGAATTAGGTCAGTTATGAAAACTTGGAACTTTGATTTCGTTCGTTTATACTTTTCAAATAAAACTTTACGGATTAAATTCATGTGTATACAGTATACACACGAGTTTAAACCGTTAAATTAATTTTATTTTTAAAAGCGTCGATGGCCGAATTGTTAAGGTCGTTGCTTGCAATGCGAGAGGTCGCCAGTTCAAACCCCGCCAGGTACCAATGTGTTTTTCAAATTTGAAATTCATATGTGTTCGGTGAAGGAAAACATCGCGAGGAAACCAGCACACCTGAGAATTTTTTCAACGGTGTGTGAAGCCATGTCAGAGGCCTACGGGCGGTTTAAAAACTCTGACACCAGGTTGTTCATCAACCATACGATAATAAGAAAAAGATAATTTAATTTTAAACTAGCGCCCGCCTAACTTGATTCGCGTGGAAATTAAATAGCATACAATTTACTTCGTAAAATTAGCTATGTATTAGTGAAAGTTCCATCAAAATTGGTCTAGCCGTTTCGAAGATTAGCGGGAAAAAACAGACAGACATACCAAAATGTTTTTGATTATGTTTTTGTTATTGGTACCCGATACAGATTCATCTTCATCCTGAATGACCCATTGAGAGAAAAGTTATTTTGATATTACAGACACTTCAATTTTATTTAGTTGTATAGATGTGTAATACACTTTTTTTTTATAAGGAGCTAACAAGATGACCTCACTCCACCTGATGGTTAGCGGTAGTGAGATCCAAATATGAGGTCGACAGGCACAATATACCATATTGAGCCTGTCGCACTCACCCTGAAAGCCCGCTTTAAGAGGAGACCACTGCTGCGGCAACAACGAGACAAGGCGTGGAGTCTCACATTGGTATTGAGCTGTGCGGGTCGGAGTTGGCCAGTCCGCCGGACGGTAGGCACCACCGTTTCTACGGGTCTCCCTGGCCGGCGGGCTGACCCGCTTCGCCCGCACAATACTGCCGCTACGACTCCACTGGTCCAGCGCTTGCCGCAACAATGTTCCCCCCTGGCTCCGGTTCGTACAGTGCTGATCCCGGAACGCGACCTGACCGAGAGAGGTCAGAGTCACTTGGCGGGTTTTACGCAACTGTATGGTGGTAACAGCAACCGGTCGGCAAAATGTCTCCCACCTGGAAAAATAGACAATACTGCGTTTATATCTTGTTAGTACTAAAATGTCAGAGAGATCTGTGAAATTAATGAAAAAGAGGTAAGCAGTCCTCGGCCCCTTTATTAATGTTTTGTACTTGAAATCATAACCCTTATTCATAACGCCTTGGAAACGGGTTTTATTCGGAAATTTCTCCCTGTCGTTTTATTTAAGACGTTACCATTGACAGTAGCGGAATAAACGTATACAATTAATATTCGAATACGAATGTGTGAGGATGACCTGAATAAAAGAAAGAATATTGCCTTTTGCTTTTAGCGAAGCGACATATTGAATCTAGGAAAACCCAATAAAGCTAAGTGACGATTTTAAATGTTTTATTTAACGCTGAATTTTTTAATCAACATTTTCTATCTCTTCTGATAAACTTACCTAACCTAACTGGTATACATTTGGATTAATCGAAGAGAGGACTATCAACTCGTGCCTATGATGCTTCAACCATTAATGTAAGTGGTGCCACACGATGCAACCAGCTAGTAGATGAACAGACGGCAATCCCTACCTTGTAATTAAGGAAATTACTATATCTCGGAACGTGGAACTCATAGGCAGTAATCCTATGATAGTTTCAAGTAAAGTGAGACGCGGACTTGTAAATGTTTATCCTTTAATTAACTTAGTTGCTAAAATAAAAACAGACTTAAAAATATATAATATTAATCCCATTTATACCGAAACTCAAAAAGTCAATCATAGTTTTTTTATCGCTATGACTCTAAGGAACGGTATTAACCACTTGGAAAATGTAAGATTTTAGACTTTCGCGTTCCATTACACTAAATATTAGTCTTTATGGGTACACGCGTTATTAGGAGTAGCTAATTACATAGCTACTTACTGCCCGACGTTTCGACTGGGTTGCGAACCGTTCACTCGCGATCATGATTGGTGCAACCCAGTATTTAGTGCACTTGGAAAATGTTTCATATCAATTTTATTCTCCCTTTAAGTTTTAAAAATTAGATAGAAAGCATTAATCTTTGGTCTTACGAAAAAGAAACCATTTCATATTGACCAATGAAAAGCATTATATTTTTACACCCATGTCCAGCGCTCTTAGTCTTTGAATGATTCACAAATCTTCCAGAAAGGCAGCGGGCTAGGAAACCTATAAAACCTAGGTTTAGTGCCCAGTCATAGGCGATTCTGTTTTACGACCTAGCCCGCCCAAAGTGGTCATAATGCTACGCGTGCCTTTGAATTTAAAACTCCAATTCGTTTTACAACTATACATTTTACAAAATGTTTCCTGATACAAAATACCTTTTAAGAACTTGGTATGATATAAAGTTTGAAATTAGTTTGCTTAGAATGGTATAAATTAATACCATAATATTATGTTTATTTCTTCAGAACTTTTAGTGAATACTCTTGCATTTTTATGCAAAACAAATATTTATTTACTAGCTCTACCAGCGACTTCGTCCGCGTGGAAAAGAAAGATAGAAAGAAAAACATTTAAGTATAGATTATGAAAATGAAAATACAAACCAAAATAAAACAAACACATACAAATATATAAAATTATCAAAAGGTTCTTCCTCAACGTGTGCCGTAGCAGCAGCAAGGACGCGACGGCGCTGATATTCTGGCAGAACCTTTGAGTGAAGCAAAAGGAGAAAAAGAGAAAGGCAGCATTTTTAATATGCCCGTGTCTACAAACGTATTTATAGTATTGATGCTTTATTTTTGTACAGCCCATACACGTCCCCACTCAGGGGCGAGCCTTCCCTAAACTAGGTCAGTAGAGCTCTTGATAACTTACTAAATCAGATTACCTGCGAATGGAGAGAATAGTTTGACGGAGTACGGAATATATTATGTAACATCCCATAAACAGATGATACCCAACTATCATCACAATCCATTTATCAGCCGAACGAAACAATATCCTCAGACGTAACCGTAATCTTAGCCATTCAAAGCTCGCACCAAACTCTACGTTCGTTATACCAGGCATCACGTAAAACAATTTCGAAACCCCTTATCCCAAGCCACCTTCAGAATACAATACAGTCACACACAAGCACACCAGCGTATACTGAACTCTACACTTGATACAACTTCTAAGATCCTTCTCACAAATCTCAGGCCAAGTTCCACCGGCGGTTCTACCTAGGAGTCTTTGGCGAGGCTTCATGTTGTGACATGGGTCCTAAACGACTCAAGAATACAATGATATCGTAATATCCTCCAAGCAATAACTTATAATCTAGCGACATTGTTCTGTTACCTGAATCGAGATTGTAGAGTCGAAACGTCTGGAACTGAATGAATGTAATGGAAAGCATATCGCAGTAAGCTCTACAAGATATGGTATCACTCGACTATAGAGAATGCACCAAGATTATGTTTGTATGAAAATATAGAGCTCAGTTTAACAAAACTGACTGGCTCGGTGGAACAGTGGTTAGTGACCCTGGCTGGTGGTTCCAAGAGTCGTGGGTTCGATTCCCACTCGGGACAAATATTTGTGTGATGAACATCGGTGTTTGTTCCGTGTCTGGGTGTGATTATGTATTTAAGTGTGTATTTAAAAATATCTATGTATGTATATCAGTCTCTGACGCCCATAGTACAAGCTTTGCTTAGTTTGGGGTCAGATGACCATAATGTGTGGAAATGTCCCAGATATTTATTTATTTATTTAAAATAAATATATCTAAGTACACACAAGGGGCTATTCAAACTCGAAAATAAAGTGGAATGGGATGATGTGAGTAAAAAGTTGTCATCTATCACAATCCCGATACACCATTTATTGTCTTTCCCACGCTCGACATTAAGGATACTTAATTTTCAAGTCCCAGAGCGACATGACACAAACAAGATTATTTATTAACTCGTATGGTTAAAAATGTATCACATCCAATCGGAAAGCGTGATAAAATTCATTGGAAATGATTTATTAATCCACTCGCGTCCAATAAAATTCAGGAAGGAACCGTTTTTATTGATGCGTCGGGAGAATAGTGAAACAATCGGGAATATGTCGGCGATTAAGCGATTTTTTACCAGACACGAATATATCACACTATATTCTGCCTTTGTTGTGAGGATTTTACAAAAGGTAATATAATATTGTTTATTATTTGCGAGAACACTACGCGAGTTTTATCCGTAAATTTAATTTTATTTTAAAGGTAATATTTTAGGACGTATTGAATATATATTCAATTAACTTACAACGTCCAGGTTTCCAAACGTTTTTAAGTGAAATATTAAAAATGAACAATTAAATGAAATAAAATAAATGACTTACACATAAATACAGTGTTTGTATGTGAATTTTCTTATTGAACTAACAAAACTTACAGAACAAGATCTTCAAAAAATAATTGCTTATTTTTTTCTATAAAATAAGTATAATGTAAGACATAAATACTGATTTTACATACGCACACGAACATAAACACTGTATTTATGTGTAAGTTTTTACATTATTTAATTTAATTGTTCATTTTAAATTTTTCACTTGAAAACATTTAGAAAACTTGAACGTTGTAAGTTAAATAGACGAAATTGACAAAACTATTACTTTGTATGCTTTTAAGATTTTACCTAACATCATTAACAATGAGTCTTGTCACGTGCTTAAAAATTTCGTTACGACTAAGTAGTATTGTCTATTATTTGCGCGAGCACTACAAATTTGAAATGAAACTAATTTTACGGATATTCTAGAATAACAATACACGCGAGTTTAATCCGTAAAATTAGTTTTATTACGAGTATATGCCAATGTGCCCTCGGCACTTCCTGTGAGGTAACTAAAAGTTAATAAAATAGTGGATTTGCGGCTCACAGACTTTAAATAAATAGTGAAACAGTCACAACATATGCACAGTCGATTGAGCCCCCGTGTACGCCGCACCCTATCAAGCTATCATGGCGCAATTAAGCGGATAAACTTTAATCGCACCACTGTTTAATTGTTTGCGTTTAATGGCCATTCCCGCCATTCATCCAGCTATGGCCGAAATGTAGCTGTTGTTGGAAATACTGTTATTGGCGACGCGATTTTAAAGTTTTTTTGGAACCATTTCAGTACTGCGGTTGTGCTCAATTAAGTAATTAGGACTTGGTCTTTTAGCCAATATTGTGGTGTTGTGAGTGAAGGCTCTGCCAGGTACCACCACCAATAGGCGAAGAGGTATGCCGTGGAGTTTAGTGGGTACACCCCTGGGTATTGCACCTTAGCCCAGGAACCGCTGCTGGTCTTTTCCATCTCAGCACCGGCAGCCGGGAGTCCCACACAACACCTTGGGTAAACCCCTGCCCAGGGTAAAGGTGCATCAAGCATTCTCCGCGATAAAAAAACAGTATGAGGTCATACAATCATGAAAGTATACATTTATAATTAAAATAACCTAAAAATATAGTCGAAAATGGTCATAAAAAGAACTTTCCAAAGATAAACGTCCTCCTTCAGTAACTCTTAGATAAAAACCCTAGAAGGACTTAAATTCACTTTACGATACGTGATTTAAATTTAAAGATCTTAAAATATTTAACGTCATTGAAGGTAACACTTTTTTGCTGTTTATTCTCTTTTTTAGTAAAGTACCTAGTACTTACTAATAAAAGATACCACTCGCTTCCTCTAAGGCTTAAGTTACCTCCAAAGTGTTACTTTAAGACCAAAAATAGTGACCTTCCTCCCACTATTGAATCGTTTACGGAATATACCTCGTAGAAATAAAATCGCACCATTAACAAAACTTAGGTCATGGGCTGTCAACCTTTAAAATCTTAAAAAGTTTAGAAATCGTGACTTATATTTTTTTAATAAAGTAAGAACTAAGGTATCAGTCGTTTTCTTAGTTATGTGTTTTGAAGAGAAGCATTCCACTTCTGGATATGACTCAATTCTAAAAGAATTCATAACTTAATGACATCAGCTAGTTAGACAGATATTTACGTAACCAAGTCTTCAATTGTGTTTATATATTTTCATAATAAAAAATCCTACCCATTAGCATCATAGTTTAATGTTGAAACTTCAAATTAAAAGAATAAAATATTTACGCAATGATCGCCGCGTATCGGTGGCAAAATATTTACAGAAAAAAAGGCAACCATAAACTGCGTTTGTGCACGTTTCACACCAGGTAAGGGTTATTTTTCCTTTATAGGCCGGTTACCCTAGAAAATATATATTCATAAGTTTACTAGCTACAAAAGGTTGCCCATCTATGCATTAGATACACCTACACGAGCAAAAAAGTTGTAAGAAACACGTAATGGGTAGGTCGTGACTTGGGCGGGAATTTTACCCCGAATACAACCTTGGCGGGGTAATTTTGGGGCTCAAGATTACCCCTTCGAGTCATAAAGCAGACGTATGGAAATATAATTCATGAAAAACCATAGAAATAGTGACGTTGAAAGAGTATTGTAACGTATGCGTTTCGTTGTTTGAATATTAACGACTATTATATAGAACTAACTTTCCGCTCGCGACTTCGTCCGCGTGAAAACACTATTCCCGCGGAAACTCCGGGATAAAAAGTACCCTATGTGTTATTCTAGGTCTTAAGCTCATCGTTATCGGTTCAGTAGTATTTGCTTGAATAAGTAACAAATATCCATCCACACATACAAACTTTCACATTTTAGTATTAGTAGGAAGTAGGATGGATAGAACATTTTGCATAGTAGACGGTGCAGCGATATCATTGGAATATCGCCCATTCAGGTTATATCTTTAAAACATTTTTTTTAAATGCCTTTACAAAAACAAGAGGTAAGATGTTTTAAAGTCATTATTTGTTTCATCAAAGAATATTCTAAAAGCATTTCAACTTTTAAGAAAACAAACATAGACCCAATAAAATAAATTTATCCCGTTTTATCATCATACAAATTGAATAAAAATAATTAAAATATTACACTTAAAAGTTACTACTACAAAACAAGCTTACACCCGTATTCAGTTCCGAGTAAACGGTAAAATACATTATTTACATCGTCACTACAGTTTCATAAACATAGTATACACACGTACAGAGGTTCAATTTGACCTGACCGCTTGTCATGTGGTGCCTACAGATAGCTGTAATAGACCACAGCCTTCCGTATTCCACACACCGAGGCAATATTCAACAGTTAAGCTGAGTGCCCATTAGCGAGCTTCAGTGACATTTAATTTTCATGCGAACATCTACGAAATCTCAATCAAATATGTGAAATATTCTGAATATTACTAAAATTAGTATTAAACTCACGTGTACTTTCTTAATAAAACATAAAATGTAATAAATATTCATTTTCAGAATCGTAGTTAATCACTGTATGAGTTTCATCCGTCAAATTAGTCTTTAGTAAATTGATTGGAAAAAACTGTAATCATTTTAGTAGAGAGAAGTAAGTAGATATCATGTTTTGCTTATATAGAAAACATTAAATAAATATTTCACAACATCACATACATTGATCTGATCCTTGGTAAGTAGCTTAAGCACTTGTGTTACGGGTATCAGAATCAACAGTGGATACACAATATACTTAAATATATTTAATAATACACCCAGACACGGAACAAACACCGATGTTCGACATTAAAATCAGAGGGTAAGACAACCGCAATATTATTAAATAACCCGATGATGATATAGTGACATTTATCAAAAGAGTTTTCCCTCGAGATTTATGTGCTTAGTGTGATCATACCTTTACCTCGTTGACTGCAGCCTGTGACGCTTAGAATTTGCACATTGATTTTCTTGGAATCCCAATTGTAGCCGGGTTAGGACATTAATTAAGCTGCATATGAAAAATGCTACTAAAAGAAAAGCAATTTAGTTCAAAATAACGAATGAATACGTAAAATGAAAAATCGATTTGAAAAAAAATCTTAATTTAGTTTCTCTAATTCTAAAAGAACAAAAAAACATTATACAAGTCGTACAAAAATGTAAGTGTAAGTTAAAAATACGCAGTTTTGTAATTAAAATCGAAACAATTATAGGAATGACAAATGACAGCCAAATGACAGGTGTCAATTATAAGATACCTAAAGACGTAGAGTAGTATTATGGCAATGACCAATAGTACCTACTGCAGTTCGGCCATCTTTATTCCCTCCCCGGTCACAGGTGTGTCGGCCGTCGTCGGGGCCAGTCCGCGAATTTTGGCGCCCATCTCACCTGCTTCCGCCATTAGCCTAAGTTTGCCGCCTTAATTATCATTTTAGCGCCTTTTTCGGCCATTTGCATTTATGCAACAACCTTGTTTATTTAACGGTTGGGAGTGTGAATGTTTTTCTAATGTTTATTTGCTGAAATGTTTATTAAAATGATACAGCGCATTCGTTGTTCCAAGTAATTGTCATGCGTTGTTTAAAGTTTAAGATATTGCTTTTACATTAAAAATGAAATACTTGGTGCTGAAGCAAGGTATTTTTTAACAATTTATTTTATACTAGCTCATCCTGGACCAATAGTTTCAGAGTATATTCAATGCAAACCAACTAGGTATCCATCACAAATCGATCTCCATATTAGACTAAAGATAAATCAAATCGTTCAAATCAATAGGTACCTGAAGACAATTTTCGCCAAAGAGGAGGCACAAGAACAGATGGTAAGATGCTGTGGTCCAGCTATAAAATACCAGACAAGCCCTGCTAAACATAATAATTAGGTAAATCCTGGCCTAAGGTTGAAAGAATTTGATAGGTTTGGAAGATAACTTTTCCAGCAGACCGAATAAATAAAAAATATATAATTCGACTGGCTCGGTGGAACAGTGGTTAGTGACCCAGGTTTGCTATCTACGGTTCCAAGAGTCGTGGGTTCAATTCCCACTCGGGACAAATATTTGTGTGACGAACATCGGTGTTTGTTCCGTGTCTGGGTGTATTATTAAATATATTTAAGTATATTTGTGTATCCACTGTTGATTCCGAATTCCGATACCCGTAACACAAGTGCTTAAGCTACTTACCTGGGGATCAGAATGTATGTGAAGTTTTGCAATATTTATTTATTTATTATTTATTTTATTTTTCCTAAGTTTCTCCTTCATACTTTTCCCCGAATATTGCTTATAACGACCTCAAATCCATAATTCCGATGCCAGTGCTTGTTTCATTCGAGCTAACTGCACCACTGATATGCTAATAGCTAGTTAGCGTCCATTGTTCGCGCTGTAACGACAGTTCTTTTGAAAATAAACTACGTGAATAGTTCATTACCTGTAGACGATATTTTATTCGGTGAATCGTGTACTGAATAGAAGTAATGAATGCGTTAAAATCGACGGGTGATTGTGATATTTAAATGTACAGGCACGTCTGGTTTCGATAGCGTGCAGTAACATTTATATCACTCCTAGACTGATGACTAAGGCCTGATCGCCCCAGTTTGGGGTAGGCTCGTGCCCCAGCAGGGGGACGTATACGGGCTGATGATGATAATGATAAGATTGGCCCATATACTCCCCACTTCTGGGGTACGGGCCTACCCCAAACTGGGGCGATCAGGCCTTAGTCAGTCAGGCCTTTGTCCTATTGGTATGTTATGTTACCTCAAAAATAAAAAAAAAACAAAGTGTTTTATCGGTCAACGCCTGTTTTCTATCATATAGTAGGCCTTATACTGGTAAGATAATATAAAACTGTTCTAATGCAGCATCATGTTGTCCTATGGTAAATTAAGCAACATGAATAGATCTTCCTCATATTTTTGTTAGACGGCAAACCGAAAAGATGACAGATCAGCCCCTCTATTCATAACGCGTTGGAATCGGATTCAAATTCGGAAACCATGCTTTGACCTAAACGTCTGACAGTGAAGCATCGGCTTTCCGAATCAAAACGAAACAAGTTGTGAATGGGGGACAAGTGCAAAACTGACAGCTTGACGTGTTTTCAAAGGTACGGGGGTGCAATACTGTTAACTTCCTCAATTTGGGTTCATTTCTCAAATACCATGAAGATTAGTTCCTTGTTTCTGCATCGTGCCTTTATAATAAAAAGTTAAAAACTAAAACCCAACTACGACAAAAAACGACGCTGAAAAAGTATAAAACAAGACTTTTAGAACACTGAACTGACTGAATTGACAATAATGTCATACAATACTATTTTGAAGTATGCAATATTTACTATGTAGAGATAAGTTTTCATGTTTGGAAAACCGCAGTCACACGTTGTCAAAGTGCTACGGTAGGTAGGTACTTGTGTATGGAACGTGTGACTACGCCTTTCCAAACATGAAAACTTATCTCTACATAGTAAATATTGCATACTTCAAAATAGTATTGTATGACATTATTGTCAATTCAGTCAGTTCAGTGTTCTAAAAGTCTTGTTTTATACTTTTTCAGCGTCGTTTTTTGTCGTAGTTGGGTTTTAGTTTTTAACTTTTTATTATTTGTACTATTTTGGTGTTAAAGTGTATTTGTGGCGCATAATATTATCAAAAGTTAAATTGATGAACCAACATGTTTTATATTTTAAGGGGACGTAGTAAAGAAGCTATGAACGAAAAGATGTGAACTATATGCAATCAGTCCATGAATATACGTAAAGTCACATGCAAATGCTAGTAATATATATATATTTAAAATGTACAAGTAAAGCGCTTTCCAATGATACCAAACACGGCGTATTTATCTTAACTTTATTTTTTTACTCTGTATGTTTTGTCCGCTAGTGGGCGCCACATTAGATTTTGTGAAACCCTATATAGCCTATAACCAGCGGACAATTAAGACGCTTCTAATGATATGTCATTTGTCGAATTCTGACAAGCAATTTAGAAGTTATGTGGTAACAGATGAACATACATACATACATACATAGCCTGTCAAAATCATAACCCTCCTTTTGCATATCGAGAGCGGCATAGAGATAAATTGTGTATGGTAGCTAGTAGAACAACCCTAATGAGTAAAAGCATCTTCTGTGATGCTCCCCGTATTTATAATAAATTGCCAGACTATATACGAAACATTGACAATTTATTTGAATTTAAAAAGAAATTACATGAATTACTGACTCAAAAATGTTATTACTCTATTCAAGAATTTTTAGGTAACAATGTTAATAATAATTTATAATTAATTAATAATATGTAATAATGTTTGCAATACCTACACGGTGACTAAGTTGTAAGTGCCTTTTTCTGTATTCCACCTTTGTATGATGTACACTTAGTAAGCAAATAAATGATGATTTGATTTGATTTGATTTGCTTTGCCGTAGTCGGGTAAAAATGGTGGTGCCTTGCCGAGGTGTATTGAAATTAGTCGCAAATTGAACGCATACAGGGTAAGAGTGACCAGCCCAATATGATATAATGTGCCTGTCGACCTCATTTGTGGACCTCACGGGCTTGCGTGGAGTGTGGTCATCCTGGACGTCGGAATAGATGATAAATAGATATAATTTCGACCCGAGCATTGACACTCCTCGGTCAAATTACAATAAAAAAACCATTTCTTTTACAGCTGCTAGCCAACGACAATAAAAAACAAAAGAAATGAATATTTTACAACATCACATACATTGACCTGATGTGTTACGGATAACAGAATCAACGGTGGATATGCAAATATATTTAATAACACACCCAGACACGGAACAAACACCGATGTTCGTCACACAAATATTTGTCCCGAGTGGGAATCGAACCCGCGACTCTTGAAACCGTAGGTGGGTCACTGGGTCACTAACCACTGTTCCACCGAGCCAGAAAACAACAAGCGGAAGACACTAATTCTAAAACCAATGGGAATTCACAAGCTTCCCCTTGTCTACTGGACCATCCTAAGGCCTCAAATCAAACTTAGCCGAAACAATGAAGACGGCCATCTGGCTTCACCATAATCCGGGGTAAGTTACAGTCCCCCAGTGAGGAGGGTCGCTCGTATTTCGTACCCGACGACGGTCCGACCACAACTCCTGGCGTGAATTAACGTGGGACCTCTCCGCGTTTGCATCATCGTTTGTTTCATTTTTTATACTAAACATAAGGTTAAATATTGGGTTCATATGTAAAACTGGCGACCCGCTCTCGCTTTGCTTCGGATATATTTCTATCTCTATTAAGATATATTTCTAATTCTAAGATACAGTCAATATTAATTACGGGCACAACACGGCAGTTAAACAAAGTTACTTTAACTTTCTTAAGACAAACTTAAAAATATACAAATTGAACTCGAGGTCTCCATTTCATTGCAGAGGGATACTTTGAGGATATCTGGGAAGTTAACCCGTGATCGGGTCGCTCGCGACCGTGCCGAATTATATCAGGAGTTCATTAAAATCGTAAAAATCACAGACATACACAGTATTTGATGTAGCTTCTTTGAAAAACAAATGCTTGAATTACATTACTCTTCCTCAACACAAACAGCATCAAACTAGCCCGTCAAGGAGCCGTCCACACAGACACGCTAATAAGAGGCAAGTTCGAGCGTCTAAGACACAAGACGCCCGAGTTGCTAACTGAGTCCGGGCGAGTTAGTGTGGCGGCTGTGCGGTGCCGTTTTGATTATTCCGCTTATTCGATGCCACCTAACCTTAAGGATGCTCGCACACCTCTATTGCAAAGCCACGGAAGCTATGACTAGCGATATTTCCAGGCCTAACGCATTGATTTGACTATAATTCTGTCTCATTCCCCACACGATCGCGCTTTGTCCGCCATTTTTTCAGTAGCGCGGATGTGTGGTCAGCGTTTGTAGTATGAAGCCGCACTTTTGAAGCTTTGTGGCCGGTCGCTCTTCAACCACTGCATGATCTCAGGCTTGTGAGCTAGCCGCTCATGCGTTAATGTGACAATTTTTTTCTTTGTAAAACAAACAACTGCATAAGTGACTATAGTTGCTGATTCAACACAAACAGCATCAAACTAGCCTGTCAAGTAGTCCACACAAACGCGCTAATAAGAGGCAAGTTCGAGCGTCTAAGACACAAGACGCCCGAGTTGCTAACTGAGTCGGGGCGAGTTAGTGTGGCGGCTGTGCGGTGCCGTTTTGATTATTCCGCTTATTCGATGCCACCTAACCTTAAGGATGCTCGCACACCTCTATTGCAAAGCCACGGAAGCTATGACTAGCGATATTTCCAGTTCTAACGCATTGATTTGACTATAATTCTGTCTCATTCCCCACACTATCGCGCTTTGTCCGCCATTTTTTCAGTAGCGCGGATGTGTGGTCAGCGTTTGTAGTATGAAGCCGCACTTTTGAAGCTTTGTGGCCGGTCGCTCTTCAACCACTGCATGATCTCAGGCTTGTAAGCTAGCCGCTCATTTCTTTAATGTGACAATTTTTTTCTTTGTAAAACAAACAACTGCATGAGTGACTATAGTTGCTGATTCAACACAAACAGCATCAAACTAGCCTATGAAGGAGCCGTCCACACAGACGCGCTAATAAGAGGCAAGTTCGAGCGTCTAAGACACAAGACGCCCGAGTTGCTAACTGAGTCGGGGCGAGTTAGTGTGGCGGCTGTGCGGTGCCGTTTTGATTATTCCGCTTATTCGATGCCACCTAACCTTAAGGATGCTCGCTCACCTCTATTGCAAAGCCACGGAAGCTATGACTAGCGATATTTCCAGTTCTGACGCATTGATTTGACTATAATTCTGTCTCATTCCCCACACTATCGCGCTTTGTCCGCCATTTTTTCAGTAGCGCGGATGTGTGGTCAGCGTTTGTAGTATGAAGCCGCACTTTTGAAGCTTTGTGGCCGGTCGCTCTTCAACCACTGCATGATCTCAGGCTTGTGAGCTAGCCGCTCATGTCGTTAATGTGACAATTTTTTTCTTTGTAAAACAAACAACTGCATAAGTGACTACAGTTGCTGATTCAACACAAACAGCATCAAACTAGCCTGTCAAGGAGCCGTCCACACAGACACGCTAATAAGAGGCAAGTTCGAGCGTCTAAGACACAAGACGCCCGAGTTGCTAACTGAGTCGGGGCGAGTTAGTGTGGCGGCTGTGCGGTGCCGTTTTGATTATTCCGCTTATTTGATGCCACCTAACCTTAAGGATGCTCGCACACCTCCGTTGCTAACCCCGGAAGCGATAACTAGCGATATTGCCATAAATATGTCTCATTCCTCTGCGGTCCCAGTCTTTCCGTTCCGACTTTGGTCACAGTTCCGCGCTTCGTCCGCCATTTTTTTTTCAGAATTAATCCGCCATTTTGAAGCTATGTGGTCGGCCGGTCTTCAACCACTGCGTAATTTAAGACTTGCCAGCTAGCCGCTAATGTCTTTAATGTGACAATTCTTTTCTTTGTAATACAAACGACTTTGAACTGTTTGAACTGGCGACCTCTCGCACGGCAAGCAACGACCTTAACCACTCTGCCATCGACGCTAAATGGAGGATCAGTGGCTTTAATTTACATACAAAACTATTGACGTTCCATCGGGAACGATCCATGACGGAATTTCATTCAACTATGGCAAAGACATTAGGGCGGTGACATACTGAAACCATAACCATAAAAGCGGTTCCGCAATCTAGTCCTCGCAATTCTTAGGTTGTGTAGTCAACTAACCCGCACTTGGCCATCGTGGCAGGCTGGCTGACTTATCGCCCTATTTTAGAGTATGCCTACCTACCTACCTGCCTAGAGTATGCCTACCTATACGGGCTGATGATGCTATCTCGTCCTATTTATTCAGTAAGTACGAGAAGCGAAACACTAGTGAAATGGTTCTTTCTAACACCATTAAATCGACTATGATGCCGTCTCAAATTAAAGGGGAACGCCTTTAATATTTTGGTCTGCAACAACGCTAGTCACACTTCCGCACATCGTTCGCCATGTTTTTCCAAAGCGCAGATGTATGCCTGGCGTGTTTTTTTTTGTGGGACTCATGCTGATTGCCTACAGATAGGCTTTCTCAGTTTAACTAAGCTGGTTGGGGAGCGGATGGCTCCCACTCCAGACATTTCGGCAAAGTTAGTCTGAACATTTCCTATGACTGGCGTGTGAAAGCGCTGCATGATATCAACGCTTTGACATCCGTCCAGCCGTCAAACCGTGCATGTTCTCTGGGAACCGGTGAGCCACACCGGTACCGCAATACAACCGATTCGGAGAAGGTAGTCGGTATACCATATGGTGTTACTGTTGCTTGCCAAATGTGCGTTCAGGTTTTAACATATTACACAGATAAAGGTAAAAGTATAGTCTGGATACAAAAATGTGTGGAATAAGATGAATTTGACTTTCAGAATCTGAGGTTGGAGTCCAAGAAGCTATCTTTGCATCTAGGACTCATCTATTACTACCGTATATACTACACATAAATAGGGTCAGACAGAGTGACGTCTTAGTTTTGTACCTAGTAGTAGAGAAAAAAGAAGTGTTTTTAATGAAAAATTATGATAACAACTCTTTATTTATTTTTGGGTACATAATTTACGGTCATTTGAAAAAAAGGATATAATTGTTCAAACATGAAAAAGCTACCCATATTACACGTTATATTTGCCAACTTTTATCATCGCACCATAATTTCGAAAGCAAACGAGATTTATTTTAAAATAAAACCTTTATGCTAGCAAAAAAATAAAAAATACATTTCGCTACTCGAATATCAACCGTAACGACGATGTATTGCGTTACCATAAAAACAGGAGACCCAACCTGTCACAGCCGTTTGTTACAACTGTTATAATTTGTATAGGGTTGTTTATTACGTATTTTACTGTGCTACCCTTTACTTCAGCCAATAAAGATGGCGACGGAATAGCCATAGTAGGCGAGGTGGGTATTATCGCGAATTTATTGGACAATGATATTGCTGATTTGATTGTTCGGCCGCTATGACCGAACAATGTTGAGGATAAATAATTGTATGCAGGCAGGTAACATTTGTACACAATATCGCTAGCGCTATACAGAATTCGCTTAATATCGTCCATAATTTAGCCATAGTGAATGTAAGTGAATTGGAATTAATAAGGTAACATTATGTATTAACATTTCGATGCACGCTATAAATTAAACAAACAGAGTAAGTAAACAAAGCGTTTTATTAAACACTCAATGTAAGTAAAGTCACGTGCATTCGTATGTGTATAGTTTCATTCAAGTAGACCTTATCATAACGGAGTAAGAACGCATGGTGTACATATTTCAGTGCAGGCGAACCTATGTGAGGCTTACACTAGCACCCCTAGCGAAAACTTAGTACACAAATAGCCTTCCTAGAAGCAGCAGTAAGGCTAACCGATTTCAGCCAATTTCGCAGGGTATATTATAGCGCAAACACAAGTGCACTCTCTGTTCTCTCACCCTCATAGTCCGATGGTCTCATCGGATGATCCGGTGATGTCGAATTGATCCATGAGAGATCAGGCGCAGGACCACCAGCTAAACGCGTTTTTCGTAGCACGGGAGTGCATTCGCCTACTTCCTGATTCCGGGTTGACAGATTTCTTTACAGAAAAAAAGCAACATGGAGATGAGTTGATAACCTCCCTTTTTGAAGTCGGTTAAAAACTGTCGGTCCTTACGCAGCACTTGCTACCAAGAGATCAACGAAGCAGTTAACCTAAAAGTATAAGTATATTTATACCTAATGTTGTGTGTTCTAATTGACATAACTAAGATTTGCATTTGTTTTTCTTGTCTGTTATTTAAATAACGATTGATTGATTTGATAAAAATTATGTTGAAAGGGTTTTACGACCACGGATTTTCGGACTCAGGGTTGAAGGTATGTTTACTGATATAACAGTAATTTGTGTTGAAAAAACACATTTGCAGAAATATGACACGATGAGTAATGAGGTAATATAATATAATGTACATTCACAGGTCACAGGAAACATCTGTTCGGAAAGGCGCTCTTATTATATTCACAACATCACATACATGGATCTGATCTCGTGGTCAGTAGCTTAAGCACTTGTGTTACGGGCATCAGAATCAACAGTGGATACACATATATACTTAAATATATTTAATAAAACAACCAGACACGGAACAAACACCGATGTTCGTCACACAAATATTTGTCCCGAGTGGGAATCGAACCCACGACTCTTAGAACCGTAGGTAGTAAACCAGGGTCACTAACCATTGTTCCACCGAGCCAGTCAAAGCCAAGCCAGCTCTTAACGTGCACCATTTTGTGTTACATTTAAAAATGTTAACAAACACTAGTAAACGTTAGGAAATATAACACTGCCTTTAAATATAACACAACATCACATACATTGATCTGATCCTGTGGTAAGTAGCAAGCACTTGTGTGACGTAAATCAAAAACAACAATGGATACACAAATATACTTAAATATATTTATAACACACGTCTTCGTCGTTGATTCGTCGCGGGCGGAAATCGAACCCACGACTCTTGGAACCGTAGGTAGTGATTCTGGGTCAATAACCACAGTTTCACCGAGCCAGTATTTCTTTAAATTATGAAAACTAACATGAAAACATTTGCTAACATTATGATCAAAAATTTTTGTAATGAAATAGTTGGGAATATATATATTATTATGGCAACAATATTTTCTGATAATTTGAATTGTACATACAGGTTTTTTTCTTGGTTACCTCACGATGGTATTTATAAAAAAAATAATTTTAAACTAAAACAAAGCTATCATCAGATTCACATTAACTCTTTAAACTAAGCAAGAACTATCTTTAACCGAATTGAAATTGCAATAGAGAATTCAATAAACCGAACGGTGCAATTTGAATTTTCAGCCTGAAAAACGCGAAGCTAACGTCGCTTAATATTTATTATCCTATTTCGTGAAAAATCTCGACGATTTCCTTAAAGTACCGCGGGACCATCACTTCGACACATGAATTTATTAGCCAATAAGTTGGCGAGAGCTTCTCGTAAAATAATACAACAAAAATAGATCTGGATCTGTCAGGGGATGCGACGTTTTTTCTTTCTTTTTTTTTTTGGTATCGTGACGTAACAAAAAAACCTTTATCTCCACATACTGATTATTACTACATTACATTAATACTTTGTTAAAACAATGCACAAGGCAGAATGGCGGCGACGTGGTCCGCAACCCGTCACGTCACGTTTCCCACAGAGGTGAAAAGTGGAGTATTCGTATTGTAGGCAAATTATTTTAAATTAAATATTGAAGACATTACCTAAGCATGTGACGCAGCATTTTATTATTTACTTTAGATGCCCCATTTGCTATCAGCGAGTCTTCCCCACGCTAAACCTAATGTTTCTGCTACGATAGATGGTAGTAACGATGGCACATAACTTGAATGTTTGCTATTGTGATGACGATAGGATTACATAAACGTGTTTTAATGATGAAGCTTTCTTATAAAGACAACTGTCATCTTTAGTCTTGCCCGTGACCACGAGCGCTGTTAAGAGCTCGAAACGTCAGGTCTCTAAATAATATTTTTGGAATAGCAATACTCGCGATTTGAATCCATAAAAGCGTCGATGGCCGAGTCGTTAAGGTCGTTGCTTGCCATGCGAGAGGTCGCCAGTTCAAACCCCTCCAGGTACCAATGCGTTTTTCAAATTTGTAATTCATATGTACCATCATTCGACGCTTTAACGGTGAAGGAAAACATCGTGAGGAAACCAGCACACCTGAGAGATTTTTCAACGATGTGTGAAGCCATGTCAGAGGCCTACGAGCGGTTCAAACTCTGACATCAGGTTGTTCATCAACCATACGATAAGAAGAAGAAGAAGAATCCATAATTTTTTTTCAAATGTGTTCAGTACATAGTTTTCGCGCAAATAGACAATACTGTGTGTTTGTTTAAGAGGCTAAATAAGTATTTCCTAAGTATCACGAGTCACACCTGTTAGATCTAATCCTACAAAACCTCCTCAAAACATAAAAGTGGTCTCTGTTGTAGAAAAGAACTGAAGTTATTATTTGAACAGAAACATGAAACAATGTGAAATGTAAACTTTAACTTGCGCTCAAATGTAGAATAAGCTGTACATTTTTCAACTGAGAAAGCAGCGATTACACTCATATAATAAAGAGTGATTTCAAACGAAACTTTTGAAAAAACTGTAGCGCAATAAAAATGCATCGGTTTTTACTCGTAACTACTGCAGTTTTTACTGTAATTAACCTACCGTTTTATGCATTTTTGTGATTTACACTCGCATTATTTACGTTAAGTGAGCGCTTAGTGCTTTAAGTTTTTGCCCCGTAATGGGTTTATTGTGAAAACGTTTACGTGGGTTATCTTTAATCGCTATTTTATTGCGATTTCAAATGGGCTCTTTGTTAATTACTAAGTTCTCTTTTCTGTCTTTTTTGTGGGATATTTTTTGTTTGTATATATGAGTATGAATGTCAGTGGACTTATTAGTAGAGGAAGGCCGAATAAGACATTGATGGATTGCGTGAGAGATGAAATGGGAGTGAGAGGTGTAGATACAGAGCTGACTAATGACAGGCCAGAGTGGAAGAAGTATACCCAGTGGAACAAAGGCATGATGATGATGATTTCGTGTGTGGCCTAAAAGTTTGATAGTATAACTTATTAAAATTTCTGGCACTTTTGAAACGCTTTTTTATGTTTATGGTTCAAGTCGTCAAGTTAACTTAAGCCATACCTTTATATTTATGAGGAATAAAGGCGTCACAGAAGACCGTATAGTATTTGAATACCTATATTAAAACAGTAACGACATATTCTTGATATTCCCAATCGAAACTCAATAGCACTCCGCCAATCCACAAATCTTCTGCATTTAAATGACGAAAGTACTTTATGTCCGAGATTTTATGTAGATCTTAAATCGGAAAATCGATTTATTCAACTTTATAGTTTTGAAGATGCATTATTTGTTCATAAAGTCAATTTCTTTTGTGTTCTTCAAAATTCTTCGTAGCGAACACTTGAATTGAATAGTCTAGGAAACCAGTAAATCCTTACAAAATTATAAAATCTGGGCAAACTGGTGTAAAACTTTAACAATTCTAGGGACTACGCTACGCTATGATTGTTTTCATAAATTTCCGGGAAAGGTGTGAATTTTGCTTGTAAACTTCTGCTTTCAAACTGAGAAACCACTTAATAAAATCAAACTTTTACTAGAAGTGATATAAATTACGCAATCTGAACTTTTGTTCGATAAAATCAGAACTGTAAAAAGTTATTTTAAAAAAGTGAAAAAAGTTGACGAACTTGCGCAAATATTTTAAACCATTTTCTTTTATTCTTAAATTATGTGTTCTCCATTAGTGTTAATTAAAAAGAAACTTTATCAGTATGGTAAATAAAGTTACTTTAAACTTTATTTACCATACTGATAAAGTTTCTTTTACATTTAATAATTAATATGTAAATGAGTGTTTAAGATGTACACGTCGTCTGCGACTTCGCGAAATGCGAATGATTTATTATAATAGCCTATATTATATGTTGTAAAATTCGCTATGTATAAGTGAAAGTACCGTTGAAATTGGTCCAGCCGTTTTGAACATAACGGGAATAGACAGACAGACAGATAGACAATCAAATATCTTTAAACTAAAAAAAATTCAAACCCAAAAAGTAAAAATTCATCAAATAATTTAACAGACAGACACTTAACTTTTATTTAGTTGTATAGAAGTAAAGATTTATACTACTAATCAACGTTCTTCTGCCCTTGTCCCACGCTAAGTGGGGTCGGTGCAACATGTATACTTCTTCCACTCGGGCCTGTCATTCGTCAGCTCTGCGATGATATGGGAGTGAAAAGCACTCCCATATCATCTCTCACACAATCCATCATTTGTACTACTAATGACACTAATACTAAGACTTTGTTATTAATTCGACTGGCTCGGTGGAACAGTGGTTAGTGACCCAGGTTCACTACCTACGGTTCCAAGAGTCGTGGGTTCGATTTCCACTCGGGACAAATATTTGTGTGACGAACATCGGTTTGTTCTGTGTCTGAGTGTGTTATTTATATATTTAAGTTTATTTGTGTATCTGTTACGGCTAATACCCGAAGTGCGGCTACACCTAGGTTTAGCCGGCTAAAACTAGGTGTAGCCACTTACTCTTGGCTAAACCTAGGTGTAGCCGATTGTTTTCGGCTAAAACTAGGTCTAGCCTACATCATGCCGGCTACAACTAGGTCCAGCCATTCCATGTCGGCTAATACTAGGTTCAGAGAATCCCTGTTGGATAAAACTTAGATGCGAGTCCCGCCAAGCCTTCCGTCCTTCCCCGCGTCACACTCAGGACTCACAGCATCTGCAGCAGCAGCGCGGGGTGGAGGGCGTAGCGAGACACGCGCCTCTGCAGGTTGTGAGCACCAAGTGCTGCTGATCTACTGCAGGTCTACTAGCAAGTGTGACTCACACACAGATCCAATAATTAGAAACCAAGGTAGTTTTTCATTCTTTTAAATCAAATTGTAATAAATAACACATATTGTTAGGAGTAAATTGTTAAGTACAATAGGAACAATCAGAAACATTTTTTTTAACAACAGACAATAGTTGCATATTATAATTTTAAAGAATATAATTATAAATCACAGGTCTATAAAGTAACATAAACTATTTAGAACAATCTATACTTGAGTGACATTTTGAGTTGCACATAATACCAACAGCTTTGCAGAGGCACTTTATGTTGCCACATTTGGTTTTGTAGTTGCATGTTTTCTAATTAATGGATGTTTTTGTAATATCTAAAAAAGCTCTGCCGAAAGCATGCCGGCTATAACTAAGTATGTAAGATAAGGCGTCCGACCGATTTCAGCCATGGCAGCCGATCTCAATTAAGATCAGCCAAGTGCGTAGGTCATATCATAGTGCACAAGTGTGCGCGCAAACACAAGTGCACTCTCTTTTCCCCTACTCTCATAATTTGGTGAGTCGGCAATCCGACATGACCGATGAGAGATCGGGCGCTGACCACCGGCTTAACGTGCTTTCTGAGGCACGGGCGTTCAACCGCCAATTTCCTAACTCCGGGCTAAGTAATTTCATTACAGAAAAACTCACACAAATTTTCACCGACCGCAGACTCGAACCGGGGACCTCTCGGTCCTTACGCAGCGCTTGCTGCCAATAGACTAACGAGGCAGTTACAACTATGTACAGACGCTATGAGTCACACTCGCTAGTAGACCTGCAGTAGATCAGCAGCACTTGGTGCTCACAACCTGCAGAGGCGCGTGTCTCGCTACGCCCTCCACCCCGCGCTGCTGCTGCAGATGCTGTGAGTCCTGAGTGTGACGCGGGGAAGGACGGAAGGCTTGGCGGGACTCGCATCTAAGTTTTATCTAACAGGGATTCTCTGAACCTAGTATTAGCCGACATGGAATGGCTGGACCTAGTTGTAGCCGGCATGATGAAGGTTAGACCTAGTTTTAGCCGAAAACAATCGGCTACACCTAGGTTTAGCCAAGAGTAAGTGGCTACACCTAGTTCTAGCCGGCTAAACCTAGGTGTAGCCGCACTTCGGGTATTAGCCGTAACATATCCACTGTCGTTTCTGATATCCGTAACACAAGTGCTTGAGCTACTTACCACGGAATGAGATCGATGTATGTGATGTTGTGAAATATTTATTTATTACTAGCTTTCCGCCCGCGACTTCGTCCGCGTAGAGACGTTTAACAGGTAAAACATTACTTCCTTATAGCGCAGTCGGTTAAAAAGTAGCCTATAACCTTTTCTAGGCTCTGGACTATATAAAATAAAAAATAACATTTAAATCGGTCCAGTACTCTATGCGTGAAAGCGTAACAGACAGACAGACAGACAGACAGAGTTACTTTCGGATTTATAATATTAGTAAGGATTATTATTAATAAACAAAACACAAGTTTGATAAACCACATTCATGCGTAGCCAATCATTACATAATCTAATGAGCCTTACCGCGGAAAAGTCTTACTTCTTATTCCTCTCCAGATGTTCACATGTCGACGCGAATCCTCAACGTTTCTCACACAAAAGCACGAAGCGTGAACGCCTCAAACACAAACTTTCCCGTTTGCAATCAAAGAAACATCCCCAACGCTATTTCCAACCTTATTTTATGAGCAATAAAGATGATATATAGTCTGTGGAAAGACAAAAAGTAGAAGACGTAACTGGTTTGGAAAATTAATGCTGTCATTCCTAAGCCTACTTTCGAATTGAGCCTCAAATTTCAAGTAAAACTGAAATGGAAACTGGATCTTTTTTTTTGTGAGTAACCAAGATATTTCGGTGACATTTATTAAGAACAAAATGGTCGTAATTGAATATTTAACGAGACGTAAAGCCTGGCTCTGTTTGATGTTAATCTTTGAGTAAACAAATTATAATACGAGTATGCGAAACATTGTAAGGCGTTTTTGTTTTAAGGTATTGTCAAATAAAAATACTCTACTTTGGATATAAACTTTAAGCTATTTTAATTTCAGTTTATTATTATGAGGTAGGCCCGTGTCTCGCAGTGGGGACGTATGTATATGGGCTGATGATGAGACATGATATCTTTGCTTACAGATGACAAATTAGTACAAAGCGATCTTTCTAATAAAAAAATCAATCATTTGCCCTATTCAAATAAATACTTCTTTCGCTAGACGGCATTCTTTTAGTACCAGCTGGTCGGTTGTAGGCAAGGTGTAACTACTCATTCCGGGTTCTTCCACTCTGCCCTACAAACCCGCCCCACTGAAGGGGAAACTTTAGCCGTTTGCTTTCATCGGGGCGACTTAGAGGGCCAATGTAGAATAGCCTCTCTACCCGACTCGCCTAGAAACTATGCCCTGCCGATTACATTAGAGCCGACCAGGCCGCGTTCCGGAGTTGCCGAAAACTTTTTATTAATGCCAGTAGCCACGTAATTCCGTTTGCAACGGGTGCGTGTGCTAATGAATTTCAGAAGCTCCCCAATCAAAGTTTTCTCGTTTACCATGATGTATACCGGCGGGGAAGTTTTGACGGATCGCATGTGAAGATCTTGGGTAGACGATACATTTGGTATGTTTGAGGGGGAATTAAATGTTTTCAAGTTTATGTGCGCGTTTTGTAACGTGCGTAGGGCTTTGGGTAGGTATGTAGAGGTGAGAGCATTTTTTGTTTCGATGTTTTTGAAGGTTTTGTTGCCGGCCACCTTTTAAGTCACCCATTCCCCTTGCTTTAGGAGTTTCCCAAAAGTGTACGTAATTACAAATTATAATTTATACCATGAAATTAAAGTGGTATTCGCCAACGCATTTATTTTAATATTATTTATGTTTCAAGTAAAATATTGTACAAAAACGAACATACATATACCATTGCTATTCATTCAAAACAAGTTGAATGTACCGGCGAAAATACGAGTGACAGTACCATTACTACAAAGCAACGAAATCACTTTTTCCCACAGCGCATATCTTTGACGGCTTGCTATTTCTCATAGCGTGATATAAAGGCGAATATTTTTAAAATCCTTCGTTTAAATGTATGAAGGTACAAGTAGGCAATGTCCATTACCATAAAACGTGTTGAAGATACGCAGTCTTCGCGGCACCGCGGGATTATGAAGAAATAAAAGTTTTATAATACCCACGTTTCTGGGGAAATGTTTTGCTCGCTTCCCTAGGAATTTCATTAATATTCCCGGACAGTTGGGAACGTTTTTGATAGCTGGTATGGTGGTACTCGCGAATGAGAATCGGAAATATCTGTCATCTGTTGAAAGTATGAGAGTTTTTACTAAAATCTCCTGGGCATATTAAGTGATCGTTGGTCGGAAAACATTCAGGAGAATTCATATCTGGCTCGGTGGAACAGTGGTTAGTGAGTGGAAAACAATAGTCGTGGGTTCGATTCCCACCCGTGACAAATATTTGCAATTTATATTTTATAACATTTAATATATTATTAAATATCTTTAGTTATATTTGTATATCCTCTGTTGATTCTGATATTAGCAACAAAAGTGCTTAAGCTAGGTACTTAAAATGGGATATCTGATCCCATACATAACACAATTTATCGGATGTCGAGTAGTATTTTTTTCATATTATGTTTATTTACGGTATTCCCATTGAAAAATAAGGGTAATCCTTTCATTTTTCTAGGCTGTAGTGTCCCACTGTAAGGCCTTCCCCAAATCTCTCCACTCCTGCCGATTTATGGTTACAGATGTCCAGTATAGATATTGATCTTTCTTATCGAATATGATGAAAATATCTATCTAAAAATACTATTAAGTAAACATTTATTACATTTAACTGTCCTGTGCAACTCAACTGAGTTAAGTTACACTGAACAACGGAAGTAGATCATCCTAACTAACACTATAAATGCGAAAGTATGTTTGTTTGTTTGTTACCTTTTGACGCTGTGTAACCTTAATAAATATCCCAGTTCTATCCTAATTATACATTTAAATAGCGTACAGAGAGAATCAGCCCAGCAGTGACATGTATAGGCTGATGATGATGATGATGATGATGATGATGATGATGATGACAGAGAGAATATACCTTTCCTCCTAAAACAAAATACGAAGTATTCAAGTTATAAGTAAATATAAGATCATTTTAAAAACTCACATTTACTCAAATACTTTGATGTTGACTTTGAATATTTGATTTATAAAATCAGATGGCGCTAAATGCTCATTACACTTAATGGCATTAAGTGTAGATTATTATATTAAATCGCGTGGGAAAAAAACCATAGCCGTGGGAATTCAAAACAGGCGTCGCCGCAAGCGGAAGCAAGTCTTATTATAAAATGCTGTCGCTTACTTAACAGGCAATATTTCTCTGCGGAGAAATATCTCGTTATCGTCGAAAAAAATCTTATTGGAATAAAACCTGACTTCCAGTGGCGAGATCTCGTAAATAAATAAACCGAACGGTGTTTCCATTTAAACGCTTGCAATGTGAATAAAAAAAAACTCAAACTTTTTTTTAACTCGGGTTTGAATATTTAACAGCTTTTGTTTGTGGCACGTAGATGGGACTTTTTGCCTCTGATTAGGGTAAACATTTGTTTTTGAATTGTTAGGAGACGGTCCGATTGATTGGGCGATGACAGATTTGCCTGCGGTGTATTTGAATGAATACTTTCGTGGTTGGATAATTGTGTTAACCTACGTAAATAAAAAGAAAAAAAAATGTCGTAGCAATGTGGCCGCTTATTATATTAATTACGCCATTATAGTACGAATTTGTACGATTAGTACAAATTCGTACTTTATTATACTACACTCACAGGCACAATTAACCGCCCACCTTGTATTTGCTTAAATTTTCGGAAATGTCCAAACATAAACCACATTTTATGAATGATCCGTTATAAACTTAATTTAAGACAAAAAATAAAACGAAGGTTTGATTTAAAAAAGTCGTTTAATAGGGCATTATTACAAAAATCGATATTTTCAAAGTATCGACGAAAAATGTAAATTTCGAATTTTGAGAAAAAAGAAGGTCAAAGTAAAACAATATTAAAATTTAATAATGGGCGTTGCTCTTCCTACCCCTTATGACTTCTAGGAACCGGTATGATAGTCCATCCATGACATCTTGGATATCTGATTGGGGAATAATGTGCCACTCCTCTACCGCAGCCGTTTTGAGTTCTCCAATAGACGTTGGGGCTGGTACTCTCGCTCAAATACGTCTTTTGAAGTTGTCCCATATGTGTTCAATTGGGTTGAGGTCGGGACTGCGTGCTGGCCATGGCAAAACTTGAATTTCGGTCTCATTAAGGTACTCAGTAACCAATTTTGCGGTATAGCAACGTGCATGTCATGCATTAATCTAAAGTTGTCACCAATAAATGGTGCGAACGGTATGACATGTCCTTGGAGAACTTCTTCCACGTATTTTTAAGCATTTACACTGCCTCTGTCAAACAATACAAGGTCGGTACGAGCCTCGTAAGTGATGCCTCCCCAAATCATAATAGAGCCTTCTTTGTAACCCACTGTTTCCGATATAGCGCAAGGAGCAAACCTTTAATTTGGGTGTCTGTAGACAGGCTGGCATCCATCTGGACCTTTTAAGGCTACCTGCTCTTATCTGAGAACAGTATGACCTTCCATTCTTGTACAGTCCACTCAGCATATTCTCGCGCAAAAGCAAGTTTAGCTCTACGGTGTTGTGCGAGCAGTTCTGGGGCGCGAGCTGGACGAAACGCCCTCAGATATCCTTCTGCCAGTCTTCTTCTTATCGTACGTCCACTAACACTGAGGTTTCGTACTTCAAAAAGACGAATTTGGGCTTCAGTAGCGGTGGAAAAGTGATTTCTTAACACGTTGTCGACAGCGAAGCGGTCTTCTCGAGCCGAAGTGCATCGCTGTCGACCTTGAACTGGCCTGAGGGTGTATGAACCTATCTCCCGAAATCGTCTGATGGCATCCCGTATGGCAGTTCGTGGTACACCGAGTGCACGAGGGATGCAACGTTGGCTGTACTCAGCGTCAGTAAAGGCAACTGCCCTGGCTACACCAGTTGCATCGGGTGGCATTTTTTGCAGTCACAAACAACAAACTAACACTACAAACCCAAATTAAACAATAAAAACACACTACAGCAGAAAAAAATAGGAAATGAACACACAGTAACACAACTGCAATAATGTCAAACAACGACTATGTTCCAAAAACCCGTCATTGTCACAAATTAACGAAACCAAATGAGGGTATAGGTGTTTAATTTATTGCAAGACTACCCACTTAACAAAAAACAAAACATTTGATAAGCCATAGTAAACCAAAACTATCAGGGAAGCGAATTTTAAAGGTGGGCGGTTAATTGTGCCTGTGAGTGTATTTGGAGACTATACTGTTATATTCAGGAGATTTATACTATTTTCATTATTATGATAAATTCTACACATTACACTACGCATTTGAAATAAAACATTTTTTTAGGATTAATCTCGTAATACTCTTAAAGATATAATAGTAATCTAAAGCGTGAAACTATTATAATTCAAACACAAGAATCCAATTTGGAAAAATAAATTCAGAAATCCATTTTTGAATTATTTACACGAACATGAGTACGAAAATATTTTCTTGAAACTCATTTTAAAAGGTCATGAAAAATATAATACGTTTTTATTTAGCATGTCAGTTTTCATATAATATGTTTTAATCAAACGCGCAGCTAATTAGGCATCCGAACTTGTAAAGAGAAAATTTCGTTAATTAAACGAACGAAAATTCTCTGCCTAAAATGATATAAGTTTCAACGTTAAATAACTTTTCTTTTCTAGCTTCGGGGCTAAAACATAGACTCCTGAGAACATAAATCAACGGCTAAGTTTGATAAAGGCGATACTGATAAAAGTTCGCACAAAATAGCAACATTTTATTTAACACAAATAAGAGATGTTGTTTTATTTTCTGCCCGTTATTTCTGAACGAACACAGAAATAGTAGAATTGTTAAATAAACCTATTAATGAAACATTATTCGACCAACTATTAATTAAACGAGAAAAAGCTTTCAGCTGTGATTTTCATAGTATTTTCAGGTGACTATTATTGTTGGACTGCTTTGTTTAATTTATTTTTATTTCTTCAGGATGATAAATGATTGTTTAATATTGCTTGATGCTACTAACAGGGTTATTATCTATAGCACTGAATATAATTATGCAACCAACTCCGTTATCCTCATAGTAATATAAAGACAAAAACATTTAATTATAAGTAAACTTTAACTTTAAAAAGATGATGTTATTTTATATATTACCAAGGCAAGAAAATAATGCAATGCGATCATGTGTTAGTCTTTAAGAAAGAATATTACAACTTTGAGGTAAGTAAATATTCAATTGTACCTATTTACATAGAGTATATTGATCACTGACTAACTACTTGAACAGTCCGTGTATGTTAATCACTGGCTAACTGCTCGCGCGGTCCGTGTATGTTGATCACTGGCTAACTGCTCGCGCGGTCCGTGTATGTTGGTCACCGGCTAACTGCTCGAGCAGTCCGTGCATGTCAATCACTGTCTAACTGCTCAAGCGGTCCGTGTATGTTGATCACTGGGTAACTGCTCGAGCGGCCGTGTATGGCTTTAGAAATTACGAGTACTTTGCCCGTAGTAAGTCAGGGAGTAAGTTTTTGTACACCCTTGTGTCTTGCATAGCACCTGATGTCTCATAGGTCATATTGCTTTGCCCAGTGAGAACGCCCAGTCACCAAACTATGAAGCTGAGAAAAAATAGTTATTTATTAATTTATTTATTTATTTATTGATTTATATTCAGTTTATAACATAGGAAAATACAGTAACAATTAAAAAATCACTTATGGTCTAGGTATAGGTCCGTCTTATCACTTAGGTTAACCGACTGTTCATTTGTTTTCTTGAATGAAGGACTCCTAAATACTTACAACAAATAAAAAAACCACAACTCTCCAATGGAGGGCGTATTCGGGTAACTAGGCTGTATTTGAGGTTTCCAATAAGAATCTAAAAGCCATTTGACATTTTCTGAGGAAATATTCCAATGGAGCCACTCGCTGAACGCAATTTCCGCTTTTAAAGTAAAAAAATGTTATTTACACCGAAGCGTAATATTACCAGTTGATTTTTAAGTTATTTTGTATTTCTTATTTGTTGTTGTTAATGCTACTTTAGTAGTTCTAATTTCAAATAGAATTTCCTTAATTTGTAGTCAATGTACTAAAGGAAGCATTGATAAAACTGTTGTTTTAAATTGGGAATTCGTAGCGTTTATCAAGGAAACATCACATACATAGGTTGAACTTAATCTGTTTTTTGGAAATGATATAAAATCATGAATATAATTATAGTGTATGTAATTTAATCATTTAAATTACAGTACTGTGTAAATTCTTTCACTTTTTCTGAGTTTAGACAGGCAAATGCAATGGTGGAATGGCTTTTGAGTTTTGACGCTTGATAATAACGGGTCTCCTAAGGAGACCCGTTAAGGAGACTCTCCTTAACGGGTAGATTTTATGGGACCGTTAGAATCTCTTAAACCATATCGCCCCCATGGAAATACCGAGCAGCAAGTGGTTATAAAAATAACACTTACCTCTGTATTTTGTAATTTTTTTAATATAGAAAAAAAAAGTAATGAAATTCTTAAGTAAAGCTTAAATGAAAAATATCTACCTATATTTAAATAAATTTGGAATAATATTATTATTATAATAGCTATTAAAACATTGCACATATAAAAAAGTGCCCAAATACGACAATACTCGCATAGCAAGCGTCTAATTCACGACGGTCCCTCAAAAAAGAAATACGAAAAAAGATTTATCATAGAAACCACAACTTGTCTCGGCATATTTTACACAAAAAATAAATACACAGTTTTATGGTTCCTTAGTTTATAAATAAAACCATATTACTAATCTTTCGTTGTCTAGCACCTGGCTGTCTGTCAATAGATGTGATGGCTAGATGTTTATAATTTAAAAAGTATGTACAATGTTTATCCTAAGTTAGCACTATATAGATAAAAAAATTAAGAGATATTTAAAGGGCCCATACAATACAATAAATTTTAAGTTTTTGATATTTTTGCAAGAAATCAATAACGACAGCAGGTTAAGCACTTGAAATATTTACAAAATATGACAAATACGTCAAGTGCCTCTTAAAAAGTTTGTAAACAACATGGCACTATGTATGTATACCTTTGAGTTGACTAGTCAATTATGCTGGACCTTTCGTGCGCAAACTCAACTTGTACTTGACCGATTTTTCAATTTAGGCCTTAGTGCGGCCCTGTGGCAGTCACCAGACAAGTTCAACTTCGCCAACTTTGACGGCCACCAGGAGTCCATAATAAAGTACCCGTTTCGGGCAGGGCCGGATTTCCTTACAGGTTTATGTTTATAGACCTGTAATTTTAGTGCGAAATTCTGGAGCAAAGTTTTTATGTCTTATTACTGGGGTGGCTGTAAAACAGTGTAGCATTAAGTAGTCAATGTTTTTACTTGGTAGATGGTGAAAATTTTGCTCAATTTCTTCCAGCCCTATAAATATAATAATAAAAATAAATTTTATGATTTAAGTCTTACTCGATCCATTAGATTCGATAATATTTATAATAAAACGTCCGTCCGATTTTGGCCATGGCGGCCGATCTCAATTTGAGATCAGCCAAGTGCGCATGACATATTATAGTGTACATGTATATGCGCAAACAGAAGTGTACTTTTTGTTCTATACTCTTTTGTTAAGACGGCAAGCTGACATGACCGATGAGAGATCGGGCGCAGGACCACCGGCTTTAACGTGCTTTCCGAAGCAAGGGCGTGCAACCGCCAATTTCCTGACTCCGGGCTTAGTAATTTCTGAACAGAAAAAAAAAAGACGTGTGGCACTCGGGGACTGCCGCGGTATAGCTATTGCATAGCATCGTCAGATTTCGGAGCAGCTCGTCTCGATTCGTGCGAGTTTCGTAGAGTCGTACAATACGTCTAACCGCACGCACACAATCACTGTGCCGAAGTCTACCGAACTGAAACGACGTTAGACGATTGTGAGGTTTTTTCGTTACGGAATTCCTTGGTTTGGTCGCCGCGCTCAAAGCCCGCGATAAAAGCTATGCAATAGCTTAAAAACTCACACAAACGTTGCCTGAGGCCGAACTCGAACCGGCAACCTCTCGGTCCTAACGCAGCACTTGCTACCAATAGACCAACGAGGCAGTCAATAAATACATAGCTACTTACTGACTAAGTTTTCGGGCGTAACAGGATATAAAACTTGTGATGAAAATCTCAATATTGCCTACATTTTATTAATATTGATCACACTACCCAGGCCGGTACTGTTATAAAGATTCATAGGCAATATTTTCATAGACAAGCCTTTCATGAGGGTAGGTAGCAGTTTTTCATCGTGCGAAGTACCTTATTGCGATATCATTATGATTTATGGCTACTAGAATACGCTCCCTTGTTCGAATCCGGCTTTATGGCCTATTTTGTACACATATGGGTTTTAATTTCGGGTTGTAAATAAAAAATGAGGAAAAAAAACAACAGTAAGTATTTAATTTAGGGTCATAGAATAGAACATTTGTTTATTCCAAGAGTTGTGTGCTCTAAGAGTCATGGGTTCGATTCCCACTCGGGACAAATATTTGTGTGATGAACATCAGTGTTTGTTCCGTGTCTGAATGTGATTATGTATTTAAGTATGTATTTATAAATATCTATGTATGTATATCAGTCTCTGACGCTCTGATGAGTTTGGGGTCAGATGACCGTGTGTGGACATGTCCCAGATATTTATTTATTTATTCGGTACAAATATCTTATGTGTAAACTCTAAAAGGGATCAAGTTGAGTTGTTCCCTTGTTTAATACTCATTCTAAATAAGAATATTACCCTTTGTCTGTTCTGTTTTCACGCCAAAACTACTGAAGCAATTAAAATAAATTAAGTCAAATTAATAAAAAAAGATTGCCTAGCGACTACGTAATGACATGGTCTAGATGTAATTTCTTAGTAATCGCATGTCTTAGACGATTTAAAAAAATAGAAAAAGCAGTTTTGACCCAGGTCGCTCGCTAGTAAGGTAGTCATGTTAATGCGATAAGCGGCTTTATGTGAACGTTATCATGGGCGAGTATTAAGTATACTCAGTACGGTAAATCGGTATCGTAGCGTAAGTCTACCTAGAAGCCTAGGCGTCAAGAATACCGGTACGGTCAGACTAACAGCAATGTCCATTCTAAAAAAAAAGTCTTACCGTAACTTCGGCATCACTGATCTTCGGCTCGCGAACTTCTTTAAATCCCTCTTCAAAAAACACCTACGCCATAAAATAATCCTCTAGAGCATACTTAAAGGAAAATTTCGACTCCCAACACCAAGATAATAAAAAAAAAAAAAATAAGGCGTCCGACCGATTTCAGCCATGGCGGCCGATCTCAATTGAGATCAACCAGGTGCGCAGGACATATTATAGTGCACAAGTGTGCGCGCAAACACAAGTGCACTCTCTATTCCCTTACTCTCATAGTTCGGTGAGACGGCAATCCGACATGACCGATGAGAGATCGGGCGCAGGACCACCGGCTTAACGTGCTTTCCGAGGCACGGGCGTTCAACCGCCAACTTCCTAACTCCGGGCTGAGTAATTTCATTACAGAAAAACTCACACAAATTTTGCCCGACCCCGGACTCGAACCGGGGACCTCTCGGTCCTTACACAGCGCTTGCTACCAATAGACCAACGAGGCAGTTACCAAGATAATATTATAGTGATGACAGAGTGATCGTGACCTTCCCTATTTATAGTCACGCTAAAATACATTAGAAGAATCAACGAAACTGAATAACAAGTAATATTAAGTACAATAGCCGAATACAATGATAGAAAATCTAAGCCGAACTTCCTTTGTTGTGTTGTCCAAAGTTACGAATTTAGCAACAGAGATACTTTGTTGATTTACTTGTTGTTCAGAGAAAAGGGAAGCATGTACTATTACTCGCAAGAGAGAAACTCCGCGATGATTATAAACTTAGTTTAATGGAACGAAATAAAACATTTGCCTAGCAAAGTTTTACATTGTTCGTTAAATGTTTTAGAAAAGGGAAATAATGAACGCGAGTATACTGCTTTATTTATTTACGAATTGACGAAATAATTATAAAATGCCACGTGTCATTGAGGCATGGAATGCCGCCCACCATTCATACGTACCATCACGTGGAGTGAGGGCATCTTATTAGACCATTATAAAAAAAAAAACAAAAATAAATCAATGCAGAAGATTTTTGTTTCAAATTCAAATATTTATTTGCATTCTAAGTGTAGTTACATAATGTAGGTGTTATAACAAAAAGTATATAGCACTTAAAACTTAGAGACCTTTTACAGGTATTTCAATTTGTTACATGCTATTCGGTCAAAAGTATGTACTTATTATCGAGTTTCGTACCGTAGTCTGCTCGGTACAATTGGTTTATTCCGGACCTGAATTAAAAATCTAAGGCGGATTTGGTAGAAATTAGAAAAATGTATTAATATTTTTTTAGAAATATTAATATTCATATTTTGCAAAAACCAGACGACTGGGTTAGGATTTTGGGTGTAACGTTCGAAATAAATGAATCGCCGTACTGAACAGGTGGTAGAATGAACAATAAAAAATTGCGTGTAAAATCATAATATAAGTAAGGGATATTAAAGGCGTTTTCGCATCTCTTATTTATGTAGTCCTGGGGCACTTTCCATTGCAAAATAAAGTACTTTTTTTTGGAGAATAGCATCACTGTCCCTTTCTATTTTTATGGAATCCCCCATTCACTTATTACACCGTAACAAGTTATCAGCGAGATCGTGACGCGGAACGGAACCTACGACCTGTGACCTGACAATCGCCAATTACAAGCCTAATCATGGGTAGTGGAACAAATCGATTTGTCCACCGTAGAGATGGGCCACTCGCTCAGAGTTGCTCAGAGCGTTAACTCATTGAGCTACTAACCACTCAACTCATTTCAATAAGTAGGTATCTGTAAACTGGTAACAACAACCTATTTTAAGTTGAGTTGACTCATAGCTCATTTTTGGTACTAGTAACAAATAATTCTAAAATCTCTTTTAATTTAATGTTCTCATACTTACTTAGGTATCATTTATTAAGAACTTTCATGACCAAATAGGTCAAATCTAAAAAAGAAGTTAAATCTAAAGTACCAGTGATCGACGAGCATGCATGAAGAGGTCAATGGATGAAGCAAAAGTGGTGTGCCAGGACCGTAGCACATGACAGGAAGTGATCTCTGCCTACCCCTCTGGGAAAAAGGCGTGATTTTTAGTATGTATGTATGTATCATTCATGTATTTGTGTATCAAATAATTTAGTTTCAATTCATACAAGTACCTTTTATACACACATACTATACATCGCTGGCGGTAAAAAGATTGAGATAAAGTATTGTTTCGCTTTTGGGAATCCATCCAGTAGTTTTTTCCCTCTCTCCTACGAGCTCTTCAGACGGGGCGTGAAACGGCATCTAAGCAGCCCTTCAGAGTAAGGTCGACAGGATCAAAAGGGTCTATATTCGACTGGCTCGGTGGAACAGTGGTTAGTGACCCTGGCTGGCGATTCCAATAGTGTGTGGGTGTGATTATGTATTACATACTTATATATGTATATCAGTCTCTGACGCCCATAGTACAAGCTCTGCTTAGTTTGGGGTCAGATGACCGTGTGTGGAAATGTCCCAGATTTATTTTATTTTATTTATTAATTGTCGACCTCATTTGTGGACCTCACAATCGCTTACTGTCAGGTGAAGTGAGGTCATCCTAGGAGTTCTTAATAAAAATAAAAACACAGCCAAACGGAACAACACTGATGTTCATCACACAAATACTAATATTTTTCCCAAGTGGGAAACAAGTTAAGGTTACTCTTGGGACATGAGACAGGAGCACCATCTATGCGTCCTGGAGCTACACAAATTTGAGTCTAGACATTGCATTTGAATTATCAGGTTAACTCAGAACAAAATACAACGTTTCCCATCTCTAGTGTAGACTTTCCTTGGAATGTCAATGTTAAAACAAACAGCTGAAATTAAGGCAAGGTCATGGTTAGGCGAGTTTGTATCGATAAGAGTCTGTGTCCACTGTTTAGTTTTAAAAAATATCGTTATATAGAGGTGTCTTTCTTCTGGGAGAAGACGAAGAAAAATTTAAGAATAAATTTAGTTAATTATACAGTAATTTATGTTCACCCCGGTCCGTGGTTTCATATTTTTGACGCTGATAAAAATAAAACAGTTAAAAAACCGCCAATACCGGTTAAAATAAGCAAAACAAGGGTTTGCAAAAAAACGACGAGTAGGTACTCGTATTTGAAAATGTATGTATTAAGTTTTGAAATTTTATAGATGATGTGATAGTAAAACACTAGACAAAACTAACTAACTATTGTTCTTTAAATTTTTAAAGATTTTACACTAAAAAAATATTTAGGGTTTAAATTTCGGTAGATAATCTTAACCCACCCCACGGCACTGAATGAATACAAAATTGTATGTGACGCCATGTTGACATTATCACAAAGAACAAAGTTTACGAATGAATGACATCAGAAAATACAGTTTTCGTCGCCTCAGTCCCGTATACCAGGGGATTTCACACCGTCAGTCCCGGGCTGGGATTACAGGTCGACAACCCTACGTGCCGAGGATTTATCGTCGAACCAAAGTTTAGTTGAACCCAAGGGAGCTTTTATGGCAACTCGTTAGAAATTTTCATCTTTACTATCATGTAGGTTTCAAAGCTATTACACTGGGAGTTTGTTTCAAATTTCATAACTGAATTCGCCTGTGGCATCGTTTGCACAGGTAACTTTTATATACGGTTACAATAATTTACATTGGCTTTGGAATATATTAACGCCATCGTTAATCTCAAAGGGTTGTCAGGATTTTGTGAAATACTTAGCCAATTATTTTTTTATAATTAGAAATTTGTGCTTACAAAAATAATAACCATTATACAAATTATTCATTAATCAACAGCTATTGAAGGCGCCACTATTTTTTTTTATGCGGGAAAAATTCATCGGCTTGGGCGGCAGTTTACATTTCTGCAATAAAATATCAACAGTCGTTAGTGTGTATCACTAACGGATGATGCCGCTACCTGTGGCTAACAGGTAATATGAAGGAAAAAATCGACGGCTTCAATAGCTGTTGGTTGGTGTAATAGCTCGCACGTCTGGGCGCGATTCCTAGAAGGACGGGAATTAAAATCCCCGGTCAACAGATTTTATTCAAAATAGCACTCATTAAATTAGTAAAGATTTTTAAAGTAACATTCGTCAGAAATTATATTCCAGCAATTTCACAGATAGCACAATAATTTTTAAATTTCGGCCGTCATGGAATGACACATGTCAGATAATCATGTATGTTGCTGACGCTCCATTCGATTAAGAGTACGCATTTCGTAAAATGTTTTAATTCTGCAAAGTGGCATATGATTTTCCGATATCATTTTGTGCGTAAGTGCAAAGAGATCCCGTCAAGCACAGTAAACACTCCGGGCCTTTCGATCGCTCTGTCTACATGGCGAATTTCGAATAATAAATAACTGCAACTGTTTGAACTTCGCCCCGCTACGGATTGTGTTGGAATTCCATTGTGTGTTTTGTGCACTGAGTTATGTGCACAAACTTTTATATCACATAAATCTTTTCATATTCTTCGTTTATGTTTTACTAGTGACCCGCACTAGCTTGGCTTCGGGTAAGCATTTCTTAGCGAATGCCTACGTCATAATATCTACCTGCACGCCTAATTTCAGCCCGATCCGTCCAGTGGTTTGGGCTGTGTGCTGATAGATCACTATACCAGTCAGTGACCTTTGAGTTTTATATAGATTAGATTTAAAAGCGTCGATGGCCTAGTGGTTAAGGTAGTTGCTTGCCATGCAATAGGTTACCAGTTCAAATCCCGCCACATACCTACTACTGTTACCGAATTTAAAAATTTATAAGTACGATTATTCGACGCTTTAATAGTGAAGGTAAAACATCGTAAGGAAACCTGCACACCTATGAAGAAATCCTAAGGTTGTGTAGTCGACCAACCCGCACTTGGCCTGCGTGTTTGACTGAAGCCTGATCGCCCTAGTTTAGGGTAGGCCCGTGCCCTACAGTAGGGACGTTAATGGGCTGGTTATGAAATTTAATTGGCATAAAACTTATTAAGCATTTTTGTGCTCGTATGTATAGTCCGTTCGCGTTGATAGTACTGTGAATCATTGTTACGACATCTATATGTAAGCCGTAAACGTATTTACACGTAATATATTTATTTAAAGTAATATGGATTTATTACTCACTTACAAAACTCACAGTATGAAGTATTATGTTGTGATAATTGTCTAACAGTAACAGGCATAGTGAATCACCATAATAAATAACGTACTCGATGCTCACATCTTTCGTTTGGTTTGGCCTCATTCCGGTCTAGTGTGACCCATTTCCATGACAGCAAGTCAGACACGTCAGTTTTAAATGAATGTATGTACTATGTAGGTATATAATTTTTTTATAACTTTTTATCGAATTCAACAATGTGTTAAAATCACGTGTTTATGGTTAATTGATAATTCTACCTGTTATAAAACGTAACAGAGATTATATTATGAGTCGTTTAGTATTAGCGTTTAATGGCTAGTATACTGATTAAAACAATACGGCTTTAAGGAGATTGCTAAGATACGATTGATAAGTATCTTTGCTGTTGTTTTGTAATAAAATTATTTCACAAAATAATATAACATTGAAAAAAAATAATACAACCAAAAAAGTAACAAACAGAAAACTTACATAAGTCATATTTTATCCTACTGATAAATGAAATTACATAACCACATCCTCAAATATATACAATAAACATTCTAAACTATAAACGCTTAATAAAAAAAACACTAATGAATTTACATTCAATTATTTTAATACCACTCATAATCTCAAATGCATGACTGTATAACAATATTATATAATATACGATTAGTACTTCCAATATTACATAATCTACGATTAGTACTTCAATTGTTTTATGTGCAATAAAATACGTCTACCTAATACTAAAATCACACAACTACTAATCTGCTATAAACAAACACCGCGCCGACTGTCGCTTATCAAATGCCGTGTTGAAATGGAAACGGGCCAGAGTCGCTTATACATTCGTTGATTGCGTTCCGAACGCAGTACTCCACACGCTTAGGTTAGAAACACACGTGGTATCGATCCGCATTTACTGTGTTAAAAACAATGGAACCAATGAATTTGAACGAAGTGAACTCTAGTGGATTCAAACAGTTCTTGGACTCTTTCGACCATGTCTTCTCGGATTGCGACGGTGAGTACATAAATACTGGCTGTGTTTATACACAAGTGAAATTAAACCTTAAATTGTTACGCTTAAGATAGGTTTTGGTTAGTGCCACGGTGCCGGCCGGTAACATGAACGAACTTGCCAATAGTGTATGTACGTACGTACGTATGTGTTGTGTATATGATGTAGTTGCGTGAACCCGGTAAAGGTCTTGCGTCATTCTTATCATAGCTATCAGATTTAACATATGATTTGAACGCTGTCAATGTCAAATAACTATTCTTGCTTTCGATATTACCGTATTATTATAGTTATTTTTATGTCTAAAATTTAGTTCTTTTAAGCTTACGCGTATTCTTAAATGGATAATGCCTAATATATCGAAATCTTATTGTCTGAATATATACAGACATAATATTATTGTTTAAATATAATTAGGACAATTAATATTATCAGTTTGTATTGTATATGTCATGTTATCGCCTCGTTGTCTCGTTGGTCTATTGGTAGCAAGCGCTGCGTAAGGACCGTGAGGTCCCCGGTACGAGTCCGGGGTCGGGCAAAATTTGTGTGGACTTTTCTGTATAGAAATTACTCAGCCCGGAGTTAGGAAGATGGCGGTTGCACGCCCGTGTCTCGGAATATCAGATAATAAGGACCCCTTAGCCGATCCTGAGCCTGATATACAGGTTGTCCCAAAAAGTAGTGCCAAGCGAAGGTCCTGTGATAGAACACCCCGTGGGGCATCCGAAACACCCCCATGTATGTTCCGCGATTTTTTATAGTTTTCGAGTTATGATGTTTTTTCTAAACTTTTGAAAATAATTGACTTAACCGACTAAAAATATTCTAAAGAAAAAAGTATTTGACTTTTTTGAGAAATTCCTTTTGCAAATCAATTATCATGAGTTTTTCTTTAATGCCTAAAATATTTGTCTCCATAACTTATATGGAAGTTCTCGAAATGATGGTACAAACTGAGAAATTACGTTCTGTAAATAATGTCTTACAATTTCAACTTTAAATTGAAAATATTTGGAGGTAGCTGCGTGGCTCCTAAGTAACTTTAAAAACTGCGCCAGACTCTCAGCTTTTATAATCATTAATAAAAACTGGTACCCAATGGGCTACTTTTTCTGAAATCGGACTTCAAAGACAGAGAGGTGGGAAAAATCATAAAATTAGCCATTCGATTACGAAGTATTATTTGGACATTTTATCATTTATAAAGTTAAAAGTTTGTTAACAATCGAAATTATCACAAAAATGCTAAGATTGAACCATTTGAAAGTATAATTTATGATACTTTGAAAATAAATTAAGTTTTAAAAATGGGACCATAAATGGAAACCAAAGGAAATCATTTTGATTATTTATTATTAAAAGTTTATTAGTAATCGCACACAAAGTCCGTAAAGAACGCAAAGTTCGTCAAGTTCTTCGTAACAACAGGATTCGGTTGGCTAGCCAAAACAGTGTTAGCGCAATGAAACTTAAATTAAACAAAAAACATATCACAACCAAATGTATGCATATGTGTGCTCCTGTATTATAATAAGGTTTGTTAACAAACTCATTAACTTTAGAAATGATAAAACGTCCAAATAATACTTCGTAATCTAATGGCTAATTTTATGATTTTTCCACCTCTCTGTCTTTGAAGTCCGATTTCAGAAAAAGTAGCCCATTGGGTACCAGTTTTTATTAATGATTATAAAAGCTGAGAGTCTGGCGCAGTTTTTAAAGTTACTTAGGAGCCACGCAGCTACCTCCTGATATTTTCAATTTTAAGTTGAAATTGTAAGACATTATTTATAGAACGTAATTTTTCAGTTTGTACCATCATTTTGGGAACTTCCATATAAGTTATGGAGACAAATATTTTAGGCATTAAAGAAAAACTCATGATAATTGATTTGCAAAAGGAATTTCTCAATAAAGTCAAATACTTTTTTCTTTAGAATATTTTTAGTCTGGTAAGGAAATTATTCTCAAAAGTTTAGAAAAAAAATCATAACTCGAAAACTATAAAAAATCGCGGAACATACATGGGGGTGTTTCGGATGCCCCACGAGGTGTTCTATCTCAGGACTTCCGCTTGACACTACTTTTTGGGACACCCTGTATACATATTATATATTTAAATATACATAATCGCACCAAGATACCGATGTTCGCCACATATGTAAATATTTTTACCGCTGGGAATTGAACCCACAGTTCGTGGACCCGTAGCCAGGGTCACTAACCAATTAACCATTGTTCCACCGAGCCAGTCAAAATGTTTAATTTACGAGTATTTTCTTATTTCAACTAGCTGTGCCAGCGACTTCATCCACGTTTTTTCCCGTTATTTACACATTTTTCACTGTTTCTTTGCTCCTATTGGTCGTTCCGTGATTGTTGTATAATAAATGGTCTATCCAACACAAAATATTTTTTTCAAATCAAACCAGTACCTAAATATTAGTCTTTATGGGTCTTTATGGGTCGCGAGCGACCACGATTAGTGTAACCCAGTCGAAACGTCGGGCAGTAAGTAACTATGTAATTTGCTACTCCTAATAACGTGTAGACCCATAAAGACTAATTAGTATGATGGAACGCGAGAGTCTAAAATCTTACAAACCAGTACCTAGTTCTTGAGATTAGCGCATTCAAACAAACAATCAAACAAACTACGCTTTATAATATTACTTTAATTATCATTTATAATATTAGATGTACTTACATCTACCAGTTACAGATTTATTACTCCGTTCGCGAAAAAGACGTTTAACGGGTAAAACATTACTTCCTTATAGCGCTGACGGTTAAAAAGTAGCCTTTAGCCTTTCCTAGGCTCTGGACTATATCTGTACCAAATTTCATTTAAATCGCTCCAGTACTCTATGCGTGAAAGCGTAACAGACAGACAGACAGACAGAGCTACTTTCGGATTTATAATATTAGTAAGGATGTTAATGATCACATACGGCTTACCGTATGATGCTTACACCATTCAAATCTTTTTGTTTTTGTTTCAGGCGTTGCATGGATCGGCGGAACACCCTTACAAGGGGCAGGTGACTTCTACGAATTAATGCAAAAACATGGAAAGACTGTGTATTTTGTATCCAACAACAGTTTGACTACGAAACAGACTTATGAGAAGAAGTTTGAGTCGATAGGCTTTAAAAATGGCTTTGTGAGTATGACTTTATTTCTACCTTTCGCTGATAAAATCAATTTTCACTTTGAGTGTTAAGGGGTGAGTCATATGCTCCCCCGCAAGTCCGGTGATAATGACGAGGCTACTCCAAGCCATCATCGTATGTCAGTTAGAAAAAAAAAGAGTCCGCCTACATAAAACGAGTAGGTACTAACCGACTAAAAAAAGATGGTGGCAAGTGTTGTAGTAAATTAAAAATATAAGTGTCACCTTCACTTGTCAAATTGTTAGTGCTACTGAGCTGTCAAACGTTCGCGCCTTTTTACTTCTCACTTTTACCCCGTTCGCGCCGTTTTAGCTCTGTTAAGTTTTTGTTTATTAAAGCCCTATTTTACAAAGTAATTCCGTTTTAATTACAACAGGTTATGGGCCCAGATATAATCTGTCGCGTAAATATTCAGTCAATCGTAAAAGCATCAAAAATAGTCAGTAACAAGACCGCGGGCATAACCCGGCATTTTGCAAGTTACCGGTTCGCGAGTTCTTCCGTATTTTTCAGCTTACTATCAATATAAATATGAACAGCAACTCATTTATGTCGATACCCAAGCTCACGGGTCGAGACAATTGGTCAAACTGGAGTTTTGCCGTCAAAGCATACCTGCAGCACGAAGACTTAGATGAATGCTTGGAAAACGAACCAGACGCCACCGATCCTAAATCAGTGAAGCAAGATGTCAAGGCGAAGTCGAAGCTCATCTTATTAATCGATCCAATTCTGTACGTACATATACAAGATGCGATTAATGCAAAACAAGTCTGGCAAAATCTCACCAAGGCATTTGAAGATAGTGGATTGACTAGAAAGGTAGGACTCTTAAAGGATCTAATAAACACTACTTTAGAGAACAGCGATAGTGTAGAAGCGTATGTCAACAAAATAATGACATCTGCCCATAAGCTTAGAAATATTCACTTCAAAGTGGATGATGAATGGCTCGGCACACTGATGCTGGCTGGCTTGCCTGATACCTATAAGCCAATGATTATGGGTATAGAGAGCTCCGGTGTTAAAATAAGTGCAGACTTAATAAAAACAAAGCTACTTCAAGAAATAACATCACCTAGTTTTGATAATGCACTTTACACAAAGCAAAGTAAGCCAAAGCACAATCAGCAAAGTCATAAGAAGGGCCCGAGATGTTTCAACTGCAACCGCTTTGGTCATGTGAGTAGAGATTGCAGGTTGAAGAAGAGAAATGAGAAGGAACAAAACAAAGATTCTGGTTATGTAGCTGTGTTCTCCGCAACAACAAAGAATGATGAAGGTTGGTACATAGATTCAGGAGCATCTATGCACATGTCAATGAGGCAAGACTGGCTGTATGATATTGTACCTCCTCCGATCACAAATATAAAGATAGCTAATAACAAAATGCTTCAGGTTAAGGGTTGTGGCAAGTGTGACCTAAACATAATAGGTAAAGATGGTGCAAGGCATACTATTCAAGTTAAAAATGTCCTGTATGTACCAGAATTGGCAACCAACCTTCTCTCGGTTAGTCAAATGATAAAAAATGGATGTTCTGTTCAGTTCACCGACCATTGCTGTAAAATATTCAATAAAATGAAGAGTGAAGTAGCAACCGCAAATCTCATCAATAATATGTACCGGCTGAATACCGACACTATATCAGCATACAACTGTAAAGCAAATGAGACTGATTTGTTACTGTGGCATCAAAGGATGGCTCACTTGAATTTCAAAGATGTGAATAAGTTGACTGAAAGTACTGATGGAGTGAAGCTAACTAAAAATGAAACCAAGATGATCTGTGAACCCTGTCAAAAAGGAAAACAGTCCAGGCTGCCGTTTCCAGCTCAAGGTTCCCGAGCCAAGCAACCTCTGGAGCTGGTGCATTCAGACGTCTGTGGACCACTAGAGGTTAAATCACTTGGAGGAGCGAGGTACTTCGTCACATTCACCGATGATTATACAAGGAAAGTATATGTTTATTTTTAAATAATAAATCAGAAGTTTTCTCAAAGTTTAAAAAATATAAAGCCTTAGTAGAGAACCAATGTAACTGCAGTATAAAATGTCTGCGTTCTGATAATGGAAGAGAATACTTAAGTAATGAATTTTCAGATTTTTTAAAGAAAGCAGGAATAATACATCAAACTTCTAATACATATACTCCTCAGCAGAATGGACTGGCTGAACGCATGAATCGCACACTGATGGAGAGAGCACGTTGTATGCTAATTAATTCTAATTTACAGAAACAGTACTGGGCAGAAGCCGTGGCTACAGCAGCTTACATCACTAACCGCTGCCCAACCCGTGCACTCTCTTATGCCACACCTGAGGAGATATGGTCTGGGAAGAAGCCAGATGTGAGTCACTTAAAGTTTTTGGTTGTGATGTCATGGTTAAGACACCACAAGCAAAACTACAGAAACTAGACCAAAAGGCAAGTAAAATGACTTTCATTGGTTATTGTGAAACTACTAAAGGCTATAAGTTGATAAATCCAAAAACAAATAAAGTAATAATAAGCAGAGATGTAGTATTTATGAAAAATTCTTTGCATGATAATAATGTTTTGATTCCTATGAGTACAGTTGAGAATATTAATACAAATTGTCAGACTCAACCGATTGAACTCCGTTCTGAAATAAAAGAAAGTTCACTGGACAACAACTGTCAGTCTACTGATATGTCAGTAACCACAGATGGTAATGAGTCTTCTCAGTCTGATGATTATGATGACGCGCTTTATGTACCTGAAAGAAAAATTGAATTAGTACAGCGTAGTAATATTACAACTAGATCTAAGAAAAGGCAGGAATCTAATACTTACCTTTGTAAAGGTGCAGTTCCGGAACAACATGATGTGCCGCAGACATATCATGAAGCTGTATCATCAAAGGATGGAGACAAATGGAAACAATCAATAATGGAAGAATTGAACGCACACGAGCTGAATGAGACATGGATGTTGGTGGAGAAACCGCCAGGAGTGAAGATAATTGGCTGTAAGTGGGTCTTCCGTTTAAAAGACGAGCCATCTGGTCTGATCTATAAGTCTAGACTCTGTGCCAAAGGATGTTCACAAAGTTATCCAATTGATTACACAGACACATTTTTCTCCAACAGTAAGATATGATTCGGTTCGAATCATACTTTCAGAAAGTATGTCAAAATGATTTACAGATGGTACAGTTTGATGTCAAAACGGCTTTCCTCTATGGAGACATTACTGAAGACATATATATGAAACCACCTGAAGGTGTAGTAGCTCCACCAGGATATGTCTGTAAATTGAGAAGGTCTTTATATGGGTTAAAACAAGCTCCACGCTGTTGGAATAATAAATTCAAAACTGTATTGCATAGTTTTGGTTTTGTGAATAGCCACTCTGATCAATGTGTTTACACAGCTCTTATAGATGGGGCCAAAGTATATTTGTTATTGTATGTTGATGATGGATTAGTAATAACAAAAGATATGGCTATTATAAATAAGGTAATAAATAAATTAAAAGAAAATTTTGAAATAAAGACCATGGAGCCAAAGAATTTTGTGGGATTACAAATAGAAAGGTCTGAGGGACACATATTCATTCATCAGAAGAATTATATTGAGAAGCTACTTATAAAATTCAACATGAATGACGCTAATGGTTGTAGTATTCCCATAGATCCTCATAGTAGCTTGGAAAAGAAAAATGTAGTACCTGAACAGAAGATTCCATATAGAAAAGCAGTTGGGTCACTTATGCACCTGGCTATTGTAAGTCGACCAGATATTATGTATGGAGTTAGCTTAGTGAGTCGCTATCTTGATTGTTATGATAATACTCACTGGACAGTTGTGAAAAAGATACTGAAGTACTTAAAGGAAACTAAAGATTATGGACTATATTACTCAAAATTGAAGAACAATATAGTACATGCCTACAGCGACTCTGACTATGCGGCTGATCAAGATTCAAGAAAATCAACTACTGGGTATGTTTTCATCAAAAATGGTGCCGCTATCACCTGGGCTACCCAACGCCAGCAAAGCATTGCTCTTTCTACAACTGAGGCAGAATTTATGGCAGCGTGTTCTGCAACCAAAGAAGCTTTGTGGATTAAGAGATTGTTACTTGATATTGATGCTTTTAATCAGGACTCAATTTGTTTATGTGTAGATAACCAAAGTGCTATATCTGTAATTAAAAATGTAGACTTTCACAAAAGATGTAAGCACATAGATGTAAAGCTTAAATTTATCAAAGAAAAATATCAGGATAAGGAAATAGATGTAAAGTACTTATGTACAACTGAGCAGTGTGCTGATATATTTACAAAAGCTCTTCCTCGAATTAGATTTCAGTATCTTAGAGACAAGCTGGGTCTAATGTTAATTTGTAATTGATTATTGTATTAGCATACTTACTATTGTAATATTTTAGTTGTTTTGTATGTATAAGTTTAAAGCTGTGTTAAATTGTATCTTATTCTATGTGTTTGGATTATATAGCAAATGTTTAAAGTTAGACAAGGAAGGTTTTAATTTGGAGGGCATGTTGTAGTAAATTAAAAAATATAAATGTCACCTTCACTTGTCAAATTGTTAATGCTACTGAGCTGTCAAACGTTCGCGCCTAATTCTCTCACTTTTACCCCGTTCGCGCCGTTTTAGCTCTGTTAAGTTTTTGTTTATTAAAGCCCTATTTTACAAAGTTATTCCGTTTTAATTACAACAGCAAGAGCATGCGACTGATACATTTTAAATGATAAAAAAACAATAGATTCCGACGAATTGAGACCCTCCTCCTCCACCTATTTTTAAAGCCGATAAAAAATAAATAATTGCAGAATAATATAATTTATACTTAGTTTTGTAGATTTTCAAAACAATAATTCACACTGCAAAAAAAGCATCGATGGCCGAGTGGTTAAGGTCCTTGGTTGTCATGCGAAACGTGGCCAGTTCAAACCCCGCCACGTACCACTGTGTTTTTCAAATTTGAAATTCATATATACGATTATTCGACGCTTTAAGGGTGAAGAAAAACATCGTGAGGAAACCTGCAAATCCACGAAGAAATTCGTAGATTGTGTAGTCAATCAACCCGCACTTGGCCAGCGTGGTTGACTAAGGCCTTATCGCCCTAGTTAAAGGTAAGCTCGTGCCCCAGCAGTAGGAACGTATATGGGCTGATGAGGATGATGATAATGACGATACATTTGAAGAAAGTCATACGAAAGTGAAATTTTGAGCTCCTATACTTTCGCATGCGTTATGCATATAATACATTTTTAATATATAAAAAAAATACCTCCCACGTTTAGAATAAAAGAAATTTTACGGATTGCCGGATGCCACAAGGGCTGTAAAGAGTAACGAAACGTCGGGTCTCTACATAGTATGTTTAGAAAAACAATACACGCGAATTTAATCCATATATTTTTTATTTAATTTAAAGTGTTCGCGCAAATTAACAGCAATAGCTTTACCTTTCACGGGTTTAATTTAAGTATAGATTTTAATAGAAGATACAAATTTAAATTCTTAGCGGAGTCAATTCAATATTTTCAATGGATTGCGCTTGACATTTCGCAAATTTAATTAAAACACTGACTCTCGGTGGTCGGAACGAATCTTTTATTTTCGAGTGTATTTTCAATATACAATTCACCGAGCCCTCGATAGCAACTCTCAAAAGAGAAGTTACAATTTTTAATAAAGAACTCATTCAAAGTATTCTCGGAACATCGGCCGTTGAAAAGGAACCGTTTTCATATTATGTATATTTATTTTTTTATTTCTTTTCTTTATTTTCCTTAATTGCGTGACAGACACCCATTCATTCTTGTCACTTGGTAATTGGCCCGTTTTCGTCAAACGAATAAAATGTTTGTATTCATTCAAAATGCAAATGATTCCGTAATTACGTCATTTAATTGCTATGAGGACTGTAAGGAACTCTTTGACAGAGAGGGCGAGGAGGGAATCATTAAACCTCTTTACGGCGCACCTAACTTGACGTGCCTGTGTAATGGCAGTGTAAACTTGTGCCGTATACCTATCATTATGAATACCTCGTTGGTCTAATTGTTAGCAAATACTGGGTGGCAAAGATACATCAACTCTGACGATCAGTACAAGCTCGGATGGCCGTATGTGGAAATTTGCCAGATATTTTTTATTATTATTATTAATTACTAGTGGTCCCGGCGAATTTCATACCGGCTATAAGTACTTATGTTTACTAAATTTTTTCACAATTTCAACCATCCCTGGACTACAACGAACATTTCAAAACCAAAATAAGTTAAATCGGTTCAGGCGTTCTCGAGTTTTAGTCAGACTAAAGAACGGCAATTCATTTTTATATATAAGATCATGAATCAAAAAACCGACCTAGATTTTTTATCGAGGGTTGACCCAATTTTCTTTACAGTCTGTAGGTTCAAAATAAATCCGAACTTAGAATGTGTGTTCGTTCATCATCATCAGCCCATACGTGCCACTGTTGGAGCACGGGCCTACCCTAAACTAGGGCGGCAAGGCCTTAGTCAACCACGCTGGCCAAGTGCGGGTTAGTTGACTAGTTGACACATCTACGAAGAAATTCGTAGATTGTGTGTGCAGCTTTCCTCACGATGTTTTCCTTCTCCGATAAAGCGTCGAATAGTCGTTCATATGAACTGCCAATTTGAAAAACACGTGGCGGGTTTTGAAGTGGCGACCTTTAGGACTGCAAGCAACGATCTTTACCACTCGGCCATCGACGCTTTACAAGTCGCTGACAAAAAAATTAAAATTTTAGTATTGCGTATATGACGTGATGGACATTTTTGGATAGCCCTATAGATATAAAGTACCCATACGCCTTAACTTTCAATGAGAGATTACTGCACTACATAGTATAAAGCAAAGTCGCTTCCCGCGTCTGTCTGTATGTATGTACGCTTAAATCTTAAAAAATACGCAACGGATTTTGATGTTTTTTTTATTGATAGAGGGATTTATGAGGAATGTTCTATATGTACAATATACCCTAAGCGAAGCGAGGGCGCGTCTTAGTCATTAATATTTCAGATAGCAAAAGGCTTTCAAAGTCTTAAATAGCATCTAGCAGTATTTATTAATACATACTAGGAGTTAAAGCGATCAATAATACAACAGCATACATAAAACGGGCAGTAAGTAGCTATGTATTTGCTACTGCTATGTATTAGCTATTTAAGTCGCAGTCTATGTTCCTAAATCAAACGAAACATCTTAACCATTCTTTTATTTATTTTTCACTTAAATTTACATCTAGCAGAAATCAAATATTATTTTATTTATCTTTTATTTCTTATCAATCTATACTAATGTTATAAAGCAGAAGCTTTGGTGCGTTTTTTGTTTGTTTAAACGCGTTAATCTCAGGAACTACTGGTTAGAATTGAAACATTATTTTTGTGTTAGATAGACCATTTATCGAGGAATGCTTTAGGCTATATAACATCACGCTACGACCAACAGGAGCAAAGAAACAATGGAAAATGGGTAAACAAACTAGGGATAACGCTGGCACAGCTAGTTCATAATAAAAAGTATTCTTTTTTTTTTCAGGAAAACCTGACGATACCCTCAGTCGCAATAGCTGAGTACTTACAATCTGTGAACTTCAACAAAAAGGTGTATTGTATTGCTTGCACTGAAACTGTAAAAGTGTTGAAGGCGAGCGGATACGAATGCAAAGAAGGGGTCAGTATTAATATACTAACGTCAGTATTATTATAATAATTTATAAGGTTGCTAAATTAGAGACTTCTAGCACTTATTTCTGAGATCTGGTTATGAGTGTATTTCTTTAGGGGTGAGAGCCATCCGCTCTCCCGCAAGTCCGGTGATGATGACGAGGCTACTCCAAGCCATCATCGTATGTCAGTCAGGAAAAAAAGAGACACACTCAAATTTTTTCTAACTGACTTCACTACAAAGTCAATTACCGCTGCTTGTCTGTCTATTCCTTTGTCTGATTCGATATTTAAAACTACACAACAGATAAGGGGTTCAAGAGAAATATTTTTGAAATAAGAGAAATATTTATTCGGCGCGGGTCGCCAGGTCACAAAAATAAATTACATTTTCAGCCCGACGTTGGAGGAGATTCTTACACAGATTACGTTCAATATCTAGAAGAAGACCCTGAGATAGGGGCTGTGGTGTTTGACAGCGACTTCAAAGTGAACCTGCCGAAGCTATACAAAGCCATAACGTACCTAAAAAGACCGGAAGTACTCTTCATCAACGGTGCTAGTGATAGATACGTGCCCTTCAAAGCCGGATGCCTCGCTCTGGGTAAGATCCTTTAACTAGACTGTTGAAGAAAGGGGGTTATGTTATTTGAGAGAGTGTATGAATGGCGTATGGCACGCCTTATAGATTCAATGACTTATCGTGTTTTGATGTGGGAAAAGTTAGGTATTTAGTAAGTATGAGTTAAGTAAATCTGGGACTTTTCTACACACGGTCATCTGACCCCAAACTAAGCAGAGCTTGTTTACTGGGCGTCTGATATACATACATAGATATTTACAAATACATACTTAAATACACAATCACAACCAATGGAACAAACGTAACACCAATGTTCGTCACACAAATATTTGTCCCGGATGGGAATCCGTGCCTCGAAAAGCACTTTAAGCCGCTGGTCCTGCACCCGATCTCTCATCGATCGAATAAAGAGTGCACTTGTGTTTTCGCGCACACTTGTGCATTTTTAAATGCCCTGGCGGCTGATCTCGATTGAGATCGGCTGCCATGGCTGAAATCAGTCAGACGCCTTATATGTTTTTTAATTAATTTATACAGGTACGGGGGCATTTAGTGACTTAGTCGTGGAAGAGACTAAGAGGCAGCCGATCCAACTCGGCAAGCCTGGAAAGATGTTTGGCGAATTCGCTATGAAACGGGCGGGAGTCACTGACCCTAGCCGGGTACTCTTTATTGGTGACATGTAAGTAGCTCAACCGTCAAGTTAAGTTAGAGTGAGAGTAGCGGGACCCAACTTTTGCGTTGCGTTGTGTTGCGTCGTCTAAATTAAATGAAATGGAATAATTTATTCTGCAAATTGATTTTCATGAAAAACTTTTGCACGTCAAGTTATCAATAAATATAAATCACAAATAAAATAAAAATTTTACAAGTTACATATTCTTTGATATCCAAGCAACAGCCACTCTAATACGATAAATACGAAAGTTTGTTTGTGCGGATAAATCGGCTTCCCAAAAACAAAACCTAGCAAGGGACATATCTTTTTCAAACATGTTTTTTGAAATAAATATTTTCATGTTCCCCTTACATGTATGCATGTTAATTGAATGGATTTTAATCTAACTTTACATTAAATATAGGCTCTCGGCAAACATAATTTAGGACGCTCTCAGGCCAGGTGGAGTGATGATCTGCGCAGGGGGCTTAGACAAAGTAAAAATATCGAAACGATAACTAAGTCCGAAAAGAACAGAATGTATGGGATTAACCACGTGATTTATCGCGTTTAATGTCAATCCAATAAATTTTATTCTTTTCTAACGACAACTAACTCCACACGTACGAAGTCGCGGGCACCCACAAGTGTATAATAAGCCTACTTGAGTTTTATGCAAAGATATACACCCACGTTATACATTATTTATTTTCACGGATGCCGTGTTATTTCAAAGGGTATTGTTTTGAAATTTCCTAGATCTAAATAGTATAATCCTAAACAAATAGCGTTGAAATGAATAGGGATTACTTTTCCCCGTACAACAATAGTGAATCCTTATGGAATCGTAAATATTAATCATGAAAATGATAAACGTGTTTGTTAATAGCTTTTGTGTGAATTGTGGGAAACGATAGTATTCTTGAAATTAAAACGGGCAATATCAAGTTGTTCCAACGATACCGATCCTGGAACTGGTATATTATGATAGTGATTATACACCCTGAAATTTTAGTGGTTGTTTTCCCGTGGCAGAACGATTTGCCTTTAGTAATACTATCGAATTATGCAAATTATTCCTTGAAAATAAAAATTGTTTTTCATATTTTTAAAATAATAATTTTCCAACTCGAAAACGAGAGAAGCTATCGTTGTTTTTTAAGATGTGACGTAATCAGGTGCTGTTTGCCGCATAAAATCGATGCTTAAAGCTAAAGAAGCTCTACACCCCAAATAATAAAGCGGTTCGAACGTACTTTCGAGTTTCGGTTATACCTTTCATAAAACCGGCATTTATTGATTTTAATAAAAAGAACTGCACTAATCTATTGTGCTACTAAGATAGAATCATATTACTGCGGGAAAACAACCACTAAAATTTCACGGTGTATTTGGTTCTATTTAATGACAAGTAGATAAATCCATACAGATACTTGGAATTGAAAAAGCGTCGATGGCCGAGTAATTAAGGTCGTAACTTGCCATGCGGGAGGTTGCCAGTTCAAACCCCGCCACGTACCAGAGTATTTTCAAATTTGATATTCATTATGTAAGAATTATTCGACGCTTAAACGGCAAAGGAAAACATCGTGAGGAAGCCAGCATACCTATGTTGAAATTCTAAGGTTGTGTAGTCGACCAACCCCCACTTAGCCAGGGTGGTTGACTAAGGCCTGATCGCCCTAGTTTAGTGTAGGCCCGTGCCTCAGCATTGGAGACGTATATGGGCTGATGATGATGATGATGACTTGGAATTGAAGTTGAACTTTAAACCGAACTAAAATGACGTCACTAGATTTTTATTCTATTACGTAATGAAATAGTAGTTTCATTTCGATGTTTTACCTAATATTACTTTTACATTAAATAAAATTAGCGTTTCGTGCGAATTGCCTAGGATTTGCATACTTTACCGTTCGTATCGATTAGTATCAAAGTTTAATTTCGAAGCAGATCATTATCAAATCAATTTAATGTAAATATTTATTAATTAATGCTATTTTTTTATTATTTCAGGATTGAGCAAGACATAGGCCTAGGCAAGGCAGTCGGCTTCAAGACTTTACTAGTGCTTACGAATAGTACAAAAGAGGCCATGTTATCTCATAAGATAAAACCCGATTACTACGCCGATTCCTTAGGGAGTCTTGTATCGAGGCTGTGAAAACCCTGCAATGGATGTTCAGCAACAAAGACTTATACACTATCATCATCATCATCATCATTCTCCTGCCCTTATCCCACGCTAAGTGGGGTCGGCGCAACATGTGTATTTCTTCCACTCGGGCCTATCATTCGTCAGCTCTGTGTCTACTCCTTTCACTCCCATATCATCTCTCACGCAATCCATCCATGTCTTCTTCGGCCTGCCTCTACCGTTACGTCAATTGACATTCATACACTATCAGGATACATAAAAGTCAATACCATGTTTCGTTGTAATTTTAAGACTCAATAAATTGAGATCTCACTTATCCAAACCAAATGTTAAGGATTTGGTCGGACTATTTCTTTACACAATTTTTTTAATCGTACCTGTAGCGCTACCATGAGTTTAAAAGTTACGGACTCGATATCGCTTACGTAAATATGTCTATGAAAAACTTGTACAGCGCCCCTGGTTACGCTTAGAACTAAAATCGGTCGTATGAAAAAAACAACTCGATAGGTTTTTAACGTATGTAAGTTTTCGATAGCCAACTCATGGTACCGCTACTGATGGTTCATAGTTTGCACCACATCGGTCGAGCGGTTCTTCATTCATCATTAAGTTTTTTGTTACTGATCGTATTGTTAGAGAAAATTTACTTCCAGTGATATAGTAAATACTTAAACGGTAATAATACTTAACTTTCTGGAATATGTGCTGAAACAGAACATAATTTTTTATATTACCTATTTTTAATGTTCAATTATATTTTTGTTAAAGTATCAAACACTTTTATAACATAATTTTGTACCTATATTCAAAAAAAGTTTCGTTAAAATTTCACAAAAGTAAAATATAAGACGGGTTTATTTTTTTACATAAAAATATTGTTTCATCAAGGTATTGAAATAGATATCGACAAAATATTTTACAAACGGAAAAAACTCAATTGCTCCACTGTTAACCGGGGATTTGAACACCCGTACTTCCGGGAATCGCACCCAAACGTGCGAACCATTACACCAACTAACAGCCATTGAAGCTGTCGATTTTTTTCCATTGACATATACTTTTCTTTTAGGTAAAGCTTTGTTGGTGTTTCTAGATACAATTTTGCATTTATGTGACAAATAGTAATAATAATAATATCTGGGACATTTCCACACACGGTCACCTGACCCCAAACTAAGCAGAGCTTGTACTATGGGCGTCAGAGACTGTATACATACATGGATATTTATAAATACATATTCACACCCAGTCACTGAACAAACACCGATGTTCATCCATCACACAAATATTTGTCCCGAGTGGGAATCGAACCCACGACTCTTGGAACCGCCAGCCAGGGTCACTAACCACTGTTCCACCGAGCCAGTCAAACAAATGTACTTAAATTGCTTACTATCTGTGACTAGTAGATAATTAAAATCGTAGGAAAATACTGCTTTTCATTGTACGAGAGGTTGCTGTCAGATATCCTACCTCATTAATAGACTTAATTTTCTTTTCAGTAGACCGATCTTTTGTCTAATCCAAAGTAAGATTAATCGGTACTTTGGTACTAACTATTTACCAGTGTGTTTTAACCTGTAATTTATTTTATTGAAAACATCGTTTTCGAAATACAATAAATATTGTGATACATTGCATCTTGTGATTTATTTATTCAAACCCAAAATGAGTTTTTTAGTAAACCCCGGACCTCCGGACTTTACATGGTACTTGACACCAAATATCAGGTTAACAAATAACTTTAAAACTGCAAACTTTTACTTACTTTTGTTACGTATTCGGCCAAGTGCGAATCGGGCCTCACACGAAGGGTTCCGTGCCAATATTGTTGAAAATCACATTTGTTGTATGGGAGCCTCCCTTGAATATTTGTTTCTTTTGTTTTAACTATTACCTAGTTGTCACAAATATTTAGAAAAACGGAAAAAAAAATCAACTGCCTCACCGCGGCCCGGGGACTCGAACACCCGTCCTTCTAGGAATCGCGCCCAGACGTGCATTACCTTCACAGTTCACACCAGACCAGCAGCTTTTTCCCGTATATAAGCCACACGTGGCGCTATCTACTATCAGTGATACACACTGACAGCCGTAGACATTTCATTACAGAAATGTAAACTACAGAAAATGATCACACACTGGCAATCAATGTAAATTTAAAAGTGCTAAAGCTTGCACTAGCTGTTCTAATATTTAGAAAAATGGAAAAAAAATCAACTGCCTCACCACACTAGTTGTTACAGCGGCAATTCTGACTGCGGCATCTTTTCATCAAATGCCGCAGTCCAACAATGGCGGGCCGGCTGCGGTTATGGGGACACCCCCGTCGGTATTGCACAATCGGCCGTCCCCGAGGGACGGAAGCAACACTGTATACCTGATTGCCTCGTCAATCCCCTCTGGGGAGGCTTGAGGGTGCCCGTAGAGGCTGTCCACCGGCGGTGTTGTGAGTGAAGGCTCTGCCAGGTACCATGACACCGCCATTAGGCGATGAGGTTTAACCTGGTGTTAGACTGTATACCCATAGGCATTGCACTGCACCCAGGAGTCGCGGGTGGCATTTACCATCTTCTAGCCAACCGCCGGGAAGTCTGACAAACCACCCAGATAGAACCTCCTCTCCAGGTTGCGGTGCGTAAGGCATTTCACCTATTTTCACCACGTTAAAAAAACGATTTCTTTGACATAAAATTCCAAATCCAAATGCAATGAATGGCATTAGGTAAATTCAGCATGTGATCATAGCGGGGTGAGCATGATGAGTCATAGACTGACTGTGAAAACCGTTTTCACTGTTTAGCTCTGACTGACCACTGGTCACCGAAGTGAATACTTCGGTATTCATCCAACCCAATATGTTCATCCGTGTCGCAGCGTTATTTGCCATATATTTTTATACGCGTTTTGACGTTTCATAGGATCAACGGTCAAGAGAAGAAATGGCAAAGAGGGTGCTGTGCTGTGTTGTCGGATCTCCGCTGCGGCAACGTATCGACCCATTGCGAAGGATGAACTGAGGCACTGCGACAGGCTATTTTCTTCAAATTCTTAATAAATTCTAGAGTGGAGACCGCGTCTCGGCAAACTTAGTGTAGGATGCCCTCAGGCCAGGTGGAGTGATGATCTGCGCGCAGGACGGCTGGTAGGAGCTAGATGCGAGTGGCTGAAGAACTTCAGAAGTGGCGTGCATTTGGGAGGCCTATGTCCAGCAGTGGATAGAAACAGGCTGATGATGATGATGATGACTTAATAAACGCAGACTTTAGTGAGTAGTCGTTAAAATAGAAGCGTGTGTACGCGTTACCCGGCTGGCGGCATCCCTCTAAGTTTTGGTGCACCGTTGCCCCAGCCGCAGGCAATTAGCGCTTGTAAGTATATATAGTGAGATGCCTACTTATACATTTTACTTTATGTGCGAGCGCAGTCCCTCACACATCAAAATTAGAATCAGGCGTGGTACCGATCTGTAGCTACTGTGATAATAAACAATGGAACCGTTGAATTTGAACGAATTGAACTCTAGTGAATTTAAACAGTTCTTGGACTCTTTCGACCATGTTTTCTCGGATTGTGATGGTATGTACATAAAAACTAGTTATATTTATCCACAAATTAAAATACATCTTGACCCTTAACTGCCCTCTATGCTTTTATAACTTAACTGACCAGTAGTGTGCATCAGAACTCTGAAGAGACAATTTTTTATTTAGGGGTGAGAGCCATCCGCTCCCCCGCAAGTCCGGTGATGATGACAAGGCTACTCCAAGCCATCATCGTAAGTCTGTTAGGAATAAAAATATCTTTCGATTGGTACTAATTGCATTAGTATATAAGTAACATTTGGTATATAAAACAAAATAGCAAAAGTGTTTCACCTTCCCTCGGTCTCCCCTATGTGTTATGACGTTAGTTGCGTGATCTAAGTATACGGTCTTGTGTCATTGTTATCAGATTTAGCATATGATTTGAACGATGTCAACGAAAATAGCTTTTCATGCTGTCTATGTTAATATTACTGATCATGGTTTTGAAATATCTATCTGGGACATTTCCACACACGGTCATCTGACCCCAAACTAAGCAGAGCTTGTACTATGGGCGTCAGAGACTGATATACATACATATCTATTTATAAATACATACTTAAATACATAATCACACCCAGACACGGAACAAACACCGATGTTCATCACACAAATATTTGTCCCGAGTGGGAATCGAACCCACGACTCTTGGAACCGCAAGCCAGGGTCACTAACCACTGTTCCACCGAGCCAATCAAATTATCTAGTCTGATCTAGTGAACCATTTATTTATATATTATTATAAATGTACAAAATATACGTTGGTATGTGGGCAAACTGCCTCGGTGGTCTATTGGTAGCCAGCGCTGGGTAAGAGGTCCCCGGTTCGAGTACGGGGTCGGGCAAAATGTTTCTCTAATGAATGACTCAGCCCGGAGTTAGGAAGTTGGCTGTTGAACGCAGTGCCTCGTAAAGCACGCTAAGCCGGTGCCAGCCATGACTGAAATTGACCGGACGCCTTATTACTAATTATTTGGGCATATCACACACAAAATAAACAAGATAGATTATTTGTGTTTTCACTGCTGGATATTAGTTATTGATAGCAAAATTATAATAGCAATAATAATTACGCCGTTGTCTAATGCAGAAATCATTTAGGTATAATTAGTCATGTCATTATCAGGTTCTAAATAGTGGAATTTTTTTATTTCCTGTTTCCTTCCTACAAACTTAGCTATAAAGTATGAAGTTTTTGCTTAGACAGATGCACAAAAATTAGAGTAGGGTCCATATAAGTGATAAGCTAAACAGATAATATTATCATAGTACCCAATACAAAGTAATTGTGGTTGGATATTTTATTACAGTACGAGGTAAAAGTAAAATTTTATATTATTTACCTTAAACTGTCATTTTACACACATAAGAATAATGATTTAGAATTCTTAATATCGGGAGCTCATTAAAATAAAACAGCAAGGTAAATATCACGGACAGTTTTTACTAAGGTACCGGTATGCCAAATTTCAAGCGTCTAACTTAAGCGGTTTAGATTTTTCATACAAAAGGATTTCGCTGCTTATTCCCGTTCCCGTAAGAATATTGAGAATTTCTTTCTTAGTACATCTCTACAGTAACTAAGTCCCTTCCAAATTTCAAGTGCCTACGTTTAGCCGTGTAGGCAGTTTCTCCCATTGAATTTTGGTGTTGATTGCCGCTGTTAATCGCAAGGACTATATTTTTTACATTTCTTTTCAGGCGTTGCATGGGTCCGCTCAACACCATTGAAAGGGGCAGAACACTTTTACAAATTAATGCAGAAACATGGAAAAACTGTCCATTTTGTATCCAACAATAGTTTGAGCACAAGACAGACATACGAGAAGAAATTTAGGTTGATAGGCGTTGAAAATGGTTTCGTAAGTATGACTTTATTTCGACCTTTCGATTTTTTTCGCTTTGAATGACTTTGAAATTGAAGTGAAATTAAAGTTAAAGTATTTATTTGCATTCATGAATGTGAATTTTACGATGTACAACCGGAAATGTTGGCGGTAGTACACTTTTCAAACAGATTTCTTTAAACGCCATTAGCCCCGCCCACTGGCCAATAGAAGAGCACTTGAAGAAAATCTGTCAAAATCCAAGCAAAAACGTTCCAATAGTAGGAGAGCTAGCAAGAATTTTTTGGTAGGTATTTGAGGCAAGCTGAAAACTTATCCTGTACCTCTCCTATTATATCCCAGTACGAAACTGCAGACCTGGCTGGTGAGTAGCGGGGCTAAAGCAAACCCCCAAAAATATTTTTCATCTTTTTATTTATAACTAAAAAATAAGACTCACTAAGACAAATCATTTCGATGGAACTTCTACCTGTCAGGTGAGCTGACAAATTATATTTTTTTGGATTATCAAATATATTTTTAAATAAACTAAATTGGTGGTTTGGTTTGGCCCCGCTACTCAGCCAGGTCTGCGGTTTTGTGTTGGGTTATAATATTAAAGGTATATCGATCAAAATCCAAGCAAAAACGTTCCAATAGTAGGAGAGCAAGCAAGAATTTTCTGGTAGGTATTTGAGGCAAGCTGAAAACTTATCCTGTACCTCTCCTATTATATCCCAGCACGAAACTGCAGACCTGGCTGGTAAGTAGGGGGGCTAAAGCAAACCCCCAAGAATATTTTTAAAATTTTTATTTATAACTAAAAATAAGACTCACTAAGACAAATCATTTCGATGGAACTTCTACCTGTCAGGTGAACTGACAAATTATATTTTTTTGGATTATAAAAATATATTTTTAAATAAACAAAATTGGGGGTTGGTTTAGCCCCGCTACTCAGCCAGGTCTGCGGTTTTGTGTTGGGATATAACAGGAGAGGTACAGGACAAGTTTTCAGCGTGCTTCAAATATCTACCCAAAAATTCTTGCTAGCTCCTTGACCAAAATGGGGCGGGGCTTGTTCTGACAGACGCGTAAGCTCCAAGCGATTTTCACCTTATAGGTGGTCGACCGCCAGCGTTGCTGATAGTACCTATAATCGTGAAAATTTAGTGGTTGTTTTCCCGCAGTAAAATGATTCTATCTTAGTACCTAGTAAAATAGATTTGTGCAGTATTTTTTAACCAATAAATATACCGGTTTTACGAAAGGGATAAATAAAACTTGTTAGCACCATCGAACCGTGCATTCTACTATTATTAATAAGACATTTTTAAAATGCGATGGGCCCCGATATATTTTGTTAAAGCTCTTGAAATCCGGAAGCCTGAAATCATACTATATCTTGCAACAACCCAAAAAATTTTTGGTTAATTCATATAAAACTTTTATTTTTCCAGGAAAACCTGACGATACCGTCATTTGCAATAGTTGATTACTTTAAATCTATAAACTTCAACAAAAAGGCGTATTGTATTGCTTGCACAGAAACAATAAAAGTATTGCAGGCAAATGGATTCGAATGCAAAGAAGGGGTCAGTATGTTTTTAAGGTAATACAAAAGGATATTATAATTTTAGACAGGTGCCTCTATAGTATAGTATCTATACAATTAAATAAAATTGAAGTGTCGTTGAGTCGTGACGTTTTACTAAATGGGCATCTACATCAGGTACCAATAACAAAAACAATTAAACTAATTATTGTCTAGAATAAATCTAGCGTAACTTTTGGACTGAATTGATAAGTATGCATGTTTTTCCGACATAACAAATAAGATAAGAGCTGGCTGGCTTTGGGGTCGTCATTTCGGGATCAGCACGAGACGCATGCGAGGCGTATTAACAGGCCATAGAAGTCCTCTACCTTCTAATAGGCTGCCGGTTTTGAAACAGCAACGTCCCTTCAGACTCGTGGTGGTAGGTGGCTATTTCCGAAAGATGTTCATATATGGATTGTGATGATGAAAATGATGGTGCAGTGTGGTAAGCAAGAAATATTAGGGAGTACGAGTACGAGTTTTTCCGTAATAACAAATAAGATAAGAGATAATAAAAATGCGAAATCGGTTCTTATGTTCTTGAGATTTTCTCTTGGCAGCACATCTAATGATTCCATTTTATATTAAAGTAAAATAAATACATTTACAGCCCAACGTTGGTGGTGATTCTTACACAGACTACGTTCAATATCTCGAAGAAGACCCTGAAATTGGGGCTGTGGTGTTGGACAGTGACTTCAAAGTGAACCTGCCGAAGCTCTACCAAGCCATAACGTACCTGAGAAGACCGGAAGTACTCTTCATCATCGGGGCTAGTGATAGATACGTGCCCTTCAAAGCTGGATGCCTTGCTTTAGGTAATTATTTCTTACCAGACTGTCCAAGAAATCAGGGTAATTTTTTTGAACAAATGCTTTATTGGATTTGTAAACTTTGGGCCGATGACGTCTTCTTGTCTCATTCCTCGAAAACCGGAGGATATGACCGGAGAATGGTTCGGATGATGTATCTGGATAATGATAAGGAATGTACTAAATGTATTATCATTTATACAGGTATTGGTGCATTTTGTGATCTGGTGGTGGAAGAAACGAAGAGACAACCGATCCAACTCGGCAAGCCTGGGAAGTTGTTTGGAAAATTCGCTATGAAGCGGGCGGGGGTCACTGACCCTGGTCGGGTACTCTTCATTGGTGACATGTAAGTAGCTCAGCAAAACCTCAAATCACAATAATGTATGACAGAAGAGTAGATCAGTTTATGAAAGAAAATTAAACTGCTGATTTTACTATCTTCCTCGCATTTGTTTTAATACTTTTTTCTCATCGTTTAAAATATCTCTGGACTACGAAATCCATTTAAAAAAAATGCTTAACTAGCTGTGGGGGCTACTGGATTTTACATACAAAAATTTTATTCCCAATAACTCCCGTTCCCGTAGGAATTTTGCAATATCGCGTTGCAAGTACGTTCATTAGGATACCTGTATACCAAATTAAAATCATCTTAACCGCTTAGGTTTTGATTTTTCAAACAAACTACAATCCGTCTAGTAGCTTTTGTTTCTAAAAAGAACATACAGAAAGAAAGACAAACGAACAGACAAAGTTTTACTGATTGCATTTTTGGCATCAGTAATCACAGAAATATACAATGTACAGAATTTACCCCTCTTCAGATTTATTATAAGTATAGATTGATAAAGCCATTCTCGAGTTTTAGCGAGACTACAGGAATTCATTTTTTTTTATATTGTGACCCACAATCGCTTCGATTCTGCTTTGTTTGGGTTCAGATGGCCGTGTGTGGTGATGTCTCCAAATATTTATTAAATGTTTTCTTTTTATTTTAGGATTGAGCAAGACATAGGCCTGGGCAAGGCCATAGGCTTCAAGACTTTACTAGTACTTACGAATAATACAAAAGAGGACATGTTATCACATAAGATAAAACCCGATTACTTCGCGGATTCTTTAGGGAGTCTTGTATCAAATCTGTAAAATCGTACAATGGATGGTCAGTAACAAAGACTTATCTAGACGGGCGAGCGTGTCAAGCCAAGTTCTAGCAAAGGAACTCCGCCAAGTACCAATGGGTTATCAACTTTGAAATGTATTATGTAAATGCAAATAAATACTTATTATAGTACTAGAGGGTGCCGTTGGATATCCTACCTCATATGAACGTAGTTTCTTACTATTTTTAGAAATCCGATCCTTTTTCCTATCCAATGGTTAGTTACCAGAGAGTTTTAATTCTTGTTATTATTTATTTATTTTGTAAAACTTTGAAAAAAGATTGAATAATAAATGAAAACTTTAAAAAATGTAAGATTTTAGACTTTCGCGTTCCATTACACTAAATATTAGTTCGACTGGGTTACACCAATCAGTTCGCTCGCTACCATGATTGGTGTAACCCAGTCGAAACGTCGGGCAGTAAGTAGCTATGTAATTTGCTACTCCTAATAACGCGTGTAGACTGTAGACCCATAAAAGACTAATATTTAGTTTTAAAAAAATGTGTTTGAAAAAAATTACATTTATTTAATTTGAAAATCAATTCTTCAAATAAAAAATGTATTTAAAAAAAATTATACTTATTAGAACCCAGTTTTAATAACGTAGTTGGTAAAATTCAAACCAAGAACCTCCTGCCTTTACTTGCTACGAAATGACAAGTAAGTTTTTCACAATACCGCTTTGTTAAATAACGTTCCATTCGTTACGAAAGTAGGTAACACTCTACCGCTTCAAAGGCTGTTGTATCCCGACCATTTACTTAACACATTGCCATAGTAACATCGTGAAATATATTACGTCCCACCTACTATCCTAATTTTATGCTGAAAAGTTCTTTTTCGCCCTCAAATCGCGCCCAATCGCCCGCGAGAAGGGCGAATTGATTACGTGAAGCGTAAAGTATTTATTGCTCTTTTTTCAATATAAATTCTACGAACGACTGTTACCAGTGTTTCCGGAATTTCTATTGGGAGGCGCTAAAAGTGGAAAACCCACAAGTATTTCATTTTAGGGGCCCGTGTCCCTGTATCTATGATTTTAGTGGACTATTTTTTGGCTGTTAGATTTTTGCTGAACAGAATACACACAGTATTGAGTAGACTGTTTACTTTTTGATAACTTGACGGTGGCATTAAGCGTAACAAATTTACTTGCACTAGTGATTCCCGCTCTTCAGGCAGAGACCAAGTGCAATGTGAGTGAGGACGCCCCCTAGCCCTTAGACACCGGTCTCTGCTGGATCAGCTCCGAGCCAGGTTCCATGCTCTGCTAGACGGGCGGACCCCCACTTCCTGAAACCCTGAGTTGAACCGCATTCTCTTCTAATATTGTTCACTTATTCAAGCTTATAGTTCGTACGCACGCATATTACCAATCCAAACCTGCTTATAATATTTGAGGGGGGGGGGGGATATCGACACTTAGGGGCTCCTTACACCTACGGGGCCCTAGGCTGCCAAATAGCCCTTATTGCCGATACGCCCCTGGCTAAATCAGAACAATGCTTGAACCCAGCCCTATGCACGGGCGTATTATCACTCCGGTCACCAAGGATAATCTCTCCTTCCCTACGGAACCTCGCCAACCCAAACTCGTCTCTCGACTTAGTCTTTTTGTCGTCGCGTCACTAAAACCGGATCCAGTCCACACCACGCACTGACATTTGAATTTTTTGCATACATTTGCCCGGTATCCGGTTTCATCGCCTCTGGGGTGGGCTGGTAAATAACGGCACGCTATCCACTGGTTTTACGGGAGCTGCGATATCTGACAAACCCTGTAAATAGATTTAGGTTCGTGAACTAGGTACTGCTAGTACAAATTGTATTTATAAGTGTGTGTAGTTCTCGAAGTGACGTTTGAGTTTTTTTAACATATTTGGCTGCGTCCGGTTTCCGATGTAAATAGATTTAGGTTAACTTTAAAAACTGTCGTGGTAACATTCATTAGAAAACTGAATATGTCCGGCATGATGGTCATTGATCATCCGTCATTAAATACGCAATACGATAAATATCCCGAACATATTCAGTATTCTAGGTTAGCGTTATATACCTCATGTACAAATTGTAGTTCGCAAGGTAATCTAAAAGAGGTTTGCCAACTAGAATGATAAGAGAGTGAGAGAGTTAGACAGAAAAGATATTAGGAATCTCCAGTATAATTCGAAAGGTAATATTCTGTGGGGCCCTTTGCAGAAACCATCGCAACGTATATGTTTGAATAAATAATTTTTCATCTTCATAACATCATCATCAGGTCGTATACGTACCCACTGCTTGAACACGGGCCTACCCTAAACTAGGACGACTTCGCATTAGACATTAAAAATGCCCGAGCTGGTTTTTACCAACATAAATTTTTTTATACATTTTTAAATGAGTTTCAAGCTTAAATAAATTACGACTTCCAAATACTTAAACAGTAGTAAAATACATAATAGTAAACAAAGGAGGACAAATATGTTCCATGAAGTATTCCTGAGTTATTTTGCACAAGCTCAACTGTGTTCATATCTCAATTTTATATCCGTTGAATGGCTAAAAATAAAGCCGCATTACAACGACCATTTTATACGTATTACGGCTAAAATGCATCCGCTATCCACCCGATGTAATTGAGTTGCAGCTTTTACTGGGTCCAGAGTAAAATAAAAACATAAAAGTCGTGTTTTTCCGAGCGCTGATTTAAATTAAAACACTTCATTTAATCCTTGAGCCTATTGCAATGTGGGTTTACGCCCGGTGCCAATTACTATAGCAGTGCAGGCTGATTGGCGGAAAATAAATGAATATCCCAACATCACTTACATTGTTCTGATTGTGAAATAAATTGGTTAAGCACTTTAATTGCGGATAACAGAATAATAAATAATAAATAAAATAAAATAAAAAAAGACGCTCTGTCTGTGACGGTGGCACTCGGGGACTGCCGCGGTATAGCTATTGCATAGCATCGTCCGATTTCGGAGCAGCTCGTCTCGATTCGTGCGAGTTTCGTAGAGTCGTACAATACGTCTAACCGCACGCACACAAACACCGTGCCGAAGTCTACCGAACTGAAACGACGTTAGACGATTGTGAGGTTTTTTCGTTACGGAATTTCTTGGTTCGGTCGCCGCGCTCTAAGCCCGCGATAAAAGCTTAAAAATCGTTTAGTTCGGACCAGAATGTGTAAGTAATAATAAATCTTAAAAACTATGTTAGTATACAATTCAGGTGTATGTAGGAAAATATAATAACCGTTATTAAGTTGAAAGGACATAAAGCTATTATAACTGATTAAGCTATAAGTAGTCACTCAGTCAGGTTAAGGTCGTTGCTTGCCATTCGAGAGGTCGCCAGTTCAAACCCCCCTATCTTCCAATATCGCTACCTTAAATCTCAAATGGCGTAACCGCCAATTTGGTCAAAATGACTTTTTAATGCAGTTTTACTCAGTTTTTTTTTCTCTATCGATCTGTATATTTAAAATCCTCAAATTCGCAAAAAAAAGGTTATTACGACCCAATGTTTTTATAGCTGTGAACACTTTTCATAAGGAAAACAGGTCGTAAAAGGCTTAGTCTAATTTACTTGGTGGTTACGCCCCTAGAAATTATTGTGACGTGAAAAAAATGTCAAAAAAAAGGGTGTAAGGGACATAACTTTCCGGCGTAACTCGTAACACACGCTATTTTTCGAAATTGCAATACAAAAGAAAGGCGTTTACACCCAAAATCGCTGAACACATGATTGTCATTATTATTGTAACTATTGATGCGCGGGGGATTAAGATTGCAGAGACATTGGCTATTTATTGCTTTTCCTTGTTTCGGCATTTTAAATCAATTTCCAAACACAAATCAGAATCAAAGACCAATAACGCGCCAAAGTCAACGTAACGGTCACAAAAAATAATAAATACACGGAGGAACGTAATCTATGCGCACAAGTACGCAAATGGCTGAATACATAGATAAATATATGGTGAATATACAGCAGCGGGGGTTACGATATTACGATATAAGTGAAATTTCCCATGTACAAAAATTCTTCATCCTGTTATAAAACTTACAAGGTGAGTATTACCCATTACATCACTATGAAAACGTGACATATGGCGTAACTTTGTAAAAAGCGTAATACAGAGTGGAAATTTTACGTTTTCTTTCATTATAAAGTTATTTTAAAGCACACAAGACAATTACTTTCGGGAGATACGACCTTCACCTCTTAAAAATCATGTTTTTTATGAGGCGTAAACGCCTTTTCGTAATATTTTCACAAGCGTAACCGACTTCTAGTTTGTTAAATATAAGATTTAGGTGCAAAGAGTTCTTACTGAAGCCTTTATCTCAAAATTCTAAGAAATTTGGTGTATAAAACATTTTTACTGCATTAAAATTGACAAAGTTATATTAAAAAAAAACTTTTTCTTTTCGTTTTTTTGCTCTCCTGAATAGTTGCCTTTTGGTGGTTACGCCATTTGAGATTTAAGGTATCGATATGTTTTTTTAATTTGAAATTCATATGTACGATCATTCGAATCTTTGACGGTGAAGGAAAACATCGTGAGGAAACCTGCACACCTACGAAGAAATTCTAAGGTTGTGTAGCCGACCAACCTGCATTTGGCCAGCGTGGTCGACTAAGGCCTTATCGCCCTAGTTTAGGGTAGGCCCGTGGCCCAGCAGTAGGGACGTATGCTGATGATGATATGTGTTAAAAGACAGGCAATGCAGGTACATTTTTATATCTGTGTGGTGGCAACACTACGAGTGTTTTAATTAGTATAGAGTTAATTGTCTATAGCTCACTCTCTCTGGTTTTCTTACTAACTGTAACATGTCTCACCGTTTCAAATAAAACTACTTTTGAAATAGTAAAACAGTTTCATTATAATAGTAATATAACAACAGGTTATGGGCCCAGTTACGGCTACCTGATGTTAAAAGTAAGCTAACGCTGGAAAATAATAATTACATCGTGCGGGTTTGAAGATTGGCAAAAAGGAGGTTAACTTTTTGGCGGGAGCTCCAATAAGAAATTATTTTTGTCAAGAAAAATACTTGCTCAAGTCTGAGGCAAGGCAGATCGCAAGATGGAAGGAAATAACGTGATGAAACTGGAAGGTGTGAAAAACTGGAATGTGTGGAAGTTTCAAATTACCGTATTGCTGAGAAGTCAAGGATGGTTGGACGTAGTTGAGGGTAAAAAGGTCAAACCGGAAGATATTGGTTCACAAAATGCTTGGGAAGCCATAGACGCTAAGGCGCAATCATTGCTGGTTACCAGAATGTCGGAGGATGTCATGCTGCATATCTTAACCTGCACATCGTCTGCTGAAATGTGGAGAAAGCTGCTAACAGTTTACGAGCAGAAGTCAGAAACAAGTATTCATATCATACAGCAGCGCTTTTTCCAATATAAATACGAAAAAGGGATTGATATGTCGCTGTTTTTATCCAAGATTCAAGAAATGCAAAGTCAGTTGAAACAAATGGGTGAAGAGATATCGGATAAATTCACTATAACTAAAGTTTTGATGAGCTTGCCAGACGAATACAAACATTTTGTATCGGCTTGGGAGTCCGCTCCCGATAGTAAACAAACATTCGACAACTTGGTGGCGAGATTATTAGTAGAAGAGGAAAGATTGAAGGAAAAGACTGAAGAAAACCAGGAGGCGTCGTCGTCGTCAGCGTTCGTGGCCAAGAGGAAGATTAAGTGTTTTAAGTGTGGTAAACTAGGACATTACCAAACGGAGTGTAGAAGTAATAGGGACAGTGAGAAAAAGTGCAATGATAATAAGTGCTTCTATTGTGGTAAACCGGGACATTATAAGGCGCAGTGTCGTTTCAGAAGATCTAAGGACAGTAAGAATATGAGTAATGCGTTCGTAGTATTAAATTCAGTAGATTATGAATATGAAAAATCTCAGTGGCTAGTTGATTCAGGGGCGAGTGAGCATATGTGCCGTGATCGATCATTATTTTCATCATTTACGAGTGTTTCACAAAAGTCAGTAATTGTAGGTAATGGCGCCAGTATTAGTGTATTAGGATCTGGACAGATGGCGGTAGAGGTTAGGAATGGGAGTGAATGGGTTGAAACGACCATAGATAACGTGTTGTTCGTTCCCGAACTAAAAACAAATTTATTCTCTGTGAACCGTGCCGCGGATCGAGGTTATGTCATGATGACAGATAATAATACATGCCGGTTTTACAAAAATAATGTTGTTTGTGCTAGTGCAGATAGACTTTATAACTCTTATTACATGGAGTTTCGTTTTAAATGTGAGCGTGTAAATGTAGCTAAGGTAGTGGAGAACGATTTAAATGAGTGGCATAGGAAGTTAGCACATCAGAACTTTAATCACGTCAAGAAAGTGTTGGCGAAAAACAACATTGTTACCAAACAAACCAATGTGCCTCAATGTGAAAGTTGCATAAAAGGAAAAATACACCGACTACCATTTATGAAAAGCGAAAGTGTGAGCACTAGGACATGTGAATTAATACATGGGGACACATGCGGACCCATGGAAGAATGTTCCGTTGGTGGATCGAGATATTTTGTAGTCTTGAAGGACGATTACTCAAACTTCAGAACTGTGTATTTTGTCAAGGCGAAGCATGAAATTAAACATTGTCTGGAAGATTTTCTAAATAAAGCTAAAAATATAACTGGTAACTCAGTGAAGACATTTAGAACAGACAATGGGTTGGAGTTTTTAAACAAAGATGTGGCAGAAATGTGCTCTAAGAGGGGTATCATTCATCAAACAACAGTAGCTTACACTCCTGAACAAAACGGTAAGGCGGAAAGGGAGAATAGAACTCTTGTAGAGGCAGCAAGGACGATGTTACATTCAAAGGAGTTACCTAAGAAGCTGTGGGCAGAAGCAGTCAACACTGCTGCTTTTGTCTTGAATAGAACAGGTAAAGGCAAAGATGAGAAATCACCATATGAATTGTGGACACACAGAAGTTTCAATATTCATCAACTGCGGGACTTTGGTTCGCCAGTGTTTGTCCACATTCCAAAGGAGAGGAGAAAGAAATGGGACACAAAGGCAGAAAAGGGATTAATGGTTGGTTATGGTGAAGAAACCAAGGGATATAGAATATACTTCTCGGAGAAAAATAGTGTACTTGTTAAAAGAGATGTGGTATTCTTAAACGAAGTGGAAAATAGAGACACAGAGACATCTATAATGCTGGATGCGGAAAATCAACCTACAGAAGAGAATATGGGAGAACCAGCGACGGTGGATGGAGTACCTGTAAGTGGTGAATGTGAACAGAGTGAAAGTGATACTTATATTGGACACAAAACAAGTACATCCTTCATTGAAAGTGAATCCTCAAGTGAGTGTTTATCTACGGATGATGAATGGCCACCGCAAGAGGTTGGTGAACCTGTACAGCGATCAGATAAAAGGCCGAAGAGAATCAGGAAACAAACACAGTTTTATGAGTGTAACAATGTAGTAAGTGAGAAAGATGAACCAGCTACATATGAAGAGGCCATTAAAAGGAGTGATTCAAGTAAGTGGAGAGAGGCAATAGATAGAGAATTACAAAACTTGACGGACAATAACACATGGGAAGTGTGCAGTGCACCAGTAAGGGGTGAAATTATAAACAGTAAGTGGGTTTTTAAATTAAAGGGAAGTAATGACACTAAGCAATATAAAGCTAGGCTGGTTGCTAGGGGGTTTGAGCAAAATAGTTCATTTGAGTTGGGTGAATTATATGCACCAGTAGCAAAGTTGTCAACTTTTCGGGTCTTAGTAGCCATAGCAACTAAGTTAAATCAGCCGATCCATCAAATGGATGTAACTGGGGCATTTTTATATGGCAATATAGATAGGGAAGTATTTATTAGATTGCCAGAAGGGGCTTACTCCGGGGATAACAATATTGTAAAATTAAATAAGTCTTTATACGGGTTAAAAAGTTCACCTAAGTGTTGGAACAATAAATTCAATTCTGTGATGGCTAGAGAAGGATTTATAAGGTCTAAAAATGACTCATGTTTATTTAAAAGATGTAATGGTAAAGATAAGACATATTTGTTACTTTATGTTGACGATTTGTTGTTTTTTGGGTCAAATGAGCAATTTATTTCACAACTTAAAGATACTTTAAATAAAGAATTTAAAATGAAAGACCTGGGAGTCATATCTAATTTTCTTGGTATAAATGTAAAACAAAATTTAGAAACTGGCATTACAGAGTTAGATCAAAGAAATTATTTGGAGAATGTATTACAAAAATTTAATATGGAAAACTGTAAGGAAATGCTCACTCCAATGGACCCTAATCTTAATACTAAAATATTTGCAAATGAGACTAGTCATAAAGATAAAAATGTTGAGAAATTGTGTAGGCAAATTATAGGATGCTTAATGTATGCTGCGTTAGGTACTAGACCTGATCTGTGTTTTCCAATTTCTGTGTTGAGCAGATATCAAGCTCATGCTAGTAATGAGTTATTAAGTGCATTGAAAAGAGTTTTAAGATATGTTAAGTATAGTTTAGATTATAAATTGATTTATAAGTGTAAGGATTTTACTCTCAAGGGTTATTGTGATGCTGATTGGGGTGCTGATCTCAAGGATAGAAAGTCAACCTCAGGGTATTTATTTTTGTATGCAAATTGTTTAGTTCTTTGGTGCTCAAAGAAGCAGGCTTCTGTAAGTCTATCTTCCACAGAATCCGAATATGTATCAATGAGCATGGCTGCTAGTGATGCTTGTTGGCTTGCGAATTTACTTAATGATTTTGATTGTGATAACATCTATCCAGTTCAAATATATTGTGATAATCAGTCTGCCATTGTAAACGCAAAAAACAGATAATATAAAAAGGTTGAAACATGTAGATATTCGTTATCATTTTATTAAGGATTTAGTTAGAGAAAATCGGATATGTATTGATTATATAAATACCGCTGAACAACCAGCAGACATGTTAACTAAAGCCTTGAATAAAGAATTAATTGTAAGACATTTAAATAAGTGTTCTGTTCACAAAAATTTAATTAAAGTTTAAATGTTATGTTACTTATGCTAAGGGTTGATGTGTCGATTGTATCTGATATAAAAAGGTGTTTGCATTGAGAGGGGGTGTTAAAAGACAGGCAATGCAGGTACATTTTTATATCTGTGTGGTGGCAACACTACGAGTGTTTTAATTAGAATAGAGTTAATTGTCTATAGCTCACTCTCTCTGGTTTTCTTACTAACTGTAACATGTCTCACCGTTTAAAATAAAACTACTTTTCAAATAGTAAAACAGTTTCATTATAATAGTAATATAACAACAATATGGTATAAGTTATGTTTGTTTAACGCGATAAACGACGCGGACGAAGTCGCGAACGTTAAGCTATACCTACCCATTATAATGTACCACCATCATCTCTGCAATAATCCTCACCATTATATTAGGCAAATGTCGCCTGAGAACCTTAATGTACATTAACCATTTGAAGGTATTCAAATAGCGAGTACAGGTATTACTTCGGGCGTAATTACGTCATCAAAACTTGAGCTGTGACGTAGTTGATCAATATTGCTGAGTGGTTAAAGTGAATGGCTTGAATGAAAATCGGGTTGATTTGCATAAATAGTTAACTTAGATTGCAATGTTATTATATCTCACTATACACCGTGAAATTTTAGTGGTTGTTTTCCCGTGGCAGAACGGTTTGTCTTAAGTATTACTACCGAATCATGCAAATTATTTCCCAAAAAAAAAATTTTTTACAAATTTTCAAAATAATAATTTTCCAACTCGAAAACGAGACAAGCTATCGTTTTTTTATAAGATGTGACGTAATCAGTTACTGCTTGCCGCATGAAATCGATGCTTAAAGCTGAAGAAGCTCGACACCCTAAGTCATAAACCGGTTCGAACGTGCTTTCGAGTTTCGGTTAAACCTTTCGTAAAACCGGCATTTATTGATTTTAACAAAAAAGAACTGCACAAATCTATTTTGCTACTAAGATTGAATCATTTTACTGCGGGAAAACAACCACTAAAATTTCACGGTGTATATCATTATACAAATGTGAAGATAGTTATGGCAATAGTAAATTAAAGTACTATTTGCTTTAAGATTGTAGATATTGCTAATGTGACGTGCAACAAGCATTTTATCTAATATGTTCTGAATGTTATGAATATGCATCTGGTGGTAATACATAAAATGGCAAGGTAAGCCGTGTGATCAGTTTATTACGATGATGTAATGATAATGGCTTTTGCCTGTATGTTAGAATTTGATGTATCGGTCACATAATGTTTGACTATATACAAATACAGTTCGTGTTTGTTTTAAACAAACATAAAATCATACATTTAAAAAACATTAATGGCCGAGTGGTTAAAGTCGTTGCTTGCCATTCTCGAGAAGTCGCCAGTTCTACTACTATCCGAAGAGCTGATTTTTTTTATTTGTAAACTAGCGGCCCCCTACGACTTCGTCCGCGTGGAAATGTAGAAATTAAAATAGCCTATAATTTACCTTGCTTTGTATTACTCAATACTCAATACCTGCCAAAATTGGTCCAGCCGTTTTAAGAGATTAGCGGAATCAAACAGACAGACAAAGATGTTTTTGATTGTGTTTTTGTTATTTTGTATAATTTATTTTAAAAATTCATACCTATTTAGTAAAAAGTCGTTATTTTTATATTACATATTAAACAGACACTTTAACATTAATATACATTTATTCAGTTGTATAGACGATCCACTAACATAAACGTTCAGTACTTTATCTGAAAATTTCATCATCCATTGCTCTGTAGATAAAACTTCTAAACGTTACAACTCGATAAAATGTTATTCTCATCCCTCAACCAATTCAGAGTTGGCTAAAGTGTGATGGTTAGTACGTACCTATTCTCTAGACACAACAGCAATTATAGGAAAACATGTCCTTTATGTTATAGGTAATAAAGTTGACATTCACCTGGCTATCGTTATGTATGGATACTAGGGTGTCACTTATATTCCGAAAATGACCTGTTAAATTAAATTTTTAAATCTAATAATGCAAGAATACCCATTTACAATTTTTTTAAAGATTTTACGATTATTGGAACCCGTGCCGACTTAACCCCTAAATGCGGGAGAAATAATTATGAGGGTGTCTACAATATTTATCATAATGTCAGCTCGGGTTCCAATAAGCATAGATTAATTTAATTTCGATACTACACTATTATATTGACCAAAATTTATAAGGGTTTGCATTAATAGATTTGAAAAAAAAATGTGGCTATCGGGGACTGCCGAGGTATAGCTATTGCATAGCATCGTCCGATTTCGGAGCAGCTCGTCTCGATTCGTGCGAGTTTCGTAGAGTCGTACAATACGTCTAACCGCACGCACACAAACACCGTGCCGTCTACCGAACTGAAACGACGTTAGACGATTGTGAGGTTTTTTTCGTTACGGAATTTCTTGGTTCGGTCGCCGCGTTCAAAGCCCGTGATAAAAGCTATGCAATAGCTTAAAAACGATTTCTTTAATAGAAACTTTGATACAACATGAAATTTTCAGAGTATAAGGGACACCCTAATGGAAACGTTATTCTCTGCACGACTTTGACAAGGTAAACAAAACAGGCCAATAGGAGAATAGGTAGATTTATTAGGGTTAGACATGGATATTCACGAAATTGGATTCTGTTTCATTGGAGCTATTGAAAGGTCAGGCTCGAACTCTTGTCTTGGCTGGCTTATACAGATTAACTTTGGTACTTTGAACTTGCAGACAGAGCACAACTGTTTGGATATGATCAAGTCGTCGTCAATAACAAAAAAAACAATTGAATTATTTTTTGTCTGTCTGATTCTTCCCACTAATCTCCAAAACGGGTGGGTTAATCATTACTGCCTAAATCATTTCCACGCGGATAAAGTCGTGGAAAACCGCAGTCAGAAATAATATTTTTTAATTTCTGTCTGGTCTTAGTTAATAGAGTATTATTCAATTGTTTTATTAATAAAATTAAGGATTTGAATAGTTGAGATCGGTCAGATACCATTCGTTTAGAAAATATTACCTAATGTAATATCTTAATACCTAATGTACGATCAGCTGAGTTATTTCAGCCCCATCAAAATAGACTCTGGGCAGTGTCCTCCAGTAATGCCCAGGATTATTACGGTTACAAAACCCCTGTGAGACCAATGGAAGCCTTGTAATAACCCACTAACAGCCAATTTTCTATTTCGGTTACTACCTAAGAGCGACCACTTAAGGCGACGCGGTCCCACTTAAGGTAACTTTTAACTATCGCTTCTTTACTATACTAATATTTGGCAGGTTTTTTTATTTTAAGAATTGAACAACTTTTTTAGGGGTGAGAGCCATCCGCTCCCCCTCAAGTCTGGTGATGATGATGAGGATACTCCACGTAATCGTCATAAGTCAGTTAGGAAAAAAAAAAACATGTTTAAATTTTGAAAAATGAGACACGCATTTTATCTTGTCAAAGAAAACAACAAAAATCTCAAAAACAAAAAAAAAGTATTTTATTAAAATTCGTTACAAAGAAACCTAAATTTTATTCTTGACTCATCCAACATTTATTATCTGAAAAATTACTTCCTTATTAGCTAAATCGGTTTAAACGTAAATTACATGTTCTTTCTTACTAGATGTGGGAAAAAAATCATGTAAATCTGTTCAGTAATTATCGCTTGAAAGCGCTTCAGAAATCAAGTGGACACCGACTTTTTCGCAATTTTAATATTAGTAAGTAAGTTATACGCTAATAAACATTATTATACTCGTAGGCCACTATAAAGTACCTTAAGTTGAATATCCGTCCGTTCGGTAAGTTACTTCGCCTTAACTGGCGTAGTTCTGAAAATTAAATGGGATAGTCGACCAATTTCGAAACAGCTATTTACTAAAGAGGTTGCATTATACAAATTACTTGATAACTAAAGGTAGCTAAGGTATAATGGATATGACCGAAATGACCATTGGTTTATATGGGTATCAAAGTATCATTGGGTATTTTAAATGAGTATTAGCCTCGGTTTTAGCTAATTATAAGTAAAAGTCTTTTGGCTGCTGTTTTCACTAATATTATTACGGTAACAACTAAGGTAAGATTGTCATTTTGTTTTTCTAATAACCATTTCACTAATTAGTTGTTTTATAAAATTTTAGTATATAACGGTGTAGGGATGTATCGAACACATAATATTATGACCCTACCTATTTTTTAAGTTTTTATCTTATGTAATACAAAAGTCTGACATCACATCAAACATAATTTACAGACTTTGCTTAATTTCCGAAGGTCGCACTATCACTTTATAAGGGACGTACATAGTTTGTACACAAATGTCTACTGGTACGTAAATTATCTGGCATATAAATACCTAAACTTAGGTACTAACCTAAATCTCACCCTTATGTTTTGTCAAGAGTACGTACGTAAGAAGCTTTTCGTAGAATTCACATGTCGCAATTTATACAAGAATAAGAAACAGATGTTAAACTTGAAACGTTACAGTGTTTTTTGTATTCAAATTTTATGTGTGAGGCTTAACAAAGTATACACAACAATAATATTGTAACGAAACTTGATAAATACTAAGACGATGTTTAAAAAATACAATCTAAAAACATTTTTACATCATAATAGCCGCACTAATAATGACTGAATTTTTTTTCTAAATTCATCTCCATCGTGTAATCAGTAGCAAAATTTAAGTAACACATCAGTTTTCGGATATATTAAGAACGAGACTCCTTTTCCGTAAATGAAAAAAAAACCTTCACCCATTCATTGATACTTCGTGATGCGCCGAATTCACAAATAATGCAAAACTCATCGTCTTCATAGCACTACATTCACAAACCTTCGTACCAACCCCTACATACCTCGGTTACACTTCGGAGTAATCTGCCAAACATATTGGCACTAGTGCACCCAGGACGAAATTCAAGCCGCATGAACATTCTCGCAAGACACGGAATATCATACGGTAGACAACTACTGTATATCTTGCCCCGAATCAGCGTTGGCAGGCATCAAATATTCTCACCCAAACTGCTGTGTAACTTAGTGCCTGAAATATCTGAGACGGCGGGAAATGCGGCCCGTATTGAAGCGATTTGCATGTACTTCTGAATTTAGTGTTTGAAGATTAAGACATGTAGCACTCTAATGTTGGTCTGCGACATCCAAGGCACTAGTATTAAAATGTTTTAGCAAAGGTGGTTCGATTGGCTTGTTTTACCATTGTTACTTTATTATATTCTAGATATTTACAAGTATGACGTCCACTAAGTTCGAATAACCACCACATGTTATGTAATATTACAATGAGAAAGGATAGTAATCATGCTCGCTTTGTAATAGAATAAACCAAGATGGATTGTATATATTGTGTACCCTATCTCTTGTGGTAGGTATTTTGGGTTAGCTTCATCATCAGTCCACAGAGAGATTTGCCCATAATCACCACACTGGGCAGGGAGGTGATCGTTGGCTTCGCTTCCCACTCGGAAAAAATATTTGCCTGAAGAACATAGGTGTTTGTACCGTGTCTGGGTATGATTATTTCTATATTTACAATCAGGTCACTCATATATTTTGTGTCTCTGTGGTTTCTGATATCCATAAAAACGGAATCAGATCAAATTAGGAATTCGATGTTGTGTAATATTTATTAATACATTCATAGTCACTAGGGAAATTGGATTTCGGGAACAATAAAAATCGCAATGCTGCGAACGCACAAAAGGGGGATTTACCACAAAACAATTGACGGAAATCCCAAGGCCCAAATCTTGCCTATGGAATTCTACAAACAATTTCAACGGCAAAATTCCTGCGGGGTTCTGGAATAGAGAGCTCATTTATTAATCACAGAACGGGAATACCTTTCGCGTTGGCCGCGGTCGCGAATCGTAGCCATTCCATTATTTGCCAGAATTCGGATGCTGACGGATGAAATGCGTATTCACTGTTAATGGTCGCGTTTCGTTTCTGTGCGTGTGACGTTTTGAATTATGTTGTCATTGTGTTGTTTAGATATTCATTAGAATACACACTAAACATTCGCAATGAAACTTTCCCGACGCCCGTCACCACGAGCACTGTAAAGCGAAAAAAGGTTGTATTTCCAAAGATTGTATTAGAAAAGTTAGTAAGTAAGTTAGATCAGTGGTTATCACCACTGATCGTCTTACAACCTTAAGGAAAAAGTGTACACCCACCTAGCACTGCAAAACCCCTTTCTTTTTTGAAGATTTTTTAAAAAGGGTTACAGGATGACTTCCCGACGTTAAGCGGTAGTGAGATCCACATTATGAGGTAGACAGGCACAATAGACCTTATTGTCACATTTATTCAGAAGGCCTGCTTAAATTCCGTTTCACGCCCCGCCCGAAGAGCTCGGGGTCATAGGAGGGAGGGAAAACCTGGGCTGTAAGGGCGTTCCAAGCCTTAATGACACGGGGCAGAAAAGAGGAACTAAACCTCTTGGTCCGAGCCACCAGCGCCTGCATTGTATGTGGATGTCAGTTAATGTTAAGCAGCAATATCTCAAACAAATCGATAACGTTACCAACATAATATCTCGTTATGCAACTACATCACTCGTATCGGCCATTCGTTATATGTCGCACGCTGATTTATCGGGAGCAATGTATCAACTATTTGAAGTTACTCATTAACGTCACTCGTTGTACGGTAATGTGAATTTTGACTGGATTATCTGGACATTCGATAAAGGCATCAGATTGTTTTATTGCTTTTATGTGAATGGGAGTGAGGACAAATAAAATCAACGCTCAATAATAGTAACTTCTCCCGTTATAACTGCATTCCCTATTAATGTGCCTCATATTGAATAGTTATTATTAATTAAGATCTACACACGACACAAAGAGTAGCAAATACATAGATACTCGTACTTGCCACCAGACGCGTTATACCAATCGTGGTCGTTCCCGACCATGACTGGTAGACCAGTAACAAATATTGTAAAATGTTATGGTACGCGATAATCTTAAATCAAATATAACATACATACATACACCCCTTTTTCCCAGAGGGGTAGGCAGAGATCACTTCCAGCGATCCACTTTTCACGTCTGTGGGTGACGTGACGGGTTGTGGATCACGTCGCCGCAATTCTGCCTTGTGCATTGTTTTAACAAGGTCATTGCGTTTCCACGAGTAGCAAGGATATATGACGGGGGAAGGAAAAGGGGAGGAAGTATACTATCGCCTCGGATGATTTGGACTGAGTCGATAGTAGCTCGAGGAGCCGGGGTCGCTTACCCGTATACCGTTCACCAACCACCGGACAGATAGTTGTGACAGGTATCCCCTGACTGTAGATATAACAAGCTACACGTAAGTAATACTTGTAATAGTAAAAATTATGAGAGTTAGGGAATAGTGAGTGCACGTTTGGTTGCGCACAAAGGTGGGCCCTATAATAAGTCCTGCTTATTATAGTGCACGTTATTTAATTGACTGGAATTAAGGGGATGTAATACGGACCCTGTGCCGTTAGCTAGTATCGATTTATAACTAAAATCAGTTGCACATTATTATTACTTGTATCGTTATACTAGCTTGAACTGTCAGCCAACTTTACCGTCAAGACTAACTTCACTTAACCAGTTCAACTTGAACCCATTGTTAAGTCCACTGTATCAACAATAATCCCAAGTTAGTCCGGCATAAACTTGTAATAGCAAAGATACATGGGAACAATTGAGCCCTCACAATAAATAAAGGGTAAGTTAAGTAATGGCAGTTACCCACCGACGCAGATTTGCTATACTGAACTTGGCAGATTTATTTATTTTTTAATATCAGAGGTATGGAAACCATCAAATGTTTCACTATTTGGATGATGAGATACTTCATGAAAATTGATATGGAAGATGAAAGTCGTAAGTTGTGTAGTCAACCTGTATATGGAATATGGCTTAACTTAAGGTTAATTTTAATCTTTATATATATTTTATATGTCCAAATTAATATTTTAATTTAAAACAAGAAAACCTACCTACATATAAACTGTTAGAATAATAAAAAAAATATTACTGCTTTATTATTTTACAGATTTTTTTAAATATTGTTTTTAGTCGTAAGTAGTAAGTTATAAGTCGACTTATTTTAACCATCACCATCATCATCATCATCATCAGTCTATATACGTCCGCACAGACAGATTTAACCATATTATCTAAAGAGGTGGAAAACCACCCTATAGGATCGCAGTAAAATGTAATGTGAGTAGAAGGCATGACGCGTGAGTACAGATATTAAACCTTTATCACTTCCCCGTTAAATTAAGGATAAGACGATGATGGAGGTGCCATTGTCTTCGCCTTAACGTGCAATTACCTTTGTTACTTGTGAGAATACTAATTATGTTACTTTGTCTCAAATCTAAATGTTTGACTTCTAATGAAATCTTATTGTATCTATACTTGTTCAATCGATAATTTGATGTCGAATATTTTGCTGTCGTTGAAATAATCGGTTCTACATATTTTATTCTTGACTGGCTCCGTGGAACAGTTGTTAGTGACTCAGGTTCAAAACCTACGGTTCCAAGAGTCGTGGCTTCGATTCCCACTCGGGACAAATATTTGTGTGACGAACATCGGTGTTTGTTCCGTGTGTGGGTGTGTTATTTAATATATTTGAGTTTATTTGTGTATCCACTGTTGATCCTGATTTCCGTAACACAAGTGCTTAAGCTACTTACCTCCGGATCAGATCAATGTATGTGATGTTGTGTAATATTATTATTATTCATTTACTTATTTATTTATAACAAGGCACACGAACAGAACATAAAATAATACCTAATGTTAACCATAAAATTAGTGCATTTAAAAGACTAGTACAACTTATTGTAGTAGTTATATGCACCAATTTTATGGTGGTAGACATTATGTGGATTATACAGGGTGTCCCAAAAACTAGTGTCAAGCGGAAGTCCTGAGATAGAACAACCCGTGGGACATCCGAAACACCCCCATGTATATTCCGCGATTATTTATAGTTTTCGAGTTATGATTTTTTTTAAACTTTTGAAAATAATTGACATAACAGACTAAAAATATTCTAAAGTAAAAAGTATTTTGCTTTTTTGTAAAAATCTTTTGGCATATCAATTTTCATGAGTTTTCCTTCAATGCCTAAAATATTTTCAAAATGATGGTACAAACTGTAAAATTACGTTTTGTAAATTATGTCTTACAATTTCAACGCTAAATTTAAAATATTAGGAGGAAGCTGCATGGCTCCTAAGTAACTTTAAAAACTGCGCCAGACTCTCAGCTTTCGTTATCATTAATAAAACTGGTACTTAATGGGCTACTTTTGCTGAAATCGGACTTCAAAGACAGAGAGGTGGAAAAATCATAAAATTAGCCATTTGATTATGAAGTTTTATTTAATTATTTCTAAAGTAAATAAGGTTATTAACAATCATAATTATTACAGAAATACTAAAAAAATACCACTTGAAAGATTTATTTGTAATACTTAAGAAATAAATAAGTTTTAAAAATGGGTACTAAAATGAAAAAAAAGTTATTGTTTTTGATTATTTATCATAAAAAGTTTATTAGTTATCGCACTTAATGTCCGTTAAGAAAGCAAAGTTCGTTAAGTTCGCCGTAACAAAGAGATTTGTTTTGCATGTGAAAACAGTGTTAGCGCAATGAAACTTAAATGAAACAAAAAAATGTGACATCCAAATGTTTGCATCTGATGATTACGAAAGCTGAGAGTCTGGCGCAGTTTTTAAAGTTACTTTAGATCCATGTAGCTACCTTCTAATATTATTTAAATATAAAGTTGAAATTGTAAGACGTAATTAACAGAACGTAATTTTACAGTTCGTACCATCATTTTAAAAAACTTCCATATAATTTATGGAGACAAATGTTTTAGGCATTGAAGAAAAACTCATGAAAATTGATTTGCAAAAAGAATTTCTCAAAAAAATAAAATACTTTTTTCTTTAGAATATTTTTAGTCGGTTAGGTCAATTATTTTCTAAAGTTTAGAAAAATAATCATAACTCGAAAGCTATAAAAAATGGCGGAACATACATGGGGATGTTTCGGATGCCCCACAGGGTGTTCTATCTCAGGACTTCCGCTTGACACTACTTTTTGGGACACCCTGTATATATTTATATCGGACATATAAGCCCACCATAATGTCAATCAACCACGCCTCCTGAAACACAGCCTGATGATTATGATAGACAGTCTAGTCAAAAACAACTTTGCATCCTAAAAATGAATTTCAAACATCCATAAATCACGTGAAACCCAATTCCCAAATCTCCAGTCCCCGTTGAATTGATGATGCAATAATTAATTGGGATTAACACGGCTAATTAGTCCGTTCAAATAACAATTATGGAAACTGTCTTTATTCGAGGCTTATCCCTTTAAAAGCTTAATTGAAAAGGGCGGGTCTGAACCAACTGACCGCATTACGAGTCTTTCGTTTTCATAGGATAAACCTGCTATCGTTCGCTAGCGATAAATTCTATGGAAGGTTTAACGGCTTTTTGATAGGATTAGATGAAGTTCCTCCTAGAATTAGATAAAGTTAATAAAAACACTAAAATGTACGTAAGTTTTAACTGTAGGTAACGTTAAACAATTTTGGTTTATTTTTGGATTTGACTTTGTTGAACTCGCGTGTATTGTTATTCCAAGCATATTATTTAGAGACCCGACGTTTCGAGCTCTTTACAGCGCTCATGATCACGGGCAAGGCTCATAACAAAATACGCGAGTATAATCCGTAAAATCAGTTTTATTTCAAATGTGTGTGCAAATCGCGCAAATAATAGATAGTGGAGTTCCGTAAAACATGAAAATGGTAAAAGCTCGGAATCCAGGGCCAGTCAATGAATGTGTATAGGAAGTGCTTGATTGCATTATTAAAACCTGAGAGAAAAAGTTAAAAAAAATGGCCGATCTCGTTTACAACAATTTTTAACAACAATTTACTGAAAAATGAGAGGCGGAAGGGGAAAAAATTTTTTTAGTAGAAATTTCAATTGTTTATGTGATAAATTATGTTTGCTGAGTAATTTCAATGTTAATTTATTACATTTTTACAAAAATCATGATTTACAAAAATAATTTTACCATTAACTATATGACATTCGCGTGGAGATCCTTAAGAGAGGTCGCCACATTCGCGTCTCGTCTAACACAAAATTTAATTTAAAATAAGTAAAACTATCGTATTGTGTAATATAAGTGAATTTTTTAAAATAATTAATAATAACGCTCAAGTGGAAATGTTATCTTAATGTAAATCTGTGTATAAGTGAAGAAAACATCGATTATTAAACCAACAACAAAGCCGGTAACCATTTCTGCAAGTGACTATTATAACAAGAGAAGCTGCTGTATTTACTAATAAAAAGGACTAAATGCAACGCTGAGGGAAAGATAAATAAAAGCTGCTATCAACCAAGGTACGAACATTAAGTTGCAAATTTGAATAACCTACAAATTAATTATTTTGACGTATCTTCGTTCATGAAGCCATACTGTCAAACTACAGTTCTGCTACTCCCCGCTAGATGGCATTAGCGGTATATAAATATAAATATTTTTAATTAGTTTCTGCGAAATTTGATTTTTAAGATGGCTAAGGTATGTGCAGGATGTCGGCAACAAATAAAAGACCGAAGATATTTAAAATGTTCATTATGTAATGAAAATTACGATCTTGAATGCGCAAATATATCTGAAATGCGTTTTTATAATACAATGAGCGTAGATCGCAAAAGATCATGGAAATGTCACCTTTGCCGATCTCAGGAACCTAAAGCCGATAACACAAATACACCAATTAGACCACTTTTACCTTCCGAAACGATACATCCGCCAACTAACGCTGTGAATCAAAATAATACACAGATTTCTAAAACAGAAACGAATATCACACTAAGGAAAAAAATACCCACCTGTAATGACTCGACTATCAGTGATGATGACTCCACCGGATCGCCAGAAGGAAACACACAACTATCTAATGATCCGAATTGTCTTTCATCAAAAGATGTATTATGTACTGGAAAAGATGAACAGATTTCCTTACAGAAGTTTACGTCGATATTACAGGAAAATAATAAATACTTGATATGCTCTTTACAAACCTTCTTTAGAAATGAAATTGAAATTGCTATTTCAAAAATAAAATTAGACTTTGGGCAGACCTTTGAAAATATTTCTGCCAACCAAACACAATTACAACAAGACTTGAGCAACTTAAATGCGAAAATTTTAGAATTGGAGGAAAACTGTCATATGTATAGATCTGAATACGAAAAGCTGCAAACACAGATCCGTAGTCTTCAAAAACATACTTCCGACTCAACAAAACAAGTAACTGAAAATACTGAAAACATTTTTGTTCTACATGGATTATTAGAAAACCACTGGGAGACGGAAGAAGAAGTTATTGAAAGAGTTACCAACATTTTCTACGATTTATTACACGTAAACTTATATGAATACATTGATGGAGCAACATTTATAGGTAAAAACAGTACTAGGAGACCATTAAAAATTGAGCTAATAAGCAAGCGAATGAAAAGATACATATTAGATAACTCAATTTACCTAAAAGAAGCTGGTTTTGGAGTTTCTGAATATCTATGTCCATCTGCTTTACAAGAAAGAAGAAAGCTTATCACTGCTTTACAACAAGCGCGACGTAATGGCAAACACGCGATATTGAGGAACAACCAACTTATTATAAATGGGAAAGAAGTTCATACATCACAGAACGAAGACAAATCAAGACCTACCGTACGTATAGAAGAAGGACAAAACTACAATCTGAATGAACAGCAGACTACCCCTTCTCAGCTGCCGGCAGCGCCTCCCACTCAATCTTCTTCTCAGCCTTCCAGGGATACTGGTGCATACCGCCACACGTCGTCATTTAGAAGTAAAAGAGTGAAAAGTTCTACTTTTCGCTACTAATGTTTATATTATGTATCAAAATATTCAAAGTGTATTCAACAAAACCCATCTTATTGAATCTTTGATAGTTGAAAGACCTGATTTAGATGTGATTTGTTTATCTGAAACATGGCTAAATAGTGAAAAAATTAGACTTTTTGATATAAAAGGTTATACTATATGCTCACCCTTCTGTCGTAAAGAACATGAAGGAGGTGGAGTATGCATAATGATAAGACATAACTTTGAATATTACGAACGAACAGACATAAACAAACTATCTTTAGAAATGATTTTTGAAGTAAGTGCAATAGAATTACCTAAAGAATGCTTATTAATCATAAATGTATATTGGCCAAATAGTAAAAGGGAAGTTGATATGTTCTATACTTGTCTTGAGAAACTCTTAAGCCTTATCATGACTAAAGACAGCTCTAAAAATATCCTTATCGGAGGCGATTTTAACGTTGATTTTCTCATTAAAAGTAATGACAAAAATAGATTATTAAATTTAATGTTATCATATAACTTCCATCAAAAAATAAATGAACCTACAAGAGTCACTTCTACAAGCTCTACGTGTATAGATTTACTATTTACAAATTTTAATTCGCAACATCTAGAAACAACTGTACAAGAGTTGGGTTTATCCGACCACAGATGCATTTTGCTCTCTTTAACCAGTAGAACACAAGAATCTCAATGTTTTTCGCAGTACGTCGGATTATACAATGAATTTAATAGTCAAAAATTTAAAACAAACCTTTCTAATATTATATGGGAGAACATACTTAACAATAATAAAAATGTAAATGAAAATTATAATACTTTTAACAATTTAATACAAAAAAATTTGAACGAATGTATACCAATAAAATTAATAAAAATAAAACTCAGATCTGAAGTAAGACACCTAACGCCAGGAATAAAAATATCATGCCGCTATAAAAGATTTCTTAAAATATTGGTATCAAAGACTAAAAATGATTACATAAAACAACATTACAAAAAATACTGCAAAATCCTGAAGAAAGCTGTAATAAAATCTAAAAGAATAAAAATAAATACAAATTTGATAAATCTTCAAATAAAACCAAATGTATGTGGCAAATAATAAAACAACAAAACAAACAAACAAAAATATAACTACAAAAATATAAAACTTCAAACAACAGATAAAAAAATACTTACGGACCCTAAAACCATAGCTGATACTTTTAATACATTCTTCGCTTCTATCGGAAATTCGCATATAAATAGTAAAAAACCTACAATACCAGATACAAATGTTGAAAATACATTTTTCTTGCAGCCAGTTACACCAAAAGAAGTATTCAAGGTAATACAAAACTTAAAAAATAAAACATCATTTGGAATTGACGAAATACCTCCTACTCTAGTTAAAGGTTGTGTTGATCTACTTACGCCTCCATATACTTTTTTAATCAATCAATCCTTTTCAGAAGGTGTTTTTCCTGACGCTCTAAAAATATCCATTATTAAACCAATCCATAAAAAGGGCCTAACTTCAGATATAAATAACTACCGTCCTATTGCGTTGTTACCTACTTCAGCAAAAATATTTGAATCCGTTTTGGTGAGCCGTTTATATTCATTTTATGAAAAATTCAGTGTCTTTCACCAAAATCAAAATGGTTTCAGGAAAAATCATAGTACAATATTAGCTGTCTACAACTACATGAAAAATATCTATGACACAATAAATAGCAAAAAATATGCAGTCGGCCTCTTGCTCGATATGAGTAAAGCCTATGATAGAGTATCTTATGAAATTCTACTAGATAAGTTGTATCAGTCAGGTATACGAGGGATAACTCACAATTGGTTTAAATCCTACCTTAGTAACCGCATTCAATATGTAGAAATTCAACACACCAATTTTGATACAGGTGAAATTTTACATACAAGATCAGACATAGTACGAGTAACAGGTTCAATACCACAAGGAACCGTTCTAGGCTGCATTTTATTTCTAATTTACATAAACAGTCTTCCAAATATATTAAATGATGACCTCACAATCCTTTTTGCCGATGACGTTTCTGTACTTATACCATGTTCCAATAGTGATGAATTAAAAATTAAATTAAATACTACTCTTGAAAAAATTGTTAATTGGCTAGAATCCCATAACTTAGAACTAAATTTACATAAAACCAAAATAATTCAATTTAAACCCTATCAAAAAACCCCATTACAAATAACCTATAACTACAACAATACGGAAATAGAACCTGTTACTTCTGCCTCATTATTAGGAATAGAATTGGACACTAACTTAAATTGGAAACCTCACATACAAAAATTACTCAATAAATTAAACTCATTTATTTATGCCTTACACCACCTTAAAAGGGTCACTGACTTTAACACGGCCTTGACAGCTTATTACGCCTATGCACATTCAAGACTCTCATATGGTATTATTTTATGGGGAAATTCCTGTGATGCAGATAAAGCTTTCATTCTACAAAAAAAGTGTTTAAGAATACTAGCCAACATAACCCAAACGGAATCATGTAGATCCTACTTTATTAAATATAAAATATTGACAGTTACGTCATTATACATACTAGAGTCTAGCAAATTCACCAGAAAACATAAAAGTCTGTACTCACCGGTCAAAGGCATTAAGCGAAATAATAGAAACCTTAATAAGTTACATGTACCTTTCTCCAAATTAAAACTAGTTTCAGAAAGCCCCCATACCATGTTAATCAAAATATATAATCATTTACCAAATAATATAAAAAACTTAGATAAACCAGCACAATTTAATAAAGAACTAAAAATATTTCTCATAAATAAATGTTTTTACAGCCTCCAAGAATTTTTCAATTATAAAGATAATAATGTCATATCATAAGCATTATATAAATTATGTATTGTTAATTATAGATACCTATTGTTAATATTAAGACAAAATATTTTGGTTGAAATAATTGTTATGTATATTATGTTCATATAATTTTATTTTTGTTAAAGAAATAATAATTATAACTAGTTATTAAGTTCCGTATAATAATAGATATAAGGAGTATAATTTTAATATATGTTGCTATGCCCTTGCAGGGCGTCACATGAATACCTACAAATACCTGTGCCATCTGTAATACTGTAATGTGACATGCAATAAAGAATTTGAATTTGAATTTGAATTTGAATTTGACCCAACGACGGAACGCAGCCCCCGCTGCCGCCATCTCTGCCCTCGGCATTGTAAATGCATCTTGTGTTTTAATCCTTACTAATATTATAAATGCGATAGTAACTCGTCTGTCTGTCTGTTACTCTTTACGCCTAAACGGCTGAACACATTTTGATGAAATTTGGTATGGTGATAGATGATAACCTAGAAATGGTTATAGGCTATAAATAATCACGCCATCGTTCTTAGTGGGTAGGCAGTAGGCAGATAACTAAATTGAGTTAGTGATTTTTAGTCGTTTTTGTTAGGACTTTTGCTCTTTGACGTCTAAACGGCTGAACGGATTTTGATGAAATTTGGTATGGTGATAGATGATAACCTAGAAATGGTTATAGGTTATAAATAATCACGCCATCGTTCTTAGGGGGTAGGCAGTAGGCAGATAACTAAATTGAGTTAGTGATTTTTAGTCGATTTTGCTAGGACTTTTGCTCTTTGACGTCTAAACGGCTGAACGGATTTTGATGAAATTTGGTATGGTGATAGATGATAACCTAGAAATGGTTATAGGTTATAAATAATCACGCCATCGTTCTTAGGGGTAGGCAGTAGGCAGATAACTAAATTGAGTTAGTGATTTTTAGTCGATTTTGCTAGGACTTTTGCTCTTTGACGTCTAAACGGCTGAACGGATTTTGATGAAATTTGGTATGGTGATAGATGATAACCTAGAAATGGTTATAGGCTATAAATAATCACGTCATCGTACTTAGGGGGTAGGAAGTAGGCAGAAAACTGAATTGAATTTGTGATTTTTTAATGGTTTTTGCTGGGAGTTTTGCTCTATCATGCCTAAACGGCTGAACGGATTTTGATGAAATTTATTTAGGTGATAGATAGTAACCTAGAAAAAGATACAGGCTATTAATATTCATGCTATCGTACTTAAGGCGTAGGCAGTAGGCAGAAAACTAATAAAGTTAGTGATTTTTAATCATTTGTTTTAAAAAGTTTACCTTAACGTCTGAACAGATTTTTATAAGACTTGGTTAATTTAAAAATAGGATTCTAGACACGGACACAGGCTACTTTTTACGGCGGGAAAATTCCTCATTTCTGCGGAAATCTAGCGTGATCGTGTCAAGAAGTCGTTTTTCTTTACTGTTAACTGTTACGATTACTCTAATAATTTCTTAAGTAGGTACACCTAAATTATACACCTATAGAATCCCTGGAATGTCTTCTTTCCATTATTGGAAACCGCATAGTTATTGATATAGTACTTTTTGAGATCCTAGGTAACAAACACATTTTGGGCGCCCTTCGCAACTTCATTTTATACTATGTATAGAAAATAATAATTAAAAAGTTGAGATCGCACAATATATTTTTTTTAACATTTTTTTATATACTATTCTAAACACATTTCAAAACTTGATATAAAGATTCATCGACTGGCCCTGGATTCCGAGGTATAAACCTTAAGGCGCTCCACTAAGACAATACTATATTTTTCTTGACTACGATGATGGCCTGGAGAAGCCTTGTCATCATCAACGGTCTAACGTGGCAGCAAATGGCTCTCACCCATAAATTGTAGCGAATGTCGATTGGGTAAGCTTTTACACGTGGCAATGTCGATCCTCAACCTCATTTTTTGTTGCTCGATATTCAATTATTCAAATGATACCAGAAACGAGCGAAATATTCTTGACAAGTAATTTATTATTTTCATCAAATAATAAAGTAGACGCGTACCCCAGAGACGTATTTTAAAAAAAAATTACGATTATACATCCTAGCGTATTTCATCATCATCATCAGCCAATATAGGGCGATAAGGCCTTAGTCGACCACGCTGGGTGCTGGTTGGTCGACTACACAACCTTAGAATTTCTTCTTAGGTGTGCAGGTTTCCTCACGATGTTTTCCTTCACCGTTAAAGCGTCGAATGATGGTAAATATGAATTTTAAATTTGAAAAACACTTTGGTACCTGGCGGGGTTTGAACTGGCGACCTCTCGCATATTCTCTAGCGTATTTATCGAAATAGTTATTAAATACAAACAAGATCTAAAACATTTCAGCTTAATTAAGGTATTTATTTTGCCCTTAAAAGCACCGGGGTTATTATTGGGTAATTTGGAATACAGCCCTTTAATTTTATTATAACTGGCTTAAGGGGAGACCCTTGGTTAACCTAAATTACTACGTAATCGTTTTATAGGGTTAGATTGCAAGTGCTAATGCTTAATGAGATCATTAAATTGACATTAACTTGGCCTGTCTAGTTCTGCCTCTGACTTAGAAGCCTCTTGAGGTATAGTTAATTAGTGACATGTTAACTAATCTACACTGTATAGTTGGCGAATGTATTGTTCAGGGTACAATCATTAATCAAAGCCAAATTTAGGCTATTTTCTATCTGAATTAACCTTTCTGTAAGGTCGTGTAGTAAGTGTTTGGTTTTGATTAGAAATATAATTATTTTAAGCATTAAAACGTGATTAATTTTTAGCTTTTTCTGCTCTAGACTAGACTATCTTTTTAACGAATTTTATTCAAATAGTTTAGCCGTTACATTCATACATGGACTGCCTTAAAACGTAACAAAATTTATAAATGAAACAGAAAATTAATACTATAATTGTATTTGCTAAAAACATGGCTACATACAGTTGTTACATTTTAAAGTGATCAGCATATTTCAGTAAATTTGGCATGCAACAAAAGATACTTCTTCTTCTTATCGTATGGTTAATGAACAACCTTGCGTCAGAGTTTTTAAACCGCCGCCCGTAGGCCTCTGACATGGCTTCACACACCGTTGAAAAATATCTCAGGTGTGCTGGTATCCTCACGATGTTTTCCTTCACCGTTAAAGCGTCGAATGATGGTACATATGAATTTCAAATTTGAAAAACACATAGGTACCAGGTGGGGTTTGAACTGGCGACCTGTCGCATGGCAAGCAACGACCTTAACCAGTCGGCCATCGACGCTTTTTAAAAAAATATACTAAATGAAAATAAATCCTCATCCATGTGTAATACAAATTATACATAAATTTTGAAGTTAAATACTTGTTACCAAATAACCTGATGTTTGAGACCTCAGGATGCCCATGACAAGAATAGAACCTCAGCTGAGTAGCAGCAGAGGAAAAGTAAAAAAAAATACGTATCTGTAAATGTGTCTTAAACAGAAAAAAAACGCCACCTCACTCGAACTTTACGATTACGTTAAAACCCTAGCTTTTGGCACGGAAAAGATCAGATTAAAACGCCAAGCAGACAGTGCCTAGTTTGGCAAATTTCAGTGAGAACATAAACACCTCCACGGAATTACAACACAATTCAACCAGACGTTTAGTACGTGCTCTCGTATGAAAATCGAGCTCCACCGGCTGCTATGAATTTTATGATAATGAATATTGCTAACCGTACTTCCCCTATCCTGTTAGGACTAGAATAAAACCATTATTTTTTAAATGGAACGCGGCTAGCGGGATTGGCGATTACCTTAATATTACTTTACGGTATATGTTCGGTTCATTTGTTCTTTTTAACGCAATGTTTGGATATTGGAATTCTTTTTTGTTGACAGTTACTTTTATTACAATTCTATTATAATCCATGGACCTGGTCAAAGAGGGGGTGTGGGCCATCTGTCGTACTTTCACGCTAAAACACTGAACTGATTTTAAAGAAATTCCGCTCATTGATAGTCTTGAGACAGAGAAAAGCCTAATCTTTAATCGACCTTGCTATTATTTTAAAACCCTTTTTTCTCACTGATAAACGATGATGGCTTGGAGTAGCCTCGTCATCATCACCGGACTTGCGGGCTGATGATGGCTCTCACCCCTAAAACAAAAACCCCGTTTTACGCGATAAACATCTACCCGACGAGTATTCGATTTTATTTCAACCAATCACAGAATCATTAAGAACAGAAGATTAGATGACGCCTACTATTAACATTGTCGTCAGGACTTATTTGGAACCACAGTTGGGAGTCTAGCCCAATACTTGGAAAGCATGTCAAGCGGCTGATCTCACACCGGACATGTCGGAACACCGCCTTACCGAACTAAGCCGTCTTAGTGACCGAGCACAGGACTTAGTAAAGGCATCTGAGGTAAAGGTCTGTATGTTTTTTGCTTGAAAAGTTCAGCGTTTTTTCGAACTAAAGGATATGAGAATGTTGGTTACTTTGTTCTTTGGCTTTCGTACCCAATAATCATAAAGTGAACCCATCTTCGTTGTCTTCGCTGACGAAGACTTCCCAGTCTGACCGTACCTGTTACCAGGCTGTATCTCTAAAATTTTAAAATATATTTTTTTATCAGTAAACCAGTAATCTGGGCTGACCATCATCACGTATATACTTACGAAAGGGATAAGCGAAACTCGAAAGTACGCTAGAACATCTTTATTACTTAGGGCGTAGAGCTTCTTTAGCTTTAATAATAAATAAATGATAATTATTATCATTTCATGCTGCAAGGAGTACCTGATTATATCACATCAATGTCATCCTGTTTGACCTGACCTGACCTGACCTGATTATGTTCATTATCACATGAAGAACTATCGCTCCTCACGCTTTCGAGTTGGATGATTGTTTTTATTGAGAAACTAGCGGCCCGTCCCGGCTTTGCACGGGGGACTTAAGATTTTTTCATAGTTTAACGTTTTATTATTAAATTATTAACTTAGAAGTCCCGTCGCCAAAATGACATAACTTTGGAGCAAACATCTAAATCATTAAAACGATTGTTATGGGTAAACTATAAAAGGTTAAGATGGACAATTCATCCATAGAGCATTTTTGTACTTAACTATGTATATGCTCAGCGCATGCCACGAAAGGCCTCAGAAACGATACTTTTCCCCGTTTTTGAAACATTTTCGGTTACTGCTCCTCAACTATAGTACCTAGCGTGATATTATATAGCTTACGTTACTTCTGAATAATGCAGCTTTCTAATAATGAAAAAATTATTGCAATCGGTCCAGTCGTTTTTGAGTTTATTCATTACAAACATACAAAAATACAAATCTTTCCTCTTTATAATATTAGTGTAGATTGTTTGTTTTTTTTTCACGAAATAACTAGCATAATTTGATAGTACTACCAAATCGTTCTGATACGGGAAAACAGACACTAAAATTTCACGGTGTAACTAATCCTCTATACTAATTCCTCCAGATAAGCCATTATTGGATCAGATCTGGATAACTACATTAAATATTGACTGGTGTGCGTCCAGTCATACGTTAGAGCTGACACCTAGCTCCGTTGGGTATTGCATAAATTTGTATCTAGATCGGAAATAGGTCATGCGGTAATACCTAGTAGTACTACAAATATGTAGGTGTTATATTTTTACTGAGCATGATTTTTAAACCTTTGCGAGTAGAGTAATGAAATAAATTTTAATTAATTAACACAATATAACATTTGGACAACAAACATAACTCCCTAATAGCAAGGTTAGTAAAATAAGCCAATGTCCTTTCGTAGTCCCTATACTAACTAAATACCTGAGGAGAATGGGCTCTTTTCATGATTACCATTAGTTATTATAGTCTCAATTCGTTGAAGGGAAAAAATATAAATCGTTGTATAAACAACAAAGTTGTCAATTCTTGATTCTTAAACAAATGATTTCCTTATTAATAGCTTTTTATTTTAAATGAAAGAATTGTCTATAATAGTCTAATACTAATAGCAAATGTTATAGCGTGAAAGCGCCACAGACAGAAATAGTTACTTTCGCATTCATATTATTCAAGATCTCAATCGAAAATCTCAATGAAAACTGTAATTAAGGGAGCTCACATGTTTTTGTTCAAGCGAACTCCAACTCCTATTCAAATCGATTCTGTATGGAACTTCAATACGAGTCCAACCCTTCACCTTGTTAAAAGTTAGCAAAAGGGCTGATAAAGATGTTCCTAATTGGCATTCAAACAAAAGTATTAATTGAGAATACTATTGAGCTCTCTAAAGTTCTCCGAATCAATTCCCCGTTTCACCGCAAATAACCTTTTATCAAGTTTTGCATTCACTCGAGCCATTTTAAATAGATCGTTGAAATAAATTTAGTTTATTGTGAGAGATTTTTGTATTCAAATATTGGGAACAGCTTACTTTTGTCAGCTAAAGATGAATCACAATTGTTCTATTTTGGATTGCTTTGAGAATAGAATAGAATAGAATACACCTATTTGCATTCTTCCTTTGCTTTGTCTAGAGATCTATTTTCTCTTTTGTCAATGAGGCTTAAATTAAAATCTCCATTATCATTATTTCATACAGCTTTCCGCGCGCGACTCCGTCCGCGTGGAAACCCAATTCCCGCAGGAATTCCAAATTTTGTATTTTTGCACGATCCTATCCATTTTTGAAAAAATAAAAGATTGCCGTAAAGTTATAACATAAGTTCTGTAAATATTTATTCGTAAACTAGTGATTCCGGTGAACTTACATCCAATACTCTGAATTTTCTTATTTTTTTCTTTCATAAGAACCTTCGCCCGACAATAACGAACACAACAAAAAAGAATTAACGAAACCGGATCAGCTGCTATCATAAAAATGGATCTGTCACTTTTTTAGATATAAAATGACAGATTCCTTTTTTCATAACAAAACATAATATGGCCGTAAATATTCGAAACAATGACAAAGCTAATACACGCGCTCGCGAAAAGAAAATCCCGAACGTTACATAAAATCCGGTGATAAAGACAAAAACAGTTACAAAGTTATTCTTTTTGTTCTTGTCCTCGTCTGATTTGAGGCTCTACGGGTCACTTGGGTGCCACTTACATAAAGGTGGACCCCGGGACATGCTTGGTGATATCGCGCAAAACATTGTTTTACGTCGAAGATTTGGATGGAGAAATACGTGAATAAAAATAAGGTATCCGCGAAATTTCGTGGAAGGACTTATAGGCTGATAATGATAAGCTATTCTGGCCATGGCCAGATATCATGATAGACGATTAAATAGGAGGTTTTCCAACGCGTGGAAGTACCTATTATAGTGCACAAATGTATAAGTGCTGTCTTTACTCCCTCACTTTCATAGGTGAGACGGCATGAAGCAAGCGTTACAATAAAAAAAAGACTCATAACGTCACCATTAAAAAGATTATTTTTATCATTACGTTTCAAAAGTGTTTAAATATTCACCGTACACAATGCAAACTACCCAGATCATCTTGTCGCGTTATATAAATTTATCGGTATCGTTGCGTTAGATATCAAATCCAGCTTAACCAGCTCTTGACTGTTTTCAAAATTATGGTGTTTGATTTGTTCTCGTTATTTTTTTCCTAACTGACTATGATGATGGCTTGGGGTAGCCTTGTCATCATCACCGAACTTGCGGGTGAGGTGATTTCACATCTAAGTTTGCTCTCATCAACTAAACGATTACACAACACTCAGTACATTACAGTATATTTGTGTATAAAAAATGTTTCTGATATCCGTAGCAAAATCGCTTAAACTTACTTCGGAATCTATACTAATATTATAAAGCTGAAGAGTTTGTTTGTTTGTTTGTTTGTTTGTTTGAACGCGCTAATCTCAGGAACTACTGGTTCGATTTAAAAAAATCTTTTGCTTTGTATAGACCATTTATCGAGGAAGGCTTTAGGCTATTTAACATCACGCTGCACGCCGCACGCACCAATAGGAGAAAAGATACAATGGGAAATGTGTAAAAACGGGGGAAACGCGAACGAAGTCGCTGGCACAGCTAGTCAGTAATATTTTGAGATACTTATTGAAGTCTTGCCCGTGACCATGAGTGCTGTAAAGAGCTCGAAACGTAACTCAAAATCAATGTTTAGAATATCAATACACGCGAGCTTAATCCGTAAAATTAGTTTTTTTTCTTCAATACCTATTTTATTTCAAGGGCTTGTTTGTTTCGCCCAACAACGATCTATTTTACTGAATAATATACTGATCACATCGATGTGTTGAAGACCCGGCCCCTGGGTCTCAGGAGACCCTCTCATCGTCTTATTGCTGAGAGTTTTTCCATCAAATCGGTGCCCTTTTTGTCCGGATCTGTTTGAGAATTGTGCCCCAAGAACAATGGAAGTATCTCGTGCGTACAAATCGTCCTCCTGTTACACAGAATGTTGTCATTTTATTACAAGCTTTTATTAACTAGCATACGATTTGACTGGCTCGGTGGAACAGTGGTTAGTGACCCTGGCTGGCGGTTCCAAGAGTCGTGGGTTCGATTCCCACTCGGGACAAATATTTGTGTGATGAACATCGGTGTTTGTTCCGTGTCTGGGTGTGATTATGTATTTAAAAATATATATGTATGTATATCAATCTCTGACGCCCATAGTACAAGCTCTGCTTAGTTTGGTGTCAGATGACCGTGTGTGGAAATGTCCCAGATATTTATTTATTTATACGTATAAAAAAATAAACAATGTATTTTTCATTTATACTGTTCTACTACGCGGGAGGTCTCTGGATGAGACTGGCGCAGGACCGAAGTGCATAGCGTTCTACGGAGGAGGCCATACCCTGCAGTGGGATATTATAAGAGGCTGATGATGATGATGACTGTTCTATTGTGAATTTTATTTACCTAAGTTTAAAAATATATATTACAGCAGTCTCATTCCGTACAAGATTTAAACGAACGTAAACGAATTTTGATAACATATGTAAATTTAAAATTTTTAAGTGCTAAAGCTTGCACTAGCTGTAATAATATTTAGAAAAACGGAAAAAATTCAACTGCCTCACCGCGGCCCGGGGATTCGAACACCCGTCCTTCCGGGAATCGCGCCCAGACGTGCATTACCATCACACCAGACCAGCAGCTATTAATTGAAGCCGTCGAATTTTTCCGTATATGACCTGTTAGCCACAGGTGGCGCCATCTACTATCAGTGATACACACTGACAGCCGTAGACATCTCGTTACAGAAATGTAAACTACAGAAAATGATGACACACTGGCAATTAATGTAAATTTAAAATTTTTAAGTGCTAAAGCTTGCACTAGCTGTAATAATATTTAGAAAAACGGAAAAAATTCAACTGCCTCACCGCGGCCCGGGGATTCGAACACCCGTCCTTCTGGGAATCGCGCCCAGACGTGCATTACCATCACACCAGACCAGCAGCTATTAATTGAAGCCGTCGAATTTTTCCCGTATATGACCTGTTAGCCACAGGTGGCGCCATCTACTATCAGTGATACACACTGACAGCCGTAGACATCTCGTTACAGAAATGTAAACTACAGAAAATGATGACACACTGGCAATTAATGTAAATTTAAAATTTTTAAGTGCTAAAGCTTGCACTAGCTGTAATAATATTTAGAAAAACGGAAAAAATTCAACTGCCTCACCGTGGCCCGGGGATTCGAACACCCGTCCTTCCGGGATTTTTTTCCGTTATTCTAAATATTATTACAGCTAGGGCAAACTTTAGCACTTAAAAAATTTAAATTTACATTAATTGCCAGTGTGTCATCATTTTCTGTAGTTTACATTTCTGTAACGAGATGTCTACGGCTGTCAGTGTGTATCACTGATAGTAGATGGCGCCACCTGTGGCTAACAGGTCATATACGGGAAAAATTCGACGGCTTCAATTAATAGCTGCTGGTCTGGTGTGATGGTAATGCACGTCTGGGCGCGATTCCCGGAAGGACGGGTGTTCGAATCCCCGGGCCGCGGTGAGGCAGTTGAATTTTTTCCGTTTTTCTAAATATTATTACAGCTAGTGCAAGCCTTAGCACTTAAAAATTTTAAATTTACATTAATTGCCAGTGTGTCATCATTTTCTGTAGTTTACATTTCTGTAACGAGATGTCTACGGCTGTCAGTGTGTATCACTGATAGTAGATGGCGCCACCTGTGGCTAACAGGTCATATACGGGAAAAATTCGACGGCTTCAATTAATAGCTGCTGGTCTGGTGTGATGGTAATGCACGTCTGGGCGCGATTCCCGGAAGGACGGGTGTTCGAATCCCCGGGCCGCGGTGAGGCAGTTGAATTTTTCCGTTTTTCTAAATATTATTACAGCTAGTGCAAGCTTTAGCACTTAAAAATTTTAAATTTACATTAATTGCCAGTGTGTCATCATTTTCTGTAGTTTACATTTCTGTAACGAGATGTCTACGGCTGTCAGTGTGTATCACTGATAGTAGATGGCGCCACCTGTGGCTAACAGGTCATATACGGGAAAAATTCGACGGCTTCAATTAATAGCTGCTGGTCTGGTGTGATGGTAATGCACGTCTGGGCGCGATTCCCGGAAGGACGGGTGTTCGAATCCCCGGGCCGCGGTGAGGCAGTTGGATAACATAATTTTGAATACATTAATTACTTGAGAATGCCGCTGGACAAACGATTTCTGGAGTGGAGACCGTAGTATGGGACGCCCTCAGGGTAGGTAGAGTGATGATCTGCTCAAGACAGCTGTAGGAGTTGGATGCGAGTTGTCAAGGATAGGCGGAAGTGGCATGCATTTGGGGAGGCCTACGTCCAACAGTGGATAATGTAATAGGCTGATGACATGATAATGGAAGATTCTTATCATTATTACCATTTAAAGTATTCGATTATGTCATTTACAAAACTATAAGTTATTTTAAATGGAAAAAGCTTGTACCTTAAGCTTTTTTATTAAAAAAGTCCCGCTTCTGTGTGACAGCTACCCTTCTATATTCCACCTGAATATTTCAAAACAAAATTGTGATAAACCTTTATTGGCGCCCTGAGTCGAGCTTTGTTCCGTCCTTTGTCCACGGGAATTATTCTATACTTTCCGCCATACAAAAGCTTAAATAATGACAATTAGATCTTTCACAGCGATGCTTCCTACTGATTCACGCTTAAGATTGAATAGAATTTTCGCATTGGAATCATTTTTTTATTCGTCATTCTTTCTTCGCCTCATCTTATACTCTTGACACTGGTTACTTTATATAATATCAATAAAAGTATCTGTTTGTCAATTGCATGTTCACCCCAAATCTACTGTCATGTAGGTACCAATTGTAATGAATTCTGCCAATGACATGAAATCGTTATTATAACACATAAATGATTTGAATGCACCTTATGAACACCTTGATTAGGGCATAATGTATGGCAGGTGGAGTGTAATACAATTTTCACAGAACGTTAAGCAATTAATTAGGTCAATTATTTATGATCGATTAATTCATTACACTATAATCGCTCATTTCTCGGAAGACTGACTAATAAATTAAGGGTAAATCTGGACATAGTTGGGCATTGAGTTGTGAATCGTCGATAGTATACCTATACCTACTCAGACTGCCTCGTTGGTCTATTGGTAGCAAGCGCTGCGTAAGGACCGAGACGTCCCCGGTTCGAGTCCGTAGTCGGGCAAAACATGTGTGATATTTTCTGTAAAGAATTACTCAGCCCGGTCTCAGGAAGTTGGCGGTTGCACGCTCGTGCCTCTGAAAGCATTAAGCCGGTGGTCCTGCGCCCGATCTCTCATCGGTCATGTCGTATTGTCGTCTCACCAAACTATTTAGAGAGTAAGGGAACAGAGAGCGCACTTGTGTTTGCGCGAATACTTGTGCGCTATAACATGTCCTGCGGATTTTGGCTGATCTTAATTAAGATCGGCCGCCATGGCTGAAATCGATCGGAGGCCTTATCATATACCTACTCAGCTAGTAGTTTTTTTAGACCTTACTGGGATTATATGAGGGAGCTTGATGGCTTGGGGCTGGAAAGAGGAACTTAACCTCTTGGTATGGGTCACGTGCCTGGATGGTATGTAGATGGCAAGGCTGACCAGCAGATGTTGTTTGGGGGTGGAATGGGGAGGGAGGGACAAGTTGAAATAAATCTCTTCTTACCACACGGTCCCTTGTGTGTCTTGGATGTGTATCCAAGATAACCTCACTTCTCATGACGGTAAGTGGCCGTGAGGTCAAAATATGAGTACAGAAGAATCTCACTTGACATGACTTTGCTTTTCGATATTATTAATAACCATATAGATTGCCCTGACTTGGTTTCTAAAGTTATGTACAATACTCCAAAATATCGTACACGGCACACATATTTATTCAACCATCCGGTACGTCATACTAATTACTCGACAAATGCAGTCATGCTTCGTTTAGCACGCACATACAATGATTTATTTAGTGACATTGATTTGTTTTTATCAAAAAGATGCAAACTAAAAAGAGATGTGTTTGACATTCTTAAAGAACGCATATATTAGGTCATATATATAACGTACATAATAATAATTATTAGCTCGTTTGTTTAATATTAATAACTATATTGTATATATTTATTTCTTTATTATTCACAAATATATATATTACTTACAAGATGCAAGTATTGCAAGAATTTCATATACAATTATTATTATTTATTTATTTTTTCTAAAATTTCCCCTTTTCTACCTAATGGGTTGGCAATTTGTTCGAATCTGAAGTAAAAGATCTTGACGACTACTAATCGCTTTTATAATTTTGTATAAATTTCATATTTTATATCCAATAACATAATGTTAATTTTTTTTTAAGGAAAGCCTGTTATTGGCCTTATTATATTATGTATCATTTCATGGTTTATTGTTTGCATAGACGCTGTTGGTTTTCGCAATAAATAAATAAATAAAAAATAAATGAGTTCAACCAGAACAATAGAACCTAAAGTGCTTCGCAACGTCCTTGCAGAAATGCCGTTTTACGCCCCGCCGAAGAAATCCAGGATTGTATGACTGAAGATAAAGCCAATGAGGGTTTTCGAGTATGATTCACTACGTAAGTGTGAGATGGAACTGCAGCATGATTGGTTAGTTTTGACGTGACATTGACAGTCATGTCAATATTCATCAAACAGGCAGCAGTAGATTTCTCATACGCAAAAACCCATATTGTGTCTTCACTGTAAAGATGATGATATTATGATGCAATTTTACTCCATTTAACCATTCTTTTCATGTTGCTTTTATACTTAGGTACATTACTTATCTTATGCTCAGTCATACATAACCATAAAAGTACCTTGTATGGTTGGCTCAGCAGAATGGAAGGAAGGGAGATATTAAATAACACCATATACGAATGTTAGTCATTTTACGATTTCTTTACGACTCCGTGACAGCGCATATGCGTATAAAATATGCGGATGTGGCAAATGATGGGTTTTTATATATATGTATATCTCCCAAATTTATATGCAATATTTTGTCACTTTGCATCACTCGAATGAAAGTCATTTGAACCACCTCACTCAGTTTGTACGTGGTATATGGGTTGTACTAATGGAACAAGGAGATACTTACCTTTAACAACAAAATAACGTTTAGATATGAATTTGATTGTAAATTAATGCATCATTTGGTACTTTATTATTATTATTATCATAATAATTATGGTCAAATCTTAAAGAAAGGTCAAATCAAAAGTACCCGTAATCGACGAGCGTGCATGAAGAGGTTGATGAATGTGGATGAATCGAAAGTGGTGTGCCAGGACCGTAGCACATGGCAGGACGTGATCTCTATGTATTATGATGCGTTTGGTAGTGGAACTACCTTGCGCCAAAAGACATGGGTATTAAAACATATTTGAGTGATGAACATCAGTCTAATATGTTTATCAGTGCTTGTTCAGTGTCTGGGTGTGTTATTTATATATTGAAACTAGCTATGTCCACGACTTTGTCCGCGTGGAATAGTCATTTACGCGGTTCAGATTTTTTCATACAAAAGCTTTATCCCGCTAACTTCCGTTCCCGTGGGAATTTTGCAATATCCTGTTTCAACTAAGCTTTAAGTTTACTAAGGTACCTACATGCCAAATTTCGTCTAACTAAAGCGGTTTAGATTTATGTGCGTTACCCACACTATTGTTTTTATGTTTGTAAGATAAATGCAAAAATAACTTTATCATGATTCAATATATGTGAAAAATAATGAAGGCAAGAATGAAATTTTAACTAAATATATTTACAACTAGGTACATGTTTACATTAAATTTAGTTAACATATTGAGAGGGCGTTTTGCTTTACATTACGCGTGAATTATTAAGTAAGCTCACGAAATATCACTGCGTTACCATATCAAATGGGATGTGTCCGTCTGTCCGTGCCAACGCTAAATCAAAGTAACTTCTCCCTTTAACGGAGCAACGATTGTATAAAAATTTCCTTGACTGTCAGTGGCAACTTTTCTCACGCTTTCAGTCGATCCGTCAAGTTTGGAAGTAACTATCTCACTGAGATTATTGGCTTCGAGTATAGTTTGTATCTTGATGCGTCGAACACTTTGAGAAAATATATAATACAGGTCACGTCACGGAAACACTTACTAAAGAGTATTCAGTTTGGTTTTCGTTACTCGAAAGATAGAAAAAATATTTAAAATAATGTACTTTAGTATACATATATAATACATCATAACACATACATGTACAGTAATGTACACTGTACAATATATTTAGTACATACACACAGAACGCAGATCATAATAATACCACACCAATGAGAAAATATAAAGCTACTGAAAATGGTTGCCAATCAGCTTGTGCCACATTGACAGAGAGGGGTGTTAATCAGGCAAGCTGTTACGCTAATACTACTGAATCTGTTTTTAAACAAATGGTACTTCGGTACAGTAGTATAATAGCCTGAGAAATGAAATGAAAAAATTATTGGACGCTTCAACGGTGAAGGAAAACATCGTGAGGAAACCTGCACACCTGCGAAGAAATTCTTAGATTGTAGTCGACCAACCCGCACTTGGCCAGCTTGGTTCACTAAGGCCTTATCGCCCTAGTTTAGGGTAGGCCCCTGTCCCAGCAGTGGGGACGTATATGGGCTGCTGATGATAGGACCGTTTTTAAGTAACGCTGACCCTCCATACAAAAATCTATCGGCGTCGAAGATTAGAGCGTCGTCTTTTAGTCAGCGCGACTTTTAAACCAGCCTTACTTTTTAACCAACTACGGAATATAGGAGTAATGTTTTCCGGTATTAACGACTCCACGCAGATTGAATTCCGCGCGAAAGCTAGCTCTGCGACCCGGAGGCGAGTGCTGGCTTCCTTTGTAACATACAAACTACCTACTCGTCAGTGCCGCTCTCTAGTGTGGCTGAACCGAGATACACGACACATCAACTACACTTTCAACACTAATGGTTTAACATCTTAAATTTCAGTTGTATTACTTATGCGTTATTTTCATACAGCAAAATTGTAACTTTGTTTCTATCAGTGATGACCTGTTAAATTAAGAATAGGCTTAAGTATCAAAACAATTAGTTTTTATGTCCGTATATCCAGCAGGACCTTATAAACAAACATTCACTTCCGTAATAAATAGTACCTTAGTAGATATACTACTTAATTTTCCAAATCATGTGAACCCTATTCTAGGCAGAGGGTGATATTCCCACCAAAACTTGAACCTTAATTACTTCGCATAAGGTCGAAACCAAAGATAATTTTGAATTTTCTGTGTCGGTTTATGGGTCAAATGTAATTGTGTCGTCGTATGTTACCTCAGGAGGAGTAGAATTAGTGATAAATGCGATATTTTGCTCAGCACTAACAAACAATATTGGAGGTTACCAAGAAATAAAGTCAAGTATTAATCAAATTCATACACTAACCTCAGGCAGCTCCCGGGTGAGAAGCTTCCGAGGAACTTGTGCGAACTTGAATATTCCATCACACAGAAACGGAAGAAGTCGGTAGTTGCATCTTTTGTGTACATTCGCAACTTTTACAGTTCTTAGACTTCTTCTAGAACTTTTATGTGTGGCTACAGTGAGGAATTTGAATAATAACAATATTATACGTTTGGTGTACGGGATTAAATTATATTAAAGCATTTTTATTAGATTAGGTTTCCGTCCGGTTGCCAGTTGGACGTTAATGTATGTACGACACTGTTGTCGAAGACTTTCCTACTACTTTAACTGTTGACTTTTTCTTTATGTTGGCGTAAATACGGCGACAATAACTTTCAAAATAATGAAGTTCTAATTTTATTTATTGATAAAATGGTAAGTTATTTTGGTTTTGATTTTTTTGTTTGATCCGGTTTTATAAGCAGGTGGTGACGAGCAGACGATAAAACCAAAAAATACCGAAGACGCAAGTTTAAATGATAATATATGTTGATTAGGAAGATGCTTAATATTTGTTACGAACTTTACATGTAGTAGGTAAGTGTCCAACCGTAGGAATACTTTTAGGCTGATTTTAGAGCCGCGGTGACAACACGCCGATCTTCAGTATTCTTCTTATCGTATGGTTGATGACAACCTGGTGTCAGAATTTAGACCGCCCGTAGGCCTCTGACATGGCTTCACACACCGTTGAAAAATCTCTCAGGTGTGCTGGTTTCCTCACGTTTTCCTTCACCAATAAAGCGTCGAATGATGGTACATATGAATTTCAAATTTGAAGAACACATTGGTACCTGGCTGATCTTCAGTGCCGATAGATTTTTGTATCGGGCGTCGGCGCCGACCGGTCAGCGTTACTTACAAACGGTCCCTATATCTCTATGCATACTGGACCTTCAGTGCTGACGGTCAGCGTCCGATCAGCGCCTCTCTAAAATCAGCCTTAGATGCCATATACACCTAATAAAACAATGTACCTACTTAGATACTTTTTTCTACCAACTTCAACAATGAATCAAACGTAACCAAAACTTTCAAAACAACTCGCCTAATAGTACGTAAGTAAAATTCAAAAATGGTGCCAACATCCATTTCGGGTTGCAGGCCATTAATAATACGAATTAAGAAAGTTTTCGACTAGGAAAAATGTATTTGGATTCTTTATTGTAGGCGAAAGAATTGGACCGGAGCCCAATAGTTTTAAATTTAAGGCACTGAAAAGCGCTCCTGTAATTTTTAAGAGTGCTATTGAATATCTAATGTGAGTTACGTACGTTGTAATATGCTAGCATATTGGCCGAGGTTTTGTGTGAACACGTCTTTGGCATTGTGTCAAAAGATTTTAAGATAGTTTTTTTGAAGTAAATAATATGAATGCAATTAATTGATTTTGTAAGGCTTAATTTTTTTAAGTATTTATACTCGCCTTGTAAGTATCCTTTGTATTAAAAAAAATATGACGAATGTCATAATAACTTTTACATTCTTCATATATTTTTTTTAAATTCAAATCTCAGTTACTTTTTTGAAGTTTTGAACTTGACCCCAAGTATCAAATTGGAGTTAGAAGTTTCCGCGCGTGTTAGTTTTAAGGCTCTACACTACAATCCTGCGCATTTCTAAATATATTTTTTATTACTTTGTTTTTTCTTTTTAAGATGTACCTTATAAATAGTAAAATTATTCAGTTCCAATCTCATTACTTTTCCCAGAAATATCTAAATATCTGGCTAGTATTATATACTATTGGAATGTCTCCAATAAAAATTCTAAATCTCTCAATGATTGGAATAAGTGAACTGTTTTATTTAAATAGGTAGACATAATAACAACTTTTTCTGTACCTACGACAAAAAGAGCTTTTAAAGGTCAAAAGAGCTATCTAACACATTCAAAGTGTTTCCAATATCGTCCCAATAAAGGCGAACACATCGTCTAGTTGATCCGTTCAACAAAAGTTTGCTGCTTGAATTTTTCGCTTCGCTAAACGAAACATGTAAAAGGGTGACGATAGAAATGTTTCTGTGTACATAAATAACTTGTTATGTCTGGAGAAATGGTGATAAAAAAATACTGTTCGTTTAGTTGAGACTGGGTCGATGGACAATTTAGTTCAGACGCTAAAATAAGTTCTAGATGATGATGGTGGGTATTTCGATCCATAAGGCATTATCCATTAATTTTTACCATTTCTTTGTGAGTACACTAGGTACTTAATTCGTAGTTTTATAGGAGTAGGTCGAATTTCATCCCCTAACGAGTCCAGTAAATCTTGTCTATTGAAAAAATCTGAGAATAAAAGAGATAAAGAACCAGTTCTTTTCGCCCTAATTGTTTCTGGTTTTCATTAAAATTCAAATGAGAATACATTGTTCAATCAGTTTTAATGAGGGCGTTAAACAGCCATTAGGGACGTACAAATCACCTTAACGCATTCCGAACACCAATGATAATATTTCTAACTCCACTTAATGTTAGGGTGGGGATTAAATTTGGGAAAAATTGGCCAATTCCGTGGTAGCCTTCTGTACGGCGCACAATGCGTCATTTTTATGGCTATCCCCATAACTCGTGGTAACCAAATATTTGTATTGTGCGGACGAGTTACGCTTTTTTGGAGATTTACGACAGTTTTATGCCGTGTACAGCTGTTGGGCCCGGATAAATGCATGTGATAAGTTCTTTAGCCGTTTGATTTATTGTTAACAAAGGTGTTGAGAGAACATTGCCACCTAACTTTTTCAGCGATTGTGTTAGTACGGGGTTGTAACTCGTTTGGTAAAAAACGTTCGGTCTAATTTCAACTGATGTCGTGTAACACTTTACACTTTGGTCACTACCAATAACTTGGACATGTCCTGTTTTTGACCTTATCTCGCCCAATACCTCGTCCACATACAGTTAAAGCCAAACTAACCTCGCATCTGGAAACCTATTGTCTTTCCAGGTTCATAATATAAGAATGAACCATTGAATGTGTTGCTAAGCGATAACATGGAGAACAGCTTAGCTGACTTTGCTATTATTTAAATGATTATTGTCAGAAAAAGGTTCTATAATAAGAAATAGAATAAAAAAATAAGAATTCGCTGTACGAAGTTGGCCGGGACTACTAGTATCCAATACAAATGTCAAAGATGGAATGTACAATAAGGTCAGATGGTTATGATTACTGTCATTACCCTTGCTACAGTGCCGAAATATGGGGAGCTTAATAATAAGGAAATATGGGAAATATCCTGGGTAAATTAAGTTTTTCTAATGTGTTTAACCATGCCAGTATAAGTTGTAATACATTTTCTTAATTATCCTAATTCATTGTGGTTTGTCCAAAGAGTCAATAGTTTCACACTAATATCGCATATGACAAGTAAACTAATTACAAGTTGGATAATTTCCCACCCACCATGGTCGTTGGTGTCACATCTAACTCAACACTTAAGTGTCGAAGTTATCACATAAACAAATGTAACAGAGATGTTCGTATTCGTAACAATTAGTTTTATGGCCAAATAGTTCGCGTGGCAACCGTTTGGACTATCAAACTTCATGTCAATGCTATATAAATTATTTACAACTGACTGACACGATGGTCTATTGGTGGTAAGCGCTGAACAAAGTTTGCTGAAAGTTCTTAGGTTTGAGTCCGGGGTCAAACTGCTTAACATCTTAGTTACATTTATTTGAATGGCGGGAAGCATACACTTATACAATATAACAGTTTTTTTTTATATCCGTAGAACAAGCATAAAGTCCTTTATCTCGGAACAAAAAGTATCTCTGATATTTTAAAGACCTCCTGTGAAAATATTTGTGGCAATGTCGCATTACTGTTTTCTCGATAATGCAATATCGTTTGCTATAATTATGTTAAAAGTGATTTGTTTTGCGTTTGTTTAGTTGACAAAATAAATAAATAAATAATAACCAATAGCATTAGAGGTCGTGTCTCCAGCAAAGACATGTTATCACTAATAAAAATTAGCAAATATATTTGCTATCCCACTCCTCTAGAAACAGTTGCACAAAGTGACACCCTTTTAATTATTGTTGACGCAAAAATCTACTTGTACAAATTGAACCCAATTTACTAACGACCAATAAACCGGTATATTTCTCAAGTTCGCTAGTAACTAAATAGTTACCGGTAAAATTAGTTGATTGTATTATTTTCATTCAAGTTTGCTTGCGTAATGTTTTCGCATAATGGTAATAGTATTAAACCTAATTATTGAATGCGGTGTAAGTGTGCAATGAAAATAGACTAGATAAAATAAAATTATTGGATTAGAAATCGATAGTTTGATTAATGTAATAACTGTTTCAAACCTGTTTTATAAATTATCAGTATCGACATTAGTTAAACAAATGTCGCTTACCTTTATCTAAATAAGTCGTGACCTGCCTCGCTTTGCTTCAGGTTAATTTAATTAACATAAAAAAGTAAAAAATAAACTCCGCATAAAAATCCGTTGCGTAGTTTTAAAGATTAAGCATACATTGGGATTAAGGGACGGAGAAAGTGACTTCGTTTGCTATGTAGTGATGATGAACAAAAAATTTTGAATAATATTAACTGAAATTACTTGACTGTTGATGATACGTTACCTTTGTGTTGGGGACTGCTGACATTTTCCTCACACGAACGCAGCTTTTTAACAGACTTTTATGAATATCCTTATCTGCAGATTAAAATTTAGATGCACCTACCTTATTTCTTATATGGATTGATTTCCCGTCCTAATTTGTGTTTTAGGCCGTGAACGTAATCCAACTAAAGTTAAATTCGCAATAAAATATGACTACCAGTATTTTTACCTAATAATACAAATATAGCTGCTGTAAGTAAGCCTGTGTCATGATTTTCTTTGAACAACTAGAACCTAACTACAAAAAAACCACAAATAAGTTACTAAAATAAGTTACAAATTCATGCCGTTGGATCGGAATTGTACTAAAAAATTCATCATGGCTTCAATAGTACATTCAAAATCCAGAAGCGGCCGAGCTTAGCCAAAGTCTCCACTGAAGCTTTCGGCTTGTTGTGACATCGATCGCTTCCCACAGGATATCCGCTAAAAAATTCTATGACTAACAAATGCCATCCAAACCGCGGACCAATAAAAATATGATTCGCTCTCACTGCACAATGGTAACAACCAGTATTCACCCGAAAAAAACTCCGAAACTATCCCACTCTTTCTTTGTTTGGAACTCTCTTTCCGTACGCCAGTGCCAGACTTGGTAAACTTTCAGATGAAATGGGATAGTAGTGTTGGGAAAAGCACTATTTCTTCGTGATGGTAACTCAATTTTATTTCATGACACATTTTTTTAGAGTACGTCATAGTAACTATGCTGTTGTCAGTAGTCAATTTTCATATTGTTTAAATCTACGTTTGGCTACTAGCTTAAGTAAATGAAATGTATATTTGATTAATTTGTTTACGAGAGAAAAGAAAAATAGACACAAGCAACGATGATACCTATTTTTTTTACCTTCTGTGTTAATAAGATAGCATGTTAGTTTCGTACCTATAGTAAATCCAAAAATACGGGCGAATACTAAAACGGTAATTTGATGTCCAACTATGACGTAAAGTAGGTTCGAAATGAAAAGTATCACACTAATTTTGAATTTAAATGTCTAACATTTAATAATTTTAAAAACGGAAAACTTATTTGCTTTGATTTTGACCGGGGATTTGAACACCCGTCCTTCCAAGAATCGCGTCCAGACGTGGAATATTATAAAAAAAAATTACGTCAAACATTTGATTTATTTTCACTATTCGGTCTATTTATCTAATTTACCATGAGTCGACTAATATTAAAATAGTGCTTCGTAAAACTCATCTCAATGAAATGAGTTAAACCAATGAGTTGACGTGACACACCGCACGTTACCATCTCTATGGAATGGAAATATAAGCGCCCAATTTATTTTAGTTTCAACGTTTCTTTTTTGGCTAAGCCAATATAAATGTCGGATTAGGGACTCTGTGACAACCGCAAATAATACAAAAGTTATTGCCGTATTAGTGTTTTAATGGTAAGTTATGGTACTGTGGGTGAAATCTGTAAATATTGTCATATTTTTATGAAAAAAAAAATTGGCACGGATATAAATTGGGCTGTATCCTTTTTATAAATGTGGAATCAATGAAAGTGAAAGTCACTCCTAACAATAAGTTTATATCGTTATAACTTAGTATACTTAATCGCGGCATTGAAATAAAATAAGTAAGGCGCCCGACGGCGGCCGATCTCAATTGAGATCAGACAAGTGCGCAGGACACTGCATATAATGCACAAGTGCACTCGCATACACAAGTGCACTCTCTTTTCCCTTACTATCATAAATCGGTGAGATGGCAATCCGACACGACCGATGAGAGATCGAGCGCAGGACCACCGGCTTAACGTGCTATCCGAGACACGGGCGTTCAACCGCCAACTTCCTAACTCCGGGCTGAGTAATTTCATTACAGGAAAACACGCAAATATTGCCCGACCCCGGGACTCGAACCGGAGACCTCTCTGTCCTTACACAGCGCTTGCTACAAATAGACCGACGAGGCAGGTACCACCACAACCAGGGTTATAATATTATCTAATTAACCAAGAAGAACCTAATAAAAGATAAGATAAAAAGATAAGAAAGGTTTATTGACCAAAAAAGTACAGAGATAAAAAAAAAACATAGAACACAACATGGTACATGATTTTGTGGTCAATTAGGTCCCAGCCTCAACATTATGCCTCAAGGTCAAGGAGCCGCTGGGGCGCTGCTATAAAACAGTAAAAGTTAGCCATTGCCACAGTTAGGACCACGCAACTTGTTGCAACATGTCATGCAAACCAATTAATGCTAATTTGGTTAACTGATCGGGAAAGACCATTGTATAGTTTGTTACTTCCTAGAATGTATATTCCTAGAAATATTTCACAGGGTAAAAATAATAAAGAGTAAATAAAATCCTGTTCTTTTTTTTAGAAAAGAACACGTTGAGACATGAAAAATAATCAGAACAATTTTGATCTTGAATTGTGCCAAAATGAAATTTATCGCATGCAGAAAATAAAATTATCTGGCATTACGTTCGTAGCATTTGTGATAGAAGGAAAATAAACAAAATTCAAAATAGGGAATTTGTCAGCTTTCAAAAATTTATGACATGCAAGCAAAGTTCTGCTATAAATTCACAATTTTTTATAACAGTCAAAAAATTATCCAAAAATAAATGTTCTGGTTCGAAAGTTTCAAAATAACAAATCTTCCCATTTATTGTTGTTTAAATACTACGCAGACCAACTCGAAACTTGCCCAATTATAACTTTGCATGACTTCCACAGTTGCAATAAATTTCAAATCTGAAGCGAATATTTCACTTCGTCCGACGTTAAACGTGTATTTTTATCGAAGTAATAAACAAGGTGAATTTTCTCCATATTATATCTCCCTCTATCTTAATTTCTGTTAATAATAAAAAAATCAACATGACTGTTTGGTCAAGTATGTTAACATTTGTAATGTCCTATTTATACTACAAGTACACAAAAATACACTCAAAATGAATTAACTATTAGTTAAGTCTTGAAACGATTAATTTTCGAATTAAAAATCAATCTAATTGGATAAAACCATTATTTTATAATTATAATTGAACATTACTACATGCCGACTAATATTTACACGTGTTACTTTATAAATAACACTAATTTATTGCACTATTCTCCAGATACCATTTTTAAGCCTTAATATGTTTAATGATTTATGATAGGAAACACTAATTTTAATTTTAACATCATAATCCAATTAGAAATAGTACATGTGACCATTCAAACAGACAGGTATATTTTATTACCATTGTACGCATAATTATGTAAATATACCACGTTTCCACAAATTGCGTGTACATTAAAACAATAGTATAAGGGCTATTTTGGGATAGCAGACGATTAAGCAATGACATTTCGCAGTAAGGGACAGACGATTAAGACAATATACCTGGCATGCTTTGTATTAATTCTCATAGCGAATGCTATCGGTGCACCCATCAGTCATCGTTCGATCATCGAAGAAGCAAGTGGCATACAGCAAGTGTCTTATGTTAAAATATTCAGTGTTCGATTTTGTTTAACAATATTGTCGAAGTAAACAAGCAGTGTTACTAAAGTGAGGTGTTTGCTTTGGATCTATTTGAGAAAGGTAAATTAAATTATTATTGATATAAAATGTTAAACTGTCATGGTTACATACATAAGGAAACTGAAAATGTCCGGGATACTTGCCATGTATTGTTTTATTGAGCGCTAAATATTTCGGCATTGTTGCAAGCGCCATGATCACGGGTGAATTCACATTTTCAGTGAGTTGACATTATTATTAAGTTTTCATATTTTTTATTTCACCGTTTGTTTACTTTATATCGTCAAAATATTATAGTTTTGGACTTAGTTTAGGTGCATTAATAAGCTTAATTGTAATAATATAGATTTCATACCAATATGTTAACATTAATTATGGTTAAAAATAACATTGGCAACAAAACAAGAATTGCATGGGAATTTTCATGAATGTTGTTAGTTATCAATGATAGTTGATAAAATGATGAATAAAATATTTAATTGATAACCCAAACACATAAAGTTCTGTTATTATCGCGTCGTTTCGGCACTAAACAAAAAACTAATAAATTCTTAATTTGCTGTCAAAGCAAATACAATGTGCTTTTTTTCAAAATACCCAGAACCTGTGCATGTTTTATCACATGCATTCTGCAAAACTAATATTTGTATTTCCTAAATTTTAGCTAGAATTAAAATAAGTTAAATTAAAAATATCTTAATATTATGTTTTATATCTAAAACGCTTGTGCTTTTTGATACAGTGGGCCGAGACCCATTTTTCTCTAATCGATATTATTTGTATACTTAAAATTTATAAGTGAGACGAGAATATGTTCTCGTCTCAATCATTTTAGTTATGTGTTCAACTTCAATAATTTAAATATGCTTTAAATTCAAGCATTTTATCGAAATTCCCAATGTATTCTGTCTGTAACCTGCAACCAATACGAGAATGTACTTGACAGCTGATCATACATTTTGCAGCCGCCCGATGTCATTGACACATGCATCCGAATTCATAAGAATACGAGACGAGAATTCGAACAATTCCGGCCCATTCCCAGTTCTCAATGAAACAGCTCCTTGACCATACTCCTTTGTGCAAACTTGAATTGTAACCCAGTTTCCTTTTCCTCTCAATACGACATTGTTCACAGTTCAGTGCCGTTTAAAATAAAAAATAGCGAGTGTTTTGTTTCTCAAAAGGTCATCCGTGTCGGGCAGAACAATAAGACAATGTTATTATACTTTTGCACCACTGTGTAGCTGTCATATAAACATGACTTGGTATGTGCTGAACATGAGACCTAGTCTGATGATTTCTCTATTGCTAATAAAGGGCTGTCTAATGAAAACATAGGCATGTGTAACGTCATTAAACATGGCTTTTACAATGAATCAAAACATTTACATGTCGAGCGTATGTCGTGAAGAATTCAACTTACTACTTTTAAAATAAGATCAATTGGATATAGCTTAGTGATTAGTCAATATATTTACGTGTATTTAAATATTAATAGGAACAATTCAAAAAATATATGTGTCGAAAAGTGGCACGCAGTAATTTTGTACGATATTGCTCTAATTATGTAGGTACTTCCGATCGATGATCGATTACGAAATAAGTGAATTTTAATGGGTATTAAAGATAACTTATTATGTTTTAAGCCCAATCAGTATTACATAGTATTATGCAACATAGTGTTATCTATTTGAAACTAATTTCGTTATATTTTATTTTTTCAGATCTAATTTGGGTTGAGCTACAAAATGTCTACAAATATCACAAAAGAAGATATAATGCATCCAAAGACGCTGCAAGAAGCCATAAATGTCATCAAATTTCTCCAAACAACACACAAAGAAGAAGTTGCCAAGTTCAAAGAAACACATGCAAAACAGGCTGCCATTATAAAAAAGTTAGAAAATAATAGAAAAAAAGAATTAGAGTTCCTCTGTAACGAACTACATAATTACGAAATTAGCTTAGCTTTAAGAACAGAATCAGTGAAGCAACAGCTAGCAGAAAAAGATGATATTATACAAAAGCACGTAGATATTATAGATGAACTCAATAAAAAACTAAAAGAACGAGAAGAATACACAGCTCCAGATATAATTGTAGATTCTAATTCTGATTCCGGTGTTGCTATGGAGAATGATGAAAGCAGCATAAAGTTGGAGGAAGAAACAGTGAAGACCGAAATAAAAGCGACAAGAAAATGCAGTAGAAGGTTTGCAGATCCAATAAGCTTTTTGCGAAGAGTCGATTTTTCACCAATGAAATATAAGCCTTGCAATAGAGAGACGAGCAAGAAGAAAGATGAGAAAAAGCATAGCTTGGATGTTCCAGTTTCGATGAAGAGGATTTTGCAACGACAATTTAGTAGCGATAGGCCTATGAGTGATGATGAGAGAAATATTGAGGCGATTTTTTCTGATGGTACGCTCGAACCTATTGTAGTAAGACCTAAGAAAGCGAATGATAGTATGAATAATCATTTCTCTGACGATGGAAGCGATGACACCAGTGAAGAAATATTCGACCGAGTCATGACACGAAGTAGCTTGAGAAGATCGGTGAAAGCAAACCCTAAATATAAAAAGATAAGTAGGAGCAAATCAAAGATGTTAGAGCAAGTCAAAGTAAACATTGTTGATTAAATCACAAGTTGTAAGCATTATAAGAGTAGTTATCGCGAATGCGATATAAAATTGAAACTCGCAATAAATATATTTGATGAATATACTTTTTTTGTTTGTATTTCTCTCATACAATAATACCCTGCAATTTTTGAATTTCTTCTATTTTCACACCACACTTATATAGTTTTATTTTATAACTAGCTGTGCCCGCAACTTCGTCTGCGTAGAATAGTAACTTTTGCCTGCATTTTTAATTTCAGGAAGATTTTTTTAAGAAATTACAGGAAAAATAAATAAAGATACAAAAATTATAAAAACTATTACAAAATAAAATATAATTAAACTTTGTCATTGATTTGATAAATATCCATTAAAGAACCTGAAATTGTTTACAGATTAATAGGTGATAAACAACATACATATCACATTTTTTATTACAAATCGGCCAACTAAAAGATAATTCACTCGCACAATATGTTTTTTTTTGTCTGAGTAATGATCTAGCCTGAGAGAAGAGTGGTAGCTAGGACTCACAAAATAAATTTTCGCATTTTAGTACAAAAACCACGACAAAAACTTTAATTTATTTGATAGGAACAGGGTTCAATGGTTGCAAACAGCATACTGTACCTATGTAGTGATGTTTGATATCAGGATAACTTCAAAAGGTAAAAAATACAAACTACCGATCCACTGTCTCAAAATATCTATAAAGAATGTGTGTCGCCATGTGACGAATTTATCAGTATTTGCTTTGCTACTTTGTTTTGTGCCACTTTTGCGCATTGTTTTTGTATATTTCTCGTAGATTGCATTGTATTCGTAATAAAACACTGAGATAATAACGTAAAGCGCAATAAAATATAACTTATGAATTACTTTTTGCATTTGAAACAATATTGCGAAATAATAGAGCATAGTGACATCTCTTTAACTAACCAAGAACTAAACACTCATTACGTCATATCAAATCTGACAGCATTTGACATGACTTGCCAGCTAAGAACGTGATAGTTGGGGAGCCCAACGGGAGTTTTTGGAGTATTGATCAGACTCAGACTCAGTCTTGTAAGATTTTTAAATGGGAGACTCCTTGCACCCTTTCATGTACCTCTGCCGTGTATGTACACTTCATACGGGAGGGAAGGGGTGCGTGATCGTAAATAGGATAGCTGCTGATGCTAATTACAAAGACACTGTTAAAAGAATAAGGCAGAATTATGAAGAACTAATAATCTCTGATGGTTTCCATGGGGCGATGACCGTAGAATCGCGCCTATAACAACAATTACTAAAACCTTTGACACAACAAAGATCCAAGGGTCACTTGACCAGTTTTCTAATGATCTATGTGATTTTATTTGTAACGATCTGTATATACGATAACTTTCTTTAATTTTATAATGTTTATAAATTTCCCTTTATTTGCTTAGAATAGCGATATCCCTCTATGTATATAAACATTCAGATAATATCGAACAGTCTATCAATTGGAACAACACAACCCACCAATGTAAGCCAGCAAGCAAATATCGGACAACTGACCACCTCCATACCGAAAACCAGGTAAAAGAGAAATGTAGCGAATTAAATAAACATTTGAACCTGGCCTTTGTGGATTATTCAAAGATTTCGACGGTATCACCCACATCAACCCATTTAGCTTTCTCTTCTACAGCTAAACATCGAACCCACATATAGAAAAACATCTCCAAATCATTTAACAACAAAGCACAGCCGATATCAAACTGCAAACTGAAGGCCTGACATTCAAAATACAAAAAAGAGTTAAACAGGCTGACTCCCTATCACCAAAGCTTTGAGTAGCATGCTCCAAGAAGTCTTCAGGTCACTATGATATTCTTAGGAAACAAAAGGAATTGGTGTAGAGGATAGGCGACTGATAAACTTTCGCTTTGCAGCTGACGTTTTCCTAGACGAAATACGTATACATCGACAGAAATTGAATAAATGCTCGAACAACTGAGTGCAGAAAGCGTTGACGTTAGACTGACGATGAATAGATCCAAAACCAAGGTCATGACCAACAGCATCACTGATTTGGTGGATTGCAGTCAACAGGCAGGTGAAGCAATATGTAGAGGAGCATACTTGAGCTAGGCAGTCTCCTTCGAAGACAGGCAGGACAAAGAAATAATCCGTAGAACAGACAACGCCTGGAAAAGCTTCTGGTCCATGAATGGGTATGTGAAGGGTGATCTTCTTATATCACTGAACCGCAAACTCATCGACGTTTTCATACTGTCTATCCTAACACATCTTGGTCCCCCACCGAAAATCAGAAGTCCAAACTTAAGGTTTTACAAAAAGCTATGAAGCGGAGTATCGTAGGTATTAAGTTAAAATAAAATATACCACCATCCACTCCCGTATTGTTGTTGGTTAAAACTGATGTATCAATGGGCGGGGAATGTGATATTAAATGTGCGAGGATGAAGAACAATACATGGACCAGACTTGTTACACATCGCGTGCCTGAAGACGATTTTCGCCGAAGAAGACCTAAGAAAAGGTGGTATGACGATCTGGTCCATGTATCAAAAAACTGGCAAGTCCTAGCATTGGACAGAGAGCAGTAGATGAGTTTAAAGGATACTTTGCCCAGCAGTGAGGTGATACAGGTTAAGAAAAAAAATTACAGATTATTATACAGCAGGACTTCGATATCAACTTAAACCTCCTGCATAAAAATGTAACGCGCTGAAGTATCTCAAGATTATGTGTTTTTCAACAGACACAAAGATTAATTATAACTTTGTGGTCCAAATCGTTACAATGACACTTTTTAGGGATTATTTAACATGCACTTTGAATGACTGACACGGTCAAATAACTTTTTTTTTTTCAACAGCTTGTTACCAGGTAGCCCTCCTGCATAAATCGCTGTCCCCCCACTTATAAAGAAAGTGTAATATTCTTTTCGTTATCTTTCTATTCCGATTCCATGTCGTTCGAGTAACTTGCAAATCTAGCCATTTACCTCCCCTACTATGACGTTTTGCTCAATAAAGTAGTCCGTATAGTCCTAGTCAGAAGGTTCATTTTGGTCGATATACTTTTACCATTTTTGTACGTGATCTAATAAAGTTAGATTTTTAACTATCCTACAGGAATTTCTGTGACTAAAAGTATTTAAGATCTTGACCGGGGATGTATGGTACCACCATGCAAAATTTCATTTTAATCGGTGTAATAGTTTCAGAGATCAGTCATTTATTTAGGTTTTTTGAATATCCCACGGGAACCAGTTAACTGTCAGTGATTTAAAGTATCCTATGCATTTTTCCGGAATTTAAAATACCTTCGTGTAAACTTTCATTTAAATTGGTTCAGCCGTTTAGACGGTCAGTCGAAACAAACAAACAAACAGACAGAGACACAATTTTTTTAAAGTATGGGGATGTGTTCTGCTACTCTCAAAACATATCCCTGACTGGTTTTTTTTGCGTTTTTCAAAAAAGTACAAGAATTTTTACCTCTACGTTTTTATTATAGTATAGATAAAAGATTGCCTTTCAATAATAATTCAACTAAATTAGAGCTTACCTAAATCCCTTCGCACACGTTCTGTTGTTTAATGGTACATGCATACATATAAAAAATCACGCCTTTTCTGCCAAAGGGGTAGGCAGAGATCACTTCCTGCCATGTGCTACGGTCCTGGTACACCACTTTCGCTTCATCCACATCTATTACCCTTTTCATGCATGCTCGTCGATTACAGGTACTTTTGATTTGACCTCTCTAGGATTTGACCTATTTATTAGTAACTTATCTTTATCAAGTGTACGCAACTTCTTAATTTACTTGTTGCACAATGTATGGACACTGATTAAAGAATACTTAAATAGGGCTTGCTTTTTGTTAAAATTTAACTATAACACAAAATGACAATGACCCAACTTCTAAAACTCAATAGAAGCTCCTTGTTTCCAGTTGCAATTCCTCATTATTACTCAGTTAAAATCTGTTTTCTCCAGCAAATCTTTTCAGTTTCAGTCGACACCGAAGAAAAATTCGCGATATCCTATACTACACGAAATGTACACATTAGACCGAGATCAGAAGGGCGAAGGGCGGTAGTAAAAATAAATCATGGTCGATCGGGGATCCGACAAATAAATAATAGCAGACCTTTCCAACCGTGCCTGCCAATATTTGTTTTGTATAGCGCGGTTATGTGGGGGCAAACAAAGAGACAGCTCTGAGGAATGGCTAGTCGAATCTGTAATTAATTCTTTACTTGTTTCTTTGATATTGGTTTCGCTGATTTCCGTTGAGGTATGAGGGGAAAGGTAGATAATTGCTTCGGTATTTGTACGTTACAATGAAGTGGGAAATTGGGAATAAAACAGTTATTGAAGTAAGCCGAATGGTAAAAGTAAACTAAAATCAGCTTAGCGCACTAATTACTGTGACAGGGCGTCGTATACCTAGTTTTTATGGCCACCTATAATAGTATAATGTGACACGCAATAAATGATTTGATATAACAATAGATGTATTTCCATAGTTTACATATCAGTCGGGTAAACTTAGTTAAAGTAACGCGTAGACTATATACTCGTAGATAGTAGTATTCAACCAATAGATCTTTGGTTATCTTATCTGGCGAGGTATCAACAATCAACAGCTGATCCTGTAATATTAGATGTCAAATTCCAAGAAGCACGTTATCTAATCCAATACTAATTAGCGACCTCAGTGATTTAGGTAGTATGCAATCCACACTATAGTAAAAAGTAATACAGGAACAGTTAATGTGCCCACGTTTTAATTTTATTCGTAGAAGTTTCCCTACCACTATCATCAGAGATAGTAATGACTGGGACCACCTACGTAGATTGATAGATAAGTTGTAACTTTTGTATTTATTTCTTTTCTAGTTTTCAGTGCACATAAAATAAAACCGTTTAACTTAAAAGTCTTTTTAACCGATTTTTTATACTACATATTATGTAGTCGTCACGTAATAGAACCTGAACGAAATAATATCCATCCAATAACTTCTATAGAACAAAATAATCTTCAAAGCCGATTTTCCCCATCAACTTTTCTCATTTCGTCAACCTTTTATCAGCAGGCACCTGTAAGGTATCCTAAAGATTGTACGTATTCGAAATACGCATACGAGAAGGAAGATAATCCCCTATTATTATCTATCCACATTACACTTAGATGGTATCGAACTCTAATACCATTTGAATATGGAAAATTGGATAGGAAAGTGTGATCCTCGGAAAATATTCAAGAAGGTATAAAATTTACTATTCGATAGATATGAGAAGTTTTACTGAAATATAAACTGTGGGGTGACTGTAAAGTTGAGTTTTATAGTTGGATTGTAATGACTTTAAAGGTCAACAACACTGGACGGATGGTGCTAAACGTAAATTGTAATATATAAAATTCCAGCATGAAGGTCTGGAATGAAAATAAGCAAAATGTTTTATTATTTCAAATAATAACATTTATTAAAGTTAGTTGTAAAAGTAAGTAAGTAAAACAACGACTGACTTCAGTGCCATGATATACGTATACGTAGTAATCTGTTTGAATATTCCCTACGTTATACTTAAATCAGTGCTTAGGTATATAGACATGGACATTAATATTAAAATTATGACTATCGCACCTACTACAAAATCGACGGTACCTTATTACAGGATCAAATTGATGTAATGTAGCCTTTTTTGTACATATTTTAAATTCAAAAACTAAATGTTTACCTACGTTCATCTTTGCAAATCATAGTTAACTGATGATTGACTAACTTTATGTTTAGGGGTGAGAGCCATCCGCTCCCCCACACGTTAGATAATGATGACCAGGCTACTCCAAGCATATCGTGTGTCAGTTAGAAAATAAAAACGGACTTTGTATTACCTACTCACCAACAAACTCGTCTTTATTCCACGACCAGACGCGCTGTTAGAAGATGCAATATAAAAATAGCTAAAGCAAAAGCTCGCTTACAAGTTTCGTACATCGGTGCCGACTTCAATGGACCGTGTAATGCAAGATGTGACACGTGAGGCGGCAACTTTCACCCCGGAACGAGCCAACTACACACCCTTATGCAAACGTAACGGATATCGAGATGTGTCCTGGAAAATTTAATTTTATGTTACTCCGTGCAATATTCCGGATACCGTGCGGGTCGGAAATGTAAAACTCGTTGGAGTGGGGGATATTTTGGCCGTGGTAGAAAAATTGATAGTATGTTTAAATAGGCAGTAAGAAGTTTTTTTCTAAAGTGAACATGGGATTTCACTGGCGACTTCTCGTATGACAAGCAAAGACTAACCACTCGGCCATCGACGCTTCACAGACAATATATCTAACAAATAAACAAATAGGCGCTCTGGTTAAGGGTAGACAAGACAAGTAATTATTGAATAGGAAGGCCCTATTATCTGCCTCCATTTTCTTGCTGCATGACACTGTTTCTAAAGTAAAAGTCAAAGTTTTTATTGCGAACTAAGTTTTGCTACAGGTATTATTGTTAAAATCGGATCTTACATACCTACTTAGTTACCTTATAGGGTAACGCAATATGAGAGTTAAAAATCAAAAACACAATTTGTCAGTTATCCTTCTGACGTTTCAAAGTGACATGTCTAAAGATAAATAAGTCTCGACATTTAAAAAGGACTCTCTAAGGGCTCGTCTTCTCCAGAAAAGGTAAAAAAGGGTAAGTTGACCCGGACATTTGTATAAATTATGCACTGTACTAGCTCATGTTCCCCTCGTCTTGTAAATAACAAGCTGCAATGGATCTTTTTAAACCAACCTTTTTAATATATAAACAAGGGAACGCATTGTGCGCCGTCCATTTTGTTTGATTAACCAATGAGACAGCGTGATTTTTTTTACAAGTAAAATTGTTTCCTTCCGGTTTTTTTTTTCGAAATTCAAAAATGATGAAGATATGAAAAAAAAATGTTTCGTTCGCTTGCAAGGCCTTGTTTAGCTAAAAAAAGCTGCAAGCAAAAAACGTGTCAAGTCAATAAAATAATTCCGATCAAACAGGGCACGAAACGCGAAACAGTTTAAACGGAGCATTGAAGCGTAATAAAACTTTTTACACAGCACTTTTCCACTTTACTTTTTTTCCGACAATTGAATAAAAAACTTTTCTAAACGCTCCCTTACTAATCCCCGTTATAATCCTTAAAAGTCGACGAAATTACTCCGAATTTGAGGGAACTCCCTGCCAATAAGAGGGTGCTGTTAAAATTGTAATCCGGACGATGTCGTTTATTGTTGAGCTGTTTTATCAACAAACGCGGCCCGAGATTGAACATGAACTTTTACTGTAATGGATATTGCAACGTAGTTACTGAAACGCACACTTTATACTTGACTACTTTTTCAGACTTGTGTAAAAAGATAGAACTTCTGACTATTAAGTGGACGAAATAGTTTGTAAATTGTTATATGTTGGTTGAATATGTTATAGGTATTTTTGGTAAAAAATAAAAATATTATTTTCTAATAATTTCGACTTTTGTGACTAATAAGCTTTAATACTCAGCCGTGATTTCATGACTAAAGCGTTGAGTGAGCTAGGTAATGTGCATATGCACATTACCAACAAACTGTATGGATCGCCAGTGACCGGTAATATTACCGGTCATTAGCGGTCTACTGTTTTATTACATGATGACCTGATGCCACCATAGTCATTTAAGATTATCTTATTCTTACCATAAGAAAAAAAGCGATATAATGACCTGTGCCAAGGAAAACTAAAAAACTTTTTTTTTAAATAGATGTTTTGATACACCTCACTCCGCCTGATGGTAAGAGGCCGTGAGGTCCACATATGAGGTCAAAAGGCACAGTAGACCCACCTTGAAAGCCTATAATGCCGTTCGACGCCCCACTCGAAGAGCCAAAGTACAATGGCCATTTTTTATTTGTCGCAAATGCGCGCAGTTTCTGTACAGAGTAATGCAATCATTTGGAGTGGAGTACGCCCGATTCCCCTGATTAATATTGGACAAACACTATTAATTCTGTCGGTAAATAATTGACTATTCCCTGCACACTAAGTAATAATATCACCGCACAACATTTAATCTACACTTAGTTTTCCCGCAGTGCTTTTGCGAAATTATATTTGGTTGTTTATTATCGCTTGATGATGCCAAAACAAAAGGATTTTGAGCCACATCGCGCTTTATAAATAAGGCGTCCGACCGATTTCAGCCATGGCGGCCGATCTCATTGAGATCAGCCAAGTGCGTAGGACGTATTATAGTGCAAAAGTGTGCGCGCAAACACAAGTGCGTACTCTCTTCCTTTACTTTCATAGTTCGGTGAGACGGCAATCCGACATGACTGACAGAGATCGGGCGCAGCACCACTAGCTGAACGTGCTTTCCGGGGCACGGGCGTTCAACCGCCAACTTCCTGATTCAGGGCTGAGTAATGTCTTAACAGAAAAACTCACACAAATTTTGCCCGACCCCGCACTCGAACCGGGGACCTCTCGTTCCTTACGCAGCGCTTGGTACCAATAGACCAACGAGACATCGCGCTTTATACTCACCAACTAAAAACTGGGACAAAAATCTGATGACACCGTTTCATAGTTAGGAATTTGCGTTACCTACCATGATAATTAGTTATTTTTAACATGTATGTAGAATACCAGCGCTGTAGCTGCCCTCGGGCTGATGTGGCATATGCTGAGGCCTGTACCTCGTTGACTACTTCTATTATTTTTCTGTGTGTAATATTTTTTGTTTCTTCTTCTCACTGTCACATGTGTGTGGTTTTTGTTTCTTGGACACAAATTCTTGTAATTTGTTGTGTACTTGTTTAATGTTAATAATGTGGTCAATAATAGAATCAATTTTATTAAACAACACAAAATTTTACTTAACGTTTTACTTAATAAAATTATTAATGTTGTTAAGAGATAACAAATTGGCAGTTGATATTCAAATTCTCTAATAAATACTAGTTTATTTAGATGTCCGAAAAAAAGATCTAAAAGCAATTGCAGAATTAGCTTTAGAAATTTCAGACGCCGAATAAAACTAACTACAATAGGGTAGTTTCCTAAGTCTGATTTTACATAAAATTTCACAATTAACCAGTAACATCACGTAGTGATTATATTCTCTTTGAGTAACATATGGGTAAATCAATAACATAAGTGTAATCGAAATTAAAATTTCTTACGAAATGAGACAATTGAAGATTGAATTGAGAGAATTGAGAGGCATTTGAATTTAGGTGGGCAAGTCCATTTCTAAAGTGCGAAAAGTCAATTAAAATACTATGCCATCTTATAAATTACAGAATTAGTAGTAACTTTCACTATGAAAACATATTCGTAAACGCAACATTTGATATAGCTGCTGAACAAAGTTCTTACGATATGCATACAGTATATCGAGCGGTGACGTCATAGCTCGCTACGACATTTGTATGAAGCGTTTTGAGCTCGCCCAAATGATGTGCTATTGAAACTGTAATCTTTCTGGGAGTTTCCAAATATCAAACCATTCTAATAACTGCATCTTTGCAATTGTGTGGTCCATTCATATATATAAAAATAACCATTCGTTGGAACAATTTTTTTCCTAACTGCCGAAAGATGATGGCCTGAAGTAACCTGGTCATCATCACCGGTCTAGCGGGGGAGCGGATGTCTCTTACCAAATACACAACAAACCAATCATCCAAATTCTCAACTTAAAAGGCGAACTAAAATAGAAATTTGCATCGCTCTATTTATCTCTGACCTCTGAATTTAAGATGGGAACGGAAGACTGATAAATAAGGACCTCCGAGTCCGCAATGTCAAAGGATCACCCAAGAAACCCGTTCCATAATCAAGACGAATGCTCGGGACCCCGCACGCTCCCTCGGGAACTAAGGGATATTTTCAATACGAAATACTGTAAATTAGTATGATTTTTACGTTCATTTTCCCCGTGAAATCGCTTCCTTTTTACGTTTTTTGGTCTCCGGAGCTTGCATGATTCGACCTGTTATTCAAAAATAAGATTGGGGTTTGTTATAATATTTGCCAAGCGGAATTACCGAAAGCCAGTTTGAAGTAAATATTATTCCAAAATACTAAATAAATAAACACATTATTACAATAACTTCAGTCTGCCAAATGTGAGAGGGTTTGTCTATAACTAGGTACTTATTATACTCATAGAAATACATACCTGTGTATCATAGTCATGATTTATATGCATTAATGCATCGACGTAAAATCTGTGGAATCTTAACTGCCAAATGCTTAACTGGATCGATGGAACAGTGGTTAGTGAACAAGGCTCAATACCTCCTGTTCCAAGAGTCATGGGATTGATTTCCACCTGAGACAAATATTTGTGTGACGAACATCGGTGTTTGTTCCGTGTCGGGGTGTTTTAAGATATATAATTTAGCATATTTGTGTATGCACTGTTGATTCTGATATCCGTAACACAAGGGCTTAAGCTACTTACCACGGGATCAGATCAAGGTATGTGATGTTGTGAAATATTTTTATTTACAAGTATTACAGCGGTGGTTGCCTAAAAACAAATAGACAGAAATAACTTTGTTTTGGTTTGTGACGGACTCCTTCCATTAAATGCAGTCGCAGAGTCAAGGGGCAAGAGCCATCCGCTCCCCCGCAAGTCCGTTGATGATGACGAGACTACTCCAAGATGACTCCAAGAGATAATCGTAATTAGATCAGAAAGGAAAAAAATTGAAAAGGCTTCAATATTCATTCATGAACTATTTCTTTAGTAACAATACTACAATGGATCTACGCCTTGAAGAGGACAAAGTTCAAAGTATCCTTATTTCCTGGAAATGCCGAGCGCCCCGCATGGATGTCTTTGACTGTTCGCTGTATGCGGCTACCCGCGCCGCATATGCAGTTGATAGCCTAAATCATAAGCGCAAGCGTTTTAGCTTATTGTGGCCATATGTGTGCAAATGTACCGTTTAAGTTCAATATCATACCAAATAATTTCTTCCTTTCTTTTTTTTTTTCGTTCTTTCTTTAAAAATAATAAAAATACATGTGAAATCTTTCAATATCGGCACTGTATTGATCGTATCGACATCGTTGTGTAATATTGCAAAGTAACATAAAGTTTAATTTACTATGTAGATTGTCTTACAACAAGACCCTTATTATAGGGTCGATATTATTGAATCATACTTTTTAAGCATTACCTTTTTACATTATGGAAAAGCAATAAATATTTTGAGTTTGAATCACTACATAATATGTAGTTGGAATAAAGTAAAGTCGCTTCCCGCGTCTGTCTGTCCCTATGTATGCTTAAATCTTTAAAACTACACAAGGGATTTGAATGCGGTTTTTTAAAAGATAGTAGGATTTAAAAGGAAGGTTTTAAAGAGTGAGGGCGGGTCACTAGTTCCTTTTAAAAAAAAGACAACTCAGACAAACTCGACCCGGTCAGATTTCTCGGTCCTTACGCGGTCACTAAATAGACTAAGCAGTCAATCGCTAGTATCTAACAACTTAGCCACATAGCATTTGGAACCAATTGCCTCACTCCTTTGTTCGCTGCACTAAGTTTACACGCGACAAAACCTTCACGTACGTGATCATTTCAACGTCTCTCGTCTTTGCGTGAAATATTTTTGTGACTGCAAACACAGTGTAAAAAGCTCCACAGTGCAATTTGATTGGCGATGAACAAGTATGAATTTGTGTAATTTGTGATTTATTTTATTTCAATCGAAATCATAATTACTATAATCTTTGTTAACAGTAACATAAACGTTAATAACCTACTAAGGCCAGACATAAACACGGCTAAGTTCAGTCTGACTAGCTGATGGATTTTTTAATTTTCTAAAGAGACCTTCAACTAACAAACCACTGCCTCTCTCTCTCAGATAATTAGCAAACTTGATCGAAGAAAAACTGCAATGTAAATGACGCAATTACGTTATGCTAGCTCAAGTTCTGCAAATCACTTAATAACTTGATAAAAAAATACCTATACCCATCTCCACCTTAACTACTGATGTTATTTGACTTAGCACCTGCTCTTTAAAAGTGGGAATCTGTCGTCTACGTGTTGGATGCTATTTTAGCTGTTTCTGTTCCCATTTCCTTCAAGGAAATTGCACCTTTCCCGTTCACTTTATCGGCAGCATTAACATTTCGAAGAAGCGTCAGTATTTCACGGCGAATTTTTATTTCACTTACAACTACAATCAGCCTCGAAAAACGTTACATATTTTTAGTGTTCCGTAACCTAAGGGGGGACCCGTATTACTAAGATTTCGCTGTCCGTCCGTCCGTTTGTCACCAGGATGTATCTTACAAAATCGCTTATGGACAGTTTAATTTTCTCATAGCAGGCATGTATTTTACCCGTTTTCTACTTCTATATCAACGATCTAAACTCCTAATATTGATTGTTACTTACGAATCTAAAACTAAGTAGGTGATTGTTCAACTACTATACAAACATCCAACTTATATAAGTAAAGATAGATGGGTCGGCTGTAAATAGGTATTACATAACTAGTTATAAATTAATGCTTATTATACCGCCCGCCAATGTTGAATGCGAAATCCCAGACTATTCAAATAAGTACCAGTAGTTAAATGCCCTGTGGTGCTTGCGGCCGCAAATTGAAACCAAACCATTAGGGACCTTTACAGCGAGGTTTCATGAGAGGCGATTAGCCAAAATTACACCCGAATACCACTGACTGATAGATAAAGTCATAGTTACTAAATTAGCCCTTAATCATTTAGTAATCGCTCACGGTAGGAAAACCAGGGCCGGACCCTGTGTTGGTAAGGTAAGGGAGCCCTAACTATATAAAGTTTTAACCAAGGGCCATCTGATGACTCAACTTGAATACGACATATTAAGCTTAACTGTCAGTCTTAAGTAGGATGATTATGGAACCGACAACACCTTAAAAATGTCACAACAAATGCGCTATGGAAATCATTTTTGAACGTTTAGTTAACTAGTAACGGGATTTGAAATCTCATTTTTAAAATATTTATTGTTCGCCAAATTAATAGACAATACTTTTATAATGAGATATTGGGATTTATAATGGGTTAATAAAACATTGAAACGAATAAAGTTTTCATTGCATTAAATTTAATTAAGAAACACATATTTACAAATTAAAACACATGCAAAGACATGCATTAGGGCCAACACATACCGAAGACTTGAACCGGCGTTAGCATCCACGATTGAAAGTTTTCCACGGACACATCACAGGTCATCAACACGTAACCTCTGTACCAGGCTGAGATAACGCAATCGTAATAAAACAGCAGGACCTCCTTGAAATCTTGACTGCAACTCTCAAAGCCAGGGTGGATCGCACTGGGAGTATTCTTACAGTGCACACTATGGAATTTCACATCATATGTTGCTATCGGTCTCGTAATAGGAACTCTAGGGACTCCAAACTCCAAATCTAGAATCCACGAAGCGTGATTGTGAATGTTGATGATCTTGCAAAACTGGTCTATGATCGGATTCGGATCTAGGGCGAGCATCCTAGCCGTCGGGAAGATGTCTTTTGGCAAAGACAAGAACACTTCCAGAGGATCGCCTTTATTGCTATTGTCTATAGATTCGTAATCACTGGTATTTGTGCTGTTGTGTGAACTGGTTTCTGCTTGGCACACTGCTGGTGTAGATTGACCTGAGCAGTACGTGTTTTCATAAACAAAGCTGGAGAGACAAAGGTCATCGCTGATAACAGATGGCGCTGGAGTCAATATTGGAGGTGTGATAACTGCACTGGAATAGGGGTAGATAACTGGGGGAGTTAAGATCACAGGCACTGATTGGAAAGATATTATGTTGTACACCGGGTTCTGTAGCTGGATTGCTGTGGCATTGCTCCAATTGCTAAATGGATATGTGAGGTTCGGGCATGTGTATTGTGGATAGTACGGAGTCGTGGTGCTGACAGGCATAATTGGCAATACGGACATCGTTGGCAATGTTGTTCGCTTCTGATACAGAGGGCTTCCGGCTGCATTGATGGAATTGAAAAATTTTGGACTCAACCTCCGTTTCGAATTCTTTTTTCCAGATTTTGTTTTTCTTTTACTGTTACTTGTGTCGGGTGATTCTTCTTTATCGCTATCATTATTTTTATCTGGGCAGCTTACTTCACTGTTGGTTATTTTCAAAGCCATAATCCTTCATGCCTACAAAAAAAAAACTATTTTGCAGATCACTAATTCTCAACAATTGAATACAAGTTTTGTCCGATTTATGAAACTCACCTACTTCGATAAATTCTATTACAATATTTTATTATGATCCGACACTTCTTTTAATAATAATTAAATAATTATAAACTTTAATTAAATCAAGCAAATTAAACTTTCGTCATGACATTTCAATATAATTAATATCAGCATGGGTAGGTACATCAAAAAAAGTTTGACACGAACTTTAATTTGGTTGGTAGTTCAATAAAATACTCAGAGAAGTACCGCCCATCTTTAAAAATACATTATTTTTTTGTACATGCACTGTATCCCTGAGGTAATATTACTAATTTAATTACTATAATACATATGTCGGAAAGAAAATTATGGCAAAATAATTAAACACTATCTACTATCTTTTTCGAATACATTACATACAAGCGTATGACTGAAAAAAAAAACAAAAAACCATTTTTTTTATCATTAGTTTAAATGAGAAACATTTTTTTTAATATAATTTGTAGAAGTGCCTATATACATAATTTTCACTGCGAACCGGTCAGCTTACTCCAAAGAATTTCCCAGGAAATTGCTCTGCAGAATGCAGACTGCGCTTTAACGATCGGGTATTGTGTGCGGTGGCGCCCGGGAATCGAACCGGCAACCCGTAGCTCGACAAATAGGTTACGGGTTGATTGATCCGCGAACAGTGAAGGAACTAAAGTAAAAAGAACAAATCTTTTGTAATATGTATTTTCTTTCTATTGGAAGCTTTTGAGAGTGTGTCTGAAACTGTACCTGCGAATTATCCTAGGTTTTCTTAAAACGATGCGGGTGATTTTTTATTCATAGTTAATGGCACTTAAAAGCGTCGATGGCCGAGTGGTTAAGATCGTTGCTTGCCATGCAAGAGGTCGTGCGTCAGTTCAAACCCCGCCACGAATCACAGTTTTTTTAAAATTTAAATTCATATGTACGATTATTCGACTCTTTAACGGTGAAGGAAAATATTGTGAGGAAACCTGCACACCTACGAAGAAATACTAAAGTTGTGTAGTCGACCAACCCGCACTTGGCCAGCGTGGTTGACTAGGGCGTGCCAGTACACTAGCTTTGCCTAAACTACTTAGGTCAACCATGCTGGTCAAGTGGGTTGGTCGACTACACAATTGGTTTTGTATTTAATCTAGTAGGTGGGATAATAATGTGAAACGAATATGCCAGGCACAAACTGTGATAATTCAAACAATCTAAGGTATTTTTATTTTAATTTATTATTTACTTAAGATTTTGCAAAACGAATATTTTATCAGAATAATTATTTATCATAGTTTCATTAATAGGTATGGAAATAAACATGGCTATATGATCTTTTTCTAAAGGATTCTGAAGCTTTGGAAAATAAGGAACTTAGGAAAAAGAACGAGATTTATTTAGGTAGTAAAACAAATAAACTATATATCAATATTTAATACAAACAATATTAGTTCAACATCAACATAAACTATCCATTCAAACAAAATTACAATAGAATATACTATAGACAAACATCACATGTGTGCACATACATTAAATGCATAAATTGTGAGGTCTCATACAATTAAAGTTTGATTTAAAGCATTTTAACATAACACTTCTAAGTAACAGTATATACTTGGAATATTACAAGATGTTTATATATCACAAATAAAGGTTGTCTTTTAAAATGTCAATAAATTTATTGTAAAATCTCAAAATTGTGGCATTTCGCGTTTAACCATTATAAGTCATACCAAAAGTCTTACCTACCAGTATCATGGTATGCCGTCATTACATTAATCACTATGTTTATACAAATGAAGTAATATCTTAAGTTTACGGCCTATTAACATTCTCGGATAAAAAAATTACTAAAGATTTTATAATCTAAGCTTTTTACCGATCAAAGAAAAAATATTTACACAGCAACAATATTTAACCAAAAAAACGCGTAAATAATACTGTAAAAAAAAACGAAATACTTAATAAATAAGAGGCAAGAATATACGTATACTGTGTATGTACAAAATATTTTGTTGAAACCTTACATCTTAGTAAATAATAACATTAAGAGTTTGGATAAAGTTACGCTACATTGTTAAGTAGGTAAGTATATTCTATATTTACATTTAAATATCTTTGAAATTGTACCAAGTGCTTAAGGCAGAAGAAATATTACACATCCAACCATTTCTTTTAACCTTGGAAAGCGAACAATGAAATTAAAAACAGTATCTAAGCAGCACAACTTGTGAATCAAACCACAAACAATTAAACCTGATGTTAATATCAATTGTCATTTTTTCCTAACTGACCTCGATTATGGCTTGGAGTAGCCTCGTCATCATCCCCGGACTTGCGGGGGAGCGGATGGCTCACCCCTTCGCAACATTTGTTCGAAGTCTGATGGAAATTAATAATTATAATTTTATTAAAAAAAGACAAAAACATTTCTTTTGTTTACATTTTTCGGGAAAACTTATTCTTTCCGTATTATTCTGGATCGCGTATTATTTGTAGTTAGACCTTCAATTATGTAGTTGTGATACTGCATTTATTTCACTGTGGCATAAACTGAAAGGCGTTTATTGTTCAAGCCAAGATAATCGCCATAATGAAGCTTCGTAAACCAAAAAGCCCAAAATCCGTCGAACGAATTAACGAAAGCTCCGGGCTATTCCAAAGAAACGCCTCAGAAAACGTTGAATCAAATCAACATTTTTGAAGGTAACTTGCACTGCACTTGTGTGAATAATTTTCGTTGGTCTCAGTCGTTTTGCGTTTTGTTTCGACTTTAGTGTGTCACAGTTCACTACACGTCCAAACACGTGTTCTCGATAGCACGTCATCGAATGTCGGCCATATTTGAATTTCAATTTTTATTGGAAAAGCCGTGTTCACACTACTGTTTTGATAATGTAGTTGAGAATTTCATCTCAGTAATTCTTTGTTAATTCATTTATAATATCAGAGCTACCAAAACTCATTCTCATTTAGTATTTCAAAGTTATTGTGAGTATTTTCTACTGAGCAGTAATGACCTGCAAAGATTTTTGTATAATCTTTATCAAAAAGTAATAAACACCATTGGCTGTCAAAACTGCACAGTTTAATATTGAAAAATTTGTTACTTACAATCGAGTCATTAAACTTTTTATTCGCGCCTGCCATATTGATTATAATTGTCCTGTATACCAAAGAAATAATGTGAACATGACTTTTCCCACTCATATATTATTGCTGCTAGGGCCACACTATGGGAAACGTCAATTTCTTAGAATCGATAATTATTGCGTTAATGATTACGAACGACATAATTAAAATAATAGAATAATAAAAATTTTGTCTGGTACATACTGGCTTAGTGTGTTGAATTCATGTCTAACCGATTTTCAGGTGGGCGTATGTTCAAATTCCGCAGCCATTACATTTTTATGATTTTCTAAATATTCTTGTCGCCGAAAACGATAACACGACGAGTACACAACGCTTCGTCTACGGAAAGTGTTCGTTCATCGTAACACAATATTTTCGTCATTCTGTCCCATCTTATTTTGTGGCCCCAGCATTACATTTCCCCAACCAATATGGTCACGGCCTTCCGTCCCACTCCGTCCCATTTATATTGTCAGAAACTCTAAGAGTTCACCGTCTGTAGTATCCAGGGTACGAATTTGGATATTCTTGTGCAGACCCCGGGCAAATTCGCCTCGCCGCATCCGATTCCCCAACTAATGATGCCAGCCAGGAAGTACCTCTGGTCTTTTCCTTTTACCTGTAACAGTATGTTAAAGATTACGAAAGTTCGCGGTTGCGTAAAGTTTGAACGGACAAGTAGTAAGGTACAGTGAGCAACATTAATAGGACCATGTTCTTGTTACTTGTGAATGTTATTAATTAGGGTAAGTAACATATTTAATAGGAGAAAGTTCGGTCAAGTCATGTTCTTTGGTAATTAACATAGTACGGTATGTGTCTTTGATTATTTAGCTCAATGTTATGAAGACAATACATTTTTAGCTATATTACTGCCGCGATATTATGAAGTATGAAACTATGAAAGGCATTATTTTACACTGTTTAAATGTAGTTAGGGGTTTTTACCCGATTTCAAAAACGGAGCAATTGGATTTTTTTTTTCTATCTTATGGACCATTATTAAAATAATACATTTTTTTGCATAAATATCGTCCCCCTACGCCTGTGAGTCAGACGCAATTTTTTCCTTACCAACATCTCTAAAGAAAATAAGGCCCAAACTGACGTAGTCTTCAATTGGGTAGTTCTGCCAGTCAGCAAGGACATATACAGCGCAATTCTATCACCAACACTATCTGTAAAACAGTATAAGACGAACTCACTTGCAGGGGCCCGCCGGAGTCTCCCTGGCAGGAGTCGTGGCCGCCGCGCTCATGGCCGGCGCACAGGAAGATGTCCGGGATGAACTCGTGTCTCCCCGCCCGAAGGAACATGGACTTGCATCGCTCGTTCGATACGATCGGGACTTGCACCTGGAATTGATAAGCAAACCAATTTTAATACAATGTTCTGGCTACGACCACACTGACAAGAGTGCACCGAAGAATAAAAAGAAAGAAGGTTAGTATTCCAGTGAAATAATGTTTTTATTCCTAGCACACGGATCGTTGTGGAGGCCTTTTGTAATGGATGTCTTCCTGCTGATATGATGATGATGACAAATTTAGCTACAGCCATCATTAAAACCACCTGAATCAGGCTTACTAATGTTTTTCATGAACACTATTCAATAAATTAATTACCCGACTGCCAAAGAAGGAGGGTAATGTTTTTCGAGTGTATGTAATTATGTATGTATGTCTTTTCCTTTGTGACCTCCTGTAGCCTAAACGGCTTGATGGATTTTGATGTATGAGGTATCGTTAGATTTGTCTTGATTACGGGAGTGTCATAGGATACATTTTATCCTAAAAGTCCCACGGGATAAAGACATAATAATATTTTTTCTAAATTTCCCTTTAAAAAAATATGTATGCGGTATCATTAGAATTAATAAAAAAACAAAATACCCGACTGCACACTAAAAAAGGAGTAAAATAAAAAAATTATTATTAAAAAAACAAAATACCCGACTGCACACTAAAAAAAGAGTAAAACAAGCCCCACAATAATATTGATCAATCAAATGCTAAAAACTAATTATGTAATACCGTTTAAACAATACCTATATTAAAATACACTACAATATGTGTTCGTAATCGATAGTTAAATAAACAGAAACTTATTTTGAATACAAATTTACTGAATATAATTTATAAATGTTGATGGAAAGCATCGCAGGCGGGGACCACCTTGACCGCCACCAACGAAAATTCTGCTAAATGGTGCACAACCGAAATGACTATAAATAAGCCTCTGTTGGTCCCCGCCTGCGATGCTTTCCATCAACATTTATAAATTATATTCAGTAAATTTGTATTCAAAATAAGTTTCTGTTTATTTAACTATCGATTACGAACACATATTGTAGTGTATTTTAATATAGGTATTGTTTAAACGGTATTACATAATTAGTTTTTAGCATTTGATTGATCAATATTATTGTGGGGCTTGTTTTACTCTTTTTTTAGTGTGCAGTCGGGTATTTTGTTTTTTTAATAATAATTTATTTTGTTATGTAGTTAACATAATATTCTAAAATAAAGGCTCCTACGCCCAACGAAACACACGAATAATAAAAAGGATGCTATATTCAAACGTCAGTATCGACTACAGTATAATGCGTTATTATTGTAATGTTTGCTTTTTTAAGTTCCAGAAAAAACATGGATGAAAACAAGTTCTTCGTAGGCGGAGTGAGTATAAAAAAATCAGATGAGTAAAAGTGTGAACAAACCTCTTGCAAGATCGACGGCAAAACGCCGCCCTCAGACAGCCGCCCCCACCCTGTGACAGTTGCATTCTCATCCACCAGCAAATCGTCCGTCGCCGGCAAACAAATCGGGGATATGTGCGGAGCGAACTGCACCGGAGATTCCAACTTCACCAACGCCAAATCGTACTCGTAGGTGAAGAAGTTGTACTTCGGATGGACCGCCTTCCTGGCGACCCCTCGCTCTACGAACGGAAACTGCTCGGAGACAGAGGAGAAGTCGTACTCTCCCACGCGTATCCGTATTTGTGAGGTCAGGAGGCTGGAATGGTGGAAAGGTCAAATTAAGCAGTTGCAATAAATACGAGTACGTTTCTCGTCTTATAGAGGGCATTTTAAGACATTTCCTGTATTATTTAAATGTGGACTAGGCACTTTGTTCAATGAAAATTAAGGGGACTTTCATTATATGAGATGATAAAACTTTGATAATATGTAACTGTATATTTATGTGCTTGCATGGAAAAGCAATCAACAATATTCAGTATTGAAACATAAAAACATGATTGAAATTGCTTGCAAAAGAGTGAAACGTAAATAAATATCATAATCTGATTGATATTCAAAATGTTGGTCTCTCTACATTTTCAACAATTTGAAAGATTGTATTTGCACTTTATATCATCAATTTACTCGGGGTAAATTTGGGTTTTGATTTGGGTTTAAATTTTTAATTAGACTTCAAAACATAACCTGTAGTTTCGTATCGGTTGACATGTTTTATAGTGGAGTGGTTATACCCCTGAGCATGGCATCCACTCCCAGCAACAGCAGCTGGCATTCTACCAAATGTTGGCCAACAAATGGCCGGGAAGTCCTGTCTCGGGGGTAAGTAGCTATAATTTTAGCACGTACCTACCTACTTGCTCGTTTAGTCCCAATGTTTACATTTAAGCTTAGTCATTTTAGCTTCGTCAGAAGCAGCTGGCATTTTGTCATCATTTGGCCAGTCGCCGAGGACTCTCACACTATCCCACTCCCCGATGTGACATGATAAGCTATAGTTTACCTACTTTACCTAGTAGGTCTTTAATACTGAGTCAACTCGGTCTCGGGAGTAAGTAGATATAATTTTTGTACTATGGTATAAAGGGATATACTTAACATTTCTGTGAGAATAAATCAAAGTTACTTTACAATATTTTGTAACTGGTAGTTTTGTCTCAGGTTTGTTAATTTTAATTTCACAGAAGTGATTGTATAGTTCCATAGAAGTAGATTTAGTATGCAGTTCTTTGGGTTAATCCTGAGTAAGCAATCAATACTAGTAAACCAACATAGCTTTGCTAGTATACCTAGTTGCACGTTATTTCTGCTGATAGGAGCTGGACACGAGTAGCCAAAGATAGACAGAAGTGGCAAATATTTGGGGAGGCATTTGCTCAGGAGTGGACTGGAAAAGGCTGATGATGATGTTAGTCCCAATGTTTCCATATAAGCTACTCACTCATCAACGCAATGGCCGGCCGTAGCGATCCAGCCCTCGTTTATGATGGCGCCACCACACCGGTGCGTGGATGAGAAGCCAAAGTACGAGTTCCGTCTCACTGACACCTGCCACGGCCACTTCCCAAAGCTGGAGTCCTTGCCGCCCATGATGCGCGTCTCTGGACGCGGCCACATTGCTGTGAGACCGCATTCTGGAAGATTTTAGGTTAATATTGTTAATAATAGACAAAATCATCAATAATCTTCGAAATAATTTAAATCAATACATAGTGAAAGGAAAGTCGCTTCCCGCGTACGAGTATGTCTGTCCCTATGTATGCTTGAATCTTTAAAACCACACAATGGATTCTGATATTTTTTTTCAATAGATAAGGGGTTTAATAGATAGGTTTTTATGTATAATATACATAAAAACCTATCAATTAAAACGAAGTTACCCGAAGCGAAGCAATGGCGGGTCACTAGTTCATTATAAAATAAAAAAAATGACACAAAATTCTTCAAATACTTGTTTTTCTGTCTTTTAATAAAACCTGAAAATAAATAGTACAATCTTTGTTCTATTTATTTTCAAGTTTACAGTACTTTTTTTTAAATAAGCATTTATTTAAATCCACTAAAAAAACCCTTGAATTCAACTTACAACTTCAGAACAAAATTATTATGAAAGCTTATCCCGAGATTTAATTCAAACTGAATAAATACTAGTATTTAAGCTTTTAAGTTCAATCGATCTAATTTCACGCTGAAAATTGTAGTGAAATTTGCCTAATTGCCTTTATTTTAATGTTTGATTTCAAATATTTTAACTCTCACTAAGCTGACAGTGTTTCTGCGATCGAATAGTTAAAAGCCAAATGAATTACTACGCGAATAAACTTGCTAAAAATGCATCCAAGCAACAAGCAGATCCTTACTTAATACACTCTATCATGGTTTCCTTTGAAACAAATTACGGTTTATTCTAATGCCCCGGTTCTGACTCAAATGAGGTCGAGATGTAATCTCCACTGCACGATAAAGCTCGTCTCTCATAAAACAAATTGCATACTTTTTGTGACAAGAAAAGATTTTTCCTTTTATTGTCCCGCTTGAGTTGGTGAAGATTTGCGTGTGTTATGACGAGAGAATATTTAGGCTGAAGACTCAGTGATCTATAGAGATTACGGAGTAGGAATAATGTTTGTAGTAAATTACACACACTTTTTGTGTTTGTCAATGTCTTCAACTATCATTATTACGAGAATAATCGGCTGTTTGAGTTATCCAACTTTGGTTTGCTTTTCGTTCAATGCCTCTTTTATGATAAAATTAATAATTCTTCCTTAAACTAGAAGTATATATTCCTTAAACTGGTTCTTATATCGCTTATTAACATCAATATTATCGGTTTGATAAATACTGAATGGAGCAGGAAGGTTTCGTTTTGATTTTTTAACTCAAAACAAATAATTTTAACAATGGCAAAATCTTGTCCTTAAATGTGAAAAATATCTGTATTTTCGATTTCAGGAAACCGATGACGTTTAATTATGTTGCGAAATTGCGAAATCACGAACTCGAAATGTTGCGTCGACTGGCCGATAGCAAGAACTGATGATTAAGCGACATTTGACGGATTAACGAAATTTTATGGGATTGAGGAAAATAAGTTAATGAAAGCGAAACCGCATTCCATTTCCTGTTCGGGATCATTCCAAATGTTCAATAAGATTTAATCCAACTGAGTATTTTCTGAATCAGCAGAACCTTTTTTTTTATAATAAGCTGACAAGATGACCTCACTCCACCTGATGGTAAGCGGTAGTGAGATCCAAATATGAGGTCGACAGGCACAATAGACTATATTGAGCCTGTCGCACTCACCCTGAAAGCCCGCTTAAAGAGGAGACCACTGCTGCGGCAGCAACGAGACAAGGCGTGGAGTCTCGCATTGGTATTGAGCTGTGCGGGTCGGAGTTGGCCAGTCCGCCGGACGGAAGGGCCCCCGTTTCTACGGGTCTCCCAGGACGGCGGGCTGACCCGCTCCGCCCGCACAATACCGCCGCTAAGACTCCACTGGTCCGGCTCTTGCCGCAACAATGGTCCCCCCTGGCTCCGGTTCGTACAGTGCTGATCCCGGAACGCGACCTGACCAAGAGAGGTCAGAGTCACTTGGCGGGTTTTACGCAACTGTATGGTGGTAACAGCAACCGGTCGACAAAACGTCTCCCACCTTTTTATGAAAACCAGGATATATCATTGCTCCACTGGTATGATTTAGGTTTTACCAATAGTGGAATGAATTGAGGGTAGTTGACAACGATTTAGTATATGCTACAAGCTGAATGGAATATGATCGTTATAGAAGCTCGTTCAGCAAGTATCAAAATATTATCTTTTCGTTAAATTTAAGGGCTATATTGAAAAAATGAACATATGTTAAATTATGTAAGCATGTTTTTCGCAAGCACATTCGTTCGATTTGTTTTATCACGAAACATAACAGCCTAAGCACAGCGATTTGCGACGCTGACTGAATAAGTTCACCAATGAATAACAAAATCATGCACTAAATATTTGAGTAAAACTTGTAGATCCACGATTGAAGAATTATAGATTTCCAAGTAGACAGGAGCATTTATTTCTCTTGTATCTAGAAGAAGACTAAACGGGCCGGACTACTGTACTACTTCGTCATGTAAATATTAGTCTAAATGCGATATTAGGAGTAGCAAATACATAGCTACTTACTGCCCGTCGACGAGCGAACTGGCGCCGCCCGTCTTCGTCTGCCACAACACAGTTCGCTCGCAACCATCATTGGTGTAACCCAGTCGAAACGTCGGGTAAGAAGCTATGTATTTGGTACTCCTTATATCGCACGTAGACCCATAAAGACACATATTTACATGACGAAGTATTACAGTAGCCTGGCCCGTTAAGACAAGAAAAAAAACCATAAAACCCATAATTACAAATTGTAAACCCATAAATACTGATATTTAGTGTAATGGAACGCGAAAGTCCAAAATCATACTTCGTCATGTGTTCAAGTCGCCGAATTTTTCCTTCATGATCTAAAAGACTATTTCTTATTTTTTTGGAAAAGGCTTTTCCTTACCAGCACTGGTAGTTGCAGCCGTAGTCTGTATCGTCGCCGGCGTCGACTCCTCGGTCTTGTTCATCGAGAACGGCTCCTTCGGCTTCATGTAGTTCTTGTGCGGTTTGCTCGTCGTTGTCGTGAACTTCTTCGTTGGCTTCGGCTTCCCTGCCGGCTTCTCCCAGTTCGAAGGCCGGGGCTTCGTGATGAATGACGGCTCTGTCGTCGCCTGCCAGTGGATGGTGTTCAAATTGCTCGGTCTTGACATGAATTGTGCTGGAATGTGACGACCGTGGAGTTAGATAACATCTAATATGGTGGTATGTAAATATTGGTATACTGACCTACCCATATAGTTTTTTTATTGAACATAAAATCAGACAATCATTAAATTTACAGAGCTATAAAAATACTTAATTTAGGCCATCTTATCGCTGTTAGCTATTCATAAAAAAAACTGAGCACGCTAAATAAAACCGTACTATGAATGTCCTCCAGATAAAACGATTTGAGAGAGTCAAAAGTAATACATATTTTAAGGAAGTTTTCAGAGAATGCAACGTTATTTCTTAAATAATGTAAAATGCTATAAAAACATTTTATGTTATAAAAATTCTTTCGTTATTTGACGCCATCTATGATTTACTTTTCGAACCTCTACAACATGAAAACTACCCGGTGTGTTGGGAGCTGCGATCTCCATAAAGCTAAGCGTCCACTGTTGGCATTAGATTAATAGCGTCAAGTGAAGTATTTCAAAACTTTTACCCGGTAATTGTAAGGTAATTTTTAATCGTAAGTTAGTTTAGCTAGTGTCTTGAATCAAAAAAGGATACCAATTAGTTCTGCAGAGTATACTATAAACTACACTAGTATTATAGTAACAAATACGTTCAATGAAATAAATACCATTATCCTCACCTGATGAAATGCTGTTCTCCGCATGTTGCTCAGACACGGCCATTGGCCGCGCTCCCGCCATTAAACTAAGACTAGATGAAATCTTATTGTGGGGACTAGTTTCCGCTTCACTCGGCCTATTTACATTTTGGTACTTATTTACACTGTTATACGTTATTTTATTAACTATATCACTATTTTTTTCGCTACTCGAGTCTAAATTGTCTAGGGAAGGTAAGTTGATCTCTGGCGGCCTGTAGCTGTAGGACGACGGGGCGCCATCTATGGGTTTGGTCATGAACGACGGCCTTTGCGTCTGCCAGTTGGGCCGTGCTATAGTTTGTGTTGACAGCTCCACCGGCTGGTGAGTTGTGCTGTGGCCGCTAGATGGCGGTACGTAGGGCTTCTCTGTCACTGTGACTGGACTTTGTGTTTCTGAAATCATAATAGGTACAACATATATTAATAAAATGGCATAAGGGAAGATCTTTATATTCAAAACAGGCAGAATACTTTTCGAAACCTTACGCTATAAATTACATCCGTATTCCTGACATATGTACGAGTTTATTCGTTTCCGTACAAGCGGTACTTAATTCTACGTTTTGTAGAAAAAAACACCTGAAACATTAGTTTTGACAACCTTAATAAAAAGATGTAATTGCACACATTCACATCTAGAGATTCGTAACTACATAATATTCTTAGATGATTAACAAGTATCTTAACAACTAACTCATATTTGCACTTGAGTTTAACTGGCCATTCAGCCGAACGACAACAATAAATAATACAAGTAATTTCAGACGATTCACTCAGTTGCGTGTCAATTTCACTATACGAAAGAAACACTTAATTTTAGTTGCATGCATAGCATGAATACCTAGTAGTCAGTTTCATAGACTGCGTTTCCCAGAACAAGATAATTGTTACAGTAGTAACAGTACTGTCAACATTACCTATATTTCAGCATGCAATGTTTTTATGCCTCATTAAAATTAAGCATTGTTGATTAGGATTTTAACACCACTTCGAAATGAAATGAAATGAAATAATTTATTCTGTAAATAGATTTTCATGAAATACTTTTACACGTCAAGTTGTAAATTCGACAGTGGATCTTCTTATTAATGTTGGCCATTTTTATGTAAAGTACAAAGATTAAATGCTTTTCATAGCCATCTAGACATTTTTTATTTTAGCAGACATAATTTGTGTTAAGATGGATGTAGATAGCAAGTACTATTTTTTATGATTTTTCTATTTGATACTGGATAAAGCCTAGATAGGTATTGCACTATCCTTATATTATAAGAATACGTACAAAAAACTTATTTAGAAGTACTCTTTTCTCTAGAACTCAGCAAAGCCGCCGGCGACCTAAGAGGTGTAACCACTGAGCTGTGTTTCTGACAGTGTATTTCTCCATCCATCCCAACCATACGCATCTAGCCGGATCGCCGCTTATATCTATTGTCCCCGTGCCCTACAAAACCCTAACTTTTACGCTGGCAGACGGCAGCAGAAACTTTTATTCTAGCAGACAGTAGGAGACTAAGTAGACAGTAGTAGCCAATACTGACTGTATTGACACAAATCCTGTCTGTTGTGTCTGGATTTCAGTATAGGTAAACGTGTAGACCCGGGTAAGTTAGTTCCGTTCCATTTAATCGTTAAATGCCCTTACAGGTTATATTGATGTGTGGATTTCACGACCTCCTGCCATCAATGTGCACTGTGGATTGAGGTTAAAAAAATACCCTTTCCACAATAACTCCATCCATTCCGTTTTTTCTCCTCTGGCCTCTATGGCCCTAGTAGAGAATTTAGTGAAGTTCTTTTAGGTTCTCTCGGAAGCAAATAGCATGAGCCTATGGTGAACCATTTGACGCAGACTATTATAATAGTTAATTTTAACGATAATATACTACAACAAAAGGCTAACGGGTAGCTTCCAATTAGTTTAGCATAAGTTGGACCCATGGATTTTCAGGCCTTCAGCGTGAGTGCGGCAGGTTCAATATGGTATATTGTGCCTCTCGACCTCGTATGTAGACCTCACTATCGCTTACCATCAGGAGGAGTAGGGTCATCTTGTTAGCCTAAAAAATGGAGACTATCCGCCGACGGTGTTGTGAGTTAAGGCTATGCCAGGTATCCTCACCTTCTACCGCAGGCTTCTCTGGCAGTAGACAGCACGAGCCGATGATGAAACGGTCGATGCACACGCCTGCATGCGCTCCACCCAGCCTGTTGCACTCCTGCACCCACATGCACGCGCCGCGCGCGCCGCCCACCTCGCACGACTTGCGAGACATCTGGTAACCTGGAAGGAGATGTGATGGTTAGTGTGACGTCACGTAAAGAAGACATAGGAAAGTCTGCAACTTTAAAATTTATCAGGGCGCCACCACCACCGCTAACGCGTGCGTCCAGTTTGCAAACTTAATACTTTAATTGCCACCACACAAAATTATTTCAAAAAGTTCGTGAATAAATAAATCTTAATCTAAAAGTAACGTTTTGAGGAGGCTTATGTCCAGCAGTGGACGAAAGTGGGCTGATGATGATGATATGATGATGATATTTATTTATATTTATATTGTGATGATTATGATGATGATGAAAAGAACGTATATAACGAACGTAATAGTTTAGGGATGAGAGCCATCCGCTCCCCCGCAAGTCCAGTGATGATGAAAAGGCTACTCCAAGCCATCATCGTAGGTCAGTAAGGAAAAAAAAACTATTAATATGCTATTAATTGTATTACATATCTAAAACTAAAAATAAAGAATTTTTAATTCTAGATAAAAAAAACGTAGGTCACTGGTGACCTACGCGGCAGTCAAAGTAAGATTAAGGTAGGCGGCCACTGGCTGACGTTAAGGCAAAATAAACATATTATGTATGTTTAAGAGGCCTTAGTGTGATCACGTTAATAACAAAGGAAACTATCCCGTTTTAAACCCGACTACTTAAAACTAGCCGAACATCGCTGATTGCCGATTGAAGCATCATTACATCAAACGGATGGTAGTACGTATCTATTATTATGTGTAGTACCTAAGTCTTCCAAATGGGCTTAAATTTACGCATCGTCACGGAGTGGTCGTTTGAGTCGATGCCTACATGTCTTTCCGTAGGAAATAAATTTAAAACTAACAAGTATTTTTTTTTTGTTATTTTAATTGAATTAAATACTATTTAACGCGATCTGTTGATTCATCAGGGAACCTTCAAGTTGTTCTAAAAAGCGGTTCCAATAGCAAGGTACAAACATATTTCTACACAAAAGAGTTTATGCTTTACCAAAGAGATGGCGTTAGAAGTATCGTTTTTATTTCGCTGTAACTTATTAGAATGTTCATAATAATAAGACACTGCATAAATAATGAATAAAAACGTATGATTATAAAAACAACTTATTGAACAAACTTTGAAAAGTTTCAAGAGACACAATTAACCTACATTCGGAGCATGTTAGTCAGTCGTTAAAATGAACTTGTTCCCTTTACAGAAATAAGATAATTTTACTATCCGACAGAGACTTTAAGACTTGGTCAAGTTCAATACTCAGTAATCCCACTATCAGCGAAGTAATTTACTGTCCAACTGCCCCCTCAGTGATTTACTCAGCGGCCGAGAAACATGCCTCTCCCGCTGATTACGATGTCACTGGTATTTTACTGGCCAATAAATTTATTTCGTTCAACAAGACTCGATTTAAGCGACAGCAGAATTATGCGTACCTAGTTAGAACAGGCAACATGTTGAGTCTAGTCAAGAAATGCATCAATAAGCGATACTTGTTTTTATATCTTTCGATTTGAGTTTCAAAGGTGCTCAAGCGATTAAAATGACATTTGGTAGGTACAGATATAGTTTGACAATTCAGGTTATTTCTAAACCGATCTCACTACTAAAAGTGTAAAATTTAATGCATTAAATGACTTCTGTCAAAGTTACGATGCTTGTATTTTATAAACAAAAATAATTAATGATTAAAGCAGTACTTGAATTTTCTTCACATCGTAAAATCATTTATCCAACAGTAAAATACCGACTTTAATTTCATTCCGATGACATATTTTTTTGCAGTCGTTTGTCTGATTTTCGTAAAACAGTGTCGCGGTCTAATTCCTTTGATTTAGCCATTTAACTGTCGGCGAAAAAAAATGTATTTTACCGATAGAATGCAGTTGCGTGCATGAAGACACAATTTTACTCTGTAATGGGATTCTGATTTAATCTTTGGTGCAGTAAATGTTTTTCTGTTCAACTGAATATAGTTTTGATTGTCTAGCTAAGTTGAGCGTTATTTAGCGTTAGATGAGAAGATTAATTCCTTATTTAATAATACCCCATTAAAAACAGATATGCCATGGTTATTGATTGCAGCGACAAAATATGTGAGATGTAAATGGATGCCAAGCTCAATGGCCAGACCTGCAATTGTATTGGTTTTGACTGCCTCGTTGGTCCATTGGTAGCAAGTGCTGCGTTAGGACCGAGAGGGCCCCGGTTCGAGTCCGAGGTCGGGCAACATTTGTGTGAGATTTTCATTAAGAAATTACTCAGCCCGGAGTCCGGAAGTTGGCGGTTGCACGCCCGTGCCTCGGAAAGCACGTTAAGCCGGTGGTCCTGCGCCCGTTCTCTCATCGGTCATGTCGGATTGCCATCTCACCGAACTATGAGAGCAAGGGAATAGAGAGTGCACTTGTGTATGCGCGTACAATTGGGCACTATAATATGTCCTGCACACTTGGCTGATCTCAATTGAGATCGGCCGCCATGGCCGAAATCGGCCGGACGCCTTATATTTTTTTGTATTGGTTTTAGCAACTTAAAAATAACTGTAAGTACCATGTTTCTGTAGCCTAAGTTCTGACTTGGCTATTTCCCGGGTTTTTTTAAGCAAAATTCACCCGATATGTGTAAAAAGGTATAAAAGGCCAGCCAAGAAATAGGTCAGCGGTTTTGTTGTAAAAACGCAACGTTTCGCAATTTGGGATGTGGATTTAATAGTTTGGGGCTGAGCGGGCTGAGTTAGCACATTTGGGTCATTGTGACCCCAACAAGACGGATTAAAGGTTAAGCCAGCTCAGAAGCAACTATATTTAGACTAACTAACATAGTAGGGATGTGACGACCCCATCGCCCGCTGGTGAGAGTTGGTGCGTCTCGCACCAAGAGAGGCAACAACTCCTGCCAGTGCAGTCAGTCCCGCAGGGCAGCCAGTGGCGGGCTGCTGGTGCGCGGCGACACCACGGACCCGAGACCTCCCAGGGAACCTACCACCTTCTCCCCCACCTCTGGCTTGCCTGCATTGGCCGGCCAGAGTGGAGCGCAAGAAACTATATGCTTGAAAGGGTGGAAGTGCTCAATCTGCGTAATAACGGGGAACGGCTGACCGGAACACCGCGATCCAGAAACCGGTGCACACCTCTCGGCACCCTTAGCTGACCACGCCAGTGTTGCCGCCCTTGCCGCCTACATGGTGGCTTATTTTGGGGGCCCACCTAGTGGTTGGCGAGTCACTGCCTGCCAACTTTAAACAATTTATGAGATATTGGAATGGCAGGTGACGATATCTCATCCCATAGCCCAGATATACAGTCCACATAACATTTCACCATAGACCCAAATATTTAGATTCCATTTTTACGCAATAGTATTATATGCTCACCGGGTATTACTGCTGAGTGTATCATTTTGTGCATTTAGGAGTGATATCCGGTTAGCATATCCATCCCAAACTTATATTAAACGTCTCAAGGGGCCTCTACGTGTTGGGCCTGTGCCCCCACGCAAGCCTTCCAAAAGGGCCGGGAAGGTACCCTTCCCGTGATCATCCCAACGGAGACAACAATAATAATACATAGTCCTTCCCATAGTTCCGGTTACCCAATCCACTAGCACCTCAACCTCATAGCCCAGATTATTTTCTTTTCCACTCTATTCCATAGTCGGGGGTTGTCCGTGGCTGCATTTTACAGGGATAATCGCCGGCTAGTGCCACATTACATATAGCATACAAGTAATTAAAGGGCCTCTACGTGTTGGCTTTGGCCGCACGCCTCCCAAAAAACCTTTGACTCTGTAGTCCCGAGACGTGGAAATGATGGATAATAATAATATAATAAAACTTTATTGCCAGAAATATGTTACATTTGTGTTTGATTCCCCTGTGCTCCAAAATAGGCAAAAGCCTGTAGAATGGAAGTCAGTGTCCTCTCCATTTTCGTACACACTATACGTGCATAAAAAAATACTTATTAATTATGGATTACATAGTTTGACAATAGAGACGGAAAAGAAAAATTGTGTGTGTGTGTGTGTGTGTGTGTGTGAGTGGCTGAGTGTGTGCGTGCGCGCGCGTGTATGTGTGTGTGTGTGTGTGTGTGTGTGTGTGTGTGTGTGTGTGTGTGTGTGTGTGTGTCTGTCTGTGTGTGTGTGTGTGTGTATCTGAGAGAGAGAGAGAAAGCATGCGTGGTGTATGTATATGTGTGTGTTGGTGTTCCATATATTTGCGATGCAGATGAAACCTATTAATACCAATCGAGCTGGGTGTCTCTTAAAGACCTTTATCCTAAAAGGTCGTCTAAGTACTTGATATAAATAGATGATAGGCAACCTGTTACAATTTCGTTTCTACTTCTCTTTTTGTTTTTATATCAGTTTTATTAGAAAGATGAATTAATTTATGTTTGTTATAATTCGGATACCTACTTTATTACTTTGATTGAAAAATAATGTATTAATTACAGCCATCCGTGAACTATAACTTAATTATTATAACTGGACGACTGTAGGCAAAATCTATTTACGTACAAATATGAAACGATAAACTCCCTAACGTCCACCAACATAAAGTCATAATACATCATTTATAACCCCGATCAAGGTACATTTACAATATCCAATATAATATTAACAAGTAACCTTAACAAAGAGAAACAAGTTACTAAACAAAGACTCGAACCCAGTATCCGTAGAGCAAGTGCAAGTGACTGCTAGCATACCTACTATTCAAAGCTGTCAAGAGGAGCGACAGGGTCCAATAAATAATATCCGTATTCAGGACTGGTGCCGATCTGATTTGCTGGCGGTCCATTATATTGCAATAATAATAAACTAAACCAATATCGCACTGGTAGGGTTAACAGAGAGGGACAACAGGGAGGTATTTGGTACATTTTTAACACGCTTTTATTGGGTTGACCTGAGTGGCCCTGTTCCAGTGCCCCACGCTTTTACAATCAAATATTATAATTACCAGCACATATTATGTGTATTATAATTGTGTAAAAATAAAATTATGTACACTTAAGCCCAGAAGTAAAGACAACTTCAACGACCCGTTATTTATTTTTACGTGTACCTATAAAAGCGTGTTTGTAAACTATTAATTGTAACGAAACAGGTACCCTAGTGAACGTAAAATTTACTTGCAATGCGCGGTATTTCAAAATTCCGGGAACGGAAGTATTTGGGAAAAACCTTTTGTATTGAAAATCCTGTATCCACGAGAATGAAGTCGCGGGCACAGCTAGTATATCAATAAAAAGGGATTTTAAACCACCATTTTATAATACCTAAACTGATTATATGGAATACAATTTTATTTCAAAAGGAAAAAATATTTTTAATAAGCTATGGCAGTTTGGGGTAACAAATATGTAATTATAAAAAAGCTCTTTAATCTGTAGTAATACAAAAAGTGTTAAAATTAATTAAAACAGCCAGATTACCTGCTACCGTAAAACAAATAGCCCTTAACCAAGTTCCAATTAAACATAACATTTTAGGCTTCCCAAATTATTTCCCCAAATACATTCTCCTAGGTCCACATTAAACAACCCAGCCATATTGTGAAGACCGTACCAATACTGTCTTACACAGCTCGACTGGTAAGCGGGCTGGAATCCGCATCGTATTTTGTTCCTTGGATTTTCATCGAGAAATAATTTCCAATGACGATAAATTGTACGGGATATATATTGTGAGCTAAGCGAACGGCTACCGGTTGCGGGGAATTGGGACAAGTTGTGAGCTTATTGACGTTTCAGATACATTAGTGGTAGGTGGTCTTATACCAGTAGTAGATGAATACTTACTTGACTTTGCCTCTGACTTTCTCAGCGTATATAGTATTTTGTCGTAAACAATCATCATCATCATCAGTCTATAGATTTGTCCACTGTTGGCCATAGGTCGTAAACAATACTTCTTCATAAATAATTTTAAAAATAATAGAATACTACTCTTACGCAATTGTATAAATATCTCACAATATTGATTAGACTTTTTTATTTCCCGGTTAAATAGCTTAATAGCTTGTATTCGGGGTATCAGAAAAAAACAAACACACGGACAAGGGACAAATATCGATGTTCAGCACATATTTATTGCCCCGGCTTAAATCTATCATTCTTGGCACAAATACGAAATATTTGATCGATCTAAACATCCATGAACCAATCAAAAATAACATAGCGAAACGTCAACCAGAAACTTCAAAAATCAATTAATGTGCACACACATTACAAACGAGAGAACGCAGAATATTTATCAAAAACTACTACATTTCCCTCTAATAAACTTCCAATGGACAGTAAACCGTGCCAATTCCTCACCTAACTGATTGCCACAAGTTATTCGGAATATTCAACTTGACTTGTGTTTGCGCCAAAGCTCAATCCCAGCGATGTGATCAGCGCACGCGACGCCGGGGGAAAGTGTATGTTCAACTCGAACAATCATCTTTATACGCCGTTTATTGTCGAAACATTAACTTGCTATTCAGGAACGAACGCTATCTCCAACCAGCTATTAGCTGTTTTATTATTTAACCACCGAGATGGCGTATTTCTTAAATACTTGATAGGTCTGGGCCCTGTGAGATTAGAATGTAGGATGGTGAAGGTTTTACTATCGAAGAGCTGAATTATCTAGTGCATTTAGCTGTATTTGCTTGTTTAGAATGTTAAAGAGTTACGAGGTTGCCTGGATTAGTATCTTTTGTTTTCACATTGGAAGGAGAAATAGCTTTTAAGGGATCACCGATGTACCTTAACTGTATTATTTTGAACTTGATACCTCCACACGATTCTGGGAAAAAGGGTCTTGAAAGAAGGACAAACGGACAAAAAAGTAATATTCCAAGGGTTCCGATTTACCTTTTAAGATTAGAAAGTACACACAAGTATTTTTGGTATTCATCAGATCTCAGCCAGAATTCCTCCCAGTAAAAACATGCGAACCCAATCCTTAACTAAATCACATGCTTCCTTCCTGCCCTTCAAGTAAAGATCACAGTGGCACTCACAGAAAAAGTGGAGGCAAAAATATAAAATCTCCCTAACACAATCTAAAGGACGAATGGGTCCCAGGGCGACTCTACGGATGCGACCTTCCGACGAAGATCGTCTAAATGAAAGATTGAAAGCTACGCCCCCGAAGTACTTTGTTCCTCATTCTCCGAGATGACGCAATGATGGGAGTTTTTAGAAGTTCAAGTAGTCTGTAACTCCTCTGCGAAGTACTTTTTAAGTGATTTGTCTTTTACTTGAAAGATCCCTTGACGGTTCTATTAGCACTCGAATTAATCACAGTGAAAAGCAACAAAATGTTTGATAGCGATAAAAAAGTGACTTGTTAAAAATGTTTTTTTTTATGTTTTACTTACTTCTGGTTTTTAGTTACAATTTTTTTTTATCGTTCAAATCTGAGTGTCCCTCCCAATCGCCCGGTCCAACACTAAAAATCAGAGTCATGGTTCCGTAGTGCCATGGCATAATTCTGAGTGAAAGCCTTTTTGGCACAATTTAGTCTAGTTTTAAGTTAGTTAGTATTCCTTTTTTTAACTGTGAGAATGTGCTAAACAAATATGTTTCTTTCTTTGTTTCTTTAATGTACGTGCCATTTAGCTTAGTAGCAGTTTAACATTTGACGACATGGTATCAAACTCGATCACCCACACTCTTAGATGAGAGAAAACGATCAGAAAGATGTTGACCTATATTTTAGTGACACAATTCCGGACATCTTCAATGGAAACGGGTTCCATCCTAACTTCTAAAGGAAAGACAGAAGTGACCGCAATTAAACGGACCCAAGGGAACTCTAAACTGTCTTGGAACCCGCAAATCACAAGTTGGAATACGAACCGGGATAATCCCGGCTCGGAATCGGGAAGAGTATTTAATTAGATTCCTGACGTAAAAGGCCGAATCACTCGGATAAATTAAATGTTTTGGAAGTGATCTCCTAAACAATCAAACATGATCAAACATGATGGTTTGATTGCGTTCTTACCGAACTGTGAGAGTAAGTTAAGAACTTAGAGTTGTTTATCGACAATTTTGTACATATGGAAGAGCAATAAATAATTAAGTATTGTGTTATCATAACTAGAGACTGCATCTTTAATTGCACACACAACTGTGCAATATAATATGTCCTGTAGCATGTTGATCTTCATTAAGAAGGGTTAGTTGCATTATTTCCCAGTTGCGATTTCTCCCGAACATTTTGTTTAAAGACCCGTTGCGCTTTTCGGTGAAAACTGCAACCAGTGGATTTCGGATGAAATTGCAACTAAGGAATAACGCAACTAACCCATTAAGATGAACCGCAAGTAAAGAAATTCATAACGGATTAAATTTTTCTTAAAAAGCTTCATACTAATTAAATACATTAATCTATATAAAGCAAAGCCTTAATTCCTTGATTTCATTACTTCAAACACAGATGGCTTATTATATTTTTGCTTCATTAATCATATGGGGCCGTTACGCACGCTCGTTATACCAAGTTATTGACCTAACTCAGACCACAAGGCAGACCGCAAAACTAACTTCCATCATAAACAGTGTTGCCAGTTTGTAGCAAATATTACTAATTTTGTAAAAACACATATTATGTCGTATAAATTATCCGTATTTTTTATAAAACATTTTAGTCCAATACAGAAAATAATCAAAATAATAGAAAAAGATTTTATCCATAAATTTAAACGACCATTTTGATTAAGAAAGTTTAACATTTTATGCACTCAACGAAATTACAAGTAAATACGTTTAAGATTTTGGCACGAATATTAAATTGAAAGTATAGTAGGTACACCACTGATAGTGTACTTTTCATTGTTTCAAAGATCACAAAATCAATATATCCAAATCAACAAAAAAATTAAACACACTCTTTCTTTTCGAACCGGGCAACACGAATTCCAAAGAAATAACATTATTTCGGTGTGCAATCTTTCTGAACGTTAAATTTTATGAGTATCATAATACGTATAGTGCGGTCAGTTATGCTATCCTCATTAATGTTGTCAGAGGCTCAATTCCATTTACAAAAAGTCGGACTACATATGACTGGCTAGGTGGAACAGTGGTTAGTGACTCAGGTTCAAAACCTACAGTTCCAAGAGTCGTGGGTTCGATTCCCACTCGGGACAAATATTTGTGTGACGAATATCGGTGTTTGTTCCGTGTCTGGGTGTATTATTAAATATATTTAAGTTTATTTGTGTATCCACTGTTGATCCTGATTTTCGTAACACAAGTGCTTAAGCTACTTACCACGGGATCAGATCAATGTATGTGATGTTGTGTAATATTTATTTATTTATTATTATTATTCGGATATAATCTTATAATATTATTTCGTTACCGGAAACATGATCATTATATTTGTTTGTTATTTCGTTTTTCCTTACAGGGAAGGAGCGATAGGTATTGGGAATAAGGTATATTTTTACGTGAATAAATAAATAATTCATAACATCATATATATTAGTACAAACGTGGGCTTACGTAGGGTATTACGACATCTTATTTTTTGCAATTCTATTGCTTCTTTCTTTCTGCACTGTATTTTTCAAACAACAAGGATGATCCTTGTCACTCCATTTATTAAAATGTTTCTAAATAGTGCCACACTACAGTCATCCTTACTAATATTGTAAATCCGAAAGTAACTGTCTGTCTGTCTGTCTGTTACGCTTTCACGCATAGAGTACTGGACAGATTTAAATGAAATTTGGTACAGATATAGTCCAGAGCCTAGGAAAGGTTATAGGCTACTTTTTAATCGACTGCGCTTTAAGCAAGTAATGTTTTACCCGTTAAACGTCTCTACGCGGACGAAGTCGCGGGCGGAAAGCTAGTAACACAGTAAGCTTTCAATTTGCTTAATAAATAACTGTTGAAATGGAAATAAAGTAATCATTACATAAATGAAAATACTGTTAGATGTATTGCACACATCCATACATAACCAACATTCAAATTAGTATGCCAGCAAATGCTTTAACATTCTTGTAAAATGCAAATCTTCAGGGCTGTGGATAAATTACTTGGTGAAGATGGCTGTAGTCAAGCAAAGACTGTTACAATGTTGCATGGAAATAATGTTTCGTATACCTACCTACGCAGGTGTTGATACCTGGGAGGTATTTCTTTGACATAATTGATAGCTTTTATTTCAGCACATCCCATTTTTACAATACCAAATAAGGTTTATGTTAAGAAAAGACGTTGTTGCACCAAGTTAATTATATTTGTTTTGCAATTTCTAAGTGATTTAAACATATATTTCAAAAGTCTATGTTTTAAATACTTTTCTTTCTTTAAAAGAACAAGATAATTATTATTTTTCCTGCGAATAACGTTTGCGTTTGGACAAATTTAAATATTATTCTTGCCATCCATAATTAATGATGATAAAAATTCATAAAACTGATATCTATGACAACGTTTTAGGCTTATACATAAACTCGAATTAATTCATGTGAAATTCGGCGAAGAAATACATTTAGAATAAAGAACATTAGCTGTCAGTTAGCTTGGTTATTTAGATCCATTTTAGATTTAACATACAAAGTATTAGTCTTTGATGCGTAAAACGATTGTAGTCATTAAAATAAAACAGAAACCTAACCTAACCTAACCTCAAAATTATACAATAGTATTTGAAATGTAAAGCGGCCGATACAAGTTTTCCCTTGTTAGTGAGTAATAAGGTTTATTATAATAAATATCAAAGTTAAATCAACGTTTTATGTCACCTGTCCGCGATTTCTATAATCCAGTTTTATATTATCTTGTTCAGTACAGTCGTAATGAAAATCTTTTATAGAAACAGTAATTGTATTATTTAAAGTGCCAGTATAGTAATTGATCGCGGCCACGATTGGTGTAAACCAGTCAAATCATCAGGTGGAATGAAGACATCATTGATTTTTAATTATTTCCGTTAAGTCCCACATTATTTACATTTTAGCATTTAACAACGCGTATATACGGGAGTTGCGTGCATTTGTGGAGGCCTACGTCCAACAGTGGACGAAGCTTAAGGCTGATGGTGATGATGACTTAACGCTTATGTTTTAAATCAACATAATATTCATTTAACATGTAACATGTTAAAGGTGGCTGCTCAAAGGCTGCATAGTCTAATAGGCGTGACGACTGGGTCAAAATCTTATTATTCTATTTAGTCCGTAAGTTAGTTTATACAAAAATATGGGACACGTAAATTTTTGTTCTTCAATTGATTGAAAAATGAAAAAAAATATTGCTTATCAAACTTCTGGAGTGGGGGCTTGTGACGTCACAGTTACGCAAAAATTGTACCTAAACGTGACGTCATACGAAACTTCTAAGCACTATATCTTCATAATTTCTTGTTTGTGAAACAAAATAAAAAATACGAGTACAATATTCCTAATTCCTAGTTCAATTCAAATAAAACGAAGTGAACGCGCAAATGACATTGTACTTTAAATAGCCCTAATAAAAATAACCACTTCTGTACCAACCAGTACATCCAACTATCAGTTATAATTCTGTTTTCATCTTATTACCGCTGTAGGTAAACATCTGTAATGAAAGCGAAAGGGGCACAGGTGTTTGTTATCGACGATCGACCGAAGTGGGTCGAAGTGGGTCGCAGTGGGATTTTCCTACGTTTAATTACCCTGGAGTTTACGCTTCAACTACAAATTGGAAAATTATTGCGACTGTCGTAAAAGTAAACCTTGTTCAGAGGAGTTTTAAAAGGTTTACCGTGCGACTGTACTTACCTACCCTTCATTAGTTTTATCGGTAGGTATATGAGACTTGCTCGGTGGAACAGTGGTTAGTGACCCTGGCTGACGGTTCCAAAAGTCGTGGGTTCGATTTCCACTCTGGCCAAACAATTGGGTGATGAACATCGGTGTTTGTTCCGTGTCTGGGTGTGTTATTTATATATTTAAGTTTATTTGTGTATTCACTGTCGTTTTTGATATCCGTAATACGAGTGCACAAGCTACTAAGCACGGGATCAAGTTTCACAACATCACATAAATCGGTATTTATAATTTATTTATTTATTATAAGGATAGCCTAATCAATGTCTATTGCATGTAATATTACATAATCATTACAAAGGAAAAGTTAAGCCGTAAGCTTTACATTCGATAACAAATCGATTGTGAGATTTAATACCTAAACTATTAAATTTTTACTCTAGATCCGATTAAATAGATGCTCTAAATAAAAGAAAGAATAAAAAACCGCCCTTAAATAAAGAATTTTCATGTTTTTTTTACACATTACCATGACTCGAGTTTTACCAGGAAATTTCACAATCGCTTTCATTTCGACTTTCTTGGTAGATAGAGGGATCGGAAAATCTCAATTTATTATATTACTCTTTTGTAGGGAATTTGCCCAAGTTCAAGTTATAAGATAAAATTTTACGACTATTGCTCATCTTTTTCGGTGAGATCTTTTGTAAGTTCCATAGAATATCTTTATAATAATCTACTTTGCTTATTAAACCTACTTGTTGTTATTATGTATTAAATCATCATCATCATCATCATCAGCCCATATACATCCCCACTGCTTGGGCACGGGCCTACCCTAAACTAGGGCGATAAGGCCTTAGTCGACCACGCTGGCCAAGTGCGGGTTGGTCGACTACACCACCTTAGAATTTCTTCGTAGGTGTGCATGTATTAACTATTGCTGTACAATACAAGTATATAATATATAAGTTTATATTGTTAAGTTGTACGTACAAAACCTCTTGGTTCTGTACAACTGTAGAATGAGTGATTTATTATGTTGTTATGTTTTATACATGTGTGGTTGTTTTGTCAAATTTAAATAAATAAATATGTTTACAAAGAGCAGTCATAAGACAAACAAAAAGTACTATAAAATTCGTACTGAATTTTATACAAAACGTAACAAAACTTCAATGTTGGCTTAATCTAGTGAATCTACACTGATGATTCCTATTTCCAAACAAAGATTCTCCACACTAGGGATCGAATCATTACTAAAGGCGGGTAGAAAATCCCTAACCACCCTCATTAAGGTAATAAATGGACCTATTTACCCCAGTGATGGATACAGCCCGCTTTTAGTGCCTAGATCTAGGTTCAAAGGTCATTAGTTACACCTAACCAAGATATTTATGTTCCGTCTATAAATCTTCGTCCTCTACAAACGCATGCATACATGTAACACAATTATCTTCCAGTGTAGATAAGAAAAGAAGCTAACTAACGGACATAATATTACAACGTAGGGCCAACTATAAGGGTTAAAATGATTTGCACGGGGTTTCCTTTTATAACGAAACTAACGCAAGTACTAAGAAAATTGATGTACCACAAAAGTGACTTATTACTACAGAGTATAAAGCAAAGTCGCCCGCGCGTCTGTCTGTATGGACTCTTAAATCTTTAAAACTATGCAACAGATTTTGATGGTCTTTTTTAAATAAATAGAGGGATTCAAGAAGAAGATTTTTATCTATTATATACCCGTAGCGAAGCGAGGGCGGGCTAGTTTAGATAATAAAACAAAAATAATATTACAATACATATCTATCGAACTGGTACCGGCAGATGTGATACCATACTTACATATATAGAATCCTGTAATTGCATACAGTCCTGTCCTGGCATGTGCTACGATCCTGGTACACCATTTTGTGATACCATGAGATGATTGAATCAAGAACTATGAAAAAAATAAAAGTGAATCTCGGATCACGGGTTGCCCACTCATCCATGGGTCCCAATCCACCACGTGCGGCTCTAATTTATGAATGAACGGTGCATGGACGGAATAACAGTGACTCCCTTCGGCCCGATTCACTTTCTACCGTCCAAACGTGACCGGATTCCGAACAAAGCCATCCATACATCGCGTCGCGGTCTTTAAACTTTCAAATCTGCTCCGACGATACTCAGCAATGGACGAGCAGGGATTGTGTTTGAACAAATGACGTACGGTTGTCAGGGGAACAGCGTTGAATAGTCATGAACATGGCCCGTGAATGGAGTCGTTTTAATTTGCGAATTTGTTCGCGAATTTATGCGGCAACTGGGAACGATGCAGTGCTTTAACTGGTTCATATAAAGAGAGTTTAAATTTGAAGCGTTTGATAGTGAAGTGCTTTAATTTTGCCAGTGCATGTGCTTTGACTTCCAAAGCGGGTGATTTTATCTTTGTAAAATTTAATAACTTGGAGTGAGAGCTTTTCGCTCATTTCCTTTTACCGTGATAATCAAGTTAAATAGTTAACAGTTTATGCATATACGTCTAAAACGATTACCTTTAATTTGTCTAGGTTCCGGCTTTGCCATTTTTATAAAAAAAAATCAGATAGAAGGAGCTACTCAGATAGACATAGAGGAGAGAAGAATTTAATATAACTTTTCCATTGGCATGATAAGGCGAATTATTTTTCTATACTTCTATACTAATATTATAAAGAGGAAAGATTTGTATTTTTGTATTTTTGTATGTTTGTTATGAATAAACTCAAAAACTACTGGACCGATTGCAATAATTTTTTCACCATTAGAAAGCTGCATTATTCAGAAGTAACATAGGCTATATTATATTCTTAAAAAAATTAGGAATCCTTACTAAAACTCCAATAATGTAACCCAAGGTGTAAAAAATAGACCTGAAAAATTCCTTACGTCGCCTGCGCTGCGATAACTATTGAAGATACAACAAAACCATTTACTAAGACTTTGCAGAACTCATCATTATCTACAAAAAGTGTCGCGACAGCATATGTCTAAATATTATAGTTATGTCACAGCAAGCGGTTTTTTATTCTAAAAATTTAATTTATATGCCGCCGCTTGAAAGGGCTCCTTATTTGTACCTTGGTATTAATCCTTAAAAAAATAAGTTACTATATATTCAAGACGGCTTCAATACCTTTTTATAACTTTTTGAATTATTCAATTCGGACATTTAATTCGGAAGATATCACGAGTTTAAAAATGCAAGTATTAGAAAAAAGTCGCGTGGTTGCCGCCACCGCGCTCAGCTAGCCAGCATGCGATGTAGGCTCCATGTAAGCGTCACTGGGGTACGGGGGAGTCAATGTAATATGTAATATAATAATATTATAAAGAGGAAAGGTTTGATTTTTTGTTTGTTTGTTTCGAATAGGCTCCGAAACTACTGCACTGATTTGAAAAAATCTTTCACTGTTGGAAAGCTACACTATCCCTGAGTGTCATAGGCTTTTTTTAGATAAAAAAAAAATAGATTTCTCTTACGGGGTTAAAATATATTACATAGAGATAGAGATATCCCCGAAGCGAAGCGAGGGCGGGTCGCTAGTATTACATATTCTCATTTAAATCAAATAAGAGTTTATCCAAATTTTATTATGGGTTATTCCGTATTCATCCTATGTGATCTCATCCTACGTGATATTTTTTCCTTACTCATCCTAATTTCGTTCCTTAATCATCCCAAAGCAAATATTTCAATTTTAAGTTCCTTATTCATCCCAAAATAATTCCTAGCTCATCCTATCACAAAACATTTTAAAAATAAGAATATTTTGTACGGTTGGAATAAAAGTTTAAAATTTAATTTAGTCGTTTTGTCAAATAAAACTGCAAAAAGTCTGATAAAATAATATATTTATTTATAAATGTTGTATTAAACAGTTAGGTATGTTTATTTTTAAAAATTAAGAATAATATATAAGATATTTTTCATATGATTAACACAGCAATATTTTTAAATTTTGACAAACAAGACACAATCAACTTTGATTTGAAAAACATCGTCTTCCATGTGTTAGGTACACACTGTATGATTTTTAAAATCTTATAATAAAATGTAAAGAAATAATCTTAAATTAAAAATCACAGATTAAGGAGGAACCAGGATATCAGTTAGTGGTGAACTGATTAAAGCCGATTAAAGTGAACTGATTAAACAATTTGATTAAAGTAAATGAAACCGTTACTATTATTTTCTTTAATAGCACGTGCAAGTTTGGCTTTCGGTTTTAAGTATATTTTATTGAATATTATGTTATTTTCTTGTTTTAACATACAGATTTATATTTATTTATAATAATAGTATTTATATCCAAAACCTATTAATAGTTCACTTTCTGAAAATGTTTTGACTTTTGATTTTGCTAACCATACTTTTTATTGGAATATTCACCTAGTGATGAGAAAAGACTGCATTAGTGTTGTGTCAAGACAAAATCTAATAGGATGAGCAAGGAATACTATTTTAGGATGAGTAAGGAAATCGGATGAGTTCACATAGGATGAATACGGAGGGTTCATGTTAAAGTTTTTCTATCTATATGTTATAGGCAATGTGTATAATGCAGGCATTCTATACAATGCCTAGGAAATGTATAGAATGCCGAGGTTGCTTAGGAAATGTATGAAATGATACTCAATGTTTGAAGTATTTTACACTTTACCTAGGAAATGTATAGAATACCTAGGCATTGTATAGAATGCCGGTTGAAGCTTAGGTAATGTATTTAAATAATAACTTTAATATAATTTTCATTTCTGTAATTTGGTAAGTTAGATAGCCAACTGCCTCGTTGGTCTATTGGTAGCAAGCGCTGCGTAACGATCCGGTCCCCGGTTCAAGTCCGGGGTCGGGCAAAATTTGTGTGAGTTTCTCTGTAATGAAATTACTCAGCCCGGAGTTAGGAAGTTGGATGTTGAACGCTCGAGCCTCGGAAAGCACGTTAAGCCGGTGGTCCTGCGCCTGATCTTTCATCGGTCATGTCGGATTGCCGTCTCACCGAACTATGAGAGTAAGGGAACAGAGAGTGCACTTGTGTTTGCGCGGACACTTGTGCACTATAATATGTCCTGCGCACTTGGCTGATCTCAATTGAGACCGGCCGCCATGGCTGAAATCGGTCGGACGCTTTACTTATAGTTAGATAGGTACCTACTGATCTTTAGAGAGCTTATCCTAATTTTAACTGTCACTAGCAGATTAAACAAGAGAGAGAAGCTGATTAAACATATTGCATTTTATCGGTTGGTATGCCGTGTTTTTGCGTAGAGAGCGTCTGTCACATAGGAGTTCTAAGAAAAACTAGTTCGGCCTAAACTAAAATAGCTTTTCCAGCACAGGTATATTATGGGTGGTTTAAAAAAAATTAACACTAAGAGGACTCTTTTTTAACTCAGTCTAAGGTGGCAGGAAGTCCTGAGCTCGCAAGTACTACATAGTTTATCCAAGGCCAAACGAGTTTGTCCTGAAATCGGGTTTGTCCGGTAACATGTAACAGATTGCAACTACATATCTAGCTATCACTGTTCTTGAGTTAAAGCCCTGTCACCAGGCTTTAACTCACGTGGACGGACGGACCCAAAACCAATGCTACCTAACCCCTCTACGCAAAGCAATAACATATTATTCAAAATATACCGAGGTTAAATTTGGTTAATCCGCTCAAAATCAACATTTTGAATTTGACATTAACAGGAACATTACTCTGTCTAAATAATAAATAAAATAAAAAAAATTAAGGTTCTACCCATGGTCGTTCATTATACACATTACCTAATGCACTTCGGGCATTTTATACAATACCTAGGCAATGTGTGAAATTAATCGTATTATACACATTGCCTGAACGTTTTAGGCATTGTATAGAATACCTAGGTAATATATACAATACCGGATTATACACATTGCCTATAACATATATAATATACCTTAGCCGCCCGCGACTTCGTCCACGTAGAGATTTTTAACGGGTGAAAAATTACTTTTTTATTGCGCAGTCGGTTAAAAAGTAGCCTATGTTGTTTCTCAGGCTTTAAATCGGATCAGTACTCTATGCGAGAAAGAATAACATACAGACAGACAGAGTTACTTTCGCATTTATAATATTAGTAACGATAATGTGTGCTCTGCAATGAATACTCGTGAGAATGAGTATATGCCTTGTTGTACTAATTCGGAGCTTTTCCCACAAACGAATTTTAAATAACAAACTTTGTAGCCCATGAGGCGTATTAAAAAACCGCCCTTATTTACCCTCCAACAAATAACATTAGGGCTCAAAATATGAGCACGAACAACTTCGAACAATGGCATATATGTTACTCTGGAGAAATAAAAAGCTTTTGTTACCTAAAACATACATGCGCCGCAACGTTACGACTCCAAACAAAATTCAACTAACATTTAACGTGTTTGTTTCATATTTAGGTATCGTACAATAAGTTCTCTTTTTCATTTGAATTTGTTACTTTGCATGGCCAGTTTTTTTCGAATCAAATATCCATTTATCATAACAGGAGTTAGGATGTTGTAATACAATTTGTTTATTTGAGATCTGCGATCAGTTAGCTAATAATTTTATTTATCTGTATAGATGTACCGATGATATTCATACAAAGATAATTTATTTTGATTGAAATTCTCAATTTACTTAATTTAGCTTACTTAAAATTGATTATTCAGGTCTTAAAGGTTTTTTTGACATTTATTATCAAAGGCTTTCGCCAAATTGAATTTCGAAGATAATTTTTGCTTATCTACGTAATCGGTCTCCTCAGTGGCGTAACTATACCCTTTGAAGTCCGTGGCAAAATTCATCGGTTGGGGCCCTGTGCATCCCCCGTTCTTTTTTTTTATCTTAATGTTTATGTGGGTTGGCAGATGAGACTCTCCTATGACCGGGGACCCCTTTCGGCTGGGGCCCCCTACCGGGTGGGGGCCCGTGGCATTTTGCCGACTTGCCACCCTGTAGTTACGCCACTGGGTCTCCTATTCTTGAAAGGCTGATAAATAAGTAAAAATTTGCTACTCCTAGTAACGCGTGTAGACCCATAAAGACAAATATTCAAAGTAAAAAACCATCAGCGCACATCTGTAGCTTACTCATTATACAACCTTTAGGATCCTGTCGTAATCCCTGCTCGGCTAAAAAACCAACAAAAGGACAATTTCATCATATGATTATGGAACGAAGACAAAGGGTCTAGTGAAAACAATTCGCAACGCATTATTAAGGTCGAACGCTTTCCGGCCTGAATGTTTTGGGACAATGAGTTATGCAACCCGAAAGATGACGAGTTAATTTTGTTTTGTAACGGCATTAGACCGTGTGTGGAGGAATTTCTTCACAACAAAGGGTGGAGAAACGTACTCGTACATTCCTTAAACTAATGGACGAAGTTTGTAAAATATTAGTGACAATGTAAAACCGCGTGACCGCATTTGCACATTTAGATGAATATTTGAGGGTATTTGAGTTTCCTATATTATTTTAATTATGTGATCATTCAGCAAGTAAGTACCTACTTTACGCAATCTTGATGACTTTATTAAACAGCAGATTCGTATCGAATTATGCGAACGGTCGCAGACAATACGCTTCCTCGATGCTTAATCAAGCCACCTTATGCTCAGAGTTAGTAACCAGTGTATCAAAAATTTGAAAATAATATATGTAGATAAACGAATCATGTGATGGAAACAAGTATACGGTAATTGATATTATTCTAATGCAGAGATAGAGGTTCCTACAGACCTAATATGTACCGTTAAACCGCTTATAACTAAAATTTCTTAACCCAAGCCTAATAACATATAATCATAATAAAAACTATTCCAAATGAAATTTAAAATAGAAAGTTGTGGCAATTTAGTTTTTTTTCGTCAAATCCGCACCGAATTTTTGCAGCATAAATTGTCCCAGAGAGCAATTTTAACTTTCAACGGCACATTTAAGATCCATTTAGGACCGTGCTAAAAGCACTTTATGAAATTACTGGGAAGCCGAGTGAAATGTGCGCCTATGTTAACATTTTATTCTTTTCATTTCATAAGAGTAGGTAAATTTCATCATAATTATCATCATCATCATCATCATAAAATCACGACTTCTTCCCAGAGGAGTAGGCAAAAATCACTTCCTGCCATGTGCTACGATCCTGGCACACCACTTTCGCTTCTTTCACATCCATCAAACTCTTCATGCATACTCGTCGATTAGGTATACTTTTGACTTGACCCTTCTTCAAAATTTGACCCACTTTGGTCATGGAAGGTCTTCCTTGACTTTCTTCTGTCGACATTTCCATTTATACTTCCTCTATATATTCCTGTCGTTAATACCTTTCATGTATCCTCTCAACATGACCAAACCATCAACCAGGATTTATTATCATAATTATAACATTCAAATTATGGTTAATTAATGTCCAGCCTAATCGAGACATTATTTTTGTATACTATATGCGTACTACCACATCCAATTTAATATTATGGTATTTCCATGACTTTTTTTGCACGTGAACACTACAATAAATAATTAACACTCAATAACTGCAACATTAATAAATAATTTTAAACAGAAAACTGAAATTGTCCGGGATATTTACCATGTTGTTTTGTTTTAATGAGCTTCCGATATTTTGGCACTGTTGCAAGCGTTATGATCACGGGTGAACTGTAGAATTATCGAGAGCTCATTAAAACAAAACAGCATGGTAAATATCCCAGTTTCTAATCAGTTTCAGTTTTAATCCAATAAAACAAAAACTCATATTCATATGAGTTATGTGATAAGAAATAAGACTCCCTTATAATACTTAACAATGAACAGCAAAAATACAATACCGAGACAATATCAAGACAGTATCCAATTGAAAAATGTAAACAAAATAAGAATTGGACTACTCAATTCCAAAGTTAAAGATGCGTTCATAATGACGGTAATTCATAACGGACACAAACACTGGCGGTCTTACCAGGTCCAAATGGGAATCGAACTCGATCCCATCATTTATTATTCCGGCCCACAGAGCAGCTAACGTTGCATAATAAATGAATTACTCAAACGGCATGCTATTATCCTTACCGACCCTAAAGTGAGGTTAGACGTACTCTGAAGCTGGAATTAGGGAGGCTTACCACCTGGATTTAAAGGTGGAATCCGATTGGCAGATTATTACAAGCAAAATCGGGATCATAGAATCTAATGACGAACTGGTACTATCTGATGTTAGCTAAACTGAAATTTGCATATTTCCTAAATGTAATACAGATGGTATTAAGAAGTAAAAAAAGATATTGATCCCCTTATACAAGAATCGATAGTAGGTAAATTTGAAGAATTTACAAAATCCGTCATCGTGGTACATAAAATCTTTTTCATCAGCATGATCATTAGTCTATAACCAGGTCCACTGTTGAACTATTACGTCAGGGTAAATTTTTACTAATATTATAAATGCGAAAGGTAACTCTGTCTGTTACGCAATCACGCATAGAGTACTGAACCGATTTAAATGAAATTTGGTACAGATTTAGTCCAATGCCTTAGAAAGGCACAAACATAGGCTACTTTTTACCTGACTGCGCTATAAAGAAGTAATGTTTTACCCGTTAAACGTCTCTACGGATGAAGACACGAGCGGAAAGCTAGTAGGCCATAAAAAGCTCGAGGTCAAAACAGAGTCAGGCTGTGTTTCGCTGTTTATGTTGAATTCAGAAATACCTTATTTATAGCTTGGAAAAGCTCTAAATAAAACGGTTTCCATATCTGCAAAGATCTGGAAAGTTCTATGCTAATCGAATAAAGGAAAGTGCCCTTGTCATGTCAAAAACGATCAGTGGAAAGTTCTTTATTAAATAATATTTTCTTTACTGGAATACCCTGCATTTCCATTGATACTAATTTGCAAAGGTCACAAGGAAGTTCGTTATCCCTGTCAATTTTATTTATCTACGACATGAATGTCCCATGATTGCGTTCCGGAAAAGACAGTAATGCTATCGAAACTTCCACACATTGTCAGTGGACAGGAAGTTTTTATAATGCCATTCTATTGTTTGACAACATGTGATGATGTTATGATCGTAGCAGTTTGTCGTGTCTTATGTAAGTAGCAGCATAATAAGAGAAACTAAACTCTTATTTGAGTCGGAACTGGACGTATCTATACGGATGTTAGATACACATTATGTTGATAAAGATTGCTAAAGAAGAATATACCCATAAAAACCGCTAAATTACTATAATGGAGCGCAAGAATCTATAATCTTATGCTTAAGAAGAAACCCAAAATACACCAAAACAGATTATTTTTGTGATTTTTTGTATTATTTACTTTGTTGTTTTTGATATTAGCAATATCCAAAGATTTACGAGCATTTCCAGCTACAACGACAATTTTAAAACTATTCAGAGCAAACTGTCGAAAGTTTTCACATTTAGATATCGCAGTGAGCAATAACTCGCAAGTTCGAAATAAAGCATTCTCCCACTGGAACATAAAAGAAAATAACACTTCAAAACATGAAATGCAACGGAAAAGTGCTGAGACAATCGGGAGTAAACAACACAAGCTTGACAAATTGGTGGGGAAGATTTGCTGGCAGATGCAATAGTTGCTTTCCGGTCGTTGTTCGAATGATTGATGATATTGCTGGAGCTTTGGTGATATGTCCAAACGAATCGGTTTATTCTCAGCAATGTTGGGGGTGTAAAAGGATTTTGACGATTTGGTCTTCTTACAATCTATCATGGTAGGTATCATGGAACACAAATTTTATTTCTTAATTGTTTTGTTACTAAAAGTTCAATCGAAGGCTGATTTTATAAACACTCTTATAAATGAAACCTAATTTTATCCTTATTTTTTATCAGCCTAGTATGGCTCAGTGTCTTTGACTCTCCATCTAAGTATTTAGAAATAATAATAGTATGTGTACGTATGATGTGTATAAAATGTTTACGTAATATCTCGATATACGATCAAAATAGGTTGGTCGGTTTGTTCTTACAAATGAAGGATCAGATGTAAAAATTGGAGCCCAACATTAAAAAGACTGATGAATAACGAGGAAAAGAAAACAATTTGCTCGTAATTTCTTCTGGAAACAATACGTTTTATCCTAATCACCTGTTTTGTTAAGCTGCGGCTACATTAGCGGGCTAAGGCGAAGTTTTTGTTGTGTCTCTGTTACTCTAAGTCTTGTAGAGCAAGATAGTTCCACGAATATTCTTTTTAGTCCGTTAATGTAGCCGTAGCATTACGTAATAGGTCTTATGCAGGATCAGACTTTTCCACGAAACGAGATCATTAGTGAATGAATTTGCCATTTTTTGTACGAACTACGGGTAGTTAGACAGTGATTTATTTTGGTAATGATGCGAACAAGACGACAATACCAAAAATATAAATTGAGTTTGGAATAATCTTGGAGATTGTAATCGGATACAAGTTACGCCCAAAAATAATATGAAACATTTCCTCAAAACAAAATTTTGTTCTTTAGTTTAGGTATTATTGTACATAAATAATAATGGTTCAATGGATTGACAAGGGACAAACAAAAACAAGTTTGATTGATGATCGCATAAACAGATTGAAAACGGTAAAGGATTAAATCAATACCGCCCCAATGTTTTCAATCTTTGAAATTCATGGGCTTGTCTGCTTCTGTTAATAATAGTAATTTAGCAGTATTACAAATAATAAATATTTCTGTTTAACATACCATTAGTAAGGATTACACATTATCATGTAGGTCACCATGGGATTACTTTAAAGATAAACAAGATATATCTTCGGTATACCATTATTTCGAATAACGTAAAACCTTCAGTGGATTCAAATAATGTCTCCTGAGATATATGCGCTGGTAAAATGTACATATGTAGATAGAAACTCCAATAATGCAGGTACTATTGTAAACACACGTTTCGAAATTGGCAGAGTCGCTAAAAGCTCTAACAGTATTGGATTTCCGTCAGGGTAAAATATCACACAGTGTGAGAAACATTTGTCTGATTCCCAGCCATGTTGATTGATGTATAAAAAATAAAAAAAATACAACTGACAGGAACAGAAATCAATTTTAATAGAAAAATACGTAGTGGTTTATAGACTGATTAGTGCATAGGATATTATGCGGGTAATTTCTTTGGAAATCTACAGATTCTATAATGGATTAACAAAAAAAGCCTTTGAAATTAGTGAAAAGTTTATGTATGTAAGTGTTATAGTATAAAACTAACCATACTAATGCCTAACTAACCGGATTCATGAAGTTTAAATGTAACTATTTTCGAGTCACACTAAAATAGGTCAAACTGTTACTTAACGGCTATTTACACCATCTTCTAAATGTAACTCTCTTCTCGAGTTCCAAGACTCGACTGAGAAGACGCGAATATTTTATTCAAAAGACATTACTCCTAGCTGTTCATTTGCAAGAAGTGCTAAGCAAATACCAAGCCTTGTGAAAAGTGAACATCGTTTGTCTCTGGCCAACAGAGAGGTTTTGCCGAGCCATTCGTTAATTAGAGAAGACAAGTATTAATTCTACACTGATATTAATGCAAATAGTTGCTTTTGTTCCGGCAAAATCTTGAATAGAATTAATTAAAATATTTTCGCTTTTGGTTGCGGCTAATCTTTTCAGATACCCTTTTGGTATAAATTTACCGACTACTTTCTTTAAACATAAACATAAAAACTCGGCAATTGAACTTTAGGATGATAATATTTGCTTTTTAGGCAATGATATACGGAATACGGAGAAATTGTTTCAGTTATTATGTTATAACATATTGCGAAATGAATTTTTTGTTTGCTCAACAGTCATAGTCGCAGCATATCTAGGTCGGATCATTGGAAACATTTTGCGAAAATTATATGAAATACGATTATATAGGGCTTAGCAATAAAAGTTGAAGAGAACGTAGATTTTGAAGTTTAAAAAAATACCTCAACCCACTTTGTTGAGATATTGTTTTATATTGAACTTCTAAAATTGAATTGCCAAGCCTAGCTAGCTATGTCGAAACACAATCATTTCCGTACAATAGAGATAGTATGATGTAAGTATGTAGGTATGATATGACTCGCTTCTAGATCTCAAGGTTTTTGCGGAGTTTTACAAAACTGACCCTATTCCGCTGATCTTTTGTCTGGTGGTGGCTTTGTTTCTGCCATTCAGAGCAAGGGGCTTTGTATTGCGGCATAACGCAGAAGAGATTTCAGTGAGCTAGGTGTCTACATTTGATAGGGTTTCATTAAATTTGCGGATAAATCTCGCGCATTGTACGACGTTACGTACATAATTGCTCGCAACGTTACCCATTTTATAGTTTTCTGTGGTACCAAGATTTGTGGGATCGATTCCCACCCGGGAAAATATTTGTGTGACGAACATCGGTCTTTGTTCCATGTCTGGGTGTGTTTTTAAATATGTTTAAGATATTTTTGTATCCACTGTTGATTCTGATATCTGTAACACGAGTGCTTAAGCTACTTACTACGGGATCAGATGTATGTAATGTTGTGTTATATTTATAAATATTTACCTGGAAATCCAGTAGCTTTTTTATTTAAGTAACATGTAAAATTAAAGTGTGGTTTGTTTCATGTCAGTTGGTTTATTAATAAAAAAGTTATGCTAAATCAAATTATGCTAGCCGTATGTAGGCGCGGATGTAAATGCTGACTTCTCTTTTCGACTCGGACGAATTCACTGGTACAGCTAGTCAAAAATATAAACTTTGTATAATATTTGACTAACAGTATATATGTTTACTAATATTTAATTTCACTGTACCAGCAGTCTCTGCGCCGGTATCTTTTGTGCACCCGTTGCTTACTCCCTATGTATTTCAAGGCGAATTCTCTCAAATTCACAGTTCAAGTTTTGCCGTTTTCCCATACATACACTTCTATGAAAACGTTTCCAACATGTTTGGGTGCTTAAGTTTAATATCTCACTAATTGATTAAACACTTAACACGAGTAAGTGAAAACAAACTTGCGAATTTGATAGACAAGGATTACACTTGTCGGATTGTCAAGTCTAACTTTTCGGTGAAATTAATTTCAAGCCGGAAAGGTACTATAGTAGGAAGTATTACGTTATTTACTACTAGCATTAGGGGGTGTAATCTTAAAAGCTTGACCTTGATAATCACTTCATAGAGCAAAGCAAAGTCGCAAAATCGCAACGGATTTTAATGGGTTTTTAATAGATAGAGGGATTAAAAAGGAAGGTTTTTATATAAAACTCACCAGAAGCAAAGCGAGGGCATCTCCCTAGTAATTTAATAAGTGCAAAAGTAAATAACTGTCAGAGAATCGCGCCATCGCGCCAAAACTATGGATCCAATATAGGCAAATCATATTGGTACCCAGACTGAGAACAGACATAGATTACTTTAACCAACTTCTACTATAAGGAAGTAATGTTTTATACAATAAACGACTTCACATGGACGCACGGAGTATCGAACGGAAGTCGACAAAAGAAAAAATAAGATGCGTCATAATTAGACGTTGTTGCACTATAGACGTTTATTTCACACCCAAAAACAGTTAACCAATGAAATGACACTCAAAAATATCGCGTACACACCAATACACACAATAAACTCGTCAAATGTGACGTGTAGATTACGTGCGAAAAATTATGCGTCCGCCCGTTATGTCAATTTCAACTTATTTTTATTTGAAACGCCCAATCGGATTAGCAAAGTGAACCTTACTACTTAGAAGTTAAGCCTCATTGGGTGGACAACGGAAGAAATAGCTTGTTAATATTACAATTAAATTAATTGCGATGACTAGCGAACGTTCGTGCGGAAAGGAAGAAAATGATCGCTAACCGACCGATTTGTGGAGTGTATTCTTGGGGTATACGAATCAGGTAGTTAGGTGTTATTATACTCGGTCGGCTAATACAATTTGTCATCGAAATGTTAACAAGCCAACACATTATATAACCGTTAGTGTAACTATCTGTAGATCCAATTGGTGGTTGTTGACACCGAGTCTTGTTCTGGGAAAACGCATATCGCGAAGTTCATAGACACAATCACATATGTATGAGATGAGTTAGTGTAGTTTTCTTTTCATACGTTGAGAAAAATTTTTAGCGATCGTTTGGACATCTGATTGTTTCGATTAGATGCCAGTAAATACAAGAGGTATTTTAGTCGTCTCTATCTATATATAATTTTAAACTGTCATGGTTACACACATTAGAAAACTGTAACTGTCCGGGATATTTACCATGTTGTTTTGTTTTAATGAGCTCCCGATATTTCGGCACTGTTGCAAGCGCCATGATCACGGGTGAACTCATTAAAACAAAACAACATGGTAAATATCCCGGACAGTTACAGTTTTCTAGTCTCTATCTATTATAATGCTCATTTGAAATTAATATGTACGATTATTCAACCCTTTAACGGTGAAGGAAAACATCGTCAGGAAACTTGCAGACATACGAAGAAATTCATAGGTTATGTAGTCAACCAACCCGCACTTGGCCAGCGTGGTAGACCTTTTCGCTCTAGATTAGGGTAGGCCCGTGCCCCAGCAGTGGGGACGTATATGGGCTGATAATGATGATGACGATCTATTATAAAACTGAATCGCTGAATATCTTGCTAAGGACACGAGAGAAAAGCTCTACCGATATCGCTTATTCTTTTTTTTTTTGTGTTTGTCACAAGTTTGCTATGAAGAAAACAATAAGTACTTCTTACTAACGGTATGAATTTCATCGAAACCACTAATAACAATACGTCTAAGCCTTGAGTCTAAGTATAATGAAATACATCGGGTACTATATTTTTTTATTACTAATATGAATCCTATCCTATCTAAATTGGTTGTAATAAAAAGGGAATCTTTTATTAAGATAAGGCTAAGCCTACCAAGTCAATATAATTTTACTCAGCAAAGATATTGGAAGGAATTACACGTATCGTCCCTGTACCCCGATACAGCCAATTTGTTCGGCTAACGAAATCGGGACGGGGAATGGGACGTTTTATTTTGGTCGTAGTATCTGGCCTTAACCTAATTGGCAATCGAACATGAAGGCCTGAAACGGAACGGGAAATACGGCTTAATACGCTTAGGCTTAGGTTAAAATTCTTAGTTAGGACAACAGAAATATCTAGTGTAACGTTTTTCTTTTTTGTCTTTATCTTTATGTATCTTTTTTTGTATTTGTGTCTAAACCTTCAGGGGATACCAATCACAACTATCTGTCCGGTGGTTGGTGAATGGTATACGGGTAAGCGACCCCGGCTCCTCGAGCTATTATTATCGAAGCAGTCCAAATCATCCGAGGCGATAGTATCCTGTCCTCCTTTTTCCTTCCCCGATATTATATCCAGTTCCGAAATATCGGGAACGCAATGACCTTGTTAAATCAACGCACAAGGCAGAATGGCGGCGACGTGGTCCACAACCCGTCACGTCACGTTTCCCACAGAGGTGAAAAGTGGATCGCTAGAAGTGATCTCTGCCTACCCCTCTGGGAAAAAGGCGTGATTTTATGTATGTATGTATGTATGTCTTAACTGTGAATTAATAGCGTTACTTAAAGGTTCTGCCAAAATAACAGCGCTGTAGCGATATATTGGCCGCTACTGCACATGCTTAGGCAGAACCTTTTGTGTTTGTTTAATTATGTTATTGTGTATATGATCAAGAAACGTTTTCATTTTTGTTTCTAAATTCTTATTTATGCATTCTTATGCAGGACGGATTTCTCGTACTTTTAATATTTAAATAATAATATGCAACTGGGTTGATGATATGGAATGAATGCGCCCAATATAGAACCGCAAATCATCTCATCATCTCTTTTATGTAAGTGTATGCAGCCATGTACTATAATTAATTATAAAGTTACTGTTTTAATATTAATTCACTATGAATACTACACCCGTCAGTTCAATTAACCTAAAACACCAAAATGTTGGCCCTGTTCCTAAACAGGAACCCAGTGAATGAAGTGGCTTTATTATAAAAGACCAATCAGTACAGATATGGTTGCAATCAATATTACGGAATGTTTTATACTTTAACAAAAAACTCGCTGAAATAAAGCCAGATTGATCAATTACACAAAGCATTCAACATGTCACCATAATTTCCACTTAACAAAAACGTTGCAATGCCCAATATCAACGGGTACAGAGTGTTGAAAGCAAACATTCCGGTTTAATTGACGATGGATAAAAAGTAGACAGACGAGCAAGCAGATTCAATAAACGTATATTAAATCTGTCAATGTGAGCTGACTGCGCATGAAGCGACAAAATTGAAAAGGAATTATGGCCCTTATGCCTTTGCTTATTGATAACAATAGTATTTCATCATGTTTATTACTTTGTTTTATTTATTTAAATCATTCAATCTAAACTAACACTGTTCATTTTTAAATGCCTTATGTAGAATAGATGAATGTTTATTGTTCTTTCACATTTTAGTAAAATAAATAAATATCATCAGTATTGTCTTATTTGCACAAACACTGCACGAAATAAAACTAATTTTACGGATTACACTCGCGTGTATGTTAGTGATTCCCGTGACCACGAGCGGTGTAAAGAGCTTGAAACGACGGGTCTCTAAATAATATGTTTAGAATAACAACACACGCGAATTATATCCATAAAATTACACTTCATGTTGGTTGACACACTAATATTCATCACTCAAATATTTGTTCTGAGTGAGAATCGAACCCAATGCAAGTCAATGTGCCATAGAGCCTGTCAAATAAATTATACCTATTCTTATTAGCAATTAAATACTTAACTGTAGTATTAAACAAATTGGAACCGTTAATATCGGTTGAATGTCCGCCATGAAAGCAAGATTGGCGTTACGTAATGAGACGAATTTCGAATTTTTAGCGCTTATTTGTTTAACTTTTACTTTCTTCGTAAAATTAATCATCTTCCGCACGACCACGGATTGGTCAGCTTTTTGTTTTTTAATCGTATTCTTTTGTTCCAACTTTTTTGTAGCTGTCATACAATTTCTTTTCTTAACTTTTCCTTGGCAGTCTTTGCTTTAAAATGAAACGTTAACGAAAAAGTGTGAAGAAAAAGTACCTTCGTTAACTGATTCCTTTGAGCTTTTTACAGTTGTGACAGCTCTGTAAAAACTCAAATAAAACGTTTTTTTAGAATGAGTTTGTAAGTAACGTATCAATTGCACATAGTGGTCCCGGCGAATTTAATACCCTCATACTAAAATTTCTGATTAGGAATGATCTGAATGCTTTTATTGAATTAACATAAACAATTACTACAGTGACATAGAAACGAAGCAAAAAAGGCAAAAATATCCAAATCGGTACAGCTATTCTTAAGTTTTAGCGAGACCAATGAACAGCAAATTGATTTTATTGATATAGATTATGCCAATTCAATTTCGCAGTTCATTGTTGTTTATGTTACTAGTGTCAATGAAAATGGTACCTGAAACATATTATAAATACCTGAATCCCAGGCAATAAACTTGCATGGAATCCAATTATCTGAACTATCAAATACTCCTATTAAATATAGGTAATTTGATCACAAATAACCTATATGTACATAAAGTTTACCGGATTTTTTTTTTTTTTTTTTTTTTTTTTTATAATAGGCAAACAAGATGACCACACTCCGCCTGATGGTAAGCGGTAGTGAGATCCAAATATGAGGTCGACAGGCACAATAGATCATATTGCGCCTATTATATTGATGTTTAGATAAGGCGGAAAATCACACAAAATTGCAGAGAAAATATCAAATATTTTCCCTACAAAGGCCTCATTAAAACACGCCGTTCTTTCCGAGCCACAAAAATCTCATTACGAACAATTGGAAGCTTGTAATTCATGTTCTATTATTTATTAACGGTCTTGGTGGCGTGTAATTTTGTACTTTTTTCCTCTTGAGATATTAAAAGGGATCTAAATCAACATTGTTCGGAGGTCACCAGAATGTTTTTTACGATTTTTGTGGCTGGATTATGTACCTAATTCTTGAAAAATGAACCTTAACTAAAGGTTGACAATAATTTGTAAGACTTTTGAGATATTTTTTCATACCTTTGAGATGGAACAGAAACACAATCAAAGTACAGGTAACCTTTTAACACCTTCGCACAAGGAGAGTTTTACCGTTTATCATTATTTTTGGTCTAGTCAAATAAACATTTTAAAATAAGTGATTTTTACTGACAGAGTCGTCAAGCCGATTGGAGATACGTATTATGCGTGCACAAGTGTACGCGCAAACGCAAGTGCACTATCTATTCCTAATTCTCTCATAGTTCGGTAAGACAGAAATCAAGCGAGGCATAGTACCACCGACTTAACTACCCGATTTCCTAATTTATTAACAGAAAAAACTCACACATAAGTCGCACCCGGAACTCTAACGAGTACCTTTCGATCCTTATCGTCTAATATAAACTACTTGTATTTAAAGTAACAAGCTATCAAACATCGTGCCGACGTAAACATTTCAAACGCACCTTCTAGTTGCCGGCAAATAAACGGTTACTCATTACAAAACTAACGCGCGTAAACGCTAGACTAGTTTACGTATCGGGGATCAACGCGAATAGCATCATTTAATTTCACGCTGTTCGTGGATTTGCGCGTTTCCATTGCACTGTGTATATTTGTCGTAATTGGGTGATATTTAAACAATCCGACGATTTGTGCACAGTGGTTGATACCAGAAAAAAGTAATTTCAATATGATTCGGGGAAGTTATGATACCTAAGTTTATGTGGACTATAATGATTTTATTAAACCTATTCATATAAGATCTAGTTGCGTTAAGTTACTATTTTTGCATGCGACTGACTTAGGCACCAAACTCCTGATGTACGCTTAAATGGTTTTAGAGGACCAAAGAGCAGATACTCTTGTATTGAATGACTAACAGTTTTCATAAGTACCTAATTAATTATACTTACGAAACTAAAATTGCCAAAATTTCAAAAAGCAAATTATATTATTTTTATATTAAATCAAATAAAATCAAATTTATTGCACTTTATCACATTACATAATAAGCTTTTAAGAGTAAAAGGTATAGTATACATGTGACACCCAGCAAGGGCATGGCAATCTTATAGGTCTCGTACCTATAAGATTGTTTGATATTTAGGGCTATGTTATATTAGTTAAGCTTAAATTAGATAATACTTAGTAGGTTTCACATATTATCCGAACTTATTTGAAATTTTTTTCAAAAAGCACATGGTTAAAATATAAGGAAAATTAGCCAACAAACTTAAACCAAAAAATATGACAACCAGACTATTCGTCGTCCGATAACAGAATGCCGTGGGTATAACGGGAACGCACCCAACAGTACAGTCGTGTACCGAAGTGGAGTGGACGAGCGGTTTCACTTTCGACGCGTACAGTTAGGCGCTGCGGTGCATGGAACCGAGGTAATGCTCGCTGGCCATTGAAATGGGCCGCGGAGATTTGTTTCACTTTTTAAATAAAAAAAAAAACTGATACATATATTTGTGTGTTTTGAAATAAATTGTCAAAATACGATATTTTTTACACATGTCATGTTATTGTACGTTTAAAATATATTTTTTTATTTTAAGGTTTATGGCAGTAAACCGCTCAAGGAAGGCTTTAGAATTTGTAAACTATTCCATCTATTTGTTTGGTTTATTAACTTTTTTAGTTTTTTGGGACAGGAGCTACGTTCAGTAAACCTTGGACCACGATAACCACAGTACAAAAAAATACTTTGTGTGTGTAGTTTTTTTAGTGACTTATTTTTAGTTACTTTCTAGTGACTTTTTTTGCTTCGTTATTTTTTCCTTCACGTGCTACACGAAACTTGACAGTTTTAACATCGTTACTTTAATTATTTTCAAATTTAGCTTTAAATTAAACAAACTAAATTAAACAGCAGTTTTGACGATTAACCGTCACCCAGGACTACAATAAATCTTACATTAACATTGGAATACTGTCTTACATTCTTCAACAAACGGAGGCTGTATTTGTGCTGAAATTTCCCAACGAGCATTCCAAATTGTCGGAGAAATTTTATAATTACTCCTTACAATGTAACAAAATGGTTACATTGTAAGCTAGATTGGCAAGCAAAACGTTCGCGAGACAATTCCCACCAATTTGTGTTTCTTTGGCTACATTCTAAAACTATTTAGCTCAACAATTAAATGTACATTTATATAAAAGTAGCTATATACTTCTCTTTATTCTAATATAAACAGAATATAATATAGTAGCGTAACATACACACACACACACTATGATTTCGGCTATGGCGGCCGGTTGAGATTTGAGATTGACTCAATTGAGATCAAGCAGATCAGTCCAGATCAGGACATTTATGTCCTGTGCTTTTGGCTAAATTTAGTAAGTAATAGTAACTGTATGTAATAGTATTATTATAGTGAAAAATGTGCGCACAAACAAGGGTACACGCTCTGTTCCCTTACTTTCATAGTTCGTTAAGACGGCAACCCGACATGAGCGATGAGAGATCGGGTGCAGGGCCACCGGCTTAACGTGCTTTCCGAGCCACGGGCGTGCAACTGCCAACTTTCTGACTCCGGGATGATTAATTTCTTTACGGAAAAACTCACACAAATTTTTCCCGACCCGGCACGAACCAGGGACCCCTCGGTCCTTACGCAGCACTTGCTACAATAGACCAACGAGGCAGATATTTACAAACACATACTTAAATACAATATTCACACCCAGAATACGGAACGATCATGAATTTCGCGATTGCCCAAGAAATCGCGTTAAGCCGTTGTTCCTGTGCCTGACCTATCTTCAGTCGCCGTGGAATGCCGTTTTACCGAAATATGGGCGTGAATATACAGGCACACACTATGTATAATATCGAGGGTCATCTTAGTTATGTTTATGAGTAACAATATTATATGAATTTATTTTCATTCGCTAACTTCAGTCAGAATTCTATTATTAATACCGAAAATTAAATATAAAACCGGTCCTTTAGAAAGATTTTAAACTTGACCAAACTTTTAAGTTCTGTACTATTTTAAGATAGCATGAAGTAAACACTGTAAAAGTTGTTTGTTTAAACCTTTTAACTCTACGAACTTTTGCAAACTCCAAAACATATTTCCGTTTTATTTCAGTAGCATAAGCGGCTGATATATGGCTTAAATCATTTTCCCACAGATAAACGGCTAACCGTTAAAATTTCCAAACTGTTCGCGACAAAAGCTCAAAACCTATAATAAATAAATAATGCAGCCAAAATAAATAATCCCATACACGATAACGGGCGGCGTTCGTGTCATATTCTCACGACTGAAGTGTGATTTACGTCGGTTTGCGAACATAAATATCACCAGACTGGACGGTATACGGGTCGATGTGTACTTCGTGGAACAACAGAGAGGCATCTCCATGCAACTACCGGTGTCAAATAATTGGCAAGCCTTCATATGCGAATCATACAGCAGCCGCCAAATAATTTGAATTCATTTGAGATGCCAAATTTTTGAGAAGAAACAGAAATGTCAATAAAAATTGTGCTAAATATTGTAAGTACTTTAACTGGATAATTGAGTAGCATAGAACTTGCCAAACTTTTATTCCAATCAAACCTTTCAGTAATTACTAGAAAATAACGACTGTTGTGTCTCTTTCAAAGTAAGTACGCATAGAAAATTTCTTTTAGTAATTTTAACAATATTGCAATGATTCACATGCTTAGGCATTCAATGTGTTATCTAATATTCTTCGATTAACAAATTCGTAAGATTTTAGACTTTCGCGTTTCATTACACTAAATTTTAGTCTTTATGGGTCTAGGAAGACAGGCGACGCCAGTTCGCTCGCGACCATGATTGGTGTAACCCAGTCGAAACGTAGGGCATAATAGCTATGTATTTGCTACTCCTAATTCGTTTTGCTTGTAGACCCGTAAAGACTAATATTTGGCACTAACAAAAGTCTTAAGACTTGTTCACTGTTTGTTTTATACTATGTTGTAAGCATCAGTTTTTCTCACACCGAGGAAAGCCTATTGCATTATTCATTTTATTAGAGTTGACGAAAAGAGAAAAGTTTTGGGTGCAAATTCATTCTCGATACCAGCCAACATGTGTAGTTGAAGTATTTGAATTGTAAAACGAGTAATAACTTAAGTTGTTTAAGTTTTATGAAACAGATATTGGTACGAGTTTGGAGACAGTTTGGTGTCTTGGTTTTATGTTTGTTTTCGACACTTTTTGTGACTTTTTGGATGGTTCTTTTAAAAATATGTTATAACCCCATGTTACTCTTAAGAACTAAATAAAATCTACTTGTAAACACTGCGACTTTTGACTTTTTGATTATGTTTTCGACTGCATACAGTTTTAGATATACCTACATATACATACCAGCTATATAACAAAATCATAATATATACAATAAATGTTAAGTACTTCAAAATTAAATTATTGCTACACAAAAGCGACAACGCTCAGTCAATAATGTAACTCAAAATAACAAATAGGTCGTCAGAGAGAAACCACAGTCAAAAGATGAAATCGCAATCAGTCGCAGCATCGAAAATTTCTAACGCATTGCGTGTACCAAGTGTAATGACTAGATTGTATGAAAGATTGTGCATCACTACGGACGCTGTGAGAAAGCAACGCATGATATATAGATCGTCAAGATAGCTGGGGGAAGCATGTTGTCTCCGGACTGATTCATCTGGATGTGGATTGCAAATGTTTTCTTCTTGTGACTTTGTTATCGTTAACAAAGTGACGTCATTCTGGAGGGTGATTTGTTGCGTGAATTTGTTTTGAGAGGTGTACAACGCAGTATTTGTAAATGAGTAAAATAAGCGGTAGTGAGATCCACATTTGAGGTCCACAGGCACTATAGACCATATTGAGCGAATATCGTTTCAAGCCCCGCCTGATGAGCTCGGGATCATAGGAGGTAGGGAAAACATGAGCCGTAAGGGCATTCCATGCCTTAATGACACAGGTCAGAAAAGAGGAACTAAATCTCTTGGTCCTAGCCACAGCGCTTGCATTGCATATGGAAGGCAGCGCTGAATTTAGAACAGTTCCCTTTTAAAACTGACCCGATCGATCCCTAATAGTATCAGTTTGGGCCTTTTACTTGGCCATGATACCCAAATTTGGTGTGGACTCATCCAATCCTTCCAAACCTATAACGCATTCAAACTTCACCCGCAACTTTCTAAGTTAAAGCAAAATTTCGTTCACTCCGCTGATTTTCATCTCTTTGATGTTGGTTTCTCTAGGTTGCTTTGATAACCTCTTTACTGGCAATAACAGTTTACATTTGATTTGCAATGTTTACTGCAGCTGATAAAATGGCTTTTAGGGCGTTGTAAAAATGGGAACCGTAAATGCTTGAGCCTCACAATATTATGATAGGATTGGATCGGGTATGTTTGTACATCATCAAAAGATTATTGTATAAAAGTTGTATGTAGGTCTGATATGTTTAAGCTAGGTCTTTACCTTGAGCCTTAATTTTGGCTTTGTGAGTTTTTCACGCGTTAAATTTAGTAATTAGTCATTACAATTTTATATTACCGATCTTTTGGTGACTTTTTTGTTATGTACGGCAATCAACCTGGTTCAGTGGTTTGCTACAATGTCTCCTTCACCGCAAAGAATAGTATAAATACTCTTCTTCTCATTATCTTATAGTACACCATCGGAAGTGCATAGAAGTTTGTTACGTAACGGAGTAGAAAAAAATTAAGCAAAATAATAGATTATGAATGTAAGAACAGAACATTTCTTTCATTTATTCATTCATTGTACGAGTATAATTTTTGGATTTTAGCCCAATAACCCTTTTTTAGCCTATAGCTCAATTTGCATTAAGGAGCTTACTGCTTTATGGGCCATATTCCTAGGAGATTACAGTTATAGTATACTTAATATTTAGGTCCTCAATTATGATAGTCTTAATACCTACGCAGACTCTCAGGGCAATTAGCCTAAAAGCCAGGTTAAATATCTCTGGAGACTTGAACTAGTTAGCATTAAGGTAATATACTAGCATTAAGTCTATATTCACTACAAACCTGAATAATATTTAGACAGATGTTGGTGTCAAAAAATATTAATAATTTACCACATTATAATTAATGACAATCATCATCATCATCAGCCCATTTGCGTCCCCACTGCTGGGGCACGAGCCTACCCTAAACTAGGGCGATAAGCCTTAGTCGACCACGCTGGCCAAGTGCGGGTTGGTTGACTACACAACCTTAGAATTTCTTCTTTGGTATGCAGGTTTCCTCACGATGTTTTCTTTCACCGTTAAAGCGTCGAATGATGGTACATATGAATTTCAAATTGGTAAAAACACATTGGTAACTGGCGGGGTTTGAACCGGCGACCTCTCGCATGGCAAGCAACGACCTTAACCACTTGGCCATCGACGCTAATTAATGATAATACTATGTACAATTTGAATAACTTATATAGAGCATGGTCTTCGAGACAACATCATTACACTCGTAGATTTTTCTTGCAATAAGCTTTGCTAGAAATATTTTCTAGTGAGTAATTTTAATAAAAATAAACATCGAATAAATTACATAAATGCCTCCAAAACAGTTTATAAATGACAAACAGTTAAGCCAACCATCACAACCAAATCGGTCAAAAGATAAAACAAATTATATTTTAAGGTTAATTTCTATAAAGCTGACAGTTAAATGTGGTATCATCAATCACGCTTACTTAATGAAGTGTTTAATATTTCGCGAAAACGATTCATTAGTAATAATTAAATTATCTACGGTTAAATTAAAAATGCGCGGAGCAGAACCGTTAATCCTGGACAAATATGGCCTTATAAAGCTGTTTGTACACGTATGAGTAATGCGTTGTTAATTATAATGCCGGCACACATAGTTGGAAACCGCAAGAGGTATGCTGTCGAAGGAATGTCTTGTTTCGGCCCCGCATTGTTGGATAACGTTACATGGCTCATCTGTTACCACATTAATTATACACAGAATATAATAACATAAAATGCCTCGTTGATTTATTTGTGACAAGCGTAAAGGACAAAAGGTTTGAGCCGTTTGGCCCAATCTGGGGCCAATTTTGTGTGAGACTTTTAGGGGTGATAGCCATCCGCTCCCCGCAAGTCCGGTGATGATGACGACCCTACTCCAAGCCTGACTAAAACTATTGTAGTCAGTTAGGGAAACAAGTGTGAGATTTTAGTTCAAATACTTAGTGACCATGATTTTACACTGATCACCCAGTAGGGCGCCCATAAAAACTACTCTTAAAAATACTTAGCCTGCAGTCAGGAAGTTTGCGGCACGCTAAACAGTTGGTCGAGGTTTAAAAATACTTCTCCTCGTTTGAACAGAAAATAATGCTAATACTTATAGGGATTTCATTATAAATACGTCAAAAGATAGATACAGTTAAAATATCAGCTATGATTGACAAATGCATGTTACCAAGTGCACAAGACCAAAACCGGCCGATAAAATTCTTACTTACGCAAGAACTTACATGGTACCCATAATTAAATTACCATAATTATATCTAAAACACGCCATTAACGACGATTGATCGATCCCGCAAGACTCAGTTAAATCGATAAAGTAAATTGATAACATCGATATGTCAATACAGCTTACTGTACGTTAACCGTGATCAGACATACTACGGACGTAAATGTTTATTAATAAGAATGTCGATTGATCCCTTCTCGTGTTCTGCCTAAGGGCATCCAGTATCGGCCTAGTTCTAGTGAAAGGGTTGGTAGTTAATTTTATTGACATTGGATGTCATTAACATCATCCGAACCAAATGTAATTAATTAGTGGAACGGTAAGTTAATTGGAATGGTAAGGGTTGTTGTCTAACTGTGATCGTGTTATAATGTGATCATCAGTGTTGATTGAACGGAAGCATGATTGAGCGGAATAATTCTAGGATTACGACGATTTCAATTAAATTTAATTTGAAGCTTTAAAAGTACAATATATTGAAATGAACACTAGTATTACTGCTAGTAGTACTAGTAGCTACTACAAAATGCATCAACGCGTTAATAATATTAAACTACTAAGTTTGATATTTTTTATTACATAAGTTACAGTTTACTGATTACAAGAGTTATTTTTTTTTTCGAAAATCATAGTGAGTTACAATTATTACACAGTTTCGGTTATTTTTATAAAATACCATATACGACCACAAGTGGAGGTAACATATCTAACCACATAAAAAATATTTGCTAGACCCATAGCATAAAATTGTTAATGTAATGGAACGCCAATGCCTAAATTCGACGACAATATAGGGTAATTTATATCAAATCATTAAAGTTCTGTGGCATGAATATAAAATATTCTTACTTTAATAAAATGTCAACAAGCACCAAATTTAATATGCATATTTCCATAAAAATATACGAAAGTTATTTAGGTAATAAGAAAATAGCTTTTAATTTATTAGAAACACTCTCGTATTCCACATTTTATTAGTATTTACAATCAGAATGTTAATTTCTGTCATAAAACTAACGTTAGATTTTGAACCAGTATCAACACGTTATTAATAAACATTTTAATAAGTTGTGGAATGAAAATCAATTCACACTGATGTCATATTTGTAGTTTTATGATGGTTTTTAGTAAAACATATTAATAATAAAATATTGGAACATGATTTTGATGTTCACAAGAATGTCAACGTATCATTGTATATTTAAACATCATATAATTGCTGTGTTAAAATGAAGTGAAAAAACAAAAAAAGTTATACTTCCAGATTGAAACAATTTTGATGCAACCTATCATAGAACTAACCCTTGCAGACCGCAACCTATACGATTCTGTAAAAGTACTGCAAACATAAAAACTCACATAGCAATCAATATACCTTTGTTGTGTTAGTAGACCTTAGCACATAACACTCCCATTTTCACTCACAACCCATACGAGTTTACGTCCTCACTGCTAGGGTTCGGGCCTATCCTAAACTAGGGCGATCGGCCTTTGTCAAACACGCTGGCCAAGTGCGGATTGGTTGACTACACAACCTTAGAATAAATTCGTCGGTGTGCAGGTTTCCTCATGAAGTTTTCCTTCACCGTTAAGCGTCAAATAATCGCTCCCCTTTTTACGTCGGTTAAAATTACCCTTACATTACCCTTCTTTCTTCGGTCGGGTAAAAAGCGAGTCTACAATCGGCCACAGCTCAAACTGTACCTTAAAATGTAAATGCTCCCATTCCTCGTTGAGAAGAGCCCCACTTATTATTCCTCTGGCGCCATTACGCTCGGCAATTAATAATTTCGCTAAACGATTCACAGTTATCGGAAAGCCATTAAAGGTCTTAATCGGGATGGCTGATAACGTCCCTACTCCTCGTAAATATTAGTATACTCGTAATAATCGAATGGTATACAGACAGAAGCTGAAGGTGTATAGGAAATTGTGGCCTTTATTCCGAATGTCGTAAAGGTTGGGTTAAAATGTCTAAGGATTCACTTTTGTGGGCGACTGTACAATAAAAGCTCTTGTGATAATAGGCCAGTGTGATGTATAAAGAGCGCGTTTGTTTTTTTTCTTCTTGATGGATATTATGTTTCCACGATCAGAAAATGATGATTTTTTTTTTTAATATATTTCATTAACACAATTGAAACGTGCTTTAAGTAATTCAAATAAGGGCTTTTTAAGCATCCTTTAATTTGTACGCTAGAATATTGAAAGCGTTTGCATTGATAATAAAATAGTACAAATGTAACATACTAAGATAAAATAATATCTATACATATAGGATATAGGTATTCTCCATATAAACTTTGAATACAAGAACTGCCTGCCTCATACACTTATAGCACAAATTATGGTCTCTAATACTCGCATATTGATTAATCTGTACGCTCTACCATTAATCTGGTCAAAAGGCAAATTGATTAATGGCAAATTCGTATAAACTCAATCAAATCCACACTTTGTCTCCAATTCACTCAGGATTCCAATCAGCAGTGGACAGAGAAAAACAAAGTAAGAGACCAAAATGAACTGCGGAGAACACCTTCAGTTAATCCAATCTCATTTAGAGCCGTGGCCATTTCAATTGTTCGTCTATTATGTATTGGACATACAGGTGAAGAATTTGGAAAACATTTTTTGGAAATAAGCATAATGAGCGTTACTTATATCTAACGATAATATGAGTTACGACTTTAGCTTAGTAACTACGTTAGCTTCTGCCAAGCAATCTTTTTTAAAATTAGATTTAGGCAAAGGCAATAAGGTCTGCCTTTGCCCAATTCTCATTTTAAAAAAGAACATAAAACAAAACATAAACAGCAAGGTTTACAGACCCTGCCAGTCCAGTCAGTCTAGACAAGTAAATGTAAATGTTCAAGTAAGATACAATTATTATTTAGGCTTACTTGACTAAGGCCTTATCGCCCTAGTTTAGAGTAGGCTCGTGCCCCTGCAGTGGGGACATATATGGGCTACAGCTCAATAATTCATCATCATCATCAGATGATGATGATGAATTATTAAGGCCTTATAGTCAATCGTATCGGTCATAAATTGGTTAGTTCGTATACATTAAGTTCTGAATAAATGTAAAAATAAACTAAGGTCCACAACTACTTTACGTGTGAACGCGGGATCATACAAAAATTTGCTGTCTATTAAGATACATAACATAAACAAACCTGCAAAATCCCAGCTAAAGTTATTTCTGTGAAAGTGCCAAGACCAATAAGGTCCAACAAAAAAAAACACTTTCCAAAAAAATAAGCATAGTTAGCACGCCAAACCGTATCTGCGTATGTCCAAACTATTAACACAGCGCAGCTGAACAGAATCTGTTTTCTCCTTTTCTCTGTAATAGATAGAACAATTTCATTCCAAGTTAAAAAAAGGCTTAAGAAGTCTGTCCATTGGGCGAGTTGGCACCCGCCCTGGTGATGAAAATCTAACAAAGTAAATTAAACGATGCGTGAATAATATATTATAATCAAAGATCATCAGAAAAAGCGTTGATGACCGAGTGGTTAAGGTCATTGCTTGCCAATCAGATCGCCAGTTCAAACCCCGACACGTACTACTGTGTTTTTCAAATTTGAAATTCATGTGTACGATTATTCGACGCTTTAACGGTGAAGGAAAACATCGTGAGGAAACCTACGAAGAAATTTTTAGGTTTTGTAGTCAATCAACCCGCACTTGGCCAGCGTGGTTGACGAAGGCCTTATCACCTTAGTTTAGGGTAGGGCGGTGCCCCAGCAGTGGGTACGTAGGACTGATGATGATGATGAATTATTAAAGATCTGAATGATCTGAAATAATGTTATCCAACCGATTTTAACCAACTGTGCAGGGCAATGTACACTTATTCGCGCAACACACATGTGCAGTATATGTTCCAGCATAAACGGTAATCCGACATTGACCGATGAAACACCAGGCACAGGACCAAGGGCTTAAATTACGATCAATCACGTCAGGAGTGACACCCGGACTTAACTTTTTTATGATTGGAAATAAATGAGAACGAAATACAAAGAATGTTGAACCACCAACAAAACGCACAATTTTGAACCCTTAACAAAATTGTAATACATGTTTTAATTATTATTGGAAAGAAAATACGATGAATATTATCAAATCCAAACAAGACATGCATGCATTTCTGTGGCCTACTTTGGACCCAAAAACCCTACAAACACGTTGCTCTGCAAATAATAAAATTATATTTATTTTTGGTGAAAATACTATACAAGTAGTGGGAATTTTTAACGTTAACTTTACAAGCTTTCCGTGGTATTGCGTCAACCAATATTTGAACTTTGATGCAACCAGGTTTTTCAGGTTTTGTCGACCGGTTGCTGTTACCACCATAAAGTTGCGTAAAACCCGCCAAAAAATAAAAACAAGAATGAGGAAAGAGAAATAGCCAAAATGTAGCCTTAATCCAGATTTGGAATCGCTAAATAAGAGCAGTTTTACTTTATACAATGGAGAAAAAAGAAGGGCAGTAATTAACTACAGCTTTACTTCATTAGCTAGTTGACATTTTACACCCAAAGTTTATGCTTCAAAAAGATACACTTCCTATCTTAGTGAAGAGCTACTCTTATCGATAGATAATTTTCTATACTTCTTTTACTGCTTATAGAAAGTAAAAAAATCTAAATTAACATTTAAATGGCTTACACCTAATATGGTAAAAGCGAAAATCTTCGTTCGGAGTCGTTTGAAAACAAATTGCCTACGAATTTCATCACATCGTCGCACAACGACAATTTGATCATGTGCGTTGGCCCATAAATCTATACTCGAGAAACTGAACATTGAGTAAACACATTATTTGCCGCTTCCACACTCTCTAGGCACAGTAAGAAAGAAAACAGTAGGCACGTGAATTGACCTGTGGGGCTACCATGAGTTTAAAACTTACGCACTCGATATCGCCTACGTAAATATGTCTATAAAAAACTTGTACATCGCCGCTGGTGGTTACACGAAGAACTAAAATCCGTATGAAAAAAACAACTCGATAGGTTTTTAACGTAAGTAAGTTTTCGATAGCCAACTCATGGTAGGCCCTCTGAACTGAAAATTGACCTTGAACTAAATACTAGACCTTAGCTTATGAAGTAAATTTATCATAGGCACAATAAAAATTTGTAAAATAAATAATTTATTCATTTATTTAAATAAAATAACGTTTAACGTATGCTATGATAATATACATCATCAGGGTGACTGATTAAAAAGTGTTAAATTGTCAGTTCAATACCACGATGGTTACAAACCTGTACCACAGATAACAGAACTATACTGCACCTTATATTAATAACGTGTAACGTCGTATATATTTCATTGTCATAAATTAGTTTTTTAAATCCTTGTACAAGTCACCTTGTACATAGATTATTGAAATACTTTTCTTTTTTTTTCTCAGAGACAAGCAAGTGAATCTCATATACTTTTTGTCATATTACTACGGTACATGGTTGCTTCACTGTCGTTCCTCCGACTGTGTCTCGCAATAATGTGCCACCGGTTCTAGGGCGTAATTGTAGGATTTCCGCGACGCGCAAACATTTTCACCTACACAAGGAAAGCTGGCGAAATGACCAAGACTTTACCCGACCGCCGCGGTATTTGAGAACACACGCTTGTTTTAAGCGCGTCTGCAAACAAACAATATTAACGCTCTGCAAAGTAACTATGTTTACCTACAACCACTTGAGATTGTGGAAATTGTGTGGTAGCTTTTTTTCTCAAAAAGCCCGGGCAAACGTGAGCTTTCGCGCAGGCAGACAGTTACGGTGTGTTACAGTTTTGGAATCGTTTCATTGACCAGAGAAGACTTTAAGTTTGTATGAACTTCGTCAAGTAGATGCATGGGCTCATTTTGGTATGGATACCATAAGATGGAAAAACGCGTTGAAGAGGCAAATGGTTATTATTATATAAGTTAAGTCCGGTAATATAATTTTTCAGTAGTTTTAATGACTCCTTGTTTTCCTTTCTTAGCATTCGTACCATGATCCATTTATATTATTGGTAGCAAAACATCTTAGGACAGTAGATGGACTACATACATATTTTAAGATTAGTTTAAGAAATTTGTTACCATAATATTTTAAGATAATTTTACCAAATAAACAGTTTTCTTTTCTATTCTATTCTATTCTATACATGCCTTATGTTCGAGAGACAATACAGAAACTCAGACGCACACGTTTTGAGTCAATGATATTAATATCATAACTGACACTTCTCACAATGCCACCGCCCCATCAATTTCGCGATTTCTTTATTAGCCCAACGTAAAAACGAAGGTATCAAGAAAAGGTGGAATTTAAATTACAAACCCATGTCTAGACGTCTGAGGAGATACAAGCACTGTAGTAATCTTAAATGCATTATGCATAAGCGCATACTCGCGTATCTCCACAATCGGTTTAGAATAGCAAGTGGACCGACACGTTTATATACAAATGCAGGCCCGTTTGAATAATATTACATACATTACAATACAAATTGAACGGTGAAATTGGAAAGAAAGTAATGTTATCAGGAAGTTAAAGGATATAAAATTAGTGGATTACATTAAATAGGGTAAAAAATTAAAATTAATGGATCACCATAAATAGGTAGGTAGATATTAAAACATACAATTTTAGTTTTAACATATCGAAATCGTCAGCAAAATATTAGATTCAAAATTGCTAACATGCAAATAGTGCCATCATAGTTGTAAGTTAATTATTTGTTTTTATTATGTGTATTGTGTACTCTATCAATAAATTATATTCCATTCTTTATGTTTTAGCAATCTGTCTACCCTTCTATAGATTCGGAAAAAAATGCAATAATAACGATGACGAATACTTTCTAATTAGTTGATAATATTATCTTCGCTTGACAAGAGTACAATGAATCATTCGACATGGTTTTAGGTTATAAATCAATCGCAAAAAGCTCAGTTCTACACAGGCAAAAAGTGAGACAATGCCGTGAGCGGCAATTTCAAAGCAAAACTAATTCGGCTCGAAAGCATTCATTCAAAAAACCCAACATTCAATAATGCAACTGGAACGAACCTAGCCTGAATAAAAACTCAAAACAAAAGATCACAATCTGGATGTGCGCCGTTTTTACAGTATAAAAACTAACAGTAAACCTTGAACATTTATTTACAACTGGCATTCCTTATGCCTAATTAACCTTTAGATCCTGGAAACACTGGAAACAGTATTTTCAATGATATTAAATTATAATTAGAGGTGGGTTCCAGTAAAGAGAACAAGTAGAGAAGTACAACGCCCGCCCATCATTATTAATACGATCTTAATAATAATAATTAGTCACTGCAATATTAATTTGTACCTCTAGATGTACTCCATATAAAATTTAAATTTACCGACTTTAGATACAAAGTAAGTAAAAGCTAAGGAAGATCCAATACAATTGCATAAACACATCTTCATAGTTTAAACATCATAGTATCAAAACTACTACTAGTATTCTTGCGTCTAATATTAAGAGGATTGATCAAACTTCTTTTTTTCTTTCACAAATGACAATTGAACTCATTGCACAAAGGCGTTACATAATACAGTAACGGGATGACTTTAGTAAAGTAACAAAATATCGAGCTGTACACAAGTTTACCTGTCGAATACATTCACCTAATCTTCCATAGTCTAGACGTGTAAAAAAATTGTAAACAAAAAAAAAACCGCCTTCAAAAACCCGACTCACAAAAAATTACAAAATAATATAATACGAACATTTATAATCATCTGGGTATGAATTTTATATGTTGTTGAAGGCGGTGCCGTTTATATTTCATACAGGCCATCACAGAGTGCTTCCTTTTCCTCAAAATTTTGATTGGCACCGACTTCAAAAACATATAAAATTCATACCCAGATGATAGTAAATGTTCGGATTATATTATTTTGTAATTTTTGTGAGTTTGGTTTTTTGAAGGCGGTTTTTTTTTTTGTTTACAATTTTTTTTCATGCTTTTTAGTGTTAAATTTTTTGTTACCCTATTAGTTCAGCTCACCTGTAATACTACTGATATTATAACTAGTAGTCTTAATATGTATACAGTATTGAAAAAAAATTCCTTTTTCTCCAAACAATTAACCCTTAACTACCCAGTAAGCTTTTGTAACGTAACTGACCAGTAGTGTCCAACAGACACATTTGATAAATATAAGGTGTGATGAGTGAAAAACAAGTTATTTAAATTAAAAAGATATTAGAATGTAACTGTGTGTGAACTTCAGCAATGTATTTTTGCACTTGTATAGTTAAAGATGTATATTTTTTCAAAATTTGTAATAGTCATTATATGATTGCACTTATCACAGCACTTGATAGAGACGCTGTTAATATCGAAGAATAAACTAACAACGCTTTATCCTTTTTACAGCAGATTCAGATAATTGAGTAGGTCAGCTTCTACATGGTTCATGGCAGCTAAGTGCTTACTTGATGGACTTTCCTTACCTTGTCTCCGTGTATGAGATGTTACCAATACTGTTGCAATTTCACGCAAAAATATTTTTATTTTGCGTGTGTTCCAGTCATATAATAACATCTCATCATCATCATAAACATCATCAGCCCATTTCTATCCACTGCTGGACATAGGCCTCCCCAAATGCACGCCACTTCTCTCTCTCCTCGGCCACTCGCATCCAGCTCCTACCAGCCGTCCTGCGCAGATCGTCACACCACCTGGCCTGCGGGCGTCCTACACTACGTTACATAATAACATCTAATATAAATATATTTTGAATTTGCTAGGTATCTATTCGTTTCATACTGAACTCTACTACCTACACTCATGAGTCATAATCATCACCCTCACTCCAAGAATTATAACTATAATTCGTTCATAACCGTTTACAGTTGCTGGTTCTGTCACATTTTTTCAATATCGAATTAGTATGCACAAAAGTATTTTCATCGTTACTGTAAACATGTACAAGTTGAAGTTTACGTCTTATAGGTTGCCCTTTATCTATTTATCTGAATAATACTGAATAAGAGGACTATTATGTGGTGTCTTGTGTGTCTAATCACTGATATGCGAGACGAAAACAAAGACGACAATTATAACACAAAAAAAAGTGGTGTCAGATTATTATGGGTATAAAATATTAATCGTTATGACCCACCCGACATCATAAGATTATACGTTAATATAAATAAAAATAATCTTTGTTCACATTCTCAAACAAAATGTTATTGTGTCTATTGGACACTTGTGGGTTGATGAAGTACTATTTTTGTATATTTAAAATAACTAATAAATCTTACATGTTAAAAATATTTTAAAAGCACTTTTAGAATCTTAAAACATTGGAGATCAAATAGGTAAAAGGCTGATTCATAAAAATAAATACTTTAGTTTTTATCAAAACTTAAACGTAAAAATGTGTCCGCGAGACACTTGTGGGTTGTTAAGGGTTAAGGAGTTGACCTTCCATCATCAGCTCAGCATCATAACATTATGATTGCAAGAAGCAATGCCAATATCACTTCAGAAAATATATAAAACGCGGTACATGTCCCTATAAAATTTGAGGATTGCCCTCGATTTCTCCTGGATCCCATCATCAGATCCTAGACTGGTCACCCTATTAGTTCAGCTCACCTATAATGCTACTGATATTATAACTAGTAATCTTAATATGTATACAGTATTGAAAGAATTATCCTTTTACTCCTAAGTATTAAGGAGTTGACCTTCCATCATCAGCTCAGCATCATAAGATTATGATTTCCAGAAGCAAATGCCAATAAAACTTCAGATAATATGCAAAACGCAGTACATGTCCCTATAAAATTTGAGGGTTGCCCTCGATTTCTCCTAGATCCCATCATCAGATCCTAAACTGGTCACCCTATCAGTTCAGCTCACCTATAATGCTACTGATATTATAACTAGTAGTCTTAATATGTATACAGTATTGAAAGAATTATCCTTTTACTCCTAAGTATTAAGGAGTTGACCTTCCATCATCAGCTCAGCATCATAAGATTATGATTTCCAGAAGCAAATGCCAATATAACTTCAGATAATATGCAAAACGCGGTACATGTCCCTATAAAATTTGAGGGTTGCCCTCGATTTCTCCTGGATCCCATCATCAGATCCGGGACTGGTGAAAATGGGACCACCTCGAAAGTAAACTGTATCCAACCAAAAAAAATTTTTGAAATCCGTCTATAATTGACGAAAATATCAGTGAACATACATAAAAAAAAAAAAAAAAAAAAAAATATTATACATACAGACGAATTGAGAACCTCCTCCTTTTTTGAAGTCGGTTAAAAAGTAAGAAACGCCACTAAAATTCAATTCAAAGTCTGCATAGGTATTCTTCACTGTTTCTCTCAGGAGTGTACCGTCCCGACTTGCTAACTGTAAATGACGATAAAGCCGACTTTAATTAATACTTAATGCAGATTCAAAACACGTGCATCACGAAGACTACGGTTCAAAGCAATTACAATATGGACTAATGAGATGAAATCATATACTCACTATACGAAAAAACATTTAACATTAGAATGCCTTACAGACCGAACAGTACCTACAGTTTAAAAAAAATAGTGCTTTATCTACTGGTTAAAGAATGATTTTAATTAAGCAATCTATAATGTATGTGATAACAATACATGCGATGCTTATGTTTTTAAAAAAATCACATGTTTATGATATTACTTTTTCGTTTCATAGTTTAAAGAATGTTTAACTATATGTGTGTATATTTACGCATACATCTGTATTACTTTACAGAACAAACTTTACTAATTTAATACACAGTGGTAAGATACAAGTAATTTACTAAAAGATTAAACCATACAACAATAAATCATTTTTATTAAATTTATATGAAAGTGATGTCTTGGTATTAATATAAAATGTATACGACGTGATTACTAGCTGTCTTGTTAAAATGTGCTAGTACGAATGCCAATACAAAGACAAATTGGATACATCACATATCCCTCATACGACATACAAGGAACATACTCGTTCCATTTACTTGACATCAAAATATATAGCTTCACTACAATATTTTCCGAGATTGCCAACACGTAAGCTATAACAGCAATATTTCACGTGTCATAGTAAGTATATTGCCCGCTGAAATAGAGGCATTCTACTGAGCTAGGGAGAGACCCAATTAGTTTGGTAAGCCGATATATAGGTCTCATGGGATCTAGACTCAAGTTTAGGCCCAGACGGTTTTCAGACTTACATGATTTATTCCTATTAAGTTTTCTGAAACCTGGGTTTGTAAAATGAAACGATTTTGGTACTTAACATTATCATTGTGATCTGAAAACTTGACATGGGCTTTCGGGAATTAATGTTATTTTCACAAATGTTGTGCATTACGGATAAGATATTATAATTTATTAAAATTAACGCGATTCGTGTGGCCGAATACATTCGAATTTGCCATCTACTCAAAAAGAAGAGCAGAAATCGAAATTTTGTAAGTATACTTCTAATATCGAATTTCACGAATCCTGGTAGGGAATACCATATGTGATGCAATGAGGATACGATCTTTTCAATTATATATTAGTTCTGATATTAATTAAATGAGTGACTTTATCAGTTTGTAACATACTCAAAAACTTCTAGCCAAACAAAGCGTTTTCAGAGAGACGCGGCCATTTCCAAGTGAATGATTTAATCAAAGTCACCGATCATAAACCCGGTTTACACCTGACCCGACCGTAAAGATAAAGTGATCGCGACGTATGAAAAGTACGGTTTCACTTTCATTCACACCTGTACTCGAAAGGGCTTGATCAACACTTCGTGAGCTTTTACTAAAGAGCTTTTACGAGTATGTTTTGTTCGTGTGTGTACTACATGTTATGATGTTTTTTTTTTGTGATTAGGTAATTTAGCTCGATCGCTGTATGTCGTAAAAGTTTAGTAATAGAACAATGTCCGTGAGCCTATATTTTACACTGCCTACGTTCTGCACCGTTTGTGAAGAGCCTTTAATTTAATTTCTCTTTAGGATTTTCTGCCATAGTGGAAGTCAAAAAAGTGCACATTGGACACATCCAGTGTTAGCCTAGGAGAGGGCTATTTAAAAGTTAGATCATAAGTTAATCATTAAAAGAGTGATTTCACACAATTTCTGTAAAATTTTGTACGCCTATGCAGATGTTGACAGCCTAATAATAGATAATACAACTCGGAAAGAATAGAGCAATGCATACGTATAATGAAAACGAAGCCGTTTCACTTTCATTAAAATAACCACCTTGTGAACTAAACGAGGCGGCCCTTTCGTGAGTAGGGCGACCAACCGTTGGGAGAATGTTTGGATTTTACTTTATTGGAACATTATTTTGCTTGAAAGTAATAAATACAATTTATAACTTATGCCACCAAAGTGGTGTAATTAAATGCAATTATAAGATTCAATACATGAGCTACACTTAGCTCGCGATAAAAACTTCGACATTGTATAATAAGATAATAATTTACATAACACAAAAACAAAAATAATAATAAAGAAGATTGTGGAAAAACCTTACAATATTTTTATTCTTTTCAGTGTTTACAACGATATTAAAAATCTATATTTTTATTGATAGTATATTTCCAAACACACATACGATGTAAGTACTTTAACTTAATTCGTGTGTCTGTTTGTAAAAAAACACTAACAATCCAATAATTAGATCATTTCAATTCTAAAGTGATTACTGTTTTATCGCCTTAGCGGCACGCATTTGTTTCTGATACTTCAGTCACGAATGAACTCTCTGCCTAATTAATCGTTTTGATGGAATTAAATTTCATGTTTGGTCTAGTAAACTCAGTCTGTACACCTAATCTGTTATCTTACAATCGGAGTAACCTTAATTCTTGTTATTTTCCTTTTTATGCCATAGACAAATACAAAGAATAGATTTGAAAAGATCGCGACACTAATTTCTGCTTTTGATTTTCACATTCTCAAAGACATCGTGATTCTAATTTCGTGATCTTAAACTAGGCCAAACATAACAAAGCAACCAATGTATATTCTTGTCAAAGTAAACGCACATGAAAAGAAGAACCGAATAAACTAAGACACATTCATAAATATCAAATAAAATTAAAGATCTAGCAGACATGCCGAATTACAGAAGTGTTTTGTTTTCTTTTATTGCCAATCATCACTTACAAAGACGTATAATAAATTATACTAACAAATTTTTACGTATCATATATTTTTGCTCCTATCGGCATATTGTTTTATCGATATGATTTATAGTTACCCGTGACTCGGTAACGGGTGTAAATCATAAAGATACAAGGTTTTGACACCTACGCTTTAATAAAATGTATGACAGATGGTTTGCATGTGTGGCAGAGACAGTTCAAATAACGGTATTATTGATTAACTTCGGTGAAATACTGTGGATTTGCTTTACAGAAATAGATTTTAATAAAATTCACGCTGGATACAAAAAAATCGACCGCTATAATTCTGATGAAAAATGTGTATGTTTTTAATTAATGGTTTGTTTATCGTTCCGTTTTGCTAATCAATTAATGATAGGATCATTATCTTCAAACTGTTCTTTTCATTTAGATTCTGTTTCGATATATTAAGCCAAAATTAAATTATACAAAATTATGTCTGAAATAGATTAAGCTATCGTTAGAAAATTTACGTAAACGACATAATACAGAAAACAAGAAAGAATAATAATTAATTAATTTAAATTTAATCAAGACTATCAAGGGTAAAAATGGTTTTGTAGTAATGTTACTCTGACAGAATTTTCTTGTGAATGAAAACCTTTCTATTTTTATTTTTGAACTTCCAAAATTAACTTAAACGCATGTGCACCCTACTCGTATGCATGTGAGTGAACTCTCAAGCAGTTGGACCACTCCAGGTGTCACTTTCGATAGCAACCGTTCCTGAGTACTAATCGACCGATTGAGTCGATTATATATGCTTAGGCTGTATGAGCATATATAATCGACTGACGATCGATTATGAATTAAATTAGTAGAATTATAAAGTGTCGGTTCCTAATGTCCAGATATCGAGTGCCATGATATTTGATACTGATGTCTTTTAATACCGTAAAGCGTGGTAAATGCTTTTATTGCTGCCGTAAAAATCGCGTAAACGATCAAATATGTATGTATGTATAGGCTGTTCACATTTTGTGACTGGCTCGGTGGAACAGTGGTTAGTGACCCCAGGTTCACTACCTACGGTTCTGAGAGTCGTGGGTTCGATTCCCACTCGGGACAAATATTTGTGTGACGAATATCGGTGTTTGTTCCGTATCTGTGTGTCTGTGTGATTCTGATATCTGTAACACAAGTGCTTAAGCTACTTACCACGGGATCACATCAATGTATGTGATGTTATGCAATATTAAAGTAATTTAATTAAATAGATCACTATGGTGCACATGGTTACTTTTGTGAAGAGTTCATCGTAGTTGAGATTAAAAGCCTTTGCTTTTAAACTAATACATTTTTGTAATTGCGGAGGAAACAAAGAGAATCAGAAACATCAATAAACGTCTTCTCTAACCGCTCAACAAATTTATGGCGCTAATATTTTTCACGTATAGCTAAAGAATGTAAATTACCCCTTATTTCCGGGGAGCATATTTCCCCAAAACTATTTTTCTATTATTCAAGCAGGATTTACAGCCACCCTCATATGTTAGGGTCCGTATCCTACGACCCGAGATAAATAAGACTCTAGGAGGATAGATTGCTTAGACCTTGGTGTAAGTTTGCATTAGTCTCAGCGTTAGGGGTAAATAAGGGTAAATGGGGTAAAAGTGGGTGAAAAGGGTAAATATGGGTATTTTGTGGATTTAATGGTCGGGCTTTGGATTTGGGCGCAAATTGGCGTAAGGGATTAATTGTTTACACAAATGGGTTTACTTTGAACTAGAGTGGAATTGTCTAGCTTCAATGACGGCTATTGTTTTTGCGCGCACCAGGCGGCGCCACTGTTGAGTGAGGTCCGATAATTCGACTGTAAAAAAATTCTACGGAATCATATTTTATGCATTGAAACGTAAAGCTATTGGCCAGGCAACAGTGTTCCTCGGTACCCTTTTTGTTCAAAAAGTTACTTTAGCTTCGCTTATTAAAAACTTACTCATTCATATACTCGTAATTGTACTATTGACTCTTATGTATTAAAAAATTTAAAAATATAAATCTTTATAGGAAAAAACACTCAAAAGCGGGTCGCTTTTCACTGGCCCATTGACTGTCCTGTATAGTTTTACATAATATTACTATATTTATTGGTACTACGATTTGATGAAATATGTAGTATATGTAATTATACTTTTACGTGGATAGTAGAAGGTTCAACGTATATAAAAAGTTATTTTAAAGGCAATTATTTGATGTAATACTCTTTATACAGTTCTATCAAAATATTTGATATAAAAGTATCTGTAACTGTATAAAGAGTAACACTCAGTTCATATTTTAGTCCATACGTTATAACGTATGCAAAACCTGCAGCATTGGGTTCAGTAATCTTTTTTTGGCAGACGGCATGGGCACTTTTAAATCCCATTTTAGTACAATTTTAATTTGTGCCGCTGGTACCGAGTAAAAGTATTTTGCATATTCATGACCTGAGCTTACCACGTGTTGCATGCCATTGTTTTAACAAGTTACTAAAGCACAGATATTTTTGTGGCAATTTTGAGTAATATAATAATTTCTCTTCCATTGTCTCTTATAAAGCGGAGGTAATAAAAGATGCGAGTCGACGGATAAACAAAATGTTTGTGAATGTATACTGCTTGCTTTATAATCAAGTTCGAGTTTGACTTTTATGATTTTACTCGTAATTTAATTTTCCAATTAACCCATTATGACCTGAATTATTTAAGGGTGTTAGAATTTAATAATTTTTTGATATATTGTTGTCTGGGGGTCCTTTAGGTATTTTTGATTATCAAAAGTTAAAAAAAAATTATACTTTTGGAGAAATCAATGGGTGCCGAATGGCACCGCTAGGCTAATGTGTAAGCATGACAGGCTTGGGTACATACAGATTTACTTATGCCGATTTAGCAATTTTTGCCATCATTTGATAAGATTAATAAATTTTATTGAATATAGGAATAAAAAAGCATTTATTTTATCAGTTTATTATACAGTTACTTTTATAAAATCACATACGAACACGAAACATGTAATTGCAAGCTGTATAGAGACCTACGTCATATTTGTGGCATTGAAGTCTCGCCTGACTCTCACACACCTCTAAAGCACATTTACGACTTGATTCACTAGGAACTAGTCAATGTTTCCGCCTGTCGCAGCGTATGTCATCAGAGACATGTCATGTCTAATGCCTGTCTTAGATGTTTTGGAAGCTAAAGTACGGCCCTTCGATGGCGGTTCGTCTATCTTGGACTCGTCCATATCACTCGATGAACTGTCAACAGTTCTGCGACTTTTTTCACGTCTTGTACTACCTCTTCCTCGGCGTAAAGAAGAGCATGCTCGGGAACTACGTAAAATACCAGACGGCCCCCGGCGGCAGGTTGTATCTCTGAACACGCTTGTGTATTTTCGTGGCTTGAGAATGATTGATGAGTTGATGACAAACACCTAGAAGACCCCAGCACCACTTCGCAACCAGAATTTAATTGACAACCTGTGAGATTATTTAGAAGCCCACCCCCTTCTTCGTCACCTGAATCTTGATCAGAATCGATGGCCGGTTCTGGTGGTTCTATATAATGTTAGCGTGGCACAAGCTCCTCGTCTTCTTCTAATAAAGCCAGGTGCCTCATGCAGCGTGCAACCCTCACCAAGGCAAATAAATACTACTTAGTCTACTAAAAAAACAAAAACAAACACTGCTAATAGTTTTTTTTTTATAAATCATAGTAATTTAAAAAGACATCATATCGGCCTAGCGGTGCCGATCGGCACCCGTAACTTTTGCCTTACAATAAATCTAATAAACAAAGAAAACTGAGTAATATTATTATATAATATAGTCAAACATACACTTACAAATATAAAAAAGTGTATTCCAATAACAAAAAACATAAAATAAACAGAAAATAACACACTTACTTCAAAGGTGGGTCCATTTTTCCCGCCAATTTTACGATACTGACGTTTTAACGCTCACCCCGAATTTTAAAAAAGTGAACTGAGTGGCAAATAGTACCGGATATAATAGCTGTGTCTTCCTAGCACCGCATAGACAGCAAATTGCGTGGTTTTTCAATTTGTAGTGCGCGAATGGCACGTAAATATAAACGCCTCAAACTGGGTGCCAATCGGCACCGCTAGGTTATAATGGGTTAAACATTCCTTCACCTTAAACATTAACCTATGTGCTTAGTGTAGTGTTGAAATTGTAGATGTGGTTTTGTACAAAATACATATTATTAAAGCCATATTTCTGATTTATAATCGAAGTAATTTTTCTGATTCCGAATAATCAACTATTGGAATTGTACAGAACCACATCTATGTCAGTGTAATAGAATGGATGACTAAATTGAAGTAAATCACTCAAATGAAAAATGTGCTTGTGAAAAGACTGACACTGCTTCTTAGCATCGTTAAAGTTTATATTAATAGTAAAATTGCAATTGAAACATCATAAAAAAATGCTTGATTCCGTCGCATAACAATGTAGCTATTTTGTAAATAATATCATGAATATTTTATATTGTAGGTATGATTTATGATGGCATTTATTAAGTAAACATCAATAAAAAAAATCACATAAAGAAAATCGCAACATTTACGGGATTCGACTTTCGCATTTACGCGATCTCTTCGCGGCATTTACGCGTTCGCGTCATTTACGCGCTTCGTCAGCAGTGCCAGTCTAGGTGCACGAAGTGATGCTTACTGTAAATGAGCTCACCGTTGCCCGCCCGAGGCGCGGGACGGGCGGGAGTCGCCAGCGCCAGCAGCGCGAGCGCCCACCACCATGTCATATCAACCACACCTGCAAAGAGGAAATGCTGGTTAGTTACTTCATTAGCAGTCCATATAGAGTAGACACAGAGCTGACGAATGATAGGCAAAAGTGGAAGAAGTCCACATGTTGCGACGACCCCACTTAGCGTGGGACAAGGGCAGGAGAATGATGATGATGATGAAAGGTCTCTTTTGAGGGGCTCGAGAAGTAAAAACGCGCAGCGCTGGACAGGGTCTTAGTAGTAAACACGCGTGACGACAACGCTATCGCGCTGCGGCCGCGCGACTAGTCTAGGGAGGCCACGAGAATGTTTAATTTATGTACCTTCAAATTGTCCTGGTTGCAAACATAAGAAAAAAAAAATGCTCAGGACATTTTCCATGTATTACTTTTTTGGCGAATTTTAGATATTTCGGCATTGGTGCAATTGCTACACACATAGCACTCGTCAAGAAACCAATTCGTGGAAAATATCCAGGACATATGATTTTTCGAAAATGTACAGTTACACAAAGGTTCTGCCCAAATAATAGCACAGTGGCAGTCTAGTTCTTGCTACAAACAAAACCTATTGTTAACCTATATTCTATGTGCTCTCAAGTATGCAATTTATTATTGTGTTATGTGATCAATAAAACAGATGAAACTTTCTTTCTTACAAATGATTTATAAGTAAGGCTGAAACAAATATATCACGCGTTTACGCCTTCGTAAACATAAATAATGCTAAGTCATTTATTTGAAAAAGATGTTCCAATGAAAATAAATTCATTGGATCCAGACCCAATGAACACAAACCAGATTAAATGAAACATTTTCTCGCCCGAAGCATTTTTTGCGCAAAAAATCGTTTCTCCCACGCCCCTTTTGCGAGTTATCAATAATATAAATTATCACTTCGCAGTAAATGTAGCAAGGCCGGTTCTGACCTTATCGGAGCTACTCAGCCACGAAGCCACCTACTATCATAACTGGGCCAGCAAAAATATATGCGACGAATAAATCTTGCTAAACGCCGAGGGAGCGTATTCCGACCGTCTGGTATCGAATGTCGAGGAGTGCAGAACTTGCCATGATAAGTTTATGCCTTAAGGCTGCAAGCAACTTTGTAGACGAAGGAGTTGGATTGAATTCGAGAATCTAGATTTTGATAGCTTCGTGCGGAATTTGGCTGTTACTTAAGTCAGGCGGAGAGGAAATTTTACGATGAGGAAGTTGAGCAATTTAAATGAAAACGCGGATGAGGGCAAATTTTGTAACGTTAAATAATCTGGATAAATGGAAAGATGACGATGACCTTATCTTGCAAGGAAAATACAATACAATGAAACGCTAAAAATACATAAATACAATATTAACAAAATACAAAATTCATATCATTTTAGGTTTGATACAACGAAGTTTGCTTTTTGAAAGAAAAACAGTAGGTTTAGTTCTTTTTTTTTTGCTTCGTGTAATTCAGGCATGGAATGCCTTTCTAACTTATGTTCTCCTTCCCTCCTATGATCACGGGCTCTTAACGGAGTGTCATTTAAGCAGGCCTTCAGGGTGAGTGCTGTTGCACTCACCCTGAAGGCCTGCTCAATAAGGATCTCACTACCGCTTATCATCAGGTTATTCATTTAGCCTTTTATAAAAATAAAAAGTAAAAAAAAACATTACATTTTTAAACAACAGAAGACATTTTTGGTGTGTTTTCTTCTGTTAAACAGATAGTACAGTCTGTGGGGACATATAAAAGCCTCTGGTCTGCAAAAGGTGGAGTAGAAAATGTTTTGGCGTTATATTGCTTACGTATGGCAGTTTAATAGAAATCCAAGTTTTCGACCTCGGGGGGCGCATGCGCGAGCCACCATCTTGAATTAAAGGTGCCGAAATTCGTTTTTTTTCTAAATAACGTCTAAACAGTTAACTGTATGACTAAAGTGTCCATGAAAAGCATAAAGAAGACAAAATTACTTACATTTTCTTCATACATATTTATTCTGTAAGTCTTATAGGTAAAAGTTTACAAGCGATGGAAAAAAAACGAAATTTGTTGATCGTCGATATAGCGATTTCTTTGGCTGCAACATTTAAAAATGTTTATATATCGTTGGTGAAGACGTAGATCTTCTGGTTTTGATGACAGCACTATCGCCACCCCAAAGCAACATCTACCTGCTAAAACCCGGTAGAGGCAAAACAGCTGAAAGACTATCTTCGTAGATGTCAATGATATCATTAATTCGAGTGTTTTTTTCAACAAGGGAACAAAATTTCATTTTCCCTTGATTGAAGAGGGCTGATGTGGTATCGCAGCCACTAAACGCGTGTAGAAAAAGAATGTTGTTAATAGCTTCCTTGTATTTAAAACTATTAGTGGAGTATAGTCTTTCGGGAGTCTGTTTCTTATCCGAAAATCGTTTGTCCGAAAATCAAAATCCCTAACACGTTTGCTATAATCATCAAAATCCATAATGTTCGAATGTACGAAATTTCATAATCCCTAATTGTCTTTAATTCTAATCATTTTTTTGTCATAATATCGATTTCTATATAATCAAATCTCCTAAAATTACTTGCTATAAAGTTAAATGCCCGAAGTGTTACATAGTATAATGTTCGTTACTACGAATGGAGCTTTATCATAATATTATTAGTCCGAATTATGAATGATTATTTATAATTTTGTTTTATTCAAAAAATGTTTGGCCAATAAATGATTTCGTCAAATCATCATTTTATAAATGACTGACTTTTTGACCAAATGATCAATAGTTAAATTTTCATTTTACAAATAATTATTTTGCAAAATGAATATTTAACAACTGAGTTATCATACCAAACTACTATTGGTCTAAAAAGTTTGATAAAATATTTTATTTGGCAAATGTTTCTTTTATTAATCGATCTGATAATAGATATGGTACGGGTCAAATTAAAACACAATATTTGGAAAATCATTATTTTGATAAATTTGGTTAGGTAAGGTTATAATTTTGGTTAGGTTAGGTTAGAACTGGTGACCATAAAACGCGCGAGCCGAGCGAGCGAAGCGAGCGTGCCGCGGCAGCGGCCGGCGAAGCGCCAGAAAATATTTACTACTGTTTAATTTCTAGGTAACAGTGGATACACAAATAAAAATAAATATATTTATATATACCGTTCCGTTATGTTCGTCACGCATAATAAGTCAGTTTTTGTAAGATGGTACTGTTGTTAAATGTCTCGTTTGCCAAATGAATATTTAGGATTTGTAACAAATTATAGAATAGCATTGTGCATTTCACATATTATGGATTGTAATATTTATAGCAAAACATTTTAGGACCTTTAGTACTTTCGGACTTATGACGTTTATGGAAAAGCCTTTTATGTCTTTTAAACTTTATAGATTGTGATATTTATGGCAAAAGATTTTAGGGTAAACAATATTTAGGGATTTCGATTTTAGGGCAAGTGATATTATGATAAATGTAGTTAGGGATAATGATCATTCGGGCAAATGATGATTCGGACATAAAACATTATGAGATGTAAAATTATGGATAAAAATTTTATGAGATGAAATAGAGAACCATAGTCTTTCAGATGTTTTGCCTCTACCGGGTTTTAGCAGGTAGATGTTGCTTTGGGGTGGTGATAGTGCTGTCATCAAAACCAGAAGATCTACGTCTTCACCAACGATATAAACATTTTTAAATGTTGCAGCCAAAGAAATCGCTGGTTTTAAAATTACTCGTTTACAAGTGAAAACATGGCGTATGTTTGCGCTCATGCCCTCATGCATAATCAAGAATTCTAGTCAAAATGTCACAAAAAGAATTGAAATTCAGCGAAGCATAAACGTTCTCAAGCGGGCAAGAGTCATTCAGAAGTTTTATCCCTCGGCGTAGAAGTTATCCCAAAACTTTCTACGACGAATTGAATTAGAATTGGAAGTCCACAAGAAGTCCTGGATTCTATTCCCTCTGGGTAAATATTTCGAAACATACTTTTGCCCATGTAATTTTCTAAGTTTTCGAAATCTTTTTACTTAGTTTCGTTGGGTAGACGTAAGAATGTAGTAACATACATATACGACAGAGATTTCTTGTACATCTTATAGGTTTTAGGATTTTGGAATAACGGTAGATACAAAGAAAAAAAGCTGGGCTGATATTATGCTAAAGTATCACAATCAATGTCACCTGGCTTTCGGAGTAAATACTACGTACTTAGTACACTCGAGTTATTTATTCCCTTTGATAAGTCTGTTCATAAACATCGCTTGTTTCAACAGTGCCAGCATTTCCGTTAATCGTACCAATAAACTAAATTAAAATGCACCAATAATTTACGTCACAATTTCCTAGCTGGTAATCTAATCTTCGGACAAGTCTACGAGTCGCTGCGCGCGCAGGCGATCATAATACCTCCCTCCGTTGACAGACCTGATAACGCACTAAACACTAGCTGATTTACGGCCCCCTTTTAAGCGACACTTACAATTCTGCAACTGGAAATGTTCATGCCCTATCTCGATACCCAGTCTTCGAAATAGCCACTCCATGTTAATACTAAGTTTCACTAGCTCGAGATTGAATGGTAAATTTTTGATTGGGCTCAACTCGGAATTTTATGCGGGCATTAAATAATGGAAAGCTAGTTGCCGAGTCGGTATTCGATTCATAATTTTGCTTAAGTGGGCAACATGAATATTTCAGTTTGATTCTGTTGGAAACAGGTGCGCATTATGTAGATTGGATTCTGCTTCGGAAATAATTGAGAAGTACGTTTCTTGAATAGTTTCAAGTGCTTGGAATTATTTTTAAGCAGCAACTAAGGTTGTTTATTTTCTCCCGTCATGCTTTTCGCGAATTTCTTCGGTGCTTAATCTGTTCAATTATGTTAAGGAATCAATAGCACGAAATTCAAAGCTTGTCTACACACCCACTTTTGAAATAAGCGTTTGAGGTTAACAATACATGATTGGTGTGCAGCTAAACGCCACTTGCATGTTCCATTCGGCCTCCACTCAAACTGCATCAACAACTAGTGCTAGTTCAGTCAGGTGAGAAAATTAGGTAAACTACGCTACTTCAAGATTGATCGTGCATTGGGGGCGGGACTTTGTCAAATTGGCGAAAATGTTTGTACTTATTACTAGTTCCGTTGGACTAGAATGTTAAGTTAAACCAATTTCGCCGTGTACTAGCTAGGCAAATTTGACTGGGTGATTTTCATATTTTCGAGTTGACCTATCTCAGACAATTGTCATTAATGTAGTAGGACACATGAAATATGGATATGGAAAGTTAATAATTTAGTACCCATGATATTTTGATATTTACTATCAGAAATATAGACTCAGAACGCAGCATGTCCATAAAATCGAGCTCTTTCCGATAAAACAAAAAATATCCAGAAGCTTTAAAAATCCGTCATAAAATTATCGATGCATTGGCCATAAATTATGTTAAACCACATCCGAATCGACACAGAGAGCGCAAAATAAAACTCAATCAAGTTGTGTCAGTAATAAAAACGACAAACGACATGTTAGCTCAAACAATTCAGGCGATATCTGTATCTTCGTAAACTTTCAAATTGCTTTCCGAGCTCTTTCCTTGACACGAGTCGGGACGTTTATAAACTTTGTTGTCTTTATGTTAGTGTGATTTATGACAAAGTAATGTGCAGTGATAAAAGCGATGGAAATGAAAACTTTTATGGCTTCTTATCTGCTCCCTAGTGTAAGTAGCACGGTACTTTACTTGCAGTTCACGAAGAAAGTTGATGGGGTAAGGCTATTCTTTGTTTTAGTAATGTTTAGAGAGATATTTTAAGTATGTGACATCATAGTACAGTCAGTCAAGAAAGTGATCTACCACTTTTGAAAAAAGTTTCTGCTAGATGTAACGATCGCTAAGGTTGACAATAGTCACTGACACAATCTTATTGCCAGGGAAAATTGACCTTGTTGATTCAGGACGTTCAAACGAATCTCAGCCGTAGGGTGGTATACCACATTTTTGACTGACTGTACTATGAACTATGTACAGTTTAGAATTAGTATATGACTAAGGCCTAATAGGCTTCAGTGGGGCTCGTGCCAGTCGGTGGGTACAAAGTTGATTCGCTTGGTGGAACAATGGTTAGTGGCCCAGGCTCATTACCTGTGTTCCAAGAGTCGTGGGTTCGATATCCACCCGAGATAATTTTTTGAGTAACGATCATCGAAGTTTGAAGTTTGATCGAGTTTGATCCATGGCTGGGTGTTTTATTAAATATAATTAAGTGCATTTATGTATCCACTGTTGATTCTGATATTACAGAAGAAACAAAGAGATTGGGGACGTTTATCTCCCAATATCTTAAGTACAAGTGATATTTTAAACAGTGATATTTTCTTCATTTTGCGAATTTATCTAATAAAGTGTTATAATAAATAACGAAATACTATCGCATAACATAAATTGATAATCGAGTAAGTGGATTCGAGTACCGATATATCTTATGCAAAGGTATTAAACGCAATGACCTTGTTAAAACAATGCACAAGACAGAATGGCGGCGACGTGGTCCACAACCCGTCACGTCACGTTTCCCACAGAGGTGAAAAGTGGATCGCTGGAAGTGATCTCTGCCTACCCCTCTGGGAAAAAGGCGTGATTTTATGTATGTATGTAGGTATTAAACAATTCCAAACAACAACTCCAAATGGTATCGTTATAAATGTAAATTAGTTCGTTATGAAACAACTTAACCAACTCGCTTCCGATTCCTTAAAAAGCTGATTCACCATCAGCCTAAATAGGCTGAAGCTAATATAGCGTCTTTGTTAAATAACAAAGACGCTATGCGCTTACTAATTATTATGACGAATGCCGGTCTGTATGACAACACTTAAATTAGTCACGGAAAAAAGACCCTGACCCCGCTTTCTTCATAGATAAACATCTGTTTAAATATTAACAAATAGGTTTCCCAACGTCACATTGATATAAAAACGAAAGCGGAATTAAAGATGAGAGTAAATTCAGTGTGAAGTCCGTCACTTTCATAGGAAGTTATACATTTTATTAAGCTTTTGATGTTTATAAGCCAAAATGTATACAAATTGGATAATTGTAAACATTCTCCATAATTTTTACTTGTTGTCTTAATGCTATTGAAACTAATGTAAAATTGAAATATTTGCATCACCCCGCCCGTTGGTATCATTTTAATTTTAAATTTACATGTGTCATAATTATAAACGACGTATATTTAATTCCGTTCGAGTGAGGTAGTTAATCGCATAACATTACTTCCACTAGTGCAACCTACTTTGCATGCAACGTTACTGCTAAGTAAGTACCTCCTTTTGGCGGAATCGAGTAAATACTAAATCGGCTCGAGTTGACATAGTGGCGTACCCTTAAGAGTTCACATGTGTGTTAAGACTTTAATCCGATTCTAATCATCTTATCCCCTAAATTATTTTGTCTTACAACAGTTGCAACACAATATATAATTTTAAACTGTCATGGTCAATGTGTGTAACATTAGAAAACTGAAAATGAATGTGTTAGTTCTACCATCAGTCTCGCAGTTCTACAGTTGATCTATGATTATGGCGCTTGCAACAGTGCCGAAATATCGGGAGCTCATTAAAACAAAACAACATGGTAAATATCCCGGACATTTTCAGTTTTCTAAGTTTCAACACGTGCACCACAACAAGTAATAACGTAAATCCCTCGTCAACGTCTGTGATTACAATCTCATTAGTGTATTGACCGTGTACTTTCCAAAATAAATTGGTGATAAAACAACAGCGGGATAAAGGTGAAAGTAAGATTTCGTCATCAGTCCAAGACTTTGAGATAATGATATTGATTTTACGAGCGACAAACGCATTACATCGTATTTTTCCTGTTTTGTAACAAGATTCATGGACACTTAAGTGCGGGGCCTCTATCAGAGCGGGAACAGTTGGAGATTATGGTAAACGACAGTTTATGGCGGTAATAAAATTGTACGTGAATTAGGAAATCTTTCATCGTTCGGATTCTCAAATATTTTTATTATGGTTATGGCGAGTAGGTGTTGCGTTAATATTTTTATGATCGTATAAGTATAAGGTATCCGACATTGATGGAAGTTTATTTCAGCAATTCTTCAGTCTGAATCCAAAATCGTAATCTTGAAGACAGTTTCTACAGATTTATCATGCTATAAGCTGAAATTCAATTTAAAAACATTCAACTACTTACCTACTACTGGCCCCTTGTGCATATAAAGTATTATATTGAAATCATCCAGAGACAGAAGAGAACAGAGACAAGAAGAGAACAGAGACACAAAGCGACACGTGGATTCGAACTCACACCCTTCTGGAAATTGCGTCTAGACGTGCATTCTAGCAAACTAAGCTACCTATATACCGGAATCAAAGACTTAAATGAAATAAACAGCCTGTACACTGTGTTTCAACATTTCACATTTTGATCATATAATAAGACACATTGCATACATGAAGCTAAAAACTTTCTGACAGAATTCGAATTCCATCCGCTCACTTCCTAGCTCCACTGAAACATTCCTCGTAAAGTGATCTATCTGTCAATAGAACTTTTATTAGAGAGAGTTGACACCCTCCCTCCTACGAGACAAATATTCGTCTCGTCTAATGTGACGGGAATTTTTATTATTCACCGCGTGAGGTCACCTTTGAAGACCTCCGATATTACCCATACGATGCCAAGTGGGTAACTTATACGTGGAAAATTCGGGATCGATTATTGAATTATTTACGGTCGGCGTATGGAACATTGGAATTTGGCTTGAAAGGGTTGAGGTTATTGATACGGGGAACATTTATGTATTGGCCAATACCGACACTTATGTAGCATTACCAACAAAATATTTCTGAATTTATTTATCATACCATTTCTTTACAAATCAAAGCTGTGTAACTCTTTGCTTGCTATGAACTTTCCGTCACTGTTAAACCATTGAGGAAATCTGCATACCTACGAAACTTGGCCTGCGTGGTAGATTAAGGCCTGATCGCCCTAGTTTAGGAAAGGCCCGTGCCCCAGCATTGGGGACGTATTATATGTGCTGCTGATGATGATAATGAACTTAAAAATAATACGCATCTGATTTCCAGAAGCGCGATACTTGCAAATAACTTTGCCAATATGTTTAATCGCTCTTCCGCAAACCTCCACTTCACTAAACCCATCAAAACGCAATAACCAGTTAAAAGCTCGAGAATAATTTATTCATGCACGTAATTGAATGATTGTATGCACATGTTCCTTGCCGCTCTGAATAAAGCAATCATGTCTAAGTGGACGGCGTCGTGAAACCATTACTTTCGAAGCACCCGCCATTTCGAGGACAAAACCTTACTTTCGTTTTTAAATTGTCTAAACACACGTCTGTACAATTGGCGGAACAAAATATCGTTCGGACAAACGCGTAATAATGACACGAGGCTCACGCGATACCGGCCGCTCTAATGGCAACGCGGGACATCTAATTCTGAGTAGCGCGATCGAAACTTCCGATTTTCCACTTTGTTTTCACGAACGAAAGTGCATTTTCACTTGATCGATGGAGCGCAATTAACTCGGACAGACACACAGATATTTATATAATAATGCACGCGATTCGCTGCATTCCTGCGCGGCACGCGCTTAGCGTTCGCACCGTATCTCCACATTGGTATTGGTGTCATTTTTATAGAGGCCAATTAACATTTTATTATACGTTTCGAGTGTCGCATTCTCTTGTTTCAGTAGTTTAATTAAAAGTGAGATTAACTGGATATCGGTTACTGTTTGATCTTAATCTCGAGAAATGAAATACTCTGAAGTGTATGTGTTTAACGCGACGTTTTTATTGAACAATCAATGTTTCATGATATTTTATAGTCTTTAGGAAAATATGGTTTATACCTTCGTTGTATATTTTTTGTTTTTCTGTATTTGTGCAGATGTAATCTGGATATTACCTTCTAGTACCTTTATGTCTTGAAGAAGCATGGTGATTATGTTGTCGGTATTATCAGGACTTATTATTTAGTTTTATCACTTCCCATGACATCAAAGGCGAGACAAAATGTCTCGGACACTTTTGAACCATCTTTGTAACAAGATTTCCACCTTGTTTTCTCACCCAAGCCAATTGTATCGTGTGTAGAGGTATCTCTCGTATTCACGTTTCCCGACCCCTCCGCGGTTAATTCACGCGTCTCAACTGACAGGCGACGACAATGCGCCGAACGGAACGGGGTAATTGAATGGCTTTTGGTATACCTACGTATATTCGCATTTGGTATGTACCTAGCTTAACTACCTCGTTGGTTTATTGATGCAAACGCTGCGTAAGGATCGAGAAGACCCCTGTTCGAGTCTGGGGTCGGACAAAATCTGTGCGAGTTTTTCTGTAACGTCATTACTAAGTTAGGAAGTTGGCGGTTGCACGCCCGTGCCTTGGAAAACACGTTAAGCCGGTGGTCTTGAGCCCGATCTCTCATCGGTCATGTCGGATTTCCGTCTTATCGAACTATGAGAGTAAGGAAACAGAGAGTGCACTTGTGCTTGCGCGCATACTTAATAATATGTCCTGCGCACTTGGCTGTTCTCAATTGAGATCGGCCGCCATGGTCGAAGTCGGTCGGACGCCTTATTATTCGCATTTGGTCGACTATAGCTAGGTACATGCTAGCTATAGTCGATTATAGAATGTTCACGATTGGGAAGTATCTAGCTATAGACGTCGAGCCCTTCGTTCACAAAACTAAATTTCTATTCCATTAATTTTCTTCTTCTCGACCTATCCTAAACCTAAAGGTTCTGCCAGAATATCAGCGCTATAACGTCCTAGCAGCCGCTGCAGCACATGCTGAGGCAGAACCTGTTCATCACTTCTACGGCATGTGTGTTTGTCAAATCAACAATTTGTCAAATGTCAAACTGCCCTATGGCTTGTGACAACTAAAATACTGCATTGCAGCTACTACTTTTATTTAAAAAAAATATATTAATGAAACTAAATTATAGGTACTAGGGCATAAAGCCAACATAAAAAAAATATAAATAAGTAAGAGTAAAATAGACTGGTGAATATACATAGCCACTTTACATCGGCCATAGAACTTAGCCGTCAACTTTTTACACTACCGCACCTCTTTTAAAAAGCTCCGCACTGATAAACGCAGCCCTCCTGTATTAATGAGAACTCTGACTGGTTTCTCTTTTATATCAGAATTTTCTCCGCAGATATATTACTGATAATGTTTGTATTTCAACACTTAGTGCCTGCGCTTAGCACGCGATACCACTACAACTTAGATAAGTGGGAAATTATTTCTTGTGTTCACGATGACAGCTGGTCTTGCTTAGACTAGCCTTCCACCTGTCCGTATCCCACATCAAATGTACCGTATGCAATAAAGTGCATATAAATTTGACAATTATCATCATCATCAGCCCATACACGTCCCCACTGCTGGGGCACGGGCCTACCCTAAACTAGAAGCTGTAAGGCCTTAGTCAACCATGCTAGCCAAGTGCGGGTTGGTCAACTAGACAACCTTAGAATTTCTTCGTAGGCTTGCTGGTTTCCTCACTATGTTTTCCTTCACCGTTAAAGCGTCGAATACTCATATGAATTTCAAATTTGAAAAACTCAGTGGTACGTGGCGGGGTTTAGACTGGCGACCTCACGCATGGCAAGCAACGACCTTAACCAGTCGGCCATCGACTCTTGTTTTATCAATTTTGACAATAACACAGTACCTATAAAGGGACCGGTATCAGGTCTTTCTATGTGTTGGGTTGGGCTATGCCAGGATCCGTGAAGCTGCCAAGGCGATGAGGTATATCGCGGTGTTTTAGTCGGTAGATCCCCTTCGCATTGCACTCCGTCTAGGAGCAGCGACTAGTATTTACCATCTTCTGGCCAGTCGCCGGGGAGTCCGCCACACCACCGGTAGAGAACCCCCTCTCCTAGTGACGGTGCGCAATGCATTTCACCGCGCCAAAAAAGAGCTATCCGCAACCCCCGCAAGTCCAGTGATGACGACGAGGCTACTCCAAGCCATCATCATATGTCAGTTAGGAAAAAAAATCTCTGTCGGCTTAGAAGGATCGCTGTTAGATCGGTATAGTTATTGTTAAAAGCATGAAAGCATCGATTACATAACATCCAACTAAGGAGCAGATGATAAGACATTCTACCGCTTTTGGTGTAATATATTTTGGGTCATTCCACTTTTTAGTGCAGGTATTTTTGTCCCCCGAAGAAAATATTAAATTATTAAGATAAATTTATAAATAAAAAAAAAATTACACGTCAATTTAAAATATACAGCAACAGTGTGCGGACCGTACTATGCAGTTTTGTTTAGAAATATATTATTCATAATTTTTACTGGTAACACAGTGGTATTTCCCAAAAATACAGTACTACCTTTAGGGACGTAACAAAGTTGTATAATTTTGAAATCGAAGACTACAAAACGTCGAAATAAAAAGATAACAACAGTAAAACACACATCCTATTGCAGATCATAATTTGATTCAGATATAAGAATAGATTTAAATGTACGACAAACATCAAAATTTAACGGTTTATTAAAGTCATAAAAACCTGCACTAAAAAGTAGAATGAATCTATCTAAATTTTAAAAAGTTAAGTCATAATTTGTATCTGTAACAATATGTAACAGGTTACAATTTATTGTCAGTTATTGTATATAAACAGTTGTACCCTAGTATGGTCAGTTTGCATTAATTACTGAAGTGTCATTAGTTTGCTCTGGAAAGAATATAATACTTATTAATTTTCCACTTTACGTAACAGAAATATTAAAACAAAATTGTCTGTCCAGGAAAAACCGTACAATTCTAGCTTCCAGATATTTCATTCTTTGGACAGAATTTACCCAGTATCAGCAAAAAGTGTCAGGTATTTTATCGAGTTACATTTTTACGTCCACACATGTCCTTTTACCGATAGCGTACGGCGCGCATGTTATTGAAGACATTTCTCAACCGAAATTCCCGAAGACAAAATGTCAAGTATTCTTACCATCACTCCGTGGGAAACGAAACCTCTACTAGAAATTGAAGAATTCTCGACGAAATCGAATTACGGTTTTTGAGGGTAGTAATCTTTTGTTATACTATGCTATGATTTTACATTGAATGTAATGAACATCCTAACATGCTCAATGCTACAGAGTAAGTAATTTTTTTTAATCCAAAGAATATTTTATGCATTTTTTGTGGCTACCTGATTGAATCAAGGCGCAGAGATAAAATTTGAATTGGAATAAAAACAAGTAGCAAATAATATAAGTGTGAATATACAGATGTAAGTTTTGTTAAAACATAATTCTTATAATATATTTAAATAAAAACATTTAACATTTAATTATTTATAACATTGTATTTAATATTCATGAAATGTATTAAAACTATATGTATTTACGTACAAACCATAAGCTACAAACATACAACATATATCTACGTATACATACGCACCAAACGGATGTTGTCAGTGTGACTCAAAATTGTTTTATTCGTCACGCAATTTGCAATAACCGCATTGTTCATTCTACTTGTTACCACATATGGCTTCACAAATTGGGCTTTACGATGAAACTTTAAAATGATTCATTTCGTAATGCAATTCTGTCCCGTATTTTTCACAAAGCTTTGTGAATAACAGAGGTGATTATCACGAAGTAAAATTGCAAAGTCATATTTTTATACGAATATTAATGCATAAAGTGAATTCAAACGCTAAAAAATTATATTTAAATTTAAAGCTTGCGTCGAAGTTTTTTCATTCAATAATAAGTTTATTATCAAGTGTCAAAATAAGATGCCTAATAAATTAAGGATGATAATTAATGAACTTGCCATGAGTTATATAATAATGTCATCATCATCATGTCATCTATTACATCAATGAACTGAGCAAAACTAGTCGTTCAGCGACTAGTTCATAGTTCGTCGTCCTATCTAGAACCTATTTCTATTGAAGCTAAATATTAGCTCCAAATTATATGATACAAGCTTTCCGCCCGCGACTCCGTCCGCTTAGAGATGTTTAGCGGGTAAAACATTACTTCTTTATAGCGCAGTTGGTTAAAAAGTGTCCTTTTCTAGGCTCTGGACTATATCTGTACCGAATTTCGTTTAAATCGTTTGTGTACTCTATGCATGAAAGCGTAACAGACAGACAGACAGAGTTACTTTCGCATTTATAATTGTATAAGTAAGGAAGTAAGGATTTATCTTTTACCAAATTACAAAATTCAAACGCAATCCCGATTGATTGGCTCGTTCCTCAATGTGTACACACAACTTGATTGAATCACTCAATACTTATTGTCACTTCAAACAGCTACTTATGTAATCAGGAAACAAAACAGACTGCCTTTATTATGAACAACAGCAATGCGTTGTCTCATTCAAAGCTTCGGCTTACTTTAATCTGCTGCTTGTATCCTTTAAAAGGATTTTGAATGGATTCCGGGAGCCATAGGGATTCAAGGGAAGGGTTGGGTTGATTTCGGGAGGCAATAAAGAAGAATTCGTTTAGCCTCGTTCTTTGTTTGCTCATCAGAACGACAGGAAATCGAATTTGTTTTATGTGTTGTATGTTACCTACTGTGTGAATGTTGTAGGTAGGTTTTTTGTAGGTCTAGTTGAACTTAGGAATACGAACGAAGTAGTATTGTCTATTATTTGCGCGAGCACTACACATTTACCAACACACGCGAGTTTAATCCGTAAAATTAGTTTTAATTCAATCGAACGAAGTATTTTATATAACGTATCTTATAAAAAAAAATAAGCTTCATAATGTCTCTGAAAAAAGAACTTTCTTGTCTACAAAGCTTCGTGACCGGAAGTTCTTATTATTACAAGCACTTATATAAACCGGAATCTTTTTTTGGGTTCCAAACTTTATTACTACCTAGTCCAGTTAATTACCTAGATATTATCAGATTAATTGTTAATTGTTAATTTAATAATATAGCTTGCCGCCCGCAAATCCGTGAAGTCGATTATCGCGTAAAACAATGCTTCCTTATATACCAAATTTTATAGCTAGTTTTGGCGTGGGAGCACGATAGACACTTTCAAGTAACAATATAAACGCAATTGTTAACAACTTAACTAAGTACGTAATAGACCAGTAATTTAATTAGGTTCTGATCCAGAAAAGAAAAACCAAGGTATTTAAAGTTAAAGTAATAAATAATTAAAATAAAATATTACACAACATCTCATACACTGATCTAATCCCTTGGTAAATAGTTTAAGCACTTGTGTTACAGGTATCATCAGTAGATACCCAAGTTTATACATATACATTTAAGTATATAAATATACTTTATACACACCCGGACTCGGAACAAACACCGATGTTTGTCACACATATTTTTCTCGGATGGGAATCGAACCCACGTCTTGGAACCGTAGGTAATGAAACTGGGTCACGAACCACTGTTCCACCGAGCCAGTCAAAGTTGTTATCGTGAACTACAAGTAGTTACAGCTCTTATTCAAGACTCCGAGTGAGAATTACCTGATCCGTTGAATATTTATATATTTAAGCTACATTATATATTTATAAAATGAGAAAGTTAGACTGTACTTTATAATTTTCTGTGATGTTAATTTTTCCTTGATAGCTTACTATAACGATGACTTTAATTTTTAATTTTAAGCGTTATTATAATTAGCTGTACTACTTTTGCAGACAAGTCATACTGAAGATGACAAATTGCTTTAGGAAGAGCGGTCTCATCCTAATACAGGTTTTTTTAACTTAAAAGGATGAGATCCATACCTGTATAACCTACCCTGTAACACCGACTTGTTATAAAATAAATATTTTTGTATTTTTGTATCCGATAAACTTTTAAATCCAACTACCTCATCAGTCGCATCAGGTCAAAGGCTTTCTTCCCACATCCAAAGTCACTTTCCCATCTCTGATTGACGACGTATCAAGTACTACACATCTACATCACTTTCACTGATAACAATTGCGATGTCGCACAAACAGACCGCCCAATTAACATTAGTTTGCGAGTAAGATGTGTCTTGTACTTGGTTTGATGGTAATCGCGGCAGCTGCCAAATTATATACAAGTCAACTTAATTGCTTTAGTTTCGTTTCAATGTTGTACAAAATCATCATCATCATCATCATCATCAGCCCATACTTGTCCACTGCTGGACATAGGCCAGGTACAAAATAATCGAATCAAATAGTTAAATTGACAAACGACGTGACAAATTGCGTTTTACGGGTTGATCCGATTTGACTCTATAAAAAACTGTTTTTTTTTTACTTGCTTGGTGGAACAGTGGTTACTGAACCAGGTTGACTGCTTTTCGGTTCCAAGAGTCGTGGGTTCGATCCTCACTCGGGACAAATATTTGTGTGACGAATATCGGTGTTTGTTCCGCGTCTGGGTGTGTTATTGATTTTATTTAAGTATAGTATGTCCAGCAGTAGACAGAAATGGGCTGATGATGATGATGATGATGATATTTTGTGTATCCTGTTGATTCTGATATACTGAACACAAGTGCTCAAGCTACTTACCACGGGATCAAATCATTGAATTATTGTATATTATATTGTTGACCATTGTATTATTTATTTAAAAATATTTAAATGCGCTAAAAAAGAAAAAAATAAACTTTTACACTATAACTTTACTGTCAACTTATAACATTTCAAATTCAACATATTTGACACAATTTATATGTTTTAAAAGCTTGTCGCGAGATTTAAGTACTCGTATTTACTTTCTTAGTTTAAAATTTTTAATAGGCAGGTATTTTAAAACTTGCTTTTAAAATTACGAGTAGGTACTTAAATCTCGCGACAAGCTTTTAAAACATATAAATTGTGTCAAATATGTTGAATTTGAAATGTATATAATGTTGACAGTTTATAGTGTAACAGTTTATTTTTTCTTTTAGCGCATTTTTTACCTTAATTTATTTTATACTTTTTAGTTTTCACCTTGTAAGTTCCTAAGTCTGTTCATCTCATTCAACGCATCATTATTGCAAGGTCGTTTGCCAGTTAATTTTGAACAATCCAACTCTTCAATTAGGAGCCCTTCTAACGATTTCACCCTACTTAAGGCCACATATGCTTGACCAGCGGCAAAGAGCTAAAACATAAATAAAAAAATAACAGGTACTTTGATAGATTATTATATAAATTAAACTAGGTATAAGGTTAATATTAACATAAAGATCTTTTGTAACTACATCTTAGCAAATATATATTTTATTCTTTCACCTTTCGGATGATTGTTGTAGTATTTAGCTTATATCACGTGACGGCTAAGTACTAATAGATTATACCTCACATGCTACTAAACAAGACTGTTTCACAGTTAAAATCTATAAGTCGTGAAAGTTAATTTAAGTGGATAATGCTAGTAATATTCTTGTTGACTGAAATTAGTTGTAAATGCGTCAAGATTAGTCCAGTAATTTAAGCTTAAATTAGGTAAGAATCTCGGAATTCGAGATACCCAGCTGTAAGTCTGTAAATACTTAGATATTGACACCCTAAAAGTGGTCTTAAAACCTACATATGGTAGGGTGTACGCAACTATTAAATTTTCAAGGTCAAATGTCACAAATATCAGTTTTATGAACTTTTGAGCGAAACGGGAAGTTTTATCATAAAAGTGTGTAGGAGAAAATTACTTATCTTCTATTTATCTATAAAAATTGTCTCTACGTTTTATTCCTAAGATTCACCATTTCAGAGATACAGCGATGCAAATAGTTGAAAAAGTGGTATTTTCAGATACCTTCCAGACCCCCGTGCGATTGTGCTAGACAGTTAAAATTTTCACAACTGATGTATTTCAGTAGCCTCTATAACATCTAATACTAGAAAAAGCTTAAAACAAATGTTTAAGTGGGTTCTCATACAAAAACTATGGTTTTTTTTTCTCACACTTGGCCGGTTTTTAACGTGGTTACCCCAGTTAAACCTATTCCAGACGACACCTTTTATACGTGAAGAACACGTTGTTTATATGGGAGCCTAGTTAAATAATTGTTTAATGTTGTTTTTAGTACTATACATATACGTTTCAGTACTACTATTATGGGTCAAAAAGTACGAAATAACCAATTATTAGAATTTCTGTTTGAAGTATAACAGAAAAAAAATACATTTTAAAAATGTTAACTGTCCATCTAACTCGATTATGAACGTGAAGATCCATATTAACCAAATTTAATTTAATGAAACGCTGAAATCTTAAATCTTCTGAATACTGAAAACATCACAAAACAATTATTTAACTAGGCTTCCTCATAAACAACGTGTTCTTCATGTATAAAAGGTGTCGTCTGGAATAGGTTTGCTGGGGTAACCATGTTCAAAAACGGGCAAATGTGAGAAAAAAAAACCATAGTTTTTGTATGAGAACCCACTAAAACATTGGTTTTAAGCTTTTTCTAGTATAAGATGTTATAGAGGCTACTAAAATACATCATTCGTGAAAATTTTAACTGTCTAGCACAATCGCACGTGGGCCTGGAAGCTTTTGAAAATACAACTTTTTCAACTACTGCATCAAGGTATCTCTGAAATGGTGAATCTTAGAAAATAAAACGTACAGACAATTTTTATAGATAAATAGAAGATAAGTAATTTTCTCCTACACACTTTTATGATAAACTTCCTGCTTCTGTCCAAAAGTTCATAAAACTGATATTTGTGACATTTGACCTTGAAAATTTAATGATTGCGTACACCCCTACAATATGTAGGTTTTTTGAGAACACTTTTAGGATGTCAATATCTAAGTATTTACAGACTTACAGCTGGGTATCTCGAATTGAGATTTTTCCTAATTTGACTGGACTAGATACGAAACATGCGTCGAATAATACTTTCTTGATTGAGATATTTTACGGCATACTGTTTCAATGAGCCGCCGGTTAAATGACAGTTAAATCACCTGCAATATTATCAATATATTGAAAATAATCATACATTATCTTATTATACAGATTTTTCTTGGAAAATAATTAAATGGATGGTGGAATGGTTGGATCGTGTATAAAATTTACTATTCTATCTCTCTTAACAATAAAAGTAATCCGTAATAATATGATTTGAGTAGATTGTATGTCATTTCTGTTTTGTTTTGTTGAAAAGAAAAGTTATAAAACCATCCTCCTATTTATAATCATTACATACTATTAAGCAACGTCCCTTCCCGCGTCTTTCTGTATCTATATATGCCTAAATCTTTGAAACTACAAAATGGATTTAGATGCTGTTTTTAAAAGATAATATATGAAACAAGAGGTATGTAGGTAGGGGAGGAAATAAAAAAAGATTAATTAACAGTGAAATTTATTTTAAGTTAAAAAGACCTTCTCGGTAAATTAGTTCGGAGAGCGAGGGACGAGGGTCGGGAATTGAGCTGTGATTATCAAACCGCTTAGGAAAGCTACTGTCCTGGTAGGGTAGTCCGCAGCCGTTGAGGGTAGGTCGTGCAGGCAGCTTCTGCACGAGGTTGTGGGAGGCGCGGTCAGGACACGCAGTAAAGGCGTAGGCACGTGGTAGGCGGCCAAGCACGTTGTGTAGGCAAGCACAAGGGATTGCTGGTAGAAGCGTAGGTAGGAAGTCCCGCTTGCACTAACTCGCGTGTCCGCTGTATGTGTGCCCCGCACTTTGAAGTCTAGACTTAGAACCCTGGAAAGTTGGTAGGTAGGAGTCACCAAGTGTCACCACAATGGACTCCAACCACCCCAACCAGCCACCAGTGGGAGCAGCATTCCCACTAGTTAATTGTTGGGGTGAGGGAATCCATTAAAATGACAGGTAGTATATAAGGAACACATAGAAAGCAGCAACAGTAATTTAGAAAATAGAATTTGGAATAAAGTAAAAGTAAAACTAAAGAGATTTATAAAAGTGGTTATGCCGGTAGGTGAACAAAACTAAACAATAAGAAGGCATAATCACGACCTAAGAAATGCAACCTATTAGCCTATTGCAGCCATACCACCTGCGATCAGGGTATCACAGAATTTATAAAAAGTGAATGTAGAAAGCTAATTTGGCAATGGGAGCCGTAATTTCGCGTTAAATTACAAAAGGTGGATGATCAGGAGCAAAAGAGGAAGCCCGCGGCGTCTGGCGTGCCGGAATTTATACGGTCGGTTTTGACGTTTGTATTTTTAAGTGACATTTCTTTTGACGTGCACCAATTGCATGCGGCAAAAGAATAAAGCTATGGACAGCCTTCGGATTTTTGGTATCCATTGCAATATATTTATTGATGATTTATTATTTAATTTATATATTGAAATTAAATAATAAAAATTATTAGAAAAATAATGTACTACGTTACATATACATGAAGCGTGAGCAGGTCACAAGTTTAATATAAATAACTCACCCAGGACGCTAACTCGCGCAACAGGGCACTATGCAATGCGCCACTAAGGTAGACATAACAGGAATCAATCCTTGATATTCCAAGAAAAGAGCAGACACATATAAACAGCGCGACATTATACAAGAAATTATATCCTTAGTTAAAACAAAAGAGATACCATTCACCTTATAAAGCGACCATCAGAAGACGACGTTAACACAAATCAACGGTTTCTCTTCCCGACAAACCAATGAAATTTGAACACGTGCAATCCAAATTAGTCTTTACACTAGTATAATTAGAGTACAAACCTTAATTGCTACATGTTAGAATCAAGTTAATTTCTTTCATGTCCCAAGATGGGCAGGGAGTTAAGTTGTTAACTTTCAATACGAGAGCTCTCTCACCTGTCCTTTAGAACAAATTCACAATAAAAACAACTCATTATCTGAATAGTTAGAAAACGGACGGAATAGCCGAAGTAGTTGACAATTTTGTGAATGTGCGATGGTAATTATTATGAAGTTTAGGACCCAATGTGGCTAATAGTTTCGTTGTAAAGAGCTCGAAACGTCGGGTCTCTAAAATATGTTTAGAAACACGCGAGTTTAATCCGTAAAATTAGTTTAAATCAAATGTGTAGTTTTCGCGTAAATAATGACAATAGTAAGTTTCGAGAGTACGAATGTAAAATAATTTGGTCCTGGATGGGACAGCAAATTAAGTTAGATTTTATTGTGAGTATAAACACCTTACAGAGTCTTATGACGCTCATGCTGTATAATAAACAAATAAATGTTCACAACATCACATACATTGATCTGATCCCGTTGTAAGAAGCTTAAGCAATTGTATTGCGGAAATCAGAAACGACAATGGATACACAAATAAATTCAGTATATAAATAACACACCCAGACACGGCACAAATACTGATGTTCATCACACAAATATTTGTCCCGAGTGGGAATTGAACCCACGGGTCACTGAATCGCCAGCCAGGGTCACTAACCACTGAGCCAACTCAACTACTTCACTATGTTTAACCTCAAACTCGACGGTTCGTGTCCCCGTCCAATTTTTCCAATTTAAAATTAACATTAGAGCTCTGCTGTAGCACTAGAAAAAAATATTTAAACTATGATAATATTTCTTCGACGCATTAAACATTAGTTACAAAATATGAAATCCGACACGATATTATGAGCCATATTTTAAATAGAACAGCTGCTCAAACCGTCGTCTAGATAAAGGTTTGACATTAATGTAATAACAATATGAAACTAACAATATTAGTTTCATATTTCATCATATTCACATGGCCTGCGGTACACCGTCCCGGAACGTATTAACTTCTCCCTGGTTCAGCCCTAAGTTAATATTGAGAAGGGCTAAACCAAACTCATACATCACACCTCTGAACACCCTTCAGTCCTTTGTAACAAACCAACCTTTGCTAATTGGCACTCTGGCTTTATTCCTTAGACGTATGTTACGATAAAATGAAGTACAGGTTTCAAATGGATGATAGAATTCGTCATTCGTCATGATATATTTTGACTGGCTCGGTGGAACAGTGGTTAGTGACCCAGGTTCACTACCTACGGTTCCAAGAGTCGTGGGTTCGATTCCCACTCGGGACAAATATTTGTGTGACGAACATCGGTGTTTGTTCCGTGTCTGGGTGTGTTATTAAATATATTTAAGTATATTTGTGTAACCACTGTCATTTCTGATTTCAGTAACACAAGTGCTTTAGCTACTTACGACGGGATCAGATCGATGTATGTGACGTTGTGAAATATTTATAAAAAAAAAAATATTGAAGACATATTCGTACTCTACAATACGGAACGGACATAGCGCCCATTTAAAAAATATTATTTTTGAAATGTATTTTGACATAATAAGCGGAAAAATAAGAAAAATGTTTAATGTAACGCAACGAACAGATCAAGCTATTTAAGTCTAAGCAAGTCAAAGAAGAAACACTAAGAAGTTAAGCGATTTAAAGCCTATTATATTTAAGCTCACCATAAATACAATTTTATTACAAAGTATTCCATACTTTTAATGTGTCTCTTAGCTTAATATCACACCAACACCCAAAGTATTAGAAATCGCACACAATAGCCCGTATGACAGGGAAAAAAATTCATACGATATAAGTGTTAAGCTTTGCCGTTTACATAAAATTCGCTTGAATATCCAACAAATAAAAACTCACGAGCCGTTTAGCAAATTGATGTGATGAAAAAGGAATACAGCGTGCCAAGGGAGAGTTGTCTCATAACACGACATTGTATGAAACAAACGATTTCCGCTAGCAAAAGCTCCTGAAGGAGGAAATTCGACGCGACAGCTGCTTTGTTTCGGGAATAAAGACCCGTGACGATGTAGTGTTGGAAGTCTGAAGTTAGAAGTCATTAACGTTGTGTGTATGTTTTTTAACCGACTTCAAAAAGGAGGAGGTTTCTCAATTTTACCGTATATATGCTTTTTCCCCCAAATTTTATATGATGATGTTAACTTACACCCTTAGACGTTTGAAGATCTTATGGTGAAGGAAAATATCGTGACGAAACCTTAAAGTGATTAAAAGAATACACGTTATGAGAGCCAACATCAATGGTGATTTACCAACTGAGCAGGACTTTGACAATTTACAAATCTAACAAAACTAAACTCTAAAGCCCAAGTACTGAACTGCACCGGTAACCTATTTTACTATCAGTCAATGGCTCGGTTTTATTACGTCACTAAAGCTGTACTGATTTTACAAGCGTGAACAATCGCAATTATATTCTTACTGATTTGCCGGATTGAGCAAAACAATGCCTGTTTTAACAAAACGAATTCAATAGTGTATCAAAATGATTTGATTCTACTCTGTTCCCTTAAAAGCTATTTCTCTCTCTCGTCTCGTTTGCGTATTGGATAAAGTGCATTTGTCTCTTGCACTAAAAGTGGTGGTCGTGGTTTCGATTCCCATTCGGGACAAATATTCATCTGTGTCAGCTTAGTGTCTGGATGTGTTATTTATATATTAAATTATATATGTGTATTTCAATGTTATTTCAGATATCCGCAATACATATAAATAACTAAGTTCGGCATTGTTACAATTTGGTACTGTACCCTAAATAGTGTGGGCGTACCACTGTTGTGTATGATATCCGTAACACAAGTGCGTAAGCATCTAACTACGGAATAGTTAAAATGAATACTGCTCACTCTAAAAAGGATATCCGATACCAAACTCTTCACTGAATTGTCACCACCAGACTATATCTCAACAACCGTGATAACTAGACAGTTGAAATTTGCACATGCATGCACTGAGTTTCACTTGTTCCGAAAGCATCACGACTCATCGATACAAAGGTAACATAAAACCCACTTGTCCCATCACTATTCGGTAACCGTGGGACAATTCCAACATGTTAAGGAAAGACTTGTCGAGAAATGGTCTTGTATGACAAGATACATTTCTAATGAGTGGCTGAACGGGAACTTGTTGGAGTGATGAGTAAAAAATGTGAAAACATCTGTATATCCCTCGTGCGTAGATATGTGTGGTCAAACGGCCACAAGCGCAGTATGGTGGTATATCTGACTGGCTCGGTGGGACAGTGGTTAGTGACCCAGGTTCACTAACGACGGTTCCAAGAGTCGTGGGTTCGATTCCCACCCGGTACAAATATTTGTGTGACGAACATCGGTGTTCGTTCTGTGTCTGGGTGTGTTATTAAATATATTTAAGTATATTTGTGTATCCACTGTTGTTTCTGATATCACCACCACGGGATTAGATCAATGTATGTGACGTTTTGCAATATTTGTGCAATATCACCCTTATCAATTAGGAAGTTTCGTCAATGGTATCTGCATAAATCCACTAAAGTACTTGTTTTGTACTACGTACTAATGTACCTAGTACAAAACAAAGTTGCTTTCTCTGTCCATATATCCCTATGTATGCTTAAGTTTTCATAACTAAGCAACAGATTTTATGCAGTTTTTTTTTTAATAGAAAAAGGTTTTTATGTAAAACTCGCCCGAAACGAAGCGAGGGCGCGTCACTAGTGTATATAAATGACCATCGCGCAAATATAAACTTGGTATGACGATCGAAATATCTTAGTCAAATATACAGAAAAAGTGTTAAATTAAACAATTTAATTAAAATATAAATAAAACTGACTCTTCACAGCCAACACAAATATTGAATAGGCCAAAATGCGTTCTGAAGCATTTTCTTCAATATTGCGACTGAGTTTGATCCATTTTCACGCACCGATCAACAATGAACTAATAGCTCTCGCTAACTTGGCCACTTACATAGTAATTATGTTACTGTGTTAGAAGGTAATCATGCATTATAATCACATGTAAACGACCGTGGAACATTATCGGCGGAATGGATCAGTGGACCGCACTAATTCTGTTCTAATAAGGTTAAGGATAATGTTAGAAGCTGGGTAGGTAAGATAAAATTAAAAATATAAAATTTGTATTTAGAAAAATATCTGGAACACCGACAGAGATTGACTGGCTCTCTCTTACACTAAAGGCTCTTACATTAATTAAAAAGGTAACAAAACATTAAGTATTTAGAAGAATATCTGGAACACCGACAGAGATTGACTGGCTCTCTCTTACACTAAAGGCTCTTACATTAATTAAAAAGGTAACAAAACATTAAGTATTTACCACTTAGCTAAGTAATCAAAGACAATGTGGGAAATTTTTCACGACTTATTCCTTTCTCGTCATAGCGTCGATTGGACTTTCTATATGAATTTTAAATTTGCTTACATTTTGGAGAGGTTTTTTTTTAAATATTACACAACATCACATACAGTGTGAATCAGCTGCCTCCCATATATAAACCTTGGACCAACCACCAGTCCAATGGCTTTTCTCCTAAATACTGATTTCAAAAACATCACCCTTCATTATGTGACAGACTAATATAAGCTACTCTACTGCCCAATACGTCAGATCTTCAATCAACACCAAATCCAACCAACGCCAATTGATTCATCCATATCAACTCCTTGTCATACAGTCCCAGCTCAACCGGTCAATCATACCCCCATTAATCATCTCGTCTAACTCGTTAACGACCGTGGGACATTATAAATGGGTCATTTTTACCCGCAAGATCTATTTCTAATGAGCGCACATAAATCCACGTGCCATACCCGTTGCCATGTTAAGTGAAAACATATAGCTGCAATCACGCTGGAAATCTCTGTAGGAATTACAGCCCGATATGATCGTTAAGAAAGTGAGGTATTTTTTTAAAAACGCGATTTTAGCAAACACCCGTAATTGGTTCTAATTTGTGGCCGACTTTTCTTTTTTATTGAGACAGAGTGTAGAGACGTAATTGCAACGAAAAGTGACTGTAATGTTACAATGCTGTCGTGTGAAATTACTCTATACAACTATTATATAAAAATAAAACATTCACGGGAAAAAATGGCGACTTGTACAGTCGCCATTTTTTGTATATAGAGGAGAATAAAATAGATTCAAACGTTTTAAGGAAAATCATCTATTGTTTATTGATGTAAAGTGTAGCATCAATAAATAATCCTTGAAGGTTTACAACCCTAAAACTAAAACATGTGTAAGTAGGTTTTTTTGGCCAAGATGTAAATAAAAAGTTAGCTAACTTAACGCGCAAACGCTATATTCATCTTCTCTTCTAATTTCTTTGTTATCAAACCGGATGATTTGTACATCCTACCGCCATTTAAATAATGGCCGTGATATCTTTTAAATTAACTGCTCGGAATAGGGTCCAATGAAGTATGTACGGGCCACGCCTTGGCGGTGTTCGAACGTAACGAATCAGACGTGTAAATAAAACACAATGGGGGTACAGTTAGCAAAGATATACGTGCAACACATGCTCTATTATGTCTGTACTCTGTACATAGGTACAAAAAACTAAAGGAGCTTTTACATTACTTTTTTTCATGGTCAAAGTTAGTAGAAGTCAACTTTGTTGAAATAGAAGTGACAGTTAAGTAACAACGCCCTGCTAGCCAAGAACGATACTTTTAAAAAGTAGATGAGTAATATTTAAACCTCATTTAGTTTTCCATTTTTGAATCCTGCATCGCGGTATCGACATTTTTCTTGAGGGCCTTTTAAATCCGATGGGCAAAGCCGCTCATATTAGGCTCTCGTTTAGTAACTATTGCATGAGACCTCTGTAAGCTAAACTTAGCACCATGGCTTTCTTTGTTTAACTTCGCTGAGCTAAATTTAGGGGTGAAAGCCATCCGCTTCTCCGCAACATGTGGTGATGATGCCAAGGCTACTCCAAGCCATCATCGTATGTTAGTCAGTAAGGATAAAAGAAGCTGGGATAAATTTAACAGTAACAGACTTAAAAATGATATTTCACTCGATCGACATCATTGAGTATATAATTATTGTTACAGTAGTCAACCATAAATTATCTCAATTACAATATTAATAAGAAAGAAAAAATATATTTTAATTACACACATCGATGGTTATATAAGCAATTATTTCAGATACATATAAAACTTGCCGTTAGTATGGCGCACAAACTTATTAGTATAAAAAGTTATACTTAATCGAGATAGATAATACGTGATAAAAAACACCATTTTTATTACACCCTTCCATATCTGGAGCCGGGTCTCATCAATTACAAGTTTATTTATTGTTTATAAGCACTAAAATTGCTTTAGACTAATCTTGATCATCCCACAGACCAGTATTATGATGTGTGATTACTGTTGTAACGAGCTGCTTCGACTATATGATAGGCTTTTTCATAAATGTGTAACGGGTTTTTATTATAATCACTACCTAACCTAACCTAACTATTGTCTGGTATTCAATATTTATAATAAGTTAACGGCTTTTTTGTCGTGAAGATTTAAATTATTTCCAACCTATAGTCCAGTCAAATTAGCTCTTAAAACGGCAATCTGCGGAAAAATACTAGTTAGCTGAATTTTATACACCTCATTACGGCATTGTAATGAAGGTGTGAAAAATCGACATTGATATCGTGCCGGCGTAAGAAGCCAGGGTCAAAACGAAAATCAGTTTTTCGCGAATATCTCGCGATCTATTGCTTATAGGTTAATTAAGGTTATCAAAAAATATTTGTTATAAAATTATCTACAAAATGTCTCTTGCATTTTTTGTAGAATCAAAGTTTTCGAAGGAGAGCGCCGAGAAAGCACTTCACATACGGTATTGTATACCAAGGCGGTACGCCCTATTTTTCATTGATGTTTGTAATGCTGTTAGTAAAATCTACTACATAACAGACATATAGCATTAGTAATACTAGTAGAAAGTTTTCCTTTTTGGAAAAGGAAAACTGAAAATCATGAAGATGTTTGAAAAAGATTTGTAATTGTACAAAAAGTTGCAGCGGTAGAAAATATGTCCTAGCATTGACAATGCATCTCGAGAGCAATTTTCTTGTTGGAATATTTCTGCAAAATTGTTTAAATCAGATCTTTTTTCAAACATCTTCATGATTTTCAGTTTTCCTTTTCCAAAAAGAAAAACTTTCTGTACTAGTATTACTAATGCTATATGTCTGTATGTAGTAGATTTTACTAACAGCACGCTTACAAACATCAATGAAAAGCATAGGGCGTACGCCTTGGTATACAATACCGTATGTGAGTGCTTTCTCGGCGCTCTCCTTCGAAAACTTTTGATTCTACAATAAAATGCAAGAGACATTTTTTGTACATAATTTTATAACAAATAATTTTTTTGATAACCTTAATTAACCTATAAGCAATAGATCGCGAGATATTCGCGAAAAACTGATTTTCGCGACCTTTTGACCCCTATAACTTCTTACGCCGGCACGATATCAATGTTGATTTTTTCACACCTTCATTACAATGCCGTAATGAAGGTGTGTACCAAAATTCAGCTAACTAGTAATTTTTCCGCAGATGAAACCTAATTTGACTGGACTAAATAAGTTATACAAAGTACGATAAACTCGACGTTGTATAAATATTTTTAATAAATACATTCGGTTAGAAATAAAAATGAATAAATTAAATATTAGTCTTTATGGGTTTTACACGCGTTATTAGGAGTAGCAAATTACATAGCTACTTACTGCCCGACGTTTCGACTGGGTTGCATCAATCATGGTCGCAAGCGAACTGATACTTAGTGTAATGAAACGCTAAAGTCTAAAATCTTACATGAACTTAACTTATTAATCTTAGACGGAAAATAAAAAGAAATAGCATTTTAATTTCCTGTATAATAAGAAGCTTACAGATTTATGCAAGTACTGTTATTTCAAAAGCTCAGAACAGACTTTTCAAGCTAACATAATACACCGTGAAATTTTAGTGGTTGTTTTCCGCAGTAAAATGATTCTATCTTAGTAGTACAATACATTTATGCAGTTATTTTTTGTTAAAATCAATAAATGCCGGTTTTACGAAAGGTTTAACTGAAACTCGAAAGCACGTCTCGAACTGCTCTATGACTTAGGTGTCGAGCTTTAGCTTTAAGCATCGATTTCATGAGGCAAGCAGTACCTGATTACGTCACAACTTATAAAAGAACGATAGCTTCTCTCGTTTTCGAGTTGGAAAATTATAATTTTGAAAATTAGAAAAAAACATTTTTTTTTTTCGATTAATTTTTCGCATGATTTAATAGTATTAATAAAGGCAAATCGTTCTGCCACGGGAAAACAACCACTCAAATTTCACGGTGTATATTATTCCTTATTTGAAGAGAAAAATCTTAACTAAGCCCTAAAATAACAAACTCGTAGACCCTAATGGCTGTTAATGTTCTTTCACTTAGCTAAAACACAGGGGAAACCTGCATAAAAGATGATTGTTTATGGTGTGTGAAATGCAGAAACCACTCTATTAAACCCGGGCCGTCTTAGCATATTAAGTAGGCTCAAACACCTGTCTCTTCATTTTCGAGAAACTTGGCAAACTGATCGGATATTGTTTGGAAAATGAGAGAAAGTTATATGGCCTCGAGAGAACTTTTATTGGTACATGTGTTAGACTGTGTATGAAATAATAACTAATGATGACAAAATATAACAATAATATAAAATGAGACTCAGCGCTTTATTGACTGTCTCAATGGAACAGTGGTTAATGACCCAGGTTCCAAGAGTCGTGGGTTCGATTCCCACCCGGCACAAATATTTGTGTGACGAACATCGGTGTTTGTTCCGTGTGTGTTATTAAGAATACTTGTATATATCCACTGTTGATTCTGATATCCGTAACACATGTGCAAGCTATTTACTACAGAATCAGTTGAAAGTTGAGTGATATTGATTTATAGTTTATTTATTACATTTATAGATAGTAGAGTTACTCTGAACTTAATCTCACTCTCTAACACTAAGCTCAAAGCGACCATGATTGGCGTAAGCCCATCGAATTAACGCATTAAGTCTACCTGCATTATTGAATCAGTTTAATCTGGCAACGCTTTGCTTACTTATCAAGATTACCATTATAACACAATTTTGGCCGAAAAGCCTAATCCAATTTTATAACCGCCAACGAAGCGTGAAAGCATTGAGCATTGAGCATTTTGCGGACAAGGCCAGGTCTATCGATTGGAGCCTTCCAGCAGAGCCCGGGGAGGCTATCACCCAGGGCATTAGACACTTAGAGATTGCAGTGTCATACTTAGTGGTTTCTTCACATAATTAGTGCTTTTTTACATAATAACATCTAGGAGTGGCCGGTAATCCAAAAAAATAAAAGCGAAAGGTCCAAAATCTTAGAAACTACAATGCTTAGCCAAGTAGTTTGTTCGTAGATTTTACTGAAAGGGGTAAAACGGGATAACAAACTAAACAATCAAAGCGGACGAAGCCGCAGGCAACCGCTATTCCATGTAAAATTACGACTAACGCATACAAAGAAGCACTACAATTACCATGGTAAAACTATAGATATCAATTACCCGCCGGGAACATAAGAAAGTTGTACACAACAAATTAATTAAAACGCCATTAAAATCCAATCAAAGGGCATGTTTATGGGCTTACGGAGGTATGTTTACGGCCGCCGCCTGTCACACCGCGCCGCAACGTGGCCGCAAACAGCCATGTTTTGAATCATTCGAGTTATCTCTCGATTACAACTGCTTAAGCGAAGATCAATCCATACGCGCCGCGGTAAACTTTCTAAAGAGGGATTCGCCGATTTATTGAACACCGTTTACATAAACATCGGTGTGATTGAATTCTAAGAGTTTATCGTAAACATCTATTTCAATATCGAATAGTTGAATTTGTTTTATGCAGCGGTTTAGAATCGAGTGACATATAACAGGCGGATATTTTTTTTTATTTTCCATATTAAACTTTTTCTTTGTTTCATGTTTAAATTCATTTACCCTGTGACATTGCTTAGTGCACCAAAATATAATTTTAAGCTTTCGCGTTCCATTACACTAAATATTAGTCTTTATGGAACTACACGCGATAATAGGAAATACATAGCATAGCAATAGTAGCAAATACATAGTAGCTACTTACTGCCCGACGTTTCGACTGGGTTACACCAATCATGGTCGCAGTTCGCTCACGTATAGACTAATATTTAGCACTAAAATATAGTTCTTGTGTATGTACTTACATAGACCTTAAAACATTAGCCTATAATCTTTCTCAGTTGAGGTTAAGTTTTTTTTTTTTAATTTCATAAAGTTATTGCAATTATGAAATGCTTTCATAGAAAATATTCAATGATTAATGAATCATACTTTAAGGTACATAAGTCATGGCGGAACATATTACGCGTAATGGTGTTCACGGTGAAAATAAATAATAATTTCCGTGACACGCTGACAACTGATTGAAATCGCCTAATTGTGTTATTATATAAACTACGAGTGTAGTGCTTCCTCACGCCACTTTATCGCTCACCGTAGTTCTATGAAGTACAATATTAGTAGATAATAATCTAAGCTTTCTTTCAACGTTTGCAGTTGGTGTGTCAAATTTTAATAAATAAACATTTGTTACATCAAGGAAAACTTTATTAAAAAAATATTATTATGACTTACCCAAAATGAGATTATATTCGGGTAAAAAGAGTAACTATCAAGTTTCTTGCCGGAGTTTTCTCGGTAGAATCGGCGTTTCGAACCGGTGTGGTAGAATCATATTATTACCGAAATGACGACTTATTATTAAGATTTAATATTAAACATCTTCCTAAAAGTATGAAAAAGATAAATATTTCTTAAGTAGAAAAGAGTTATGAGATTAATGTTGTCCACATAAGTTATTTTCAAATTTGTACCTATGCGAGTTTTCATAACAGTTTAATATAGCAGTCAAATATATAAAATTTTCAAAACGTATTGCATTATTCAGCCGCAAAGTATTATTGGTAAGAATATTCAAGCTTGTGTAATAAAACATAATGTATGCAATTATATTAGCAATAACACCTTCCTGTTGAAATTGATTTGAATTTATGTTAAATACACGTTGAAAGCCTTACATTATAAAACTATTACAAATAATGTTCACTTCCTTTATTACGTCGTTAGATGTACACTTAAGTATAACTTAAATATTTAACTTATTTACTTAACGGAAACGCTGGCGTGTCTTAGTATTTACTTTCTAAGTCTTTCTCAGTAGTGTTTATATTTCTAAGATGTGATGTGTACCAAATTATTAATTTAAATCACCCTTGATAATTTGTAGTATTTGACTTCCTTTTGCTTTTTTCTTTTACTTTGTATCTAACTCACCAGAAGAATTTTAAAAAAATTCTTGGGAGACTTTATATTATTTAAGAGTTTTGGGTTCGATTCCCACTCGGGACAAATATTTGTGTGACGAACATCGGTATTTGTTCCGTGTCTGGGTGTATTATTAAATATATTTAAGTTTATTTGTGTATCCACTGTTGATCCTGATTTCCGTAACACAAGTGCTTAGCTACTTACCACGGTATCAGATCAATGTATGTGATGTTGTGTAATATTTATTTATTTATTTATTTGTTTTATTTATTCATACGACATTTTCATTTAAAACGGTTCAGTAATTTAGGCGTGCTTGTGAGTATTTATTCGGATACTTACAAACCACAAATATTTACAAATAACAAAAACAAAGCAAATAGGTAACTGAAGAGGAATCTGACGACGCTAGTCTTTAGCAGATACCTTACACACTATCAGAAAGAATTCCTATAGCCTATCGCATTTATATATATGTCACCGTAAAATTGTAAATAACGATAGTTTGCAATCTATTTCGCGAGATTGTGAACTGTCGAAAAATTGTGAACCATAACGTACTGCTTACAATTCAACGTGTTATTATTCGTTAGATTAGTTAGTGTGCTTTCCGAAGCACGGGCGTTCAACCGCCAACTTCCTAACTCCGGACTGAGTAATTTCATTACAGAAAAACTCACACAAATTTTGCCCGAATCCTGACTCGAACCGGGGACCTCTCGGTCCTAACGCAGCACTTGCTACCAATAGACCAACGAGGCAGTTTTCGCATTTATAATGTTAGTAAGGATCATAATTATGTTGTCCATAACCACAGCGTTGGACATATACGAGCGCGTTAACCATAGGCACATATATCTTCCCTGACTATCCTGGTTATGTAAGACATCAAACTGACATGACCGTTGAAACATCAGGCGCAGGTCCAAAAGGTAGAAGACTTAACAGTTAGGTGCATGCACTTTTGCGGATATCTACGGGTTTGGCAAAAACCAGGCCCCGAATAGCCCAGGGCTCAGATCGGCGTCATAATAAGCTATCCATAATAACAGCGGGGCGACTAACAAGCCCGATCAAAGATGCTAATCTGCTGCAATCTTCGGATTCTACAGTCATTACTTTATACCGCCCATTCAGATGCAAACCGGTTGGTTTGCGAGTTATTGGTGCCCCAATTTCATTGGTTCTTTCGATTTTGCCAATAGGATAAGCGGGAAGTACAAAATTATGTATTTTATGTAATTATGGTAAGTCATCGGAAAGATGTTGCTATTATACCTAAGTTTAAAAAGGAATTAATCAAACGTTGAGCACTGAAATTGTGTGACAACCTAGTGTATTTGTATGGATATTCCATGATTGAAAAGATCATTTGGATTGAAGATGTTTAAAAACAGATTTTTGATAATCGACCACTGATATCGATTATCCGCTATAAATATGGACTAATAAAGATAATATCAAAAGTACGTAACTGCAATACTTAGGATTCAAAGACATGAATGTTTGTGAGTTTACAATGATGTAGTAAAACGTCAATTTATAGTCGTATTAGTAGTATAAATGTTATGTTGCAGTTTACCTCTTAGCAAAAGCAAGGGTTGCCTCAAAAGACTTTTTAAAAGAATGAAGGAAATAGTGGAAATTGCTCATAAATAAAACACATAACTCTAAATTAACTTCTGTTTTCACCCTTAAATTAAGTTAGAAAATGCAATAATTGATACTTGTTCAACGAATAATTCAATACACGATTCAATAAAGAAATAATCCACTACTCACTACCAAAACAATCCCGCTCGCACTTAATGAAATCCAACTCAACTCACGATAAACACTTTAAATACAGAAATTAAGTAAAATAACGTGAACTAATTGAACATTACCGCGAACTGCGAACATAATGCACTTAATAGCGCGTATACAATATAATAATCAGCCATTTCCAATTTCCAAATTGCCAATGCTTGCAATTCAGTTGTCAATTTCAATACCACGTATCTCTATGGGCGTCCCTCCTGCATCAAACTACTCAGTTGGTTTATAATCGATTTTATTGTCCGCGCCGTAGGAAACGATTTGTGTTGGTATTGTGCTCAAATTAGCATTTAGAGTGAACGATTTAGAGGGAAAACTTGATCATTTCGCTAAATGTAAATTATTACGACTTAATTCGGTGAATTGTAAATTTACAAGCTCAGCGGGAAATTGGACAAGCGACGTCGTTCGTTCACTCATTCAAATATTTACTGCGGTGCAAGATATTAAAATATTCATTCGTTTAGTCACTTTTGCTATAACTAGTTGTTTTCTATAATAGTAAAATTTCCGTGCGGATATTAATTCATTTAACCAAAATCCTTCACAGAAAATACTTAGCAAATTCTTGCCTGGCGTTCCCTCAATTCATTATTAAGAATGATTTTATAAAAACCTTACCTTGGATAAGTACGATTTTGTTCATATTTAAATAGCTTACGCTAATTGAACGAACCTCAACATCAGAATATAAAATATCTGGCTTCGAAGAAATTTTAATTAGGATGCCTTTCGAGAAAATCTTCGGGTGACCTAAATATTTATAGGACGTCGGAATCTGAAGATCAATGCGTCCGAGAACGATTACGCCTGCTTTATTGTTATTCGTGTACCGAAATTCTGAAAACCGCAACTTTCTCTCGTAAATCGAAATCTTTTACTACTTGCGAGAAACGCTACTAAGGGAGCTATTTGTTAAACGCGAAAGGAACACGAATCGTATAAATATTATTCACTATAGTTATAGAACTTCCGAATAACCTTCAATATAAACAGGAATCGTATGTTAAACGCATTTGTGAAATACCTGTTATATTTTCGTTTAAACCCTGGTTGAAATTTTAGGCTTTAGGCAAAGCTTTACCATACCAGCAGATTGTTTTTTTTTAAAACTGTATATTTTTAACTCACTTTAAACCTGTTTTAGATACTCTTCCTTTAACAATTACTGGATCCCTTCGAAACAATAAAACTTTATAAAAGTGATTCATCGATTTTGTGATTGTCCTGTGACTAATGGTCAATACAAAGTTTACATTGACTACGTAAATACGCGGTGTTAGTGTGCCCATCGGTCGAAATGACACTGAATTAATTATCGGATCTTCTCTTGACCGTGTTAAATCGGTGCGACAACTAAGGATCAACGTCCGTTTGGATAGGATAATCCTGTAAGACGATGTATCAGTATACTGTGACATGTGTGTTGGTCAATACTATGTAAATGCCAACGGTTTTAAGATCAAAATCCAAAGCTTACATCTGAAAGGCTGTAACCGCCTTTGAAAGCAAATTCATGATCACCTTCACCTTGGGCAGGAGTTTACCCAAGGTGGTGTGTGGGACTCCCGGCTGCCGATGCTGAGATGGAAAACCGGCAGCTGCTCCTGGGCTAAGGTGCAATGTCCAGGGGTGTACCCACTAAACTCCGCGGTATACCTCATCGCTTTAGCGGCGTCATGGTTCCTAGCATAGCCCAACTACCACAATACCGCCAGCGTTCCGCCCTAGGAGGATAAGGCCTTAATCAACCACGCTGGCCAAGTGCGGGTTGGTGGACTACACAACCTAAGAAAGCGAATTATCTTAAAGGAATATTTACATAAAGAGAAAACAAAAGACGAAATGTATAGGACAAATAGCAATAACATAAATTATTACACAAGCGACAACAAACTATCTACAGCGACATATTTGAGTGGATTGTTGACATACAGCTCGTCTACATCAGATAACGATTGCGTGTTGAATACTCAAACAAACGCTACTAAAGCATTCCTTGAACTAATTTATAAAACAGACACAATGTTTGATAAATGGTAATAGGTGTTTGATTAGGATTAATAGATGTCTTTTGATTACGCTATTACGCTGAAATAATGTATATTCAAAATATTTAATGGAATTCATGCTGTGGAGAAATATTTTATTTTGCATAAATTGCAAAACCGTATTCGAACAGAAGCTAAATTAAACAGGATTTTATAACGAAACTGAGTAAAAAAATATTACTAGGTACGGAAGACTACCCAACTTAAAATAAAGAATTGTATCTTTTCTTGTTTGTCCTCCCGGTCTAGATCAAAAAAAGAAAATAGAACAATCGTCTCACTCACCGAGATCCAATAGTACGGGAGGCGCACGCAAAAGCCGTGAAGCGAGATTTACGTTCACCAACGGTTACACACGGGCTATAAAATTTCGAAGGCTTACAAATCAGTTTCCCTTTTTGCGCTTCAACATTACCGAAAGCCGAAAACGTTACGGTACTTTTATCGACGAAAGACACCTAAGCCTTAAAATTTTCGTGACACGAATATCATTGAAGCTTGAGGCTGAGTGCCACTAAAATTTTAAGGTTAAGGCAAAAATCGTAATTTTTTTCTCACTTTGAGATCCTTTTACAGTTATAAACAGCTGATTTTGGCAAAATGTTAGGTACAGTTAAATGAAGAATTCAAAGGTTTACCTACAGGAGATCTAACATATATACTTAAAGTATGATATACGTCATATCTCTATTTCTTGGTATGTCTTGAGTCGGGAGAAGACTTTCAATTTGGTTCCCACAAGTTTTACTAATCAGTTCTAATGGTACTGCGTACCGCCTTCAAATCTGTGTCCTTAGCTGTCTTTTGTATGATAGTCAAACCATTGTTTAATGGAAGGAATGAAGGTTAACATCCGTGGATTCCCATATATTCAAATTATACCCCAAAACTGTAACATCCCCAAAATTACCCTTACTTTTACATCCGTCTCCTTATATCTCCTCACGTTCATAGGATCAAGCGATTCGAGCGCCATAACTAGCAGCAATAAAGCGGGTAATTCAGCGCTACCCTCGAAGATACCTAAAGCCTAAAGCGCTGCGAAGATTAACGATGCCGAGTCAGGGAATATTACTCATGTTATTACATTGGGCAAACTCCCGGATAATCGTGATGAGACTATTGTCTCGTTAGGATTACCCCGGATTTTTGGTGGTAATGGAACATAGTTAGGAAATACTATTGAGCAATTGTATTGTAGCAAATTGTAGGATTCAATTATTTTATTTTGGCAAAGTCTTTCTGTATCTAAGTTTTTTGGAAATGGAAATATAAAAAAAAATCAATAAAATAAATATCCGTCTGATAATAAGAACTTAACGATGAATGACGATTTTTTCGTACTTCCTGCCATATATTTCTGGCAGAGTGGATGAGTAAACTAAGTACCTATTTGTGCAGTCCATGAAATTCTTACCAATTCACAATGAACAGCATACAATTGTCCAACCATATTTCACATTACTTCTCGTTTCTTACCTGTAACAAAAAAGTAAATATTGTAATTAGCAATTCATAATTTGTAAGTGCTAAAGCTTGCACTAGCTGTAATAATATTTAGAAACTTTTAACTTTTTAACTGCCTCGTTGGTCTATTGGTAGCAAGTGCTGCGTTAGGACCGAGAGGTCCCCGGTTCGAATCCGGGGTCGGGCAAAATTTGTGTGAGTTTTTCTGTAATGAAATTACTCAGCCCGGAGTTAGGAAGTTGGCGGTTGAACGCCCGTGCCTCGGAAAGCACGTTAAGCCGGTGGTCCCGATCTCTCATCGGTCATGTCGGATTGCCGTCTCACCGAATTATGAGAGTAAGGGAATAGAGAGTGCACTTGGGTTTGCGCGCACACTTGTGCACTATAATATGTCCTGCGCACTTGGCTGATCTCAATTGAGATCGGCCGCCATGGCTGAAATCGGTCGGACGACTTTTATTTATTTAATATTTAGAAAAACGGAAAAAATTTAAATAGCTGCTGGTCTGGTGTGATGGTAATGCACCTCTGGGCGCGATTCCCAGAAGGACGGGTGTTCGAATCCCCGGGCCGCGGTGAGGCAGTTGAATTTTTTCCGTTTTTCTAAATATAATTCATAATTTTACAAAATACCTGCTAAAAATTCGATTATTAGCCTACATGACTAAATCGGAATAACCATGTTTTCAGAGCTAGTACTTATACTTCCGATAAAATATTTATATTACTTAATAGGTACATAATATCAATTTAATATGTAAAGAAAATCAAACAGCATAATATAGTGTTGACAATATTAAAATTCTTACCTAGTTTCATAAGTCACTTAATGCTGTACCAATAATTTCATTGCTTGTTATCTTAATGTAATAAAGGAAAACTGACTGACTGACATATGAACCCAAAGCCTAAACAGCTAAATGAAGGCACTTTAAATTGGAAGAGACGTAGCTTAAGTACCGTATAGGTGCACTAGAAAGGAAGTCCCGAAATTCCCACGGAAACAGGAATTACCGGGAAAATCCTTTTGTATGAAAAATCTAAAACGCTTAAGTTAAGCTTAGTTGCAATAGGACATATTGCAAATTCCTACGGGAACGGGTGTTAGCGGGGAAAACTTTTGTATGGATAAACCTAAACCGCATAAGATAGATTATTATTGATGATTGCTTACTTGCAACGCGATATTTCAAATTACCCACGGGAACGGGAGTTATTGTGAAAAAACTTTTGTATGTAAAATCCTGTTGTCCACGCCGAAACGAAGTCGCGGCCACAGCTAGTCTGTTACGTAACTCAAAGAAATAAACACTAATATCAAAGCCTATGTGATACTTATTTATATTTGTAGTTAGGTAGATACTATCTAAAATGTCAAAACTCAAGATTTACAATATAAACAAATGATTTAACATCATAATGACACATGTAATACTATTATGGCATGATTAATATTGAATAACTGAATATTTCAGATTTCTATAAGCGAAATTAAGTTACAAAGTGAATTGACAGCATCATAGGACAACTTCACATAGCTGTCAAATACACAGGGAACTATACACTCTGCACAGGGGACTGTACACACAAATCTGTGTTGCCCGGGCCCCGATACCAGTATTTATTGGAAAATCAATAGCCGCCCAGTTTAGTGCAGGGAGTGGATTCATTGTTAGATATTTGCTATCCATTTGGGCTGCCTCGTTGATAGGTATCGGTAGCCAATAGTACGCCTCAATCCTGAATAGAATATCTATTGAATATAGTTTTGTTAATCAAAATTTCATGTCTCTTGCTCTATAATCTGAAGGCTTATTTCGCACACGGGACAAAACTAATTTTTGTGTTGAACATCAGTGATTCTTCGTTTGATAATTATAAAATTAAAGAATATATTTGTGTATATCAAAAAAAAAATAAACATGAAAAATCAGATAATAGTGTATATCTAAAAAGCGTCGATGGCCGAGCGGTTAAGGTCGTTGCTTGCCATGCGAGAGGTCGCCAGTTCAAACCCCGCCAGGTACCAATGTGTTTTTCAAATTTGAAATTCATATGTACCATCATTCGACGCTTTAACGGTGAAGGAAAACATCGTGAGGAAACCTGCACACCAAAGAAGAAATTTTAAGGTTGTATAGTCAACCAACCCGCACTTGGCCAGCTAGGCTGACTAAGGCCTTATCGCCCTAGTTTAGGGTAGGCCCGTGCCTCAGCAGTGGGGACGTATATGGGCTGATGATGATGATGATGATGATGATGTATATCAATGTTGTTTCTGATATCGGTAACACAAGTGCATAATCAACTTAGCAGGATCGATGCATGTAATATTGTGAAATATTTTTTGTAGACTAGCTTTCCGCCCGCGACTTCGTCCGCGTAGAGACGTTTAACGGGTAAAACATTACTTCTTTATAGCGCAGTCGATTAAAAAGTAGCCTATATCCTTTCCTAGGCTCTGGACTATATCTGTACCAAATTTCGTTTAAATCGTTTCAGTACTCTATGCGTGAAAGCGTAACAGACAGACAGACAGACAGACAGACGTACAGAGTTACTTTGGCATTTATAATATTAGTAAGGATGTTGGTGAGATATGTAGCGGATTGATACCCTTGTTTCAGAAAGCTTTTTTATTCTCTAGAGCTAAAATAACTCTTTATTAAGCACTAACTTTGGCAGCGACTTCGTCCGCTTTTTTTACACATTTTCCGTTGTTTATTTGTCCCCATTGGACGCAGCATGATTTTACAAGCCTAAAGCCTTCCTCGATAGATGGTCTACCCAACACAAAAATATTTTTTCAATTCGAACCAGTAGTTCATTAGATTAGTGCGTTCAAACAAACAAACTCTTTAGCTTTATAATATTACTAGCTGTGCCAGCGACTTCGTTCGCGTTTCATCCCGTTTTTTACACATTTTCCATTGTATCTTTGCTCCTATTGGTCGCAACGTGATGTTAAATAGCCTAAAGCCTTCCTCGATAAATGGTCTATCTTCACAACACAAAAGATTTTTTCAATTCGACCCAGTAGTTCCTGAGATTAGCGCGTTCAAACAAACAAACTCTTCAGCTTTATAATATTAGTATAGATAGTACAGATAAAAAAAATGGTTTATAAATCATTAATGTCGTAATATTGGAACAAAACAAATAAATTGTCAACAACACGTTATTTTATGCATGTTTGCTAGTAAAATATCATGTCTTACAGTTAAACAAGAGAAGTGAATTTACAGCGATGTTTATTATTAGAAACGGCTTCACCAATCGCATAAATTGCGATGCATAACAATAACATAGTTTGTGGTATGAAGTAAAACGATCACTTTCTCTATAATGTATTCCTAGCAATACGTAGAAAAACATGTTAATGTTAAATACATTAAGAGAACGTGTCAGATTGTAGTAGACCTTATATTAGGTGCGAGTTTTGAATAAATTATGTAACATTTTGTCGGGTTAATGGAAACCACGAATTAAACACAATGGGATAAGCAAGCACCGCTGTTTGAATATTAAATTGTGGGTGTATTGTGTCCGCTAATATCATAAATGTTTACAATTCTGTCCGTTAGCAAGTGAAATAAACGTCCCAAATGAGCTGAATGAATTAACCAAATGCTCATTATAAAAGCAATTTAACTGATGACGTAATTTAGTTAAAATAAAAAAAAAAAAAAATTTTAAACTGTCATGGTTACACACATTAGAAAACTGAAAGTGTCCGGGATATTTACCATGTTGTTTTGTTTTAATGAGCTCCCGATATTTCGGCACTGTTGCAAGCGCCATGATCACGGGTGAACTGGCATCCAGTAATACGTTTATGTAAAAACAAAAATGTGTCCGTTTTCGAGGAAGAAAGAAGTGATACCGTGAGTGTAGTGTGTCGTGATCGAATTCGGAGTGACAATATTGTGAACGAGGGTAGTGGTGTCGTGCGTAATAAAAGACTTAGAAAGAGGGTAGACCGATATGTCTGCCCTTAGACCTACCGTCATTCTCGCAGTCCTACAGTTCACCCGTGATCATGGCGCTTGCAACAGTGCCGAAATATCGGGAGCTCATTAAAACAAAACAACATGGTAAATATCCCGGACACTTTCAGTTTTCTAAAATAAAAATTGTTTTCTGAAGTTTATTTTAGAACATTGACTAAATCAAAGGGCTTTAAATCTTCAAACAAACATTCAGACGTTAAATTTGACTTGATTTTTTTTAAACTGAGCTTGGGATTGACCTTTTTAATTTGATTTACCTATTATTACGATTTATTAGTTTATTTATTTCCATACGGTATCCGTACTGATAACAATCTTAACACGCATAACACAGTTATTTATTGAATTAATACAAACACTTTAACACTGTTACATCAACGACAATAAGCTTAAACGTAACCCGCAATCACGAGGTGATTAACATTGTTTTCAAGAACAAAACAAAAAGACAAAGTTGTACGATTAACACTAAAGAAACAGCAAAGAGAGGATTACACAAAAGATTCCATTGGGTTAGAGTGCACCGTTAGCGAAAGCTCGGCCCCAGATAAGGCGAGATAACCTGTAAAATGTGCGATTTAGAGAAAGATACCGCGGACTGGACGTTGCGACCTAAATAATTAAGCCGTGCCAAAATAAATAAATATCACATATTAAACACGGTTCTAATTCCGACGTCTGTTAAGTTGGTAAAACAAGCCTGTGTTGATATCAGGCAACATTGATATATACGAATACTAGTGACCCGCACTCGCTTCAAGTATACCTATTACACATAAAAAGCTTCCTCACGAATTTATCTATCTATTAAAAAAATCCTATCAAAATCCGATGAGTAGTGTGATATTTCTTTGTTAGATGTATTTATATGTATCATTGTAACTTTCCGTGTCTATGTCGTGTTCAATAAAAAAAAATCTTTCTTTCTTTTCTATACCACAAAATATTAACATGAGCACACATACTACAGACTTTAAAGGATTATAAAGACTGAACTGATATCATTTAAAAAAAAATTAAATCATCAAAATCAATTCTTTCCACACTGACCCACAAACAAATGATGCCAATTTAGATTCCGATCCTACCGAACTCACGATTGAGAACAAGTCCAAATCAATGCGATTCTCAAAACGTTATGGCTGTCGCCATTTATCATTTGCTATCATCCATTGTCCCCAGACAGAGAAAGTCGATGTCGCCTTGGGAATGCCCGAAATTGAAACGACAACGTGCCGAAAGATCGGATCAAGCTGTGATGCCAATTTAAAGTGTTTACATTTGTAACTGTGACATTTGTAGGAAACCATTACCATTACCTACAGCTTAATTTCAAAGCCTGAAATTGAGCCATTTGTGCCTACAAAAGTTACGATTTTGGAAGGTTATCCTTTTCATGATCACGGCGCTTGCAACAGTGCCGAAATATCGGGAGCTCAAAACAAAACAACATGGTAAATATCCCGGACATTTTCAGTTGGCTAAGGTTATCATTTCCTTTGATATTTTTGGGAAAATTCAAATAAAATTTATTTGATTTTATAACTTCTTATTCTTCATGACTCTTCATAAAAGCGTCGTTGATTAAATAAAATTTATGACACACATTATAATTTTCTGCATCAGCTGATTTTTGTCTCAGAAAACCAATTAAAAACTTCTAATACGAGCAGCATTCATAAAATCCCTTTAATTGTAACATTTAACTGAAGTCAAACAGAAAATTAAGATTTAAGCCCTTCGTACCTTCGTGTGCACTTCATAATAACGCCACTAAGACTAAATAACCCTCAAAGGTATAACTGAGGATTAATTATGCCCGTGAAGTGTAATGATAAGAATCATCCTAAATAGCTCTACAAATATATGGCATCTGATTTGAGCGACAAACACGCAAGGCGGCAAGACTTGTCGTTATCAAACGTTGCGTTTTTTTATTTCATTTGTAAACTAGTGACCTGCACTCGCTTCGCTCATACATAAAAAGCTTCCCCTTAAATCCGTCTATCTATTAAAAAACCGCATTAAAATCCAGTATGTAGTTTTAAGATTTAAGCATATATAGGGACAGACAGGCGCGGGAGGCGACTTTGCGTTATACTATGTAGTGAATCTATTGCACATTTAGTACTGCCTCTGTCTATGTCTGTCTCGTAGGTTCGATTCTCACTCGGAACAAATGTTTACATACATACATACATACAATCACGCCTTTTTCCCAGAGGGGTAGGCAGAGATCACTTCCAGCGAACAAATGTATATGTGAATAAAATTGGTTTTGTTCCTAAGAGGGTAACTCCAAGCCATCATCGTAGTCACTTAGGAAAGGTGTGTGCTCATTCAACAATGCATAGAATCAGTTCAAGATAGATAGATAAATAATATTTTTATTTGCACCAAGAGATCGTGATCGAGATCACAATCGATCAATATCAGAAATGTATAATTAATAGTAAAGTAAAAAAAACAACAGAAACTACAAACAAAATTAAAACTAAGTCTAACATAAATTCCCAAACGACATTCAAGTTTGTCGCTCTGACACAAAATGGTAATAGCTCAGTGATAGGTTTACCAGGTATGTATGTGATCGGTGATATACATATATTCAATAGATCTCCTATTTCATCCCTCAAACTCAAGCATTAGGGCTGTGAAACACTAGAGTTGCGCATTCAAAGCGGGCCTAGGAAAGGCGACAGATTGTCAATCGTTTAAGCGTACGGCGCAAATTCCCACGGTGAGTTCGATTCGCTTTGAAACCGTTTGCAAAGACTCAAAGAGAACGCGTATGCTGGGGTTTGCTTCAAAAGTGTATTCAAAATTTTTTTCAAGTAATTTTTTAGTTTTCAGGCTTTAGCTTTAGCTCTTGTTTAGATATATGTAAGTCTTAGTTTAATAATGTTTTTTCTTTAACTTAAATGTTGTGCATACCTATAATTTTGATGCATATAAAAATGTAACCCCCTCATATGTGATTATTTGTAACTGTGTATTTCCAATATGTATTTAGTTGGTAAGCTTAATTAAATAAATAAATCAATAAAAACCGTTCGCAATCCGTCAGTGTGTTAAGGCCCTTACGATTATGTGCGAATTTACTGATATCTTTGCGGTAGTTTGCGACATTAACCAAATATTGTTTGGGGCGTTGCTTCTTTCCGTATTCTTTATAGATACGTCAATGGAAAAACGTGTTTGGAATAAATAAAAAAACAATTAAAATATATACATACCAAGTAAATATATTTATATTCTAAGTGAGTATCACACAGATGATACTTACATAGATCACTATGATGTAAATCGAGATAATGGGATAATTTATATTTCCGCTTACGAGTGCATATAAAATAGTAATTCATTTTAATTTCCCACACAACGTCAAAGATCTTTCTGTTATTTAAAAATAGCAAGCGATTAATATAAATCTTACCGGTCTAAGTATGTATTTGGTATGCAAATAAATAACTAATGCACGTATGTTACGAGTAGAAGGCTGCCTCTTTAAATTGTACTATGCAAATGATGTGTCAGTTCAACTATTAATAAACTGTTTAACTGACTCAATGGTCTATTACTTAGTAGCCAAGGCTGCGTAAAGACCGAGATGTCTCCGGTTCGAGTCCCGGCTATAATTGTGTGAGTTTTTCTACTAAGTTACTCAGCTCGGAGTCAGGAAGTTGGAGGACGCACGTCCATGTCTCGGAAAACACATTAAGTTAGTGGTCCAGCTAAGTTTTTGTTATCTACTTAGCTAAGTTAGTTAACCTTCATTGAAATTTCTGTTCCAAAACCAAAAAAATCACGGTAAATGAACGATACATATTTTATACCTACATGTCCTGAGATGTAGTAACTAGGTTTAAGAAAGGTATACTTAGATGGTTTGCTCATGTTAAGAGTATGAATGAAAGACGATTAACAAAAGGAATATATAGAGAAAATATAAATGGAAATGTCGACAGGGGAAGACCAAGAAAGACCCTCCAGGACCAAATAGGTCACATCTTGAAGGAAAGTCAAAAATCAAAAGTACCAGTAGTCGACGAGCGTGCATGAAGAGGTTGATGGATGTGGAAGAAGGAAATGAGGGTGCCAGGACCGTAGCACATGGCAGGAAGTGATCTCTGTCTACCCTTCTGAGAAAAAGGCGTGATGATTTGTATGTGTTACGGTAAAAGTGGATAGAGCGGTTATTATGTATAATTACCGGTAACTATGCATAATTACTAGTGTTCGTGGTAAAGGTGGTGGAAACTATCGAATTAATCACATTTACCGGTAATTATATAAAATTACCATACAATTTGTGTAAATGTGGCAAATAATAAAATAAAACTGACTTGACTGGCTCGGTGAAACAATAGTTTTGTTAGTGACCCAAGCTGGAGATTCCAAGAGTCGTGGGTTCGATTCCCACTCGGGAGAAATATTGGTGTGGTGAATATCGGTGTTTGTTCCGTGTCTAGGTGTGATTATATAGTTAAATATGTATTTATAAATAACTTTTCTGAAAACATTTAAACCGCATAAGATAGATGATTGAAATTTAGCATGCTGGTACCCTAATAGACTTAAAGCTTACTTGCGACGCGATATTGCAAAATTCGTAAGGGATCGGGAGTTACTGAGAAAAAACTTTTGTATGTAAAATCCTGTAGTCCACGCGAACGAAGTCACGGGCACAGCTATGTAGTTATAAAATAAACCAGTCAAGTATCTAGAAACCAAACTACATGTTTGGTTTTTAAAAAAATATTATCTTATAAAAATAAAGTTAAATAAAATTAGCAAATTGGCTGGGAATTATCAGTGGAACTCTTAAAATTCTTTCTCGTCAATATATTTATGAGATTTGAGATTTGTTATATTTGGAATTGCAGAGTACTTGTGATATTTGTCAGCAATGTCAACATTTACCACAGTCGAGCGGGAGTTTTATATAATTACCGGTAAATTTGAATAATTCACTACATTTACCATGTGCGTCGGGAATTATCTATATTTACCGGTGATTATAGATAATTACCGATTGCTCACATTGACCGTAACATATGCATGTACATTTTCTGTTGTTGCTTTTCAAATTAATAGATATAGCTATGTAAACACTACGTAGAAACATAGTTCTGTTATCTGTGGTAGAAACCATAAACACACTTATGCTAGTATAATATGTAAGCCAACGTAATTTGATTCGAATGTTATATCGACCATTAGACCTAATAAGGCATTGTTTGCCCTATTAACGGGATTAAACGATGTTATTGGACGGAACAAACAAACATATAGCGGAAATAGATATATGTTGTTTATACACTATTAGCTAACATACATAGTAAACAAACAGACGCCATCACTGTTATGACTGAAATAACTGAAGCCCACAATTATATTATGAATCGCGAAAAAAATGGTTTTATGTTTGAAATCATTTTTACATTAAACAATATTTATGAGCAGAAATATTATAATTACAAATCTCAAATACAGACTTATTTCAATGCAACAGAAACAGTATTTTGTTTTTTCTCATTTCTTTATCTTACTTTTTCCTTAATTTAGTATTTTAATTGAAGGCAACCGTTAAGGAAAACCGATTAATTGGGTGAATTTTCGGAATTCTTTTGATTAATGTGTTAATTCGTTTAACGAGGTTTAAATACTTTAACGAGAATCGGGATTTTTGAGAATTTGTTTTATATGGCTTTTCTGATAATTATCGATAATAAAAATAGAACGTCAAATTAAATCTTGGTGTTTACCAAGGTAACTCTATCTTCCTAAGTTCGTAAAATATATTCAACCTTAAGCGTATTACATAAACGAACAATATTATTTAAATAAAGGAATCATAATCCAATATAGCATTCTTTTTCTAATATCGAAAAAAAATCTTGTCTTATTTTAATATCACAAGCAATTAAGTAAATGGTAACATTTCAATTTCAACTTTAGATACATTATTTTATGTGGAGATCAAATTTTCTAGAGTATATACTAGGTAATATGCATCACTATGCGCTATTTTTTCGCGTCACAACGATCCCATAACCTTAATCACACGCCTTGGTAATGTAAGCAAACAGAGAAATCAGCTGTACCATGTTTATAGATGACACTACGATTCCGAAGACAAACAATTGTTCCGCATAAATTAGCTTTTACACTAGCATTCAAGAGAAATTGGATGCGAAAGGAAGACATTGCATAAAGTATTTTTTATTGGTATAGATGGTTAAGTCTTCATCAAGATTCAATTATTAATAGAGAGGTTTGAGAACAGTCAGGGGATACCAGTCACAACTATCTGTCCGGTGGTTGGTGAACGGTATACGGGTAAGCGACCCCGGCTCCTCGAGCTACTATTGACTTAGGCTAAACATCCGAGGCGATAGTATCCTTCCTCCCCTTTTCCTTCCCCCGTCATATATCCTTGCTACTCGTGGGAACGCAATGACCTTGTTAAACAACCCGTCAAGTCACGTTTCCCACAGAGGTGAAAAGTGGATCGCTGGAAGTGGTCTCTGCCTACCCCTTTGGGAAAAAGTCATGATTTTATGTATGTATGTATGTAGATTTGAGAATCATCCGCTCCTCCGCTAGTCCGGTGATGATGACAAGGTTACTCCAAGTCATTCAAATTCAAATACTTTACCTATTAGGACTTGGTCCTCGTGACTAGGTCCTAATAGGTTCAAGTTAATTAAAACCTACATAGACTTAAATGATCTCTCGTCATAACTTATTACTAGAAATAAAATTAAAAAACATATGACAGGTATCTGGTATAACTGTAAACGTCCGATGATTCAATTAATTTTAAGCTCTTAATAATTTTGATTAATATGGTTAGGCTTATTTTTAGAAACATATTATATTTGTTATCACTTCAGCGTGATATAAAAACTTCGAGTCAAAACACATATATACGAATCAAATACCTTCTCCTTTTCGACAGTTATACTAACTTGCATGTTATTATCACAAAAACTTACTAAGAAATAACAGACACTCCACAAAACAACGTGATATTTAGGCCAACCGGGGAACAATACATCATTACCGCTTATCTTCAATGCAACGCGAGTTGACATTTAATAATGCGCATCGTAGATAAAGATGCACTTTCATACAATTAAGCCGATCTTAACGAATGAGGCTAATCTGTTCTGATGACTATGGGACGGTGGACTGGTAAAACTAGCCTATTAAGGGCTGAATCTGTTACAAGAATCTGTCAGACAAATCACAGTTCTTGATTAGTTAGTTATTAGATAATTGACACTTTTAATACCGGTTTTTATTGATAAAGTAAGTATAAGGAGAATGCATCTGTATTAGTGCACACAGTTGAATACCACAAATATTAATAAAAATGTAAAAAAAAATATTTTGTTACTATGTAAACCTGATAAATACATACACACCTTTAAAACTGTTAACGTGGAACATAAAGCGTCATCCAGTAGTTAAGGGAAAAAAGTTTACAATCGGTTTCACAGGTTTTTCGCAGTAGTTTTAGCCAATTCTTCATACTCAGATACGACACTATATTATTAATATGGAACAGTATATAACAATACATAAAAATACCTACGTAACGTATGCGGCTTACATAATATTAAAAGCTAGGCTATCTTTGTTAAGTTTAGCTACGACATTGGACACAGTAATTCACACACACTGCTTAGTTTTCTGTCTACACACAAATATAACACAGTGACAACTTTACCACCTTAGCTTAACTAACTTAATAAGCTATATAAACTAACTAAGTAAGCTAAGTTAGTAAAGCTTAGCTTAAAACTAAGGCTAATCTAAAACCCGCTTTACAGTCGCGAGAAAAATCGCAACGAGAAATATTAACCCTCCAACAGGAAAGGATGTGTAAGTAGGCCCCGATACAGCAGTGACATAATTTAGCGTGCATGCAACATGCACATGCTCGTAAAATAGTTATTCGTCGCGTAATAAGGATATCACTGCAGTATTTGCATACGACAAGCGGGTATTGGGTCAAACATGTCGACTAGCGGCGCATCCATTCGCGTATGGTTTGCAGAAATGTTGTATGTTATTTTAAAGTTTACTCATTTTATTTGATTAAATGCATCGTGTACCTACTTTTTATTTAATAGTAATAAAATTGTCGAATCGCGTATTTCTGTAGCAGGTTAAAATCAAATGTTTTGTGTGTGTGTGTGTGTGTGTGTGTGTGTGTGTAGAGCCTCTTCTTAATAATAAAGCTTTAACTGTTTTTAAACTTGTCATATTAGGTATAAATTTTTAGGGTTCCTTGAGTATGCATACAAGAACCTATTATTAAAACTCATCGACCGCTCGGACTCATTAGAGTTTTGATTGTACCCGCAACATATTTCATAAATCTTGTGTACACCCATTGGAAGTGATAGTTTTATAGTTCATTGTAAACAGTTTTCTCGTTAAGTGAATTTGATATTAATATATTTTAACCTAAAACTCTGCTTGCCGTCCATCTGTTACTCATGACTGCTACGGTTGAACAATTGAAGTTAAAGTATTTATCTATTAAGTAAATAACAAATAAAACGAATATTTGAAAAGGGCTCTTAATAGGAGAAAACGTGATGTCTTTTTAAAGAACCAAATTGTGCTGTTATCATAACGTACGCATACAGTCAAATGTACAAAAATATACATGAACAAAGATGAATACTTTTATTTGTAACAAAAATACTTCACAGAATATAGGCAACGAGAAGATAGGTATCCTTTATAATTATGCCGCCATAATTTATTGCGACATAAATTTATTTGCAACCCCTACAAACCCATGGGAATTACGCACAGCTAACTATGAAATGCCCAGAGAAATTCTAAATTCGTGTCAACGACAGCTGAAGACACACCACACCACTGTAATTCATTTATGAATTTAATTAAATAGATTCAACTCGAGCTAGACGGTATTAAAGTTTCTACATTAAATTGGAAGGTAAATATAAGTCATAAAGTCTGGCATTAATGCGTTTAATGACAGATATCATTTCATTTAGTTGACGGAAACAGGAGGTAAACCAGAAAAGCATGAGAATTGCATTTATTATGCGGTTTTGATTTATCTTTACAACTGTACTTATTCCAAATTCGCGAAATTATTGTTTTTTACGTCAAGCCGGAGTGGTTCTACGCCCAGTCTCTCATCGGTAATGTCGGATTACATCACACCGACCTATGAGAGGAAAGGAACAGAGAGTGCACTTGTGTTTGCGCGCTCACTTGTGCACTATAATATGGCCTGAGTACTTAGCTGAACTCAATTGCGGTATATTTTTAAGTGCAAAAGTAACTCTGTCGGTACCAAAGCTTTAGTACACAAATAGTCCACTATTTAAACCGAATTCGCTAAAACGGAGTAATGTGAACGATAAATGACTTCACAACAAAAAAGTTGCAGGTAAAAAGCTAGTTTATTACAAGCACATAAATAAGATTTCAGTAGGTACCACTTAATTTCTTATCAAATTTCAATGTAAGGTATTTGTCTTAAGTATCTTCCTGACCTCTGACATAAACTTATCTTCTACATTATACCTCATACAACATCTGTATACTTGCTCGTAGTACAAAAATACCCTTACTAAGTTGCCAGTTTTAGCAAGCAAAGTAGGTATTAACTTTTCCATGGTTCCCCCGGTAACCTAGATGTGAACTGACTGAACTTTATATCTTTCAGTAGTACGTTCGTCCAACATTAGTTCAAGTCATAGATTTTTACGATCACTACCGTTTAAATTAGAGCATTATCTTCTCACTAAGTTAAGTTATTCATGACTCGTGTGGTTTAGTTTTATTCAATTTCTTTTTACGTTTCTGGACCTCAAAAAATATAACAGAAATCGTAAAGGATCAGTTCGTTGTCCGTCCGTTTGTCTGATCCTGTTCCTGGGAAGGCGTCTAAAATCTTGTTGAAAAATGTATTTTAAATTAAGATGGTGACCTTATAAGGTTGTGAAACTGTAAAACAATCTAGCTCCTTAATTTAATTTACCCAATCCTACGATACCTATTAAAACGTGTTTACATACATTTCGCAGAGTAATAAAAACCTACACGTTCACATCTAGAATAAATTAAAAATATATATTTTTTTTTAATATTTCACAACATTACATACATCGATCTGATTCCATGGTAGGTAGCTTAAACACTTGTGTTACAGATATCAGAATCAACAGAGGATACACAAATAAACTTAAATATATTTAATAACACACCCAGACACGGAACAAACACCGATGTTCGTCACACAAATATTTGTCCCAAGTGGCAATCGAACCCACGACTCTTGGAACCGTAGGTAGTAAACCTGGGTCACTAACCACTGTTCCACCGAGCCAGTCAGAATGAAGATATGAAGCAAGAAGTGTTCACAAATACATTATCCTTTATCACACAGCGGTATCCTGTAAAATATATCTTAGTAATGGCACTTCACTCGAATGAAAGAAAGCAATTACAACCATTTCCGAAGTTCAACGAAGCTTTTAGCTTTTAGCGGTTTTGCGGCAAAGTGAGAATTATGGCGACGCGGCAGCTGTCAAAAATATTGTGGTGATTTATTTTGCCCACAAAAACAATAGGGCAACGTAAATAGATATTTTCTAATTTGGCCTTTTCCTAAATAGAAAAAAATATTCATAAAAATATGTCCTTAAAATCTGGTTACTTATAAGTTGTTCAACGGTGTCACTTTTTCTTATTCTTTATTATGGATCTTTTTTAGGCGGATTTTTTGTAAAACTGAATAAAGTAGATTCCGTCTGTATCCATCCACATTTCAAATTCAAATTATATATCAAAGTAATACCTGTAGTAAGTTAAATTATTGGCAAAACCATTTTTACCTTGAAGTCAGGGTGATACACTATTACATGTAACTGAAACTTGTTCAAACAAGCGTCAATCTTTTGAACTACATTTTAAGCATCTGACAATCACTCAGCAGTGATATTTTCTCGGGCTATTATCATTTTATGGCAACATAACAACATGTCTCATAATCCAATAGTGGGCGAGATTTCTCGTCATAATTCATTACAGAAGCGAAAGTGACATCCATCAAGAAAGTAAAACCGCTTCATATGCATACAAAAAACATGTGCATAAAGTCTGACCTTAAAATTAACAAAGCTAAACTACACAATGAAAACGAAACCGAATCGATTAAAAACATCGTAAACTTTGACATCGAATGCGAAACTCTATCATAAATTAAATTCAGTTTCGTCGTTAACTGACAATCCTCATTTATCACATTTTAAATGCGTTCGGGTTTTTATAATAGCGGTGGCCTATTTATTTTTAATCTTTGATCGGTCGTATTTTATTATTTTATCTTAATGACCTTTTCTCTTTGGCCAGTAGTCGGTTTCGAAAACAAATTTCCTTTATTTATAACAGTAACTTTTTTTAGAACAACGTTTTAAATTAGATATTGTATTATATTTTTTTGCTTAAAACTCTTAATGGCTAGGTTTATTAAATCATCTAGAAGAAGAATAGAAGTATAGAAAATAGACGTATGCATTAAATTAATGAATGCTTTGAAAGCACCGAGCAAAATTATTATTACAAAAGTAATACTAATTTTATACAAAAAAAAATTGATCAATCAAGGTTTCCTAACAAATGTCACCCAAGTCATGTTACTTTCGTGAACTAGGCTTTGACGCCATAATATTTCAAAAGTTAAATCAAAATGTACGCGTTAGCTTGGTAACAAGTTACCTAGCACCATTCCTGAAGACAAATTAAAAGATTGCGTGCCAAAGGGCTTTCCAATTAGGAATAGGCCTCCCAACGTTGAACAATGACCACGAAATTCTAGGTTATTTATGATAAGAGCCAATGAAATTATTTGTACCTCACCCTATACGGTATTCGCTTAATTAACTTAGGAATAGCCATTCCGGTGGTTTCTCTTTGAAAAATTTATAGTATGCGGGTCTTTACCTGAATATGAGGAGGGTAGTGGGTCGACATTGAGCGGTAGGGCTAGCAACTATGGGGGGAAATAGTTGGGTGATAAAAATCAAGAAAAAAGGAAGTATTCTTATTCTTTGAAGAAAACTTCTGCCATTTCCATTCTCTGCCACTTTTGATGTTATATAATGGCGTGTCGTGGTGTTACCGACCTAAGTTCTATTAATACTCGTACTGTTGTTGCTTATCATTTAAATTACATTTAGTAAGTCTGCTTTCTCGATACGATAATCTTCCAATAGGAATCTGCGTCAAAGCCATTGGTACGTGACCCCTTCATAGCGTCGGCCTTCTGAAAATCTTGGTAACTACCGCATTATTTAAAGAGAGCTTCTACTTCCAGCTATTTTATAGCTTAAGCGAAAGTGTATTTGTCTGCTTTGTATTTCTGCTGTTTCAGGAGAATAGAAAAGGATTTAGTTTACTTGAGAGATAATTTGAATCTAAGGTGAAAGGTCAAAGGTCACAAGCTGATATCTACTGGCGAGGAAATAATATTAAAGCGCGACATTCCGGTAAGAACCGAATAACCTCACCCAATTATTACCGATTTTTATACAAATATTAATATTTAACCCACAGGTAACCCTATGCGCTCAGATGCGGATTTCAAGCCACGTGGATATAATGACTAACGACTGACTTGAATAGCTCGTTAGAGTTGAAAATATCTTCATCAGCGGCCTTTATCTCTTTCTTTCTTTAATACTCCCATTATATTGGCAGCGATTAAGCTCAGCTGATGAATGGACAGTCTGAACGGTGTGGGAGGTCCGCGAAATGCGAAATTTTATACGCTTTTGTGAATTTTTCATTTGAACATTTCGCAGGGAATGTCGCTGTGTTTTATAATGTTTCGTTTCTTGATTAATTGTTAAGTCAAGTCTGAGACGAAATTCGACGAAGAACATAAAAGATTTACGACTACTGTGATGGAATATATCTAAGAATTATTGAACTTTTCTTCAAGTTGGCTTTTTCCAACGGAGAAAGAGGAAGCATTTCATAAGCTATCATAGCGATATGGGCTTTTTATAGACCTTACCAGTAGAACCTTTTTCAGATTTCCAATTCGGTGTAAGTGCTCATTTTACGTATGTGTTTGTGACATGTATTTGCAAAGAGAGTTATCGCATATGAATCCATTGCTAAAAGCTTGTATTACTGCATTACCAACCCACAAAAGGTGACATTTGGTGACCTCAGCGTCACCAAATGCCACTTTTTGTGAGTTTGCTACGCGATTTTATTTATATTTTGATGTTGCGAATTTTCAACAAAACGATAGATAAAATATTAAATGTGTGTACATGAAAATTAATGCCTTAGCGGATATTGTACGAACACATCCGCAAACCGTAGCAAAAGAGTATTATGTAATATAAATAGCTTTGGCTTGTTCAGTTTATCAATGAGTCGTAATTTTGGTTTACCTTGAAAATCTTAATTTTTACTCCATAAAAATACCTAACTAAGTTAAGAAAAGGCGTAATCATTTGTTTAATATCTACCTATCTAACCACATTGACACATTATAATAATTTTCAATAATAATATCGAATTTAGACTTTCGCATTGTTAATAACCAGTTCTTAAAATATTATCGAATAAATTTTAAACTTTTATTCCGAACGTACAAAATAATCTTATCTTTAAAAGTGTTTTGTGATAGGATGAGCTAGGAATTATTTTGGGATGAATAAGGAACTTAAAATTGAATTAATTGCTTTGGGATGAGTAAGGAACGAAATTAGGATGAGTATGGAAAAAATATTAAGTAGGATGAGATCTCATAGGATGAATACAGAATAACCCAATCTTAAATTAGCAATTTGATTCAACATACAGAATTAATACCGACTACTTAACTAGCGACTAGTTAAGCATGTCGGCTCTAATCCATTCAGCAAGATGAATTCAGTCCTCATTCGGTTACCTAGGTTAGGTCCTACCTTTAAGATCATTAGTCAAAGTCAATGCTTTATTTTGCAACTTGATTTACGAGGAATTCTTTCGGTTCGGCTTCTTTACTGCTAGTCTTAATAAGATGGATTGACTTTCTACTTTAGTTTTATATCGGGATTCTAATATGAAATTGAATATTTCGAGTGTGTCGTGTCTAGCCAGGTGAAAGATAATAAATTGATGACTTATCACTTTCAAATTTATTAGGTAAATAATAATAAATAATTTATTATGTCAAATGACAAATTATTTGGAATTTAGAAATTAGGAGTTGGTAGGATAGCTTAAAGTACATAAAAAAACAATAAAACGCACCCTATAAAAATTATGTAATCAAAGTTTCAGTTATCAGTCACAAAGAACGTTTCACCAACGTGCATTAAAAACAGAAACCTCTATTCCAACCTGCTGCATACGGTCTTTGACTTTGGAGATCAAAAGGCAACTGCAAAACGCTAAGCCGCCAACTCCCAAAGCCTGCAATAATCTACTCACAAACAAAGGCTTACGTTGCAATCTCGTATAACTATAAACAGGGTCGTATTCAGCCCCTGACCCGCGAAATAAAGTAGACCACTAAAGCGCTTGATAAATTTGCGGCCAAAGCGCTTTCGTCGTTTCGGTAATAAGGGCACGGACACAAAGAGTGGGGAGACATAAAAAGACGTTGAAATGGACAAGGCTTATCGAGGGGCGGCGGCGGGGAAAAACAAAAGACAATACCTAGTTGTTGAAGAAACCATGAGTTCTAAGTTTGAATTTGTTTTCTTTTTTCGGCACTGATTTGTTATCGGATACCAGGTTGCAGGTATTTTATTTTCGAATCTAATTTTGTGTTCCAAAAAACTTAATCTTATGACCAATTATTACTTTTGAATCTTTCCTTAGTGGACAATTTGAAATAAAACTAATTTTACGGATTAAACTCGCGTGTATTGGTATTCTAAACATTATTTAGAGATCTGACGTTTCGAGCTCTTTACAGCGCTCGTGGTCACGGTTAAGACTAAAGATGACAGGTAAAATTAGTTTTATTTCAAATGTGTAGTGCTCGCGCAAATAAAAATTAGTGGACAATGTTTAAATTACGGTGGTAACATTGTAACCGTACCATGTGAAGGATTAATATTAAATACAGCCAGTATTAATTACTACCATTGCGTTTGCTTTTCGGAATATTTCAGTGGTATATCTACGTAGTATAGAGAGTCGTGAAAGTAATAACTTACATACAAAAAATTATATGTTTTTTAACTTTGATAATCTTATCTTTCAAACATTATCGTACCGAAAGATGTGGTTAGATCTTGAACAAATAGAAACTCAAAGCGGGCTGTGGTCTTGATGAAATTGGATTTGATTGGAAACCGAATACAAAACAACATTTTGTTCACAAAACCTTTCTCGTTTACCTTTCCAGGTACAGATAACGTCGAAAAGTTTTCAAAAGGTAATTTCGGAAAGAAATTCACGATCCCCACTGAATCAACCAGACCTGAAACTAATAAAGAAGAAAGTAAGGTCGGTACATTAAATATAGGTTCTAGATATAATTGAATTAATGAAGTCCGTTTATTTTCTATCCCATCTAGATGTCTAATTACAATATCTATATGTATGATAGACTCTGAATGTATGAGTTATATTTTTTTTAAGTCAGGGGATACCAGTCACAACTATCTGTCCGGTGGTTGGTGAACAGTATACGGGTAAGCGACCCCGGCTCCTCAAGTTACTATCGACTCAGTCCAAATCATCCGACACGATAGTATCCTTCCTCCCCTTTTCCTTCCCCCGTCATATATCCTTGCTACTCGTGGGAACGCAGTGACCTTGTTAAAACAATGCACAAAGCAGAATTGCGGCAACGTGGTCCAAAACCCGCCACGTCACGTTTCCCATAGAGGTGAAAAGTGGATCGCTGGAAGTGATCTCTGCCTACCCCTCTGGGAAAAAGGCGTGATTTTATGTATGTATGTATATATTTTTTTATTTTTATGAAAATATAAAGGTCTGGTATATTCATACTTTTGATATGGTTTAGTCTGGTTACTGAAACCGACTGATGGTCAACGTTTCAACGTTCCTTAAGGGACTTAAAGTCGAGTGAGTAACTTAAAAAAAAAGGTTAAATTGTAGCAGTAGCTTAACAGTTATTAGAATCACCATTCATTCACCAACAGGCAAAGTTAGTTTTTTTATACCATGACAACAGTAATGACAATGAAGCTAAAAGAAAAAACCTTTTTAATTTATTAAGAAAAAAACCTAGTACCAAATATGCTGCCAGTACGCATAAAAAAACCAACTTATTTAACCACCTCCAAAATGCCTCTCACGATGTTAACCGCCGCATCTCCACTTCACAACTCCTGTCTTGTACAAAGATGTTAATTTCAGATGTCCCACATTCATCCTTTATTTGCCGTAATTAACGTAAGACCCTTTAATGTTTTCGGCCGGGGTTGGATCAAGAGCCGCCGTAATTGCTTTACCGAGAAACCAGGTAGGAACATGGAGTTATCTTTGTAAATATTGTGAATAAGGTTTGTGAAGGTAATGGCATCCATATTAATATAAATAAATGTATCATAACATCCCATAATATTATTCTGATTTCGACACAACACAAGTATTTTGATTCGGATGTTATTACCTGGAATAACATTTAAGTGAAAATGTCTCTTTCTGTTATTTATTCGTAACATCCTAAATCTAATCTTTGCGGGATTTAATCAGAATTGAGGTGATCCGGCAGAAAAGCAAAGTCATCGATATAATTCGTCGCATCAGCAGCTGATGTGGCTTTGGGCTAGCCACATCGGCCGTAGACCCGACAACCGCTGGGGTAGACGAGTTCTAAAGTGAAGACTACATCTCAGCTAACCTAGCGTGGATGCCTTCAGGCCAGGTGGAGTGACGATCTGCGCAGGACGGCTGGTAGGAGCTGGATGCGAGTAGCCGAAAATAGACAGAAGTACCGAGCATTTAGACAGGCTTATGTCCAGGAGTGGACAGAAATGGGTTGATGGTAAAGGTCAACAATTGAATAATTTTAATTTTAAACTGTCTTGGTTACACACATTAGAAAACTGAAAGTGTCCGGGATATTTACCATGTCGTTTTGTTTTAACTGTGCCGAAATATCGGGAGCTCATTAAAACAAAACAACATGGTAAATATCCCGGACACTCAGTTCTCTAATTGAATAACTATCTCATTCTGTTGTTGACCGTACGGTCGGTTAAGGTCAGAGAATTGCTCAACATTTTTTTCATCCCGATAACTTAATCTGAACCAAAACAGCTGAGCTTACAAACTTCACAAAACAGAGGACAAGTTCTGAGAATTAGTAATAAATAGAAAGTTCCAAGTTATTAAGTTATGAGGCCCTAGTATATTCGTAAGTCGGGACCTCATCAAATCATTTTAACTTTGCAAAGTTATTTCATATTACGTTCACCGTCCTTCAAGTCTCCAATGTCGAACTAGTTGATCATGTATTTTGAAAGGTTATTGTTATAACTATAACCTCAAAATACAACTCACAACGGTTCATTAGTCACACTAAGCTCTAAAAGTATCATAAAGTGGTCCGACACTTAACTAGCTATTATCCCACGATCCGTATCGATTCTGTAAATCGCTCACAATGGCTACCGAGAATCGATTCCCGATACCATTCATCGATTAAACGAAACGATGGCTTTATTAAAAATTCCAGTGTCATAACACAGGTTTTATTAAGAGAATTATGTATTATGACCGACAAAAGGCTTCTTAAGAAATGCTTTCTTTTTTCAGACTGTTGTTAACACCGTGTTAAGACGGTATAAGGGCAGACTAAATATTAAAAAGTAATATTCAGTTACCTACGTTCTTCGTTTTCCAAGAAAGTACAATCACGTAGAGTTTTGGTTTCAATTACTTTGAGAAGGCGGTAAGTATGGTATAACTTTGTGTTAAAAGTAAAAACAAAATCAACTAATTGTATAGGTAATTTTTAGAATATAGTCTGAGTACGACTTGATTAAGTTACAAGTAGATCCGTTATGTCAATCTCAATAATTAAGTTATTCATGAGATGAAGTCCAAAAAAAATATGTTGAATGAATTTATAACTGAAATACGATCCAGTTAATTTCAGGGTAGTTTAAACGGTAATAAGATACTTCCTTATACCAAGAATCATAGTGGTTAGCTATGTCAGAAGTTGGATAAGTTAGTAACAATAAAACATAATTCTCATAACATAAGCTTGGCTAGTGTATAAATTCTAAGATGTAACGTATTATTCTTAAGCCTTGATCGGGAAGAATAGACCTTAAGTTTTGTAAGATACTGCGCAAGTTGGCTTGTGCAAATGTTTTCTGAGCTAACCTTCTGAGGTTAGCTTCGTATTTGTGTAACTCTCTCAAAATACGGGCCCTTATCGCACTAGCCACCACTCAGACGCGAACCAATTTACGAAAGTGAATCCCCTCGAACACATCTCACGTTGCACTCAACTAAAATATTAAATAAGCATTATCTTAAACGGCTCTCGGTGACTGTACCGAACGAAAGTAAAAATGACCTTAAAACGGGAACAAATAACCGAGTTTGGTTTACAAAACAAATATTGGACGCACGTCCAGGCGCAATAAGACGAGTTGTGTAGAAAGTGCTTTGGCTTCTTACAGTATTAGTCATCTGTTTAATCTTGGCTTAATTCCATTGAGAGACATTAAAGCTACGCCCTTCGCTGATGAATAGTCTTCGATTGATTCGAACTTTATTTGTGTGCGAGCTTTTACTTTTTACATCACTCTATCGAAACGCACTAAGATGTTTAATGTATCTTTCGTCTACTCACTTTAATGGTTGGAGTGTATCATTATTAAAAACAAGCTGTGCCCGCGACTCCGTTCGCGTTGGAGCTAGAATTTAAATAGCCTATCCTGTGTCCCAGATGTCTATGTATTTTTGTACCAAATTTCATCAAATTCGGATAAATGATTTAAGAGTTATGGTGGAACATACATACATACATGTCATACAGAAAAAAAATCTAAAAATCGTTAAATTAGTATCAGTATCATATATTGAGCCTATAAACGCAATATCTTTGAAAACAAACTAACTTACTCCATGACCGACCCTTACAGATTTATTATTAGTATAGATTATATAGGTATGAGTTAACACATTATTTTTAGGCATTATTAGTAGGTAGTACATTAGGTTTTATGATTAGTGAAAAAATAACACTGCATAACAATAACAAAACTTGCACATAAATGATATATTACTAATTGTACATTGACACTAACAAGGTACTATGCAGGTTTCCTTTATAAACCGTGTAAATGGCTATAAATTAAATAATTAAATATACTTTTGGGAAGTCGTGTTTGTTTAATTTATATGCAATAAACATTTGCGATAAGACTTTAAATGCTAGCGCTAAAACGTTTCATAAAAATATTTTACAGCTAGTATATTTACCTAATTTCATTCAGTGTAAATCGTAAATTCAATTTAACATTCTTAAAAGTGGGTTTTGAAATTAACGCTCCGCAAATTAAATGCTAAATTATGTATTAGACGACAAGAATATATGAATGAAAACTTTCTTTAGCAGTTAATTAAAAATGTGTATGGATAATACGTTTAAGAATGATCTGGCAGCTGAATACATTAATGCTTAAGATGAATAAACCGGACGATTTTATTGTATAATGAAATCGATATCCTTTATATAGCCAGATAAAACTGGTTTTGATTACGAATCGATATGATTTTATTATCAACGTGCCAATCCTGGGCTATTCCTGGCTTTCTATCGCCATCTTTCAAAGAGAAGCATGGCACATTGACGAGCTGGTTTCCTGGTAACTTGTAAACAACTTTTAACTTTGTATTAAATCCATACATTATGCCTGATACTTAACGTGAAACCCGATAATTATTGCCATTGAAATACATGCTGACAATCTTCGGGCCGTAAACTGTTAAACAAACAAATTAATATTCATAATTCTGCTTTGACGACGACGATGATTTATATTATTCTGATTATATATAGCAAATGTCTATGAAATTGACTGTACTCTGTTTGCGTAACTTTTGTAAACGAATAAATAAAAAGCTTCCATCGAAATTATTTCAAGTAACCCAACCTTTTACATCATCAAATAGTCTTATCTTTTCTCAGACCAAAAAGGTAATGCACTCTAAGTAGGTTATATATAAATTTCAAAGTATAGGACCCATCACTTTAATCTTAATATGGTGTCCATTCCAAAGCTCGTCTTAAACGAAGTGACGTTAAGCAGGCGCCCGAGAACTGACATCAATACTCGTAAAACTTGACAATAAAATCTGGAGGTGTGGGAAAGAACAATCCCTTGGAAATGGGCTTGGTAAAATATAGCCAAGTCTTACAGCGACGAAGCATAACAACGCCGAAGAAGTGAATGATGATTTTCATCTATGGACGCTTCCGTAAACGCGGAGAAGTATTGTTCATGACTTTGATAAGGTACTGCGATAATTCAACCCTTATTTTCCTTAAGAACGAAAACTGTGTATCTTTTTAGCACCACGTGTGTACAATAAACGTTCAAAGTATATTATAATTAATGTTATGACATGCGAAAGATTCAGGTAAAATACACCATCTATAATTTCCTTAGAACCAGTCTGTCTGTTATTCCATTTTGGTAGAAACGGGCGGGGCGTGAAACAGCATTCAAGCAGGCCTTCAGGGTGAGTGCGACAGGCCCAATATGGCCTTTTGTGCCTGTCGACCTCATATTTGGATCTCACTACCGCTTACCATCAGGTGGAGTGAGGTCATCTTGTTAGCCTATTATAAAAAAAACAACGTCTTAGTGAGCGCACTACCGTGCACCCAGAAACATAAAATCCGTTACAGGAACCAATCGGATCGAAATCCAATACGATGCATGACATGAATATTTCTTTTTCTCAGAGAACAAAATTGTTTTTACATGACCACTGCGGACAAAAACGAGAAAATCTCCAACATACAACAACCTATGGTTCTTATGGGATTTGTATGAGTTTAGTATCGCTTTTATTATTTCCTGTCCCTACATCGGGTTTATTGGCATGGAATATTGCAACAGAAAGTTAATATTTATCCTGTTTCCCTCGGGAATGTATTTTCTTTTTTTAATACGATAGGAAGTAGTAAAAAATATTATCTACGGGGTAGTTATCACTTCAATCTTAAAATATGCATTTTTAGATTACATAATAATATGGTAAATATGAATTATGCATCATTACGGACAGGAAGTGAACTAGTATCTGCTGTTATAATACTTATAAATCTGTTATGATAAAATAAATACCATATGAAGCCAATCAAGTTTTAACGCTAAGTTATATCTAACATCGGGATTGGCAAAACATATAGGTCAGATGTTATAAATGGCATAAATTTTCGTTCGTACGGAGCCTGTCAAAAGTTAATGAGAATTTCAAAACTTCTTGAATTACCCTTAGAACTTTGATTACAGTTCATTCAGACAGAAAAAGCCAATAGAATGAATGTCCACCGAATGTTCATTCACTCTGAAATTCCCGTTGTTCTTATGCAACAAAACGTTCACTCCTATTCGTGTTCATGACGAGATTTCGTAGTAGCATTAAACATTAATTAAATTTTCACATTAATGAACCATGTTTCTTAATTAATCTTTCAATGTTTATTATTAAACCTATCAACGGCGTCTTTGTAGAACGAAATGGAATATAAAGCAGACTTAAATGTTATTAAAATCAGTTCAGAATTTAATTTTATAAAGCCTTTTGATTAGGGATACCTGAAATTATTTCGTTCAATTTCTTCTAAACTGTTATTATAACAAGTATTAGATAGTATGATTTCAAATTCAAATATTTATTTGCATTCTATGTGTAGTTACATGTGTAGGTGTTATTACAAAAAGTATATAGCACTTAAAACTTAGAGACTTTTTACAGGTATTGCAAACGTACTAAACTATACAATCATCTAGGGTATTTATCAGTGTATTTTATTTTATTTTATTTTATGAACAGATTCCCAGTACATAGTTAAAGGTTAAAGAAAAATAATTATTTAATACTTATTTGACAAATATTCATTTACCGAGTAAAAACATTTTGATAATAGGAAATCCTTTAATTTTTTGTTAAATATTGTTGGCTTGGGTTCGGTTTGTATATACCTATTTTGGTAATTGGTTAAAGATCTTAACTGCCATGTAGTAGGGGCTACAGTTTAACATTTTTATACGAGATTGTGGTAAGTATAATTTATTTTTATGCAAATGTATTTATGATGTGTGTATCTTTTATTAGGGTAAATTTATTGTAGTGTTTAAAAACAAATGTACATATGTCTAGTATGTATATAGAAGGTTGGGTGAGTATTCCGAATTTTGTAAAATATTGTTTGCAACTTTGTGTATTATCAATAGCTGCCAAAATTCGTATACATTTCTTTTGTGCTACAAACACCTGATGGGCATTTGTGCTGTTGCCCCACAGCATCACCCCGTACCGGAGCCACGCGTGGGCGTACGCAAAATAGGCTGATAGGGCTGTTTGAGTATCTGTACTACATTTTATTTCGAATAATGCGTATGAGAATTTTGACAGTTTTGATTTTATTATTTCTATATGGTGCTTCCAGTTTAAGTAAGAGTCTATTGTTATACCTAATAAGTTAACTTTGTTTACTGTTTCTACTTTAGTATTTTGAAAATGTATATCTATATTTAAAGGAGTTGTTTTATATGTACCAAATTGAATTATTTTTCTTTTGGTGAAGTTAATATTAAGATTATGATCGTTAAGCCAGCTTGTTATTATTTCGAGTGTGTTTATAATATTATCGGTGCAGTTTAGGGTGTTTTCGCTTTTAATTAGGACTGAAATATCATCTGCAAATAGAATAGGTAATGCTATATTTTTATCTAATACTTTTGGTAAATCATTAATGTAGATCAAAAACAACACACATCCCAATACGCTGCCTTGTGGTATGGAATGGGTTATGCTTTTTCTTGGGATTTTATAATTTCAATTTCTTTACTACGGCTGTTGTAATATTCAATTTGGACGATTTGTTTTCTATTGCTTAGATAAGATTTGAACCACTCGTGAGCGGGACCTCGGATTCCGGACCCATACATTTTGGATAGTAATATATCGTATTTGACGTTGTCATAAGCCTTTGTCATATCCAGTAGTAAACCTATTGTATATTGTTTGTCGTTGATATACTGTAGAGCTTTTTGAATAAAGTCGTATACTGCCAAGGTATTGGATCTTGTTTTTCTGAAACCATTTTGACTCTCATCAATATATTAAATTTTTCCAAATACGAGTAGAGTTGGATGCACATTGCTTTTTCGAATACTTTTGAGAATGTTGGTAAAAGTGCTATCGGTCTGTAGTTATTAGGTGAGGTATTGTCGCCTTTTTAAAGATTGGTTTGATTAGCGTTTTTGAGACCATTAGGGAATTCACATTCTAGGAAGCTTTGGTTTATAAGTGCAGTGAGGGGCGCAGATAGTTCTTTAGTGCATTTTTTCAGTAAGATTGCAGGTATATCATCAATTCCAGAGCTATGCTTGTTTTTTATTGAATTAATAATTTTTTGAGTGGTTTTTTCATTAATAGGCTGTAAGTAAAATGAATGGGTTGGTGGATTACATACAGGTGTTCCCGGTTTGAGATTTCTTTGGTCAGACGTTTCACCTATAGTTGCAAAATAATTATTAAATATTTTAGCTATATTAGAGGGGCAAGTTATATTTTCACTATCAATTTTTAAATTAATATTTTTATTATGTATTGTAATTTTTGTTTTATTTGTTTTCATGTTTATAATTTTCCACATTGTTTTAATTTTATTATCAGATTTGTTCATTTGTCTTCGATAATCCAGTTTTTTCGCTATTTTAACACTTCGTTTTAGGATATTACTAAATAACTTACAATGTTTCTGTATTGTAGAATCTTGTGTCTCGTTTAAAATAGTTCTTAGTACCCTTTTATGTAAGCATGATTTTTGAGACCCGTAGTTAACCAACGATTTTTGTGTTTCTGTGTATTTTTATTTTTGTATTGGCATGTAGATATCTATTAGATTTGATATTATTTCGAGAAAAGAATTGTAATTTTCATTGATATTTTTGTGTTGATCTATTATATTGTTCCATTTAATGTCTTTCAATGAATTTTTCAAAAAGTATTATTTTGTTTTGTGTAAATAGTCGCTTTTCATGTACCACATTATATTTTTGTTAACGACAGTTTTTTTATACACTTTTAAATTAATAGACTTGTGATCAGAGAGACCAAAATCTTCTACAAATGATTCTTTTATGAGTGAGGGTAGTTTGTGAAAGCGAGATCAATGCATGATGCAGTTTTATTTGTAACTCTAGTAGGCTTTTTGATTAACTGGCTTAGGTTAAATGATCGCATGAAATTTAAGAATTCAGAGGTGATTGGATTGATTTTATCTATTACATTTATGTTAAAGTCGCCAACGATAAATAAAGTTTTGTTCTTATCCTTTGTATTTAGTTTTTTTAGTAATTTGGTAATCTGTTCATAAAATATATTTATACTGCGGTTAGCTCTATACAATCCTATAATGATACAATTTTCTTTTGGTATTTCTATTGCACTGAATTCTATTATAAACTCTTTAGATAAATTAACAATATCTATTCTATCTATGTATTCTAAATCTTCTTTAACTATAAGACATACACCACCACCTTCTCGATGCTTTCTACAAAAAATTTACCTATTTTATATCAGGCAGTATTATTGAGTCACAAAATGATTGTTTTTCCATAATTCAGATAATGATATTACATCAATATTGGACTCTATTAATAAATGTTCTACAAGGTGAAGTTTGTTGCCTATACTTTGAATATTTTGTGCAGCTATTGTAATTAGATCTCTATTCACGAAATGTCTTTTCTTTGAATATTTTGTGCAGCTATTGTAATTAGATCTCTATTCACGAAATGTCTTTTCCTGTTAAAACACACACACGAAATTTAAGGTAAAATATTGAATTATAAGAAAATCTTTTACGCAAAAACTGACGCGAGTGATATATTTCCTTTTATTTATAATGATATTAGATTATTATTCATCTAATTTATCATGTAGGCATTTGTGTAAACACATTGCAAAAAGGCTTACAGTGGGGCTACCATGAGTTTAAAACTTACGCACTCGATATCGCCTACGTAAATATGTCTATGAAAAACTTGTACAGCGCCGCTGGTGGTTACGCGAAGAACTAACATCGGGCGTATGAAAAAAACAACTCGATAGGTTTTTAACGTACGTAAGTTTTCGATAGCCAACTCATGGTAGGCCCTCTGTACTATTGTAACTACCAAATCATCGCACTAGATTAACCTTAGGAAGTGCACCGTTACGTCACAATAAAAAAAACGATCATAAATCACATAACAACACCGAGTCCATACGCAGCGCGCGTATGAAATACAAATGAAGCTTATACCGAAATTCAAATTTGGCGCCGCTAATTTATTCATTACAACGAATTAACACTCTTAATTTCACCAGTCACGCAATTGTCGAGTAAAAGCTTTGCATTCCAATCACGGTTACAGTGAATTAATTCTTTCATCGCAGTTCCAAGAGCGTTGATATGCAAACGGAGAGGCAGTGAGGGACGTCCGTTTATGTACCATCTGGAATCAGTGCAGGGAGAAAATTTTGCAACGTTTCGGGGCCAACATTTTTTTTTCACGTGGCGAAACATTAGTTTGTTTTTCTGTTGTCTGCTGTCATGTTTCGATATACGAATGTTAAAGACCCACTATCGCGTTATTATAACCCAATTTTACTAGTCTTTTATTTATTTTGATGCGAATGTTTTAAATGCTTTTATTAATATGGAGTAACATTTTCTTTACTTTTCAGTAAAAATACCAAATCATAAACTTAAAAAAATGTCTATGGCTCAAACCAATTAGATTTGCCTGAATCCTATGTTTCACCCCAACTTATATTTTTTCTGAAATCAATTGATTATATGTATGTTTTTTGTTTATTTATGTTGCACTCCAAATCAAATCAAATCAAATTATTTATTGCGTGTCACATTAACATAGGCCATAAATGTACCCATATATGGACCCTGTTGGGTACGGCAATTTTATATGCGGTCCTTATGCCTACTACTGCCTATATTATATTTTTTTTAGTTTATTTGAAAAGTTTACTGTCATCATCCATGCACTGTGTTAGCGTTACGTAACGGGTGACAGTTCGTTACGTAGGCAACTCGCTTTTCCGAAAAAAGCGAATAAAAGACGACTTTTTTTTCACTTTCACTCTTCCGTCCGACAGTGAAATAATTGCTTTTTGTAATTAAGGCCGGATACAGACGTGCGATCGTCCGCTAACTTCGGAGAAATAAATTCGCCGACCGCTCGGTGATTTGGCAACTTTTTCAATCGGCACTCGATCAAAATCTCGTTCGGTTTGTTGGTAATAGAAATGTACAAAAAGTGGTTTTAATCATTATTGTTTTACTGAGTCATTCCGATCGAGGCGTGTCACAATACCGTAAAAGTCAGTGCTCGAAGTATTTAAAGGAACATACGAGTACGTTGATCATTAATTGCCTTTTTTAACTACGTGACTCAATTATACGACGGTAATGTATACCTACGGATTTTGTACTCTAATTTTGAACAACGTTCAACAACAACGTACCTTACGTAAGTATCTACGTAAGGTACCGTCAGAAAAGTGTTCTTTTTTCTAAAAATACCATAAAGATAGATCGAGATTTTAAACAAATTAATGTCTGCGACTGTAGACCGTTTATGCATCGCTTACTCAACTAGAGCCTTACTAATCCGCCTCCTAAGAGCAACTAGCCTAAAAACAAACACGTGTTGAAAGATTTCACTTTTTATTAGGGCTATTTAGTTACAAGTATCGGCCAGAGGAACCCGTCCAAGATCGGCCATCTTGTAATATTTTACATGTAATCGTTGATCGCCTACGTCGAAGACTACAAGTTTCTGCGCCACAAACAGTAGCTGGTTGAAGCAAGTTTGTTAACATTGAGAACTGGTAGGTAATTGGACGCCTACCGTGAAATGTGATCGGTTAGATCTATAGGTATAATTACAATAAGATATTATTACAAAGAGTTCTCTTTGAACTAAACATAGCACAGTTAAAGACACATTTGGCAATATTAATTCTATTGATTTTGTTTGATAGTGCTCTGTTACTTACGCCAGAAGTAGTGGGCCAGGATAAGTTTTTTTTCCCTAACTGACATAGGATGAAGGCTTGGAGTAGCCTCCTCATCATTACCGGACTTGCGGAGGAGTGGGTGGCTCTCACCTGTACCAACATGAACATTTTATAGTTGTGTGTGTATGTTCCGTGTCTAAATTTATATACTTACTTAAGAATATTGCTTGTATGATACATATTTGATTAATCAGATATCCGTAACACTAGTGGCGAATTCGGTGAAAGCGCGAATACACGACGAAACTGAAAAAAATATAATGAGAAAGACAAGCGATAAAACGGATACGGTATTAATAGAAATTACATACATACATAAAATCACGCCTTTTTCCCAGAGGGGTAGGCAGAGATCACTTCCAGCGATCCACTTTTCACCTCCGTGGGAATCGTGACGTGACGGGTTGTGGACCACGTCGCCGCCATTCTGCCTTGTGCATTGTTTTAACAAGGTCATTGCGTTCCCACGAGTAGCAAGGATATATGACGGGGGAAGGAAAAGGGGAGGAAGGATACTATCGCCTCGGATGATTTGGACTGAGTCGATAGTAGCTGGAGGAGCCGGGGTCGCTTACCCGTATACCGTTCACCAACCACCGGACAGATAGTTATGACTAGTATCCCCTGACTGTAGATAGATCTAATAGAAATTAGGATATGCAAAATTGCAAATACTTATATAACCCGCAAGAACTTCTTCATTTGCCTTTCCACCAAACGAATCCGTCTAATCCAATACATCAAAATAATAAATCATCACAGCACTCGTAATAGCTGCGCTTTAAAGGAGCAAACCTACAAGGAACAGCATAATTTGCTTAAACGAAGAGCTTAAATGCACTTAAATAGTACTCCAGTGCCTCCGGGGGTTTACAATTACAGCAGATTGTATAGAATGTTGTTAGTACCGCTTCAACTAGCACTTAAGACGGTACACCCGACAGCCAAAGTATCATAACATAATTACTTTTCTGTCTGTTTACATAGAGTTCAAAATCCTAAAGCACTTTTCGTGCGTAACTGTACAACTGTGGAGTTTTTAATGTAAACGGTTTTAAACTCACTTAAGCAGATGAGAACAAGGATATGATTACCTACTTTTGAGTCTAAGAATATGTTATTAGAGAGCAAATTGTTAGTTACTTATTGTTTGTCAAATGAGGATTTAATCACCGAGGTTTGTGTTGGACCCGCAGTTTATAATAGGTGTCAGTTAGTGTGTAATGTCAGTTTGTGGCAAGACACAACGAACCGCGTCTTCTTATCAATACACGTATACAAAATCTGTATTTATTTTGTTACTGTCTGTTAATTAGCTTATAATAAATTCAAGAAAAGCGTTTCGATATTTATAACTAACAAATATTAATATAATTATGTTTGTTTACTTAATGACACTATTAAACACGAATAATAATACATATTTTCAATTATTGTGATCTAGATAATAATCAATTTTATTACTTGAAATGTGTAACCTTGATCACTGACCATCTTAACGAATGGAAAGTGATTTCGTGAATCAAAACGTGATTTCAACTTTAGAAAATGACATCACACAACAATCAAGAGAAAACTAAAAAAATACTACACGATTGGAAACCGCTAATTACAACTATCGTAAAATTAATTGGAACCAAAATGGCGTTTGTGGTCCAATCTGTAAGTGGAATGGTCCGAATAATCCGATTGTCGGGAACGCTCGGATTGTTGCGAATGCGATGATTTCAGTGACAACTCAATTATCGATTTACGCTCAGTAGCGCTACCATGTGTTTAAAAGTGATAGACTCGCGCCTATGTAAAAAATGTCTATGAAAAAATCTACAGCGCCCCTAGCGGAACTAAAATCGGTAGTATGTGGTATTCGATAGGTTTTAAACGTACGTTGGTTTTCGATAGCTAACTCATGGTAGAGCTACTGTACCCACCTTTATGAGGGGAAGTTATTAATTTGATCACTCAAGATATGACTAGCTGTGCAAGCGACTTCGTCCACGTTTTACCTCGTTTTTTAAACATTTTCCGTTGTTTCATTGCTTCTATTGGTCGCACCGTGGTGTTATTTAGCATATAGCCTTCCTCGATAAATGGTCTATCCAACATAAAATATTTTTTCAGAACTCTGGTTCTAATAATTATATTGGATATTAGCGCGTTCAAATAAACTAACTCTTCAGCTTTATAATATTAGTATAGATGTGATGCGAATTGCGATCCGATTTAACTGTTAATTTGAATCGTTTTTGCGATTGTGGTAATTGTTGTTGCTCCATTACATTTATGTGCATAATAGTATTAAATCTGGTATGTGTACACGCTATATCGTTTCGTGTTATTGCCTAAAAAGGAGATCAAAGATACATAACCCAATCAGTCGTCTTAGAAATCGACATTACTTAGAACTCCTTGCCTTTACTTGCTCAATTATCAAGTAAATTTCTTAGAAATTGTGGATAATCAATAAATCAGCTGACTTGATTTAGGTGGCTACGTTCTTGACAGAATTGTCAATTATACTTGTTTTTATTTATCACACACAAATCTACATATTAAATTATGTACATAAACAACTATATTCATCATTGATTAAATAGCATAAATTTCTACATAGCATTTATTAGTAGGTAATAAGTATTTCTAGGTACTCGTATGTGCCAACATTTAGAAAGGATTTCAGTAGAAAGCTTTGAAATAATTATTACCAGCCAGGTATAAAATACATAGAAATATAATCAATGCTAGAAAGTGATTTTGTAAGAATTTCACTTTTTAATTCAGCATAGATACGATATTATAAAAAAAATGTATTTAAAGTAACATCTAAATATCTTCGTTTGAACAGACTCATAATACTTTTGAACGTTGTTAAACTTTTTACGGAAATCTCCAATTTCGTTAATCTGACAGCTAGTTTTTTTAAAATGCCACTTTCGAAATTTGAAGCGAGAGAATCAACGAAAGATTTAAATGTCAAGATCACAAAATAAGACCGATCATATTGATACTTAATTGGACACTTTCTGGTTGTGAAAATATTTTTTGCGCGTTTTGTTATCAAGATCTTTTAATAAAGGGAACTGGTTTAAGGACGTAATGAATTCGCGTCTGAGAAATAAAAACGTTTAAAAGAATTATAAGTATTAAACGAAGCGTTATAATCAGAGTTGATATACTCATAAAAGTGACAGATTTAATAAAGTTCTTTTGACATATTGTTTTAAGTAGTTTCGCACTGTCAAAATATTAGGCGCATATTCGTCCATGTCACACTGAAAACGTAAAACATTTTTGTGAATCTCTGCGATAGTAGGGTCTACCGAGATAATCGCTAATAGTTTTAGCTTGCTTGCACCCTCGCTAGTTGCAAATAAACATGCAGCAATTTGGCATTGTTTACATCGCATACTTAGCAGTTTATTATTGTGGCTGAGCAGAGCCCGTCGCAAGCTAAAGTGCACTTTATAATGTAAACACAAAGAGTATTATTAATCAGACGTTTGTTTGGAACGGTGTTACTGATTCTGGGCGACAGAGATTAGTGAGATTGAATAGAGCACACTTAATAGAGTGGCGGTAATGACTTAACTCGAACTTAAGTAATGAACTGAGATCGACGGATAAGTTACGGCCAAGAGCGATCGTTGAACTTAGACGAGTGTAGGAACGTTAGGTAACTTGACTTGATGAGCTTTTGAGATTAGAATTGGTGTAAATTTGAAATCGATGGTGGATATTAAATAACTGTTCAATCAGAATTGGTTTTAGTTATTGGGATGGAACTTTCGTAGTAATTTTGATATCTAGTAGAGCTCGAAATGGACCTACCAAATTATTATCGGTACCTAGTGCGCATAATTGTGCAAAAGTAGCTACCTTCGGCTTTTATAATATCTCTAGCTTTATATTCCCTTAAGATCTTTAGACTTTATTTGCTTCGTACATAATTTGTTTCACTTTTTCGGAAATATAATATATATTTTTTTTCATCGAACATTGAGATTTTCTGAATTACCTGCCAAATGTTTCAATCATTTTTATTATCGAAAACCTGTATCATCCCACATCTAAGCAAAGGTCTCCTCCAAATCCATTCACAGCTCTCTATGCATCTCTCTAGACTTGTCACTTCCACAGATTGTTTTAAAAAAATAATTAAGTTGGCACGATACTTAACCGAACAATATCACGGCAACGAACAACACTCATAACCTTTCCCCCGGTAATGAGATTGTCACAACGACCGCGGTGGGAGGCGCCTCACTGACACTTAATTAGCCGCTATTAATAACGATAGACACCGTCTGTGACTCGCTAGCGCCAACATTTTAGTTTTCATTTTTAAATCATTAAACATGTAAATTAACGCATCGTTAGATATATTCAATGCATAATTATTAACAGCCCGTTTCGGTAGGATAGCATCATTTGTAGTCGCTAAAGTCATAAATATTAGTATGAAAATTATTGTATTTATAAACATAATGAGAATTCTTTTTAATATCCGCTTCATTCATAGTCCATATAAGGGATTCTTAATGACGGCACTATAAATAAGTTAGTGTGCAAACGAGCAGCCAAATCAGGCGATGACCTTTCATCATTATCACGAAATTGATCTTTAAACGAAAATTTAATTCGTTGTGCGAGTTTTTGATTATTCCGGCGCTAGTGGGCCAATACCGGCGCTATAATTACGCGGCGTATAATCGATTATATCAATTACGCTTATAATGGTACGTTCGGAAACCTGTACGCTGTTCAATTATTAGGAAACAACTTGTAATGGATGCGATAAGTTTCAGAACGCCTGTATTCATTAATGTTTGTTGTTTAATTACTATTTAATCGGTGAAGGCCTTATATTTGAATGGATAGCATTTACCGTTCAAAGTAAGGGTTTGAATCCCAGGTCGGCTCAGGATTATATGAGAATTTCATAGGAATCAAGTTAGGAGTCAGAAATTGGTGGTTACAACTTAGGTGTATTTGTCAAGGAGCCGTATTACGACTTCTTAATTCCAGTCAATTAAAAAATGGCTAAGTATCGGTAGGTATATGACAAGGAGCTGTATTATTACACCACTTTTGAAAACTTTTTTATATGATGGAGGGGTTATATCAACCCGAATGATTTCACAAACACAGCGCACAACTAAGTGTACTGGAAACACAAAGTTAGTCAATGCCCATTCTTAAATTGTCTGGGATTATTAAGAGGTTGTAATACGGCCCAAGGTTGTGAATCGAATCTGAGACTCCTCGTGCACGAAGTAGAGGCTTTACCAAATGCGCCATCAATCTCGCAATCATTAATTACAGCTTCAACTTGTCTGTCTTGAGAACTTCTGCTAGTAATTAATTATTAAAAAAAACATCAGACCAAAAAGTCCATTAAAAACAAATTTGACATTATGCAAACGACAATAAACGGCTAATTGTGATTGCTTCCCGCAAAAAGTCCTTTGCAAAAGGCGAAAACACTTTCACTGGGCATACATATTAATGAGCTACGAAAATGCTAATAATCACACCGAATGACCCATTGGCACGGTTATAAAAACGACGCTTAATTACTGCTGCGATTAATTATTCCACGTTGTCACTCCACTGTGTAAATAATGCCACAGCGTAATGTAAACAGTAGCTTCGGTAAACAAACTAATATCGGATTGCCGTCTCACCAAAATGTGATTGAAGAATATAATGTGTGACTTGTTTACTCGCGTAATGGTGCACTATTATAATATGACCTGCAAGATTGAACCTTATCTGCCTTAGGATATTCTGATTAACCTCACGTGTTTCTTTACCAGTAAATTGACTGGCTCGGTGGTACAGTGGTTAGTAACCCTGGCTGGTGCTGTGCTTATAGTTTGGGGTCAGATGACCGTGTGTGGTAATGTCCCAGATATTTATTTATTTAAATTATAGGAACTAAAAGTATTGTGTCAATCTTTTACTTAGTTTGTAAAGACAACATTGCGTCAAATTTACCGCGAGAAAAAGCAGATAAAGTAATAATAAATCAATCTCAAACTTTAAGTGGTCTTTACCTACTATACATTACCTAGATTTTCCTTAGACAACGCGGTTCATCTCCCAGTTTTTAGCCAATTATCGTCACTGGAGTAAAACTGACCATGGTAACCAGAGCTACTCATATCCCTAATCCAGACCCAAAACTAATGTAAATGCTGTATGAATAAACACCCAGCTATGCCCCGAACCGAAGCGGTGTGACCACGCGAGCTCGTTAGCTGGCGAAATGCATATTAATAAGGTTTGCATGCACCGCGTATGCTGATTGCACGCGGTTTTGAGTGAGCACTACGAAATTTGCATACAAGCTATTTTTTTCTTGCCGTTTTCATGGCATACCTAAGTAGATATCGATGCTTTTCCCCCCTAACAATAAAAGGCGCGATACAATGTCAAACTTCGCGCTCAATTAAAAGTATTTATTAACAATGAGCTTTGTTTTTTACTGCCGTTGCTAATTACGTGAATCATTTAAAACCGATTCCGAAGTGGAAACCGGTACAATTCTTCATGGAAACAGAACAAAAAAATCATTAATTTCATTTTTAAATCTTATTTTTCCTCACACAAGAGCTAGTTAAATATTTACAACTGTAATGCACACAATGCTGTATGAAAAATGTAGCAGAGAAAACTCTACAGTTTGTTTAATTTTTACAAGCTTTTATTTTTAACTTGCAATGTATGTATGTATGTTTGTGTGTTCGGGTGGAATTTTATAACTCAATTTTAAGGCACTTGCCCTCAACCAATTGAGCTGAAATTTTGCATGCACGTGTATATCCGATGACAATGCAATATTATTATGACATGGAGCTGATCTGATGATGAAGTCGGAAGATAGCCATAGCAACTCAGTAATTAAATAACATAACCACATCGAGTTTGGGCTCATTTCATTCGACTAGATGAGTACTTTGGTGCTAGATAGTAACCAAGGTCTGATGATGGAGCCGGAAGACAGCCAAAGGAACTCAGTACTTAAACGACACAACCAAATCGAGTTTGGGCTCGTTTGATTCGCCTAGATGAGTACTTAGATGCTAGATGGTAACCAGGGTCTGATGATGGAGCCGGAAGACAGCCAAAGGAACTCAGTACTTAAACGACACAACCCCATCGAGTTTGGGCTCGTTTGATTCGCCTAGATGAGTACTTAGATGCTAGATGGTAACCAGGGTCTGATGATGGAGCCGGAAGACAGCCAAAGGAACTCAGTACTTAAACGACACAACCCCATCGAGTTTGGGCTCGTTTGATTCGCCTAGATGAGTACTTTGGAGCTAGATGGTAACCAGGGTTCGATGGTGGAGCCGGAAGATAGCAATAACACTAAAAAGTATAAAATAAATTAAGGTAAAAAAATCTTTAAAAACAAGCTTTTATTTAAATGCGCTAAAAAGAAAAAAATAAACTTTTACACTATAACTTTACTGTCAACTTATAACATTTCAAATTCAACATATTTGACACAATTTATATGTTTTAAAAGCTTGTCGCGAGATTTAAGTACTCGTATTTACTTTCTTAGTTTAAAATTTTTAATAGGCAGGTATTTTAAAACTTGCTTTTAAAATTACGAGTAGGTACTTAAATCTCGCGACAAGCTTTTAAAACATATAAATTGTGTCAAATATGTTGAATTTGAAATGTTATAAGTTGACAGTAAAGTTATAGTGTAAAAGTTTATTTTTTTCTTTTTAGCGCATTTAAATAAAAGCTTGTTTTTAAAGATTTTTTTACCTTAATTTATTAAAGTATTGCATTTGAAAAGGTAGCTATATTTTACTCTGAAAACCAACTTTGTATTATGCTGCACACCGCATTTAATTTTTGTGTAGAATGGGTCATTTGCTAACAATCTTCACCTTTTGAGACAGAAAGAAAGTAATAAAATATATTTATTTGGTATCTAAAACACATGAAATAACAAAATAATGGATCAATTACAAAATAAATTGAAAAACAAAATTACTGCTTGTATTAACGTATTAACGCGTAACATTTTGTTAACGTATGTTGCAAAAAAGTAACTGCAATGTGGATACCGTTATTCCTGATCATCTCTACCTTTGACATAACAAAACACCAGCGCCTCAACGATAGTTTAACCCGTCCGGTGTTCACAAAAATAACATTTTCGATATAAATTAAACCCGCTGAAGAACATTCAGACGATTAACAAGCTGACTCGGAACGTACGGCTTCCGGCGGCCGACGAGCCACGAGCGTGTCGTGAATTTTACAAGACGAGAAAGGGTTGGGTCTTGAAGTGAGAGAGATGAGGTATCGATACATGGCTCCCTTTGTTGTAATCGATTTGACAGGTTTTTTATTTGTTGTTTTAATGCTATTTAAAACTGTAATGTAAATTAAAAAAAAATTTAATTTCCAATGTAAGAAAAAATTCGCATTCAGACTTCGCCTGAACGGGGACTTGAACCACCGGTCTTCCGATATCGCGTTAGACACTCTAACCATTGAGCTATCCAGGTTTTCATTTAGCCTATATACGTCCCCATTGAGCTCAGAGGAATAAGCTAAACTAGAGCTTTCGTTTACTAATTTACAACGATATTACTTTTCATTATCTCTGGACTTTCACGGGAGCTATGAGTATATGAATTCTTAGGGGCGAGATGGATATGATATCCAAGTTCAACTACACTGGCAAACTTCATTACAACATCGTTATAAATGTGTTACTTATGAAGATTGCACCAAACAAGACTAATAGGTGCGCGATTTTGATCTACAAAAAATTATTCAATAACAAATTTTGTGGAAGGTACAACTTTAACGGGCAGACGACGTTAGGTAGTTTGTAGAAATCCCCCCCCCCCCCCCCTCAAAGTCCGCTAACATCAGAATAATCCACACAGACATTTAAAGGTTAACCATCCTCTATCCATACACTACTTTAGGGGCGAGAGCCATCCGCTCCCCCGCAAGTCCGGTTGATGACGAGGCTACTCCATCCATCATCGTAAGTCAGTTAGGAAAAAAAATCCATACACTACCACTGATTAAATTCCGACGAGTATCGATGGCAACACAATCGATATCGGCCAACACTATCACATTAGCGTCGGAGAGTGTTTGGTTTATCGCAGCGAGGATTATTTGCTGGCCACTTTGCATATACGATGCGCTTTGAAACATTTTTTGCAGACGAACGATATAAATTCTAGGCAATGGGCACTCCGCTCCTTTGAAAACTTAATAAGTTGTACGCTGCGGCTTTGTGCAAAAAGGTACGTTTTTTAAGTGGAAATGCTTTAATTCGCGTGTTGGTTTTGTTTTTTATTTCGCCCTGTTTATAAATGCTATTTTCATTTGAATTTTAGTGTTTTTGTTGATATGGTATTTGTTATTCATTTGAATTTTAATTATATTAGTGTTCTTGAATGCCTTTGCAAATTAAGTATTTTCTTAGGTGATATTGTATAATAATGTCTATTTGTGAGAAAAAGTGAACAACAACGAATAAAAAATTTTTTTTAACAATAATACTAATATATTTTAAAAAAATCGAAGTGATTGATTATGACGATTAAGTTGAAGGAATATTATACATACCACGTAAAATCGTCACTTGAATCCCGAAAATGTACTAATCAGAAAAACAATGGCAAGGATACATGATATATTATTATATATCATGTATCCTTGCCATTGTTTTATTCAGGAAATATTATTCTGACATTACAAATAGTTATCACGCATGCAAACATTATTATAAGAGAACTGGATTTCCTTCCACTCAATTGAATAAATGTGGAAATAAGATAAAATATGGTTGCGTCAATCGCAAACTAATGAATCGGAAGATAATGTATTTGAATACTGTGCGTGAAATCGCGTGGACGGCGGCCTCATTTATGGATGGGAAATATTTGCCATCTCAGTCTACATTCATTTGAGAGTACTTTTACATTTGAAATGAAGCTTATTTTAACATCAAATAGTTTGAGTTTTAAAGATGACCGTTTGTGTCATTAAATTACTTTATGATTGCCGAGTATATATGCACAAACTTCGAAAGCTTTAAGTAATGCTATTTAAATTAAAGTAAGGCTATAATTTTTCTCTAGTGTTATAATTTTCTTTTTTTATTTAACGACTGGCGTGACCAAGCGGCCACTACAGAATATGCTGAGGCAGAACCTATTGATAATTTAATGTATGTGTGTTTGTTTGTGTAACTTTGTATGTGATCAATGAGTGTTTTCTTTTATTTATCATTGGTTACATTACAGCAACAACTTTTAAAGACATTAAATCCATATAAATCGTCAGCACCCTAATTCATCATCATCAGCCCATAAATCTCCCCACTGCTGGGGCACAGGCTATCCTAAACTAGGGCGATAAGGCCTTAGTCAATTAAAGTTACTTTATTAGCTAAACGTTATGTTTTGTCGTGTCCGAGAGGGGGCTATCGCGCCCGCTCGCTCTGTAAAACCGATCAAGACGTAAGATATCTGCCGTAAGTCGTCTACACTCTACAACGTATTGCACATTAGTGCATCGTTGCAGTGGCACTTACCGGGTGCGCGGGCGGCATGCATATGTCGACCCCGGGCGCTCGCGGCGCATCACCGCACATGCACTCCAACTCACAACACAGCCTGTTGACAACAGAAAAAAAATTATTAAAATCTGTCTGTAAAAACAACTCAACCAATCAATGTGTGCACCTCACCTTCGTCGGATTTTTATAGCGACCATACGTTATATGTCCATACGTAAATAGTACGATTCTTACTTTTTTTTTCCTAACTGACATGTACGATAATGGCTTGGAGTAGCCTCGTCATCATCAACAGACTTGCGGGGGAGCGGATGGCTCTCACCCCTACTCTTACGTATCACTATCACTACATAGTATTATGTGCGCTTAAATCTTTAAAACTACGCAACGGATTTTGATGCTGTTTTTTCTAATAGATAGAGTGATTCAAGAGGAAGGTTTTTATGTAAAACTAGCTGTGCCCGCAACTTCGTCTGCGTGGAATCGTAACTTTCGCCAGCATTTTGATTTTAGGAAGCATTTTTTAAAGTAGTTACAGGACTATTAGAAAATAAAATATAATTAAACTTAGTTATTGATTAGATTAATACCCAGGAAAGAACCCTAAATTGTTTACTGATTAATAGGTGATAAACAACATACAAAATTTTTCATTACAAATCGGCCAACTAAAAGAGGATTCACTCGCCCATTTTTTTTTTGTCTAAGCAATGCTCTAGCCAAATGAGGAGAGTGGTACCTAGGACTCACAATTTTTTTTTCACATTTTAGAACTATAAAACCAAAATGTATTTGATTTGACAGAAACAGGTTTCAATGGTTGCAAACAGCGTACTGTACCTATGTAGATAGTATACAAAACTGATGTTTGATATCAGGATGACTTCAAAAGGTAAAAAACACAAACTACCGATCCACTGCCTTAAGGTATCTATAAAGGACGTGTGTCGCCATGACGAATTACATTAGTATTTGCTTTGCTAGTTTGTTATGTGCCACTTTTGTAGATTGTATTGTTTTCGTAATGAAACAATGAGATAATAACTTTTATCATTATTATCTCATTGTTTCATCATCGTAAGTTTAATGAAATGGAAACTTTTAATTACTTTTAGTAGGTATTTGAAGCAATAGTGCGAAGTAATAGAGTACAGTGACATCTCTTGAACTAACGAAGAACTAAACACTCATATCAAATCTGACAATATTTGACATGACTTGCCAGCTAAAAACGTGATAGTTGGGGAGCCCAACGGGGGATTTGCAGTCTTGATCAGACACAGATTCTGTCTTGTAAGATTTTTAAATGGAATTTTATAATTTCCAACAATTTTACGTGAATGTTTATAAATTCCCCTCTCTATGCTTAGAATAGCGATATCCCTCTATTTGAACATTCAGATAATATCAAACAGCCTACCAATTAAGAAAAATCAAACCAATAATGCAAGCCACTAAGCAAATATTGGACAACTGACCACCTCCATACCGACAACCAGATAAAAGAGAAATGTAGCGATTTTCATAAACTTTTCTAACTGGTCTCCCACATCAATCCAATTAGCTTTCTCTTCTTCAGCAAAACGTCAAATTCACATACATAAAACTTCTCCAAATCATTAACCAACAAAGCACAGCCGATATCAAACTGCACACTGAACGCCTGACATTCAAAATATAAAAAAAAATAGTTAAACAGTGTGACTCCCTATCACCAAAGCTTTTCAGTAGCACGCTTCAAGAAGTCTTCAAGTGACTATGATATTATAGGCAACAAAAGAAATTGGTGTATAGGATAGATGACTCACAAACTTTCGCCTAGCACATGACATTTTCCTCATCGCAAATAAGTATACCTCGACAGAACTTAAGTTGATTCTTGAACAACTAAGCGCAGAAAGCTTTGAGGTTAGACTGACGATGAATAGACCCAAAACCAAGGTCGCGACCAACAGCACCAATGATAGGATAGCAGTCAACAGGCAGGTAAAGCAATATGTAGAGGAGTTTAAACTTGGGCTAGGCAGACTCCTTCGAATGCAGGACAAAGAAATACTCCGTAGAGCAGACAACGCCTGGAAAAGCTTCTGGTCTATGAATGGGTATATCAAGGGTGACCTTCTTATATCACTGAACCGCAAACTCATCGAAATTTTCATACTGCCTATCCTAACATATGGGGCAGAATCTTGGTCCTTCACCGAAAATCAGAAATCCAAACTCAAGGTTTTTCAAAGCGCTATAGAGCGGAGTATCATAGATATTAGGTAAAAAGATAAAATAAAATATACCACCATCCACTCCCGCACTGCTGTTTTTTTTGGTCAAAACTGATGTGGTAATGGGCACGGAATGTCTGCAGGATAAAGAACAATAGATGGACCAGAATTTGCGTGCCTGAAGACGATTTTCGCCGAAGAGGAAGACCCAAGAAAAGGTGGTATGAAGATCTGGTCCATGTATCAAAGAACTGGCAAGTCCTAGGCTTGGATGAGAGCAATGGTTGAAGGAGACCTTTGCCCAGCAGTGAGATGATACATGTTAAGAAAAAGAAATACAGATTATTGTACAGGAGGACTTTGATATCAACTTGAACCTCGTGCATAAAATTGTAACGCGCTAAAGTATCTTAAGATTATGATTTTGTGTTTTTCAACAGACACAAACATTATTATGACTTTATGCCATATCCAAATCGTTACAATTTTTTTAGGAATTATTTAACATGCACTTTGAATGACTGACACGGACAAATAACTTTTTTCTTTCAACAGCTTGTTACCAGGTAGCCCTCCTGTATTAATCGCTGTCCCCCCACTTATAAAGAAAGTGTAATATACTTTTCGTAATCTTTCTATTCCGATTCCATGTCGTTCGAGTAACTGCAAATCTAGCCATTTACCTCCCCTACTATGACGTTTTGCTCAATAAAGTAGTTTGTATAGTCCTAGTCAGAAGGTTCATTTTGGTCGATATACTTTTACCATTTTTGTACGTGATCTAATAAAGTTAGATTTTTAACTATCCTACAGGAATTTCTGTGACTAAAAGTATTTAAGATCTTGACCGGGGATGTATGGTACCACCATGCAAAATTTCATTTTAATCGGTGTAATAGTTTCAGAGATCAGTCATTTATTAAGGTTTTTTGAATATCCCACGGGAACCAGTTAACTGTCAGTGATTTAAAGTATCCTATGCATTTTTCCGGAATTTAAAATACCTTCGTGTAAACTTTCATTTAAATTGGTTCAGCCGTTTAGGAGGTCAGTCGAAACAAACAAACAAACAGACAGAGACACAATTTTTTTTAAGTATGGGGATGTGTTCTGCTACTCCTAAAACATATCCCTGACTGGTTTTTTTTGCGTTTTTCAAAAAAGTACAAGAATTTTTACCTCTACGTTTTTATTATAGTATAGATAGATTTACCCGAAGCGAAGCGAGGGCGGGTCACTAGTCTGGCTATATATGGGGCTCTATAAGATTCTCACTATTTTTAGTGATACATATATGCAAACCTTTCTCTAAAATCACAAGTCTATTAAAAACCACATGAAAATCCATTGCATACATACGAATGATTTTCTTTTAATTAAGTCATTAAATTAGTCGTAAAAGCTGTAATATTCTAGGTAGTTTATATACCTTGAACCTTGGCCGGTTACATAAAGCGATTGTTGTAGCTTTACATTAGACGAGCCTAGAATTCCATCGATAGCATACAGAAGGAATGGCCTTTGTTAAAATACAGGCCTGTACTTAACTCGAGTATCCGTACGAAAAACAGCAAAAAGCTGACCTATTGATAACACATTGTACTGTTACGTACCAAACCGTTGCCTCCGAAGTCTTTTGCAGGAAAACGCTATTAACAACAAAGCAAACAAAGTGTCAAACAATATCTCGTGTTGTCGCCACAAAAACTACCGCACACAGCTATTTATACATTACGCAACGTTTTCTTCATTTCGGCACAAACGGGACCGTCCATACACTGGCATAGTATAGAGTCTAAGAGTAAGAACAGTGAGGTAAAGTAAAAAAGTAAAACGGTTTCGACACGTGTATCTTTGTAATCCAGTAAAGTGATGAATGTGTTTATAATCTCCTTGTATTTTATTATAACTGGTTATGAAGTTTTATAAGCATCCAACATGTATTAAAAACTGAATAACTCTACTTATAAATGAAAGCTGTAGATATTGATAATGAAAATGCCACTAGATCCATCAATCCAATGCATCATTGCCTTTATGCAAGTTAGCATTTAATAAGTTTCAAATTAATAGCAATGTAAACCTTACTGGTCGTTCAGAACATCATAAGTATTATGCAAAAGTAATCATAGTACACTTGAAATCAGGTCTATTTTGGGTACATAGTTTGCTATAGTGTTGGACAGGCAACACAGAATCAAATAAGCATCAAAGGCGCAGTTAACTGTTAAGGAAAGCTTAAAATTAAAGCTGCCTTATAAAGCTTTGAGATTCGGTCTGACCAAATACCTCGTAATGTCAAGGTCACATCGGAGACAGCCTACTGTTACCCAATCCATTGTACCTGTGTGCCAGTTTACTAACAATAGCGGCGGAGACGAGCAAAAACCCCGCATTCATACATTGATTTAGGTATAAAGATGAATACGACTAGAAGCGTGCCCATGGAAGTAGGTCCCGTGGTAAGTACTTGTTCATTCAGTTTAGTGGTCGTCGGTGAATTTATTTGTGCACCTGTCTCTTTGACTATGAGTCGCGGGATCGATACCCATCCAGTACATAAAAATGTGTGAATCATTGCTCGTTCCTTGTCCGGGTCAGTATTTTTTTTACTGTAAAATTAGTAACTTGTGTGTGAAATAGTATTGTATACTTATTATTCTCTAAATAATGTGTTTAGAATAACAAAACATGAAAGTTTAATCCGTAAAACTAGTTTTATTTCAATTGAGTGGAAGATAAATTAGTTTAAAAATTTCAATGTTTGCAGTTAGGCTGATTTCGAAGACCTAATAACCACCCAAGCATTTTTTAACACAGATTATTCAGGTACTCTAAAACGGTACCAACATCGTGCGCGACCGAAATAAAATCAATCAATTATAACCAAACCGGCCGTTTGCGATACGATACCGCTGGATATCGGACACCTTCCATCAATCGCGTTACCAGAAAAAAATCTCTCAAGCAAATCCGGTAGAAATGGCAAGAATGACGCGTGCGGTGTTTTAATGAGCATCACGTAGTCTGTTGCCTAAGCCGATATCTAACTCTGGCAGATTGTGCGGCAAAAAAGCGATCGGGATCATTATAGCAACTCCTACGTCCATTATAATGATGATAACTACTTTCCACCTGAATGTGTTTTTGTTAACTGATTTTGCGATTGCTGTGGCTTGGTGTTAGTTAGGTATTTGACTGGGTGTTGCCTCCGTGTGTATATTCGTATTGTAGTGGTGTAAAATTGAGTACTTATGCTTTTACCCAGTTTGTGTGGGAAAAATAAATTTGTTTAATTTTGGGAGAGCGCTGTTACCGCGATAGTCAAGATGAGTTCGTGTGTTCGTATCCCCGTTGACACTCAGTCAGGAATATGTACTTTTCCAATTTTAATATTGACTTTCCCCTTATGTTGGGTTAACAAATATAAACCCTCAGAAATTGAGTAGAGTCCGTTCTTTTTTCTTTGTATAACATTTTGTTTTACAGTAAAGCGAGGCTACGTCCTATAAAATAAAACTTGAAATTGCGATTGATAAGATGAAATTGTATTATTATTGAATCTAAATTGGCAACACTGGACTTGATAAGCAATAAATAACTTGAATACGACATTAATCATGGCGTGCGGTCGCCTCTAGAAATGTACCTACTCCACTTTTCAACATTTCACTTTTATATTGAAATGTCACTTTTAAATTGAAATCTTAGAACTACCTATGTTCTAAAGAATAAACATTAAAATTGCTGGGATAATTTAATTTAACTCGCAAAACATATAGGCAACATTTATTTTTGATAGTCAAGTAACATTACAATTACAATTCTTATGATAAGCGTCAATCCATCATACTAAACCAAAAGGTAGGCATAAAAATATCGGCTCACCAAAGTAAGTAATAACAATACCCATCTTTAATCTTCAAAACATTCGTCTAGAGAAAAGACTTTACCTTTTTGTACAAAAATTGAAAAACTGAAACACTTAGCCGAAATGAACCGGTCCCGTTGAGAATTCGCCAAAAATTCTAACGAGTAAGTGGTAAGATTTAGTGTCGAAATACTGTGTTAGTGTGTCTGTCTGTTGATGCACACAGCAGTGGCCTAGATCTAGGTAATGACCTACCACTTGGTCCCAAACTAGTATATAATATCTTAGGCCACAAATGTTAAGTCTAAAACTAACCAATGATTACACAATATGTATATAAATAACAGGTTGAGTTGTCTTAATCACTAAATCTAAATTCATTTAGTTACTATCTTCTACTTGACTGAATAAATTAATAGAAAATCTGAATTTCACAAATCAAAAATGTTGCAAATAATACTGCTTCGTAATTATATAGGAGTTCCTCGTTATTTCGGTACGTTGAATAAATTGTAATAAATTTTATCTTAAAACGGTACGCAAATGGCACTTGATGGAATTAAATGACGACTTATTTTGATTTCATTAAATAAATTTATTCATACAAATATACGTCATCTCAATTATAGCCTTGAATCCCTTATTATTTTGGTTCGTTGAATATAAATAATTATTTTATCATTAATGTCTCCGAAATTAAATTATAAAGATATTCCAGTGACATAGTGAATTGGTACTATTTGCTCGCTGCAAATAACATTAATTTAAAATGGAGTCGCGTATTGTCTGGGAAACCACAGTAATTTGACTTGGACACTATGAAAGTAAGGACTTATACAGATGAACGCTAGTAAGATAATTAATTCAGGTCATAATCAACAGCAACTTGTTATGTAATCACTAAAAAAATAAATATTATTTACTCTTCAACAGACACCCATGTATCTTCAGTTTTTAGTATAAGTTCATTTATTTTATCATGTCACATTATCACTACATAGTATAAAGCAAAGTCGCTTCTCGCGCCTGTCTGTATGTATGCTTGCTTAATCTTTAAAACTACCTACGCAACTGATTTTAATGGGGGTTTTTTAATAGATAGAGGGATTTAAGAGGATGGTGTTTATGTATAAAATACTCTAAGCGAAGCGAGGGTGGGTCACTAGTATAATCATTAATACATAATAGAAATAGAAAGAAGAAAATAAAATTAATTTTAATTTTTTTTTAGAACATTCGATGCACAATTTTGTCATTGTCAGCTTCAACATAATAACAGAAGGCAACTCTAGTCAGACTATTTTAGTTCTATTGTACTATAGCAGTTTAGACACACGAAGAGACATTTATGTGAATTCAGCTTAAGATGTCCATTAAAATTTACCAGAGCCACTGGTTTCTACTTTCTATTTTTACAGGTGGTATTTATATTACGAATTACACCTGTCCATTCTAGTTTGTACCTACTTTCGCAGCTAATAGGTCCACATTCCCACGACACCTTTTCTGTTCCTGAATTGGCCTAGGCATTGTTCAGTACATATCAATTAAGATTAGAGTCTATTAAAATTCCATTAGACATTGTCTTTACTTTATAGACAATAAAATTAAGTTGTTGCGCGGGTCAGGAAAATAGAGCAAGCTTTGAAAAATTCAGCGTGACTTCATTTCGCTGCAGCTGACGTTTTGGGTTTGTGATTTTTATAATTACACTTTTTTTTGTGAATCTGTAAGTTTATTCATCATTGTCATCGGCTCATCTCTGTCCACCGTTGAACATAGGCCTCCTCAAATTCACGCCAAAATTTTTAAGTTAACTCAATAAAATACCTATAACAAACTAGCTTAGCTTAACAGGTAAAACATTACTTCTTTATAGCGCAGTCGGTTAAAAGTAGCCTTTCCTTTTCCTTTCTCAGGCTCTGGACTATATCTGAACCAAATTTCATTTCAATCGGTTTAGTACTCTATGCGTGAAAGCGTAACAGACAGACAGACAGGGTTACTTTCGCATTTATAATATTAGTAAGGATAGTAAGGATTGTTAAAATCGCTTAAATTGTATTTTTGTGTTATTTGATGAAAAGACTGATTCATTAACAAATTACATTGAGACATTCCCTGCATCAATATTACAAGTCGCAAGCAAATAATCACATAGCTCGTTCAGTTCAAAACCGTAAGTACTGACAACAAATCAAATTATTAATCTAACTACATATTACCTTATTTTGCTACAAAATCTTCTATAACACTTCCACGCCATAAAAACGTGAGACGAATACACAAGATCTATTTCTTATACCGCTGAAGAATGTATTCTCATTCCGCCAATGGTTCGTATGCAAAATGATAAGGGTCTTTTTATATGGAAATTACTTCGATAGCATCAAACACTGTGAGCTTAAATGTCCAATAACTGAAAGCTCTTTAGTATCGCCCTAAGACACGCAACATTCAGGTTCACTGGTCGAGAAATGATTCAATCTGGGATTGCTCACGGTGATTCCAACTAAGCGGCCATTTGCAAATTTGTGTGGATAGTGAATTGAATCCGTAATAATACCATATGCGAAAGTAACCTTGCCGAAATTCTTTCGCGTTTTCACGCCAAAAGTATAGACTGTTTTAATAGAAATAAATGATGTGTAATAGTTTTCATCTTACCTTTAACCAAATATCACAGTCAACATAATATCACAGACACTTTTTTTTTTGCAATTAATGTAGAACTGGGTGTCTGATTAAATAATAAAAGACGTACGGTATCGTATACGGACAGCACACTACGTTCGGTGTTACACTAAGTCAGAATCGGAAGTAAATTATAAAAATATTTTTGCAAGTAATTAATTACGTGTACAGAAAATTCTAATTCGTTACATCGATACTTTGTCCGAAATAAATGATTTTTATTTTATTCTATTTTATTATTACATATTACGGAATACGGGATGTGCAGGTGATGCAAATCGCGCCCTAGTATAATTTAATGAAGGCATAATCATCACATATTAATCTGATCTACCAAGTTCCTTAAGCGCTTCTGTCACCAATATCATTTTTTTTCCTAACTGACATCCGATGATGGAGTAGCCTCGTCATCACCACCGGACTTGCGGGGGTTTGGATGGCTCTCACCCCTAAGTTACCAATATCAGAAACAACAGTGGTATATACTAATAAATATATAAATAACACACTCAGTACTTGTATCAGATGGAAAACTGTTTTATAATCCCGCCGACATTTCAAACCAACAGCTAGGCGGCCGTAGTATACTCACATTAAAATCCCGATACGCCACTATTAGGTATCATTTCCACCCATTAATGTGAGCTGTTGTAATGATCTGTTTATTTATAATAAGCACAGCTTATTTTGAAATGACTTCCGTCTCCTCTATCAACAGAGTACGATTGAAATTGAAATATTAAGGCAATTCTATGTTTATAGTATTTGTTAGCGATATTATAAAGTGCTAATGTGCAAAAATACATGTCAATTGGACATAAATGGACTTTGTTATTACTGGAAATCACGTGAAAATATAATTTGATGTACTGATTATTGTATCATGTCAAAACAACATAATCTCTTACCTTGTGTTCATAAAATGTTTGTCATTGCCTTTGACACATTTAAAACTTTTTAAATATTTCTTTCAGTGCAGTTTTACGAGTATTGCAGTAAACGACTTGTTGTTCTGAAAGCGCCGTACCGATAATAATATTGTTTTATCGGTTTCATTGGTTTTAGTTTGGGCTACAAACAACATTTGTGTCGTCATTACTATGAGAAGAGAGAAAGAAAGAAAGTACGGTTTTCAATCTTCCCGTATCGTCTTATAATGCGATTGGGTTTGTAACACCTGGTCTTTGTTTGACCTAACTCTACCTTAAGATGCGCGGCCACAATAGACCCAGATCACATGAACTATAGTTCCAGTAAAAGTACATATTGAATTACTAATCATACGCAATTATGTTTATGTAATACTTTTTGTCATTCAATATTTTCATGCGTCGAATTTTATTTCTGACGTTCTAAATTTGATTCATTGCTCCATGTCCTGAAAAGCATTTAAGTCGTTCGTTGTGCATCTAAGTGATGCCGGTTTAATCTCGACAAACTACGCGGTATATGGCTACTTAGGTATTCTAATGTGCGTATGCATTTGTACACTTAAATGCTGACTAATATCTATCTATTTCAGTTAACAGTTTTAATACATGTACATTGTACCTACCTATAGTAGTCAATCCTCGTTCAGATAGTTCCCATAACCGAAACTGGTTAGGAGACCATTATCGAGCGAAGTTTTCATTTGATATCGTCAGTACCAGCAATGCGAGCAAAGTGCCAACTTGGCCACACTACCAGTTTGTGATAATGCTGCACTACTTCGCCCTGATAAAACCCACCATGATCCACATTAATCACCGGAAAATTCACACGATTTCAAATCTTATGAAGGGAAAAATAAAGTCCAGTTCCGCTTGTAGTGTTATCGGTCATTGGCGATAGCTCTGCCCTAAATCCCGGTGGTCATAGGTTCGTTCTGTTAGTTTAATATGGTTCGTAAAACGTTGTGGAAACACACTGTTAATGTGCGGTTACTATTAACTATTAAGGTCTGCACACACATCAAAACTCATAAAGGGTTATCCGTATCAATTTGAGCTATATCTGTATGGAGGAGATCCTCCTCTTGCAACATCGAATTAAATTGGAATCGTACCGTAACAATTTGGACTCGGCGTCAACCAGAGATTGGCGGTGGCCGAGTCGATTTTTGGCATCGTACAAACGGTAGCTAGTTGATGATTAGGCGATAAGATGGCGTTTCCTTCTACAAAGGTCACAGTGTATGTCTCAGAATGGGTCATAACAGAATTAGCTATGCTTTGACAATCATAGATGAATTACGTATAAACGATAATTTATTTTTTGTTTCGTGCTCACATTGTGTATTTCAAATTTATTAGTCCTATTTCAGAATTTTGGTCTTTGAAAACGGTCCTTTTCTTAGATCTGGACATTGAAACCAACATAAAAATTAACAATATCAACTATCCGAATTTGATACCTTTCCGACTCGAATAGTTATCAGAAAAAAGTCTGACTAGTCTTAATGCTCCATTTATTTTACGCCTCGCGTTTAAAGCATGAAGCTTTTTTTTTATTTTTCCATTAAATATTCATAAAAACATCATAGCAGCCTAGTTGAATAAAAAATATTAATAAAATGTTCAAATTACTGCTACACATAATTAAATATCTGGTCCAATGTTTAATCGAGAGAAAGGTGACCTGGTGGCATCTAGGATGATAATTTATAGTCTGCAATTTGGCAACACTTATTAATCATTGTGGATGGTGAATTTTTGCAGATTATTAGGTACTAGTGTTGTGGGAGACCTGATATATTGGTTCTGGTTTCGATACTCTAGTCTTTTGCAATCTATATTCTTGAGAGTTTGAAGATTCGAAGTTACCAAAGTTTTATTCTTGTTCCAAATTTTTGCGCGAAATATTTAATAGTCAAAAAATATATTCTTAAAATATAATGTTAAAGAAAGAAAACATTTATTCAGAGCAGTTCGGTACGATAAAGTACAAAAGGCCATAATAATCATCATTATTTGTCGGTTTTATTCCAGTAGGACTGAACCTTTACCGACTTCTTATAATTGATACACTCTACACCACAGACAACAGGTTTATTTGATGTCATGATTTCCAATAATTTCAAGACTCTCTTTAAAAAAAATTATGACCGATGTTCTTTCCAACACTAGTCATTATAAATTGGCTGAAATTAATATTAAAATACACGACATTTATTAATACAGTAACCATTACGATTAAGCTAATATTATCCGTGGACCCGTTTGAAGGCGTTCTAAGTTAATTAGTTGTATCTTAATTATAAATCGCGTTAGATTTACATTTTAATTATCCGATAACGATTGTTGGCTTTTATTAATTGATTTTTTATTCTGTGGCTGCGAAGCGTCTTTATTAATGACCTCTTTCCCTTTGAACGAACCACTATGAGTTATTCTATTTCCGGGCATTATTTTATCGTCAAAAGTGAAGGAAGTTACAAATGTGAGAACTGTCTGTTATTTATTAATTGTTTTTTTTTTAAAGCATAGCTTCTAGTGATGAATTGAATAACGCACTTCCGGGTTTTTTTTTTGTATATCATACATCTGATTAAAAAGAAGAATACACAGTTTATTCTTGCTTAGAATATATATGCATGCAGCTACACAGCATATAGATATAGGATTATTTACAACCTAGAAAGACTAAAACTAATCAGATCAACATTTACACGATACCCTCTATGTAACTAACTGCTACACCGTAGTACAGATAATACTAGATTGTGATAAACACGCAACATGCTATGCTAAGTAGTAGAAATTCAAGAAAGGGCAGTGGTACCTATCTCTATGCCCTAGATTTATCTAAACTAGATAATGGAAGAAGACCTGTCGCGTGTTAAGAAATAGATATCTCAAGCCAGTAGCTTATGGGTTGAGAATGGAACAATGTGAAATATAACGCCCAGTTATTGCCTCCAGCCGCAGTTTGTCTAGTTGCATTATAGGATATATCTGCAGGTATGTTACAGAATAAGGATGGGTCAGTAAAGTTACTAACGTTACTTACGTTACTACTTACACCCAATTTCTTTAACGTTATTGCAAAGAAAACGGATTATATATTCTATTTGCAGTTAATTCAACGAATTATTTTTGCTTCAAAAAGCAATTGATAAAGATGTTTAATTAAAGGCGATTTTAATCTTTAGCGCTTTCCGTTTAGAATAAATCGACTTCACATAAATGCATTGATTAACAAATGTTTAAAGGAAAGTCTAATTCATTTTCTTACTCGCGCAGTTTCTCCTGCATTTTATTTCTTTCTATTTTTAGTGATAGAAACATGTGCCTATTTGTTATTCTGTCATGTAAGCTATATTATTGTGAATGTCAAAATAACTACTAAATGAATTTGAAAATCTATTTTTATAGATACACCCGCGTTTATATTATAGCAAGATTATCTTGGTAATGTTTTTACATTTAAGTAAAATAAGAAAACTTAAACCGGTCTTACGATGGCGCCTGTTTACAAGACATCAGGCATTCACTAATCCCTATTGAAAGGAATGCAACGCTACACACATAGAGCAAACCACTTTCAAATTCGCTGCGAAAACCATTTCACTGTTAGTCAATGCATTATGCTCAACCCGATCCTTCCACTGTGAGTCGCTTCTGCTATCTGCTAATGCTTCGCCTCACCCTGCCTTATTACGATATGCCCGTGCCAACTTGCCTTCGTTACCACTCATATCTCAACCTCCAAGGAGTTAATTATAGGGAACTTAGTATTAATCTGATTTACCGCTCCCGAGAACTTTCGTAAGTAATGGTGGGGCTTTAAAATAGTTTATTATCGTTTGTTCGCCCTTTTGAGATCTTATGTGCCTGCATAAAGTCCTCTTTAACGTACGTACACCACTTTATTCTCATATTGCATTTTGATTGGATTTTTTAATGTAATTATGTGTTAAAACATCAATATAAATATTACACAACATCAAATACATTGATCTGATCTGAAAGCTACTTACCAAGGAGTAGCTTAAGCACTTATGTTACGGAAATCAGAATCAACAGTCAATACACAAATTAACTTAAATATATTTAATAACACACCCAAACAAACACCGATGTTCGTCACACAAATATTGTCCCGGGTGGGAATATGACCCACGACTCTCGACTCGAAAAACAAATTAGTGTCAAGTGTGTAAGGCAGTTTAGCTTATATTACGTATAGTCAATTGACGAAAATTTCTGCTTAATAATTTGGGTCAGGATTAACAGTTGGTTTGCATTTCTGATAACATTTCCTTTGGTTTCTAACTTCCACAATAAATGAATCTGCAATGTCCAAAGCACTAAACTGATCCATATTTTCTACGATGATAGAAAACAGTAACTTACTCATTCGAGCGTGAATTATCTTCTAATGTTTCACAGATAACAATATTACCACTATAATCCATATATAACACAAATCAATTCACGCAATAGTTAGGTACGGCTAGTCGTAACAGTTCAGCGTTATCGTCTCGCAAATCTCTCTATTGTGATTGGTGCAAAAAGGACATTAGCTAATCATTCAGTGACCTGTGAACCTGAGGTCAGTGACCGCAGTAATTAAAAACATCGGTCAAGTGCGAGTCGCACTCACGCCCGGATGGTTCCGGGGAAACTTGTGTTAATGATTTGACTAGCTCGGTGGAACAGTGGTTAGTGACCTAGAGTCACTAACAACGGTTCCAAGAGTCGTGGGTTCGATTACCACCCGGGACAAATATTTGTGTGACGAACATTGGCGTTGGTTTCATGTATGTGTGTTATAATATATATTTAAGTATATTTGTGTATCTGTTATGGACCAAATGATAAATTGGGCATTATTCATACTGCCCGGTCCATATGAAAAATGCCCAATATGAGAGTGCAAATCAATAATAATTATTCAAATAATCACTTTGACCGGGCATTATACATAATGTTTATCACCTATTGGGCAAAGTAATACATGCATATTGTGTAGAAAAAACTTTAATCATTATTATCATTTGATATACAATAGTTTCATATAAAAAGTAGTTACGCCTCTAAAAATATTGTGGCGTGAAAAAAATGTCATAACCAAAGGGGGTAATGGACATAATTTGGCGGCATAACTCGTAAGACAATATCATTATTCAAAATTGCAATATAAATAAAGGCGTTTACACTCAAAATCGCTGAACACATGAGTGTCATTATTATTGTTAGTATTGATTGATGCGCGGAGGGATTGAGATTACGGAGACATTGGCTATTTATTGTTTTTCCTCGTTTCTGCATTTTAAATAAAAGACCAAACACAAAGCAAAATCAACGTCCAATAACGCGTCAAAGTCCACGTAACGGTCACAAAAAATAATAAATGCACGGAGGAACGTAATCTATGCGCACATGTAGGAAAATGGCTGAATACATAGATAAATGTATGGTCAATACACAGCAGCGGGGGTTACGAATGATAAAATTAATCGAATTACGTAAAAATATAAGTGAAGTTTCCTATATACAAAAATTATTCATCCTATCCTAAAAATTACGCAGTGAGTATTACCCATTACGTCACTATGAAAACGTGTCAAACGGCGTAACTTTGTAAAAAGCGTAATACAGGGTGGAAATTTTACGTTTTCTTTTATTATTAAATTATTTTAAAGCACAAAAGACAATTATTTACCTCAAATTACGCACAATTATCATATTGCCCAATTATCACATAGCCATATAATAATGACCGCGCATTGTGATAAATAATGAAGTTGAAATAATAATTAATCACTTGGCCCAATAGGGCTAGACATTATACATAATGCTCGGGCATTATTAATAATGCTCGCATTAATCACTTGGTCCATAACATATCCACTGTTGATTCTGATATCTGTAACACAAGTTCTATAAGATCAATGTATGAGATGTTGTTTAATATTTACTTATTTACTTAATGATGTTTTGTACAAATGTGTCATTAGGGTAATCTTTATAATTATATAAAGCAGAAATTATTCTAGAAATGTTTTGTTACACCCACCTATCTTTTTATTCAATGTTGCCAATAATTACTTAAATAAATTTCGGACATTTTCTTTCAATCTCAAAGTTTTAATAATCTTCTAATACCAACAGGAGTTAACTAGGTTATATTGTTTCTTTCATGTTATTACATAACGATTTCTCCAAAAGATTTTGTAATTCGAAAGAACCCAAAAATATAATAATTAAATTTTATCAATAACGAAGTAAACAAAGTGTAACAACCTTGGGCGGAAATTAAAAATAAACACTTAAAATGTTCAGCAAAATATTTTCTTAAACATGAAAGTAAATTTTTATGTAAACATTTTCCTCAATTAATTATCTGAATAACAGAAGGTAATAGAAGTAACTGTATAAATATTTACGCTATTAACGTAATGTAGACGAAGTCTGATAAGTATTTTTTATTTAAGCTTTAGTTTTTCATAACCCTTATGCTATAAGAACTTTAATGTATATCTAAAAATTCGCCCGAGGGAGTAATTATTTTGCATACAACGACAATCTTTTGTTCATTCGAGATTTCATATCTACGGTCCATGTTTTACCGAGACACCATCCATTAAGTTATAAATATAGCGAAATATGTAAAACATTCAATGATCTTATGACATGGTACGTAGATTAAGCACTTTTGTGACTGAATCACAACTATCAGTGATATACCTAGACGTGTAGACAGATAAAAACTTAAGTGTTATGTTAAATGTAAAAACACGTGTTGACAATAATAAAGAACAAACTAAAAATCGAACCCATGTCTCCTTATGCATGGGTCTATTCGTCCAAATGCCTGTGTATTAAAATATTGAATGCAGACTTTAAATGCTGAATGGGGTCTATAATATCAATACAAAATGTATCAATATTCCTTTGCTTTATACAGGTACTAGTACCGCCCTCGCTTCGATTTGGGTGTATCTATAATACAAAAATGAATCGCAAAATGTGTTTGCGCATAACTCAACAACGCCTGAATCAATTTGGCTAACTCTTTTTTTTAAATGTTCGTTGAAGTCCAAGGATGGTTCTTATGGCGAGAAAAAATCGAATAATTGCCGGGAAAACCCTAATAACAGCCCTTTTCATTTTCACATTTTTTTGACAGTACGAAGTCTGTCGGGTCAGCTAGTTATACATAAAAACCTTCCTCTTGAATCCCTGTAAGTATTAAAAAAACCATCAAAATCCGTTGCGTAGTTTGAAGATTTAAGCATACATATACATACAGGCAGACGCGGGAAGCGACTTTGCTTTATACTATGTAGGCAGGTAATAAGTATGTAAGTTAAAGTAAACATATCGAATTCGATTTCATTATATTCCATCTCTCGTAAATGAAGAAAGGTAGATCTTAAAGAAGAGAGTCCGACCTTTGCTTTTAATCGTATCTGAGTAAGATAAGACCTGTAGCCAAATGTATTCGCAAGATTATTACTAAAAGACAATGCGCAACAGAAAATGACGAAACGGGTACCGGTGGAACAAAATGCAGACGCGAGAAAGTTTAACAACGCCGAATAACGGTGATTGGCGATTACGAACCTTACTGCGTTGACTTAAGGAAACGTTACCGGACGGCAGATGTACACTCTTTAATGATGGCTTCCGTGTGTGCTGTAATGTGAGCTCGAAGATTGGAGACGTATCATTTGTTGGACAGAGGAAATATTGTCTTTGTGTCTAGACTGATTTTATAGTCGTGGCTTAAAGTTAAAAAAGAAACAATTGACGAGCGATATTTTCGAAGCCACGTTTTCAAATTACAGACTCAGCTTCTTCACATGCGTGAGTAGTAGATTGGTTAATTATTTAGTCGACAAAAAAAATGGCCTAAGAGTCAAAAAGATATATGAGGTCGTTTTGCTAACGTAACGATAAAGATACGATTATACTATAATAAGCGCCATGTGCGAACGGGCTTGCCATTTACCAAGTAAATTCTTTTCCCCACAAATTCCACATCAGCAATCTAGAAAAGAATAACTTCTAAAACCCCACATTTTTTAAGCTTGATGACATTTACGTAATGGTTACTTCATACTGAAGTGAGTGCAGTCGTCAGCAAAAGTGTTTGCAAAAATTTTAATAACTTTGACCCTCGTATTTTTTTTTAATTCCGTGTATCTACGTAGGATTCACTAGGACCATAAATATAGAATTAGGGCTTGTTGGTAGTGCTCGTGCTTCTAGCACCAAGTGTTGTAGGTTCGATCTCCATCCATTTATGTGAATACTCGTTTGACTCCCGCTACTCAGACCACGTGATGACATTTGTCACGTAAATCACCCTTATAGGGAAGTAACTTAAAAGAGAGCCTGGTGTTAAAAATTGACAGTTACATTACTTGTACGAGTATTAGTAAGGATCACGGATTTAGACACGGAAAACTGCTTGGACAAACGATCACCACTGTTATCGGCAATACAAGCTATTAAACCCGCCAAAAAGCCACGGCCCCCAGATGGAAGAGGCCCGAGAAGATTCTAAACTCCCAAAACACATACACAATAAGTTAAAAAAAAGAAAGGGGTGCACGGGACCCCATCCGCTGTATATGGCCACGGGATTTAACTGATATTTTATTATTGAATTTATTCTGGGACACTTCTGCCGCTGACTATACATGTGCCGGTGAAAAACTGCGAGTCCACTAATGAGGACGAACACCTTTGAATGAAGTCGTTTTTCAGACTAAAAAGACGTGGGTAATAGGGGTGCCGGGACTTTTTACTTTGACTTACATATACGGTATGCATGTAATCCCTAGGTAAGAGTTAGGAAAGTTCATGAAACATTAAAACGTTTTGAAACATATTGGATGAAAAAATATTGGACAAAGTATAAGATTTTAGACTTTCGCGTTCCATTACGCTAAATATTTGTCTTTATGGGTCTACACGCGTTATTAGGAGTAGGAAATTACATAGCTACTTACTGCCCGACGTCTCGACTGGGTTACACCCATAAAGACAAATATTTAAAGTATAAGATTTTATTCAGCATTCGTGTTTCTTTAGTGTCATCCTACAATAGAGTTTTTAAAAATTTGAGTTTTGCTAGCATCTTTGTTAGTTTTGTTAGTATCGTTCTAGCGTATTCGTGATCATATAAACGACATCTTGTATCACTAAGAATGCTAAATTCACTCAAATTAGAATTAAATGTTATCCAGATCTAGGATACAAACCTATTAACCTTTAACAACAGATCATGGGGACACTTGATAAGAAGACCTTACGAAAGCCTTGTTAACCAACCCTACTTGAAGACAATGTTGCAGACATGTTTAAACAGGGCTAGGTGACAGACAGGGCGACGAATCAAATAAGCTCCGATGGACAACCTTAACAAGCTCCCACATTACTCACACAGTTTACCACGATCCAAGAAACATTGATCAATACTCTACAAAATACAGTTTCATGTACAATTTACTTCAATACGCTGTTGAAATGCAATAATATTTATAATCAAACTTTTTTAAGGTTGAAAATTCGCAAATCTGTAATACTCGTTATATTATTTTTTACTTGTGTGTCGAAAATCGGTGTTTATTCCATGTCTGGGTGTATTATTAAATATTTTTAAGTATTTTTAAATATCCACCGTTGATTCTGATACCCGTAATACAAGTGCTTTAAACAACTTACCTTACCTTAGAATCAAATCAATTAAGGGATATGTTACCTCATGCGTTATTTATTTACACAAACAAATAACTCTTGAATATTCTGTAAAGTTCAGGTGGTTAATAAAATTCATGTCGTAAATATTTCACTGATAAAATAGTGGAAGAAATAAAATGTGAACTTTATTCCTCTGGAAAACATCCTGACACAAAACATTATTATAGTAGCAAGTGGTAATACGATTCTAAATATTCCATTGTGCCAGCGCTGGCTGCGCCGGAAGTCCTATATTACGTCAGATCCTCGCCCCGGAAGTGGGTAGTAATTTTCCCGTGGTCTCGCCTTTGAAGTTGGCACGTGCACCCTGCTCATTCTACATTTCCCTAATTTATTTTCATGACAACATAAAACAAATGAAGACTTAAAATAACCCTTGATTTGTTACTTTCGCGTCGCATTTAATTTTATTTAAAGGAAAAGCCAAGGAAATATTATGAAATGTGAACTTTATAAGACTTCTTATTTTAGATGCCATAAATCAAAGGTGCCTAGTGATTTTTTTTTTATTTGCATGTAGGATTAGCAAAGCATGTTACGATGATAATAACGTTATAATATTTATCTGAACCGGATAGATTCCGTTAAAGAGCATTACATAATATGGTTTCCTCAATTACTCAGACTCAACGACTGCATTAAGAGAGGAAATGCAGATCGAAGAACTTAATGGCAGCAACTTTCCGTTTTATTTTAGTCGATACAAACGACATATACCACACTTTTAACATTAAACTAATGATTTAATTCGAAAAATTTGTAAACATGAATATATATTTTTTTGTTTACGGCATAAGTTCGGAATACGTGCAAATTGTTTTACCTATACATGGTCAATACAAATAATACTGTATTAATGAGATCTTTAGATAAGAGCTTGGTATCTAAATGCTCAATTAGCCACCTATAAAGATGAACAGTTAAACTTCAAAGCTATCACCCATTTTTCAAATTAAGAAACATTTGTAAATTTAGGTCGTAATACAGGCTGGACTATAAAGTGCACTTCAGGTCTAAACCCTAGTACTTATAGATAATTTAAGTTAGTGCCTATGAACCGGTCTAGTGCAGGGAGGTGACACTTCCCCAGTAAACGGTATACGACTGTAGGCCAGATATCATCTAGGTAGGGTAATTTCATCTAATTAGTACGACGACAGCAGTTTAATTAATTGTTTTGCGAAAGTTTTAATAATGTGTTTATGGACTGTTAAGCAGAATGGTGGAACGAACCCGCCATTTGCGGAAAAGTCACAATAAAAGTTTAACGCTGTGTTTTGTTTCATCAAATTGAAAAGTTTAGTTTTATGTGTCATGCCTCGATTGGTGTTATACACAGTAAATACATTAAGTTGTGCCAAAATACACTTTCATTTGTTGAACATAAGACCGTTAATTTAACAACTAGGCGCTAAAAAGCTATCCCTAGCATGATTCTTCATTGTAATTCAACTGACAAGCCCGTTTACAAAACCTATAATTAAATAATTGCCTTATTCTTAGACAATTTAATCAAAATGCCTGCTCTCTTAAATGACTCCATTCTTTTATTCAAGTTTTTAATCGCGTAAAACATTACACTCTATTTAAATTGAACTCTCCAACGCAGTCGGTGAAATAGTATCCCATGTCATTTCTGAAGCTCTGTTACCCTTCATCGGCTCTTATATTTTAGGCGTGTAACATTTATAATACTAGTATACTTTTATTCATAGAAGGGAATCGTTATAGGCTACCTTGACTACAAATGATACGAGAAAAATATGTAACTATTTAAATATATAAACTTGACCTAGTAAACCGAAGTCATCCGAAGTGGACTAACGAACTGTACCCCTGATTTTTACATGGGCAGCACATTTTACGGGCAATAATTCGCAAGGCGGTTCCAGGTCGTGCGCTTGATAACTGAGCGGTGAGCGCTCGCGCCACTAACACACTGCTAGGAGTAACGCACTGGGGATGAGTTGTGAGTCGACTGTGAGTTAGATCGTTTTACTGTGCTTGTAATGACAAATCGAATCAAATAATTTATTTGCATAATACAGATATAAGTATAGGTACAGGCCTAAAATTTACGGATGTTCCACTATATTAGGCCTAACATAGGCATGCGAAATTAATAAAGTTTAGCTAAGTCAAATTAGTAAAAAATTTAATATGAATTACACTAATTTTGTCAGAAAAATAATCATTCATGACAGAGGGTTCAAAGATAATACATTTAAATAAATATTACACAACATCACATTGCTAGTAATGACAGAGGGTTCAAAGAAAAATAATAAATAAATAAATATTACATTGATCTGATCCCGTGGTAAGTACCATAAACACTTGTGTTACGGATATCAGAATCAACAGTGAATACACAAATATATTTAATAATGTTAAACAGATGGAATCGGAACAGAAGCTGATGGACACAGAATCGTAATAAAAAATTGCACATGTGTTTTTAAATACCTTTAAAAACTTTAAGATATTAAAGTACTTTGCGACTGTGCCTACTTATGCATCAAAATGTATTATTGAACACCGTATAATATGCGGTCTTATTAGCAAATGCGGTTAAGAGCAGCCTAATTTTTGATACAATCAAATATTTCTTTTTTAACACTGGGACTTATATTTTATCGGAGATCAATACATAGGTAAGTATATGATAAGATTATTGGCTATTGAATACTGTGGAATCACAATACAAAGTTTTTAAAAAGTTCTTTATAAAACGGATTTATCAAATGATCCCCACAATCAATTATTTACAAGATGAAATAATATCAATAATTTTGAAACTGATTATCACCTAATATTTTCCCAATAAACCGAGTTTCGATACGAAACCGTGTTTACCGCACTGCTACTATCCCTTGAATAATAAATCATACTGCTTCATAATAAGCAAAATATATATTGAAAAAGAATCTCAGTTAATAATAACTTAATTTATTTTAAACTCATTGCACGAACGTCACCACTTTATGCATTTTCCAGTGAGAGTTTTCCTGGCAATATTTAATTAGAATTGTATAATAATAAGCCGTATACTGTCTATTGAATCATAAATAATAAAATATGTATTAAATAATAATTTATATGTAACATTTTTCTTACTTTTTGCACTGTAGCAATTATTAATAATAGTTGTTGACCATTATAGCATAGCAGGCAATTATAGCTATTATTGCATATGCTAAGTATAGCAGGAACCTACCCCCATCTTTCAAATTATTTTGATCTTATTTAAGCAATTGCTCCCGTTCAATTTACACGTTGAAAAATAGATTTAGTGCCGAAACAAAATACAAAAAAAAAAACATTGCAAGAATAACGCAGTAAATAACACTTTTTTTTTTCAATTTCATCGCATTCCACAAACGTCACAGTTATGCCTCTTCCAGCGAGAGTCCGGGCGCATCTCTGCGGAGGCGCCGCGCTCCGCCGGTTTCCTTCGTTTTTTACAACTGACGACTTGGATTTCTAAATAATTTAAATACATGCACGTACATACATACACTGCGAAACGCATTAACGCCGATTGCAAATTAGTTGCGACGAATTGGGTCTGTGCGTTCGCTGTGCGGCGGTCTGTGCCGTTGACAGTTGCAACTGTCAAATGCAACAGCTGATTAGCCGGTGATGGGGCACGTCTCTCGCGTGTTTCGTTAAATATGCTGCTTGCTACTTGTTAACTAACGGTTTGCTGTTTCTTTTTTGCGTTTGTTTACTTGTTAAGTACTATATTTGAAAAAAAAATTGCCTACTTTCGTTTTAGATTTGTAAGATTAGGTATTAAAATTTTTAAATATGTATTTATAAAAAAAAATTCAAATGTCTGCGTTTCTGTTTAACTATTTTTGTATATAAAAGAATATTTTTGCAATGGGTACCAATATTTTTATCGATAAATTTTTCTCATACTGTGGCTGAGACATTCGAGTATGGATTTATGCGGAAGCACCCGCTGTAAAATAATATTTTAATCGTTTCCAAAGAATCCGTTCTTATTGATGAGCACACGATAGTTTCTAAAAATATTTCGCTACACACTTACAACTTTTTGCACGTACTCATTTATTACTTAGAACACTGAAGGTATCTAGTTGAAAAAAAAATTAGAATTATTATAAACTTACGTATTCAGTACACAAATATATGAATCCAATATGAGCACAGAACCATGTCACTGTCACTCCGATCGGCGCGTGGCGCGTGCGTGCCTCGCCAATGCGCGAGCGCTACTAGCGGTTTGATACGACCGCCGAGCCCCCATTGGTCCGCGTTTGAAGTTCGAACGGATGGGTGATAAGTGCGCGATCACCACTTTTTTCTTTATTTCTCCAATTTCGCTAGTGGCCAGGGTGATGGAGATGAAAAAGTTGGTAAACTTGCATTTTTTTTAATTTACAAATTGTTGTTGTGGGAATTTGTCGTGATAGTCAATCAATTTAATAAATTATTGCAAAATATTTTTGTGAACGAAAACTGCGTAATTTAGATAAATATTGATAAAATTCTTCATATTTCTGTAATAATTTCAAAAATAGTTTCTTTTAAAAAAACATATCTTTTTTTATTGAATATGAAATACTTATTTATGTTATAATTCTTTGTCCTCTCATAAAAATACTATAATATAATCATAAAGCACATTTATCTACCTGTCCTAGTAAAATGATCGGATATCTTACAAAATGATAGTGTAACGCGAACGCTTCATACAAAAGACTTCAACGAGTGCGTATGCGCATCGATAGTAAGGAATTATCGTATTCTTTTTTGCTTCGTTGCTGTTAGGACGACGGATTTGGCGTTCAAGATTCAGACACAGACAATTAGGTGGTCATCAAATATGGCAATTACCAAGTACCTATATAATATTATGATATTGATCTTTAATAGAAGACAATAAAATATATTTTTTTTTACTTCGAATCTGGCTTCTTTTTCATTCATTATTGCAATGTGACATCAAAGGTTTGTCGCTAATGTTCGTATTTTGTCGGTCTAGAGTAAGATAAATTTAATTACCCACTCCTTTCACAAGTTTTGCAACTGCTGTTATAAATAATTACACAGCAAACATTTATTTGTTTCTAGAAAAGCACTTATTTGCACTTTCTAATTAAAACTTACTATACGCTACACATTAAAAGTTCAGCGAAATCAAATAAAATATTGAGGCCATTAAGTACTTGGGGAAAGGAAACTCTTTCACTGAGCTCGTTAAAAACTAATAGAAATATTAAAATAGAAACCACTAATAGTAGGTTAGAAAACTCTAAAGTTATGGACAACACTAACCGTCCGTCTAAGATGCTCGCGATCCCTAGCGAAATCAATAAAATTCATTAAAGCGCAACTTAGTGGGAAACACTAAAATACATTATTTATTATTATTATTTATATCACATAGGGGTGCTCTAACCGTAATTAGATATTTTGCAAGTCTGATATGTGAAGAAATTGTCTAAACACTTCCTTAAACCGTATTCCTTAACGCACAACCAATGCTTACCAATAATCATGTCACATTCTTTTTTAAATGCACTTTTTATAATATCATGACTTTTTAATCGCAATTTGTAAACTGGCGCTCAACTACGCAAAGAAAGTATAACCATTGCTACTTTGTGTAATTTTCTCGAAACACGCTCACTTAATTTATTAATAACTGACCAGTACTTATAATGTTAGATGTTAAGCTTTAGTGCGAACACTAATGTCAAAATCTTCCTGTAATAAGCTTAATTGAAATTGATTGGATGTGTTTAGGAAATGAGAGGACGGAAACGAACGAAGGACACGTAATGTTAACTCCGTTTATATTGGATGGGTATAATATCCGCGTTTTGATTTGTTATCGGCGACAAGTGAATAAATGTGTATTATAATAGGTTTTAGGGTATGCAAAGGTATGTACGTAATAGTAGAGGAAGACCGAAGAAGACATGGTTGGATTGCGTGAGAGATGATATGGGAGTGAAAGGAGTAGACACAGAGCTGACGAATGACAGGCCCAAGTGGAAGAAATATACATGTTGTACCGACCACACTTAGCGTGTGACGAGAGCAGGAGAATGATGATGATGAAGGTTCGCAAAGTTTTAAATGTATGGTTAAGAATAACAAAAACAGTTGATTTACAAAAAAGTGTGAACAAGCTTAGTTTGATTAGTGGCATAATAGTCAAACTAAGCGGCGGCCATTTACAGTTGCCTATAGTTTAATCAACATTTTTGGGCATAAAATCTAATGTTTATTTTCGTAAAACGAAATGAGAATATATCAAACACCTAAAACACTATTCCTATATCAGTCAACGCTTAAAATAGATTTTCTCAGGGGAACTAAGCCACTGGGTAATATATGGAGCATAGAATCTGACCAGTTCTACTATTGAACTCTTCACTGCGATATAAGGTACCCTGTTATCCGTGGGACATAGCCAATCATCCGACACTTTAAAGGTAGTGTATATGGGGCTTTCAAATTAATTGACTATTTTAATGTTCACAATAATACTATAATACTGTAATAATTTCTTATGAATTGAATATATGAATTACAAAGAAAACACTGTTATTGTCAAGTCGCTCAAAAGTGATGAAATGAGAGATTAAAATTAAATACTAAATTTAATAAACATTTTCATTACTAAATGTATGTATAGTTCACTTCTTCCACTAAAATAGCAATAGCAATGGCATATAAAACCAGATGCCATTAATTTACATTCAATTGAAAGTATAAACACTTTTGTTAAATAACAAATGCGCTAATAAATGGTCGGCAAACAGCTTCTGTGGCCACTGGGCAGTGAAAGTGATAGGCAAATGATTAGTGCATTTTGTAGCCACTGTCTCGATGGTAGCCGGGCACTCTGTCACACCGACGCGTAACTTGTTTGTGAGAATGATTGCAACCTGAAGTTAGTTTTAGCACGATGTCATATGAAATTATTACTAGAGGACTTTATTACCATTGCTGTTTAAATTACACTATAGTCAATACTTTTTTTAAAAGTGAATATTTGAAATCATTAATAAAAACCTTAACTTCTTTTAATTTAAGAAATAATCAAGCCGCAGAACACTTGTCGGTTTATTAATAGATAATTATAATAAACCTCAATTTTAATTTCCTCATTTTGTGTCTGGAAAGATAAATAGGTAAACATATCGTTTTACTCACAAATTCAGTACTTAACAAACCGTGAATGTAAATGGAACCTTCTACGTCTCGAAATTAATAACAATTACGATCAAGCAAATAACGCACGAAAATCACAATGAAATTGAGATTATGAAGCAAGTGAAAGTAAAAACGATACACCGATGCATCTTATTACCACATTGAGTGGCGTCTCCTGGAAAGTCGCTGTCAAATTTACTTGTCACACTGTCACCACGTCACGCCATGACGAGGGTGAAATCATTTCGCGTTAACTTTATGCTGACCTTATGAAAACCACTATTGTACCTCTAAAATGTGCATACACCATGCTTTCTTCAAACGTAGGATAAAGTATTATTTTTATGAAAGTTATGTAACTTGTATGTTTCAAGATGAACTTAATGTATGGGACGGAGTTTTTAATTTTCTTTATATATAACACAACATCACATACATTGATCTGATCCCGTGGTAAGTAGCTTAAGCACTTGTGTTACAGATGTCAGATTTGTCCCCAGTGGAAATCGAACCCACGACTCTTGGATCAGTAGGTAGTGAACCTAGGTCACTAACCACTGTTCCACCGAGCCAGTCGAACGAATGTGGAACGTAAAAAAATGTTAATATTTACATATGTTAATATTCTATGGTAAGTATTTCGTGATCACTTTCGCCAAAAATTCGCCCGATTAGGCGAGTTAGTAACTTTGCCTAATCGTCCGATGGAGTCAGTTTTTTTCGGCCGAAATGCCGAAAAAGTCACTATGATGAATGTTTGCCTCTCTAAAGAAAAACGAAGTTTAGGAACCCTCAGGAGAACGAGACTAATATGTTACGTCAAAAATGTATTTTCTGTTCATTTCAAAATAATAAATACTAAAAAGGACGTTTAAATTTATCTGTGTTTTCTAGATAGCTATAGTAATTTATGTTTACTTTAGAACAAAATAAAACAATTCATTGTTTAGTTATCACATTGTGTAGTTTGTGTGTTTGTAAATTATTTAACTGAAATAAATGACTGTCTTGGTGGAACAGTAGTTAGTGATGGGATAAATATCTGTCTGACGAACATAGTTGTTGGTTCCGTGTCTGGGTGTGTTATTTAATATATTTTGTATTCACTATTGATTCTGATATCCATAACAGTGTTTATGCTACTTACCACAGGATCAGATCAATGTATGAGATGTTTTGTGATATTTATTTTATTTTTTTACATATAACAAAATGAGAACCACGCCTTGTCAGAAATAGAGTGTATCTCTGAAATGTACACGTTGTAAGTCTATAGGTGGTACATAGTATGCTATCTTTTTGTAAAACTTAATCGTTGTTCAAAGTGCGTGAGAGTTGGCTACGTGAATGTGAAGGGCTATAAATTATACGATGGATATTGAGCGATTGCTCATTGTACGCCCTTTGGACCTAATAACTTATGACCAAGTCACTCCAACTTGCACCTTTCGCATAAAATTTTAATACGATTAAACGTCCAAAACATTCTCGTTCAAAATCTTGTAATACCAGCAGTATCAGTTATTCTTACCAACTTTTGAAATTATTTTCTTCATGTGTTTGATTTTTTTTATTGTTAACAACTTTTAGGTAAGGTTTATTAATTCAATTTAATTTTAAAATAAATCCAGTTAGTGTTGTGATTTCTATATTTATACAAATTTATAGAAATAACAGCGTAGCTAACAATTACTATCCCTTTTCATCTGGAATTTGAAAAACGCTAAATGGAATAGTAAATCGTCTTTTTTTTCCAAGTTATTTGATTCCACTTTATTTATTTTCTCCTTACATTACCGAACCTTTTCATAAAAAAATAACAATTCAGTACGCGTATAATACTAAAACTAAACGAGAAAACTATAAAGCCCCCAGGTGCCCCAAATGGCCGAACCAAGCCCGCCCAAACGTTTAAATAATTACTCCGACCATCAGCACCCGAGTCACGTTACGCGTCGGTGTGACGGACGGACCGGCAGCCATTTTTATTGCAACTAAGCCATAAAAAAAGTAATTGGGAGCCGCTGTTACGAAGCTGTAAATCTGCCGTAGTTATCTCTTTCACTATCCCCCCTCCACCTTTACGGCTTGTCAACACGCAGCCCTTTGGGATCAAGTGAAACTAAACTGACGCAGTTAAAATGTCGTCTGATAATCACGATAAATCCAACCGCTTCACTTTTTGCTATTTATAGTGCGTCCTCAATAGAGTCTAGAGAAAACTCTGTGTGAAATCGACACGTTTGGACTACGCTTAATCGCTTAATTGTTGTCTAATTGGTGTGTTTATTTTTAGACACCATTATTCATCGATTTTGTACGAAATTACCATACTATTATGTACTAAATAATAAATTACATAAAATGCTATATGATATGCACTTCTGCAGTAAAAAGAAAATTATTCTCGCAAAATTGTCGTATAGCAGGATACTGAGAAAACTTTCTCTGTTAAAATTTTGATTCGAGGTACCCATTGTAATTTATATCATCCATCATCAGAACTTGATATTATTATCGGATTCAGCATATTACCTTTGGAAAAAAAATAAGACACACACATCTAACATTCAAAAGAGTTTGTATCTATCCACTAGGCTAGAATTTCTATTAAAGTCCTACTAATGTCCTAAACAAGATGTCTCAGTGGAACCCGTGCCTCCCTAAACGGTAAGTGTGCCATTAAAAGTTCCCAGACAAAACGAGGCGAACTGTAGCTATTACCTCGTACGTGAACGCAGAGCCCAAGGCCAGGGTCGATCTCACTATAATAAGCCAGATGACAGCTTTCCTGAAATATAATAACCTATTACGCTAAAACTACGAGTATTATAAACCTTTGTAGTGTGAAATGGTTTTAATAACATTTTCTAGATTACTATACAAGTGGCAAGCATTACCAATTTATCATTTACTAGCTTTGCCAGCGTCTTCGTCCACCGTTTTTTACACATTTCTTAATATGTCTTTGCTCCTAATGGTCGCAGCGTGATATTATATAGCCAAAGGCTTCCATAATAAGTGGTCTATCCAACACAAAACGATTTTTTTAATTCAAACCAGTAGTTCCTATGGAACAAACGAACAAACAAACTGTTCAGCTTTATAATATTAATTATTATAATATTAATTATAGCACAGATATTATCGAATCTATTCTTGCCCAGAAAGATGGAAAACATGATATTCGCCAAGTTTTCTAATCATGGGAGTCACCCTCACATTTTTTGCTATTCTCGGCACATGTATCCCCCCTCTTCCCCCTAGATAAGGCCCTGTCCAAGACCAAGTGAAACCAACCGAGATTGATGCAGTTTTTGCTGTGAATTTGTGGCGTTCGGCTTTCTCTGCAATCTGCACTGACCTTGCTTAATAAAGTCAATGGGCACGCATTAACAATGTTACGAGTATCATGGGAACGGGTTTAATAGGAGATTAATGGTTTGAGAGCAAGGAAACGTGTCAGAGAATCCGTCTAGTCTCAAATTAAGTAGTTAAACAAGTCATATCTTCATACATTGAGGTGTCGAATACATTGTATTGTGGCCTTTTTCACGACGAGTGCTGACCGCACTGAATTTTATGTTTTTTCTTTTATTCTACGTTCATCTTTTATGTTTTTGATTCTACATTACAAATTGCTCACCAACAAGCAGATAAACGTTTGTTTTATTGTAATCAACTCGAACCTAATAAATTAATGAATGCAAATTTAAGCAAATCATGAAGTTTTTTAACCAAAACATTAACCATGTTCATATGCGGGAGTATTTATTTATTCATTTTATAAAGACTTACCAACAACATTTTCTTTATACAATGTATGTTTATATTAGACTAATGTATGTATTTCCTAAACATTTTATTATCAAAAATATCCATAATAATAACTTTCGCTTTAAAGTTTTACGAATGTGGGTGAAATGCCACAAGTCTAAATAGGGAGTAGACTGGAACGTAACCGAACATCCTGAATGTGGGCTACAGTTGTAATCTCAAATAAGCCCAATTTAAATTCACAAATAAGGAATCAAAGCCACCGATTGAACTGATATATGATATCGTTAATGCAACTCAAGATCAGTTCTTGGGAAAATCAGACAAAAATAGTTAACCTTTGAAATGTCTGTGTGAACTGTTCAGTCTTTTTTGAAAGTTCTAGCTACCAGTAGTATAGCAATAAAGCCTTACATCGCGGGGAAACTTTAGATACCCTTTTCAGATAAGTCTGAATATCACATGGTCCAAAAAAGGTGTTAGTGCCAACAGTAGATCTCAGCGGCCAGATACAGTAGTCATTATAAGTTTTGTTATATCTTACGCCTGATAAGTTCACCCTACATAGGAAAATAAATAGGAATTATGCGCTTCAACGATCACTGTTATTAACCAGATATTCTTAAGCTGTGGACGATAATAATTCATTTCTATGGATGCGAGGTTTCACTGACCGCCGTATTATTTAACATGTAATTTTATTAACAACTAGCAGAGCTGACAGACTTCGTCTTCGACTTTCGTCCTGTCAAAAAAATGTGAAAAAGAAAAGGGCTGTTTTTAGGGTTTTCCTGGCAATTATTCGATTTTTTTTCGCCGTCCCTGGACTTCAGCAAACATTTTAAAAAAAGAATTGGCCAAATTGGTTCAGGCGTTGTTGAGTTATGCGCTTACCAACACATTGTGCGATTCATTTTTATATTATAGATTTGTATTTTTACTTAAAGTTTCTAAAACATTGTATAATTAATGTTCATGAACCTTGAATATTTTACAATAGTACAATAGGTAAATTTTGGCAAACATAATCTGCAAGTGTTGTACATTTAGCTGTGCCAGCAACTTCGTCCGCGCTTCCTCCCGTTTGTTTTTTTCTTATTTTCCATTGTTTCTTTGCTCCTACTGGCCGCAGCGGGATGTTATATGCTTAAAGCCTTTGTCGATAAATAGTCTTATTATATATCCAACACAACATTTTTTTTACAATTTTCAAAAACAAACAAACTCTTCAACTATTTAATAATAGTATAGATATTCAGAAGAAAAGCAATTAGGTAATTAAAGAGACGATGCATAACCTTATACACTTGAATCGCAACGTGACTGGATAGGCAGTTTCAAGGTCATGCAAATTCCGCCCTTTATATATCCCCCTATATGCATTGCGGCTGGTTGCGACGTTTTTACGACATCCTCGCCCCAACTGGGGCGCAATTACGTCGAATTACATAGAACATTAGGGGACGCGACGACCGCTTCCAAGTTTCCTTCGAATAGCTACTTAATACACTTTCCGCCAACAATACCTAAGTACCATTCAGAATTATAGACTTCTGCGCGGGTACTGTGTAACTGTGAATATCGATTAAAGTTAAAGCTTGTTCGTTGAAGCGGTGTTTAAGTTGTTTTCTAGAGAGAAAGTTAAGACAATTTATTGTATTTCTTTTTATTTAGAAAGAATGAGAAGTTCAGTTCGTCTTTTCTGCCCCTTGCTATTAAGGCATGGAATGTCCTTCTCACTCATGTTTTTCCGACCTCCTATAGACCCGGGCTCTTCAAGGTGAGGTTGACAGGCTCAATATGGAATATTGTGCCTGTCGACCTTATATATGGATCTCACGACAGCTTACAACCATGTGGAGTAAGGTCATTGTGTGATAACTTCACTAAAAAAAAACCTTTTCTTTCAAAGATTCTCCATGTTTATCCCGTCGTTCCTACCCAAAAATTGTTTCCACGATGTTGACATCCAGAACCAAACAAGAAAAAAAAAGTCGTTTAACAAGGATCTAGTTTTAACAGTAGTCTTAAAAAATGTCGGTCCCCCACAATAAACCCTCATTTCGCCGGCAGTATGTAACAGTCCGCTCGCACGATCTCGTATAACTCCGCACGGGAATGCGTCCCGGACACGGAACTAGGAAATAATGGAGGTGCTGTACTGAGATGTACAACACACTAGTACTGTGAGGAAATATTTGTAATAGTTATTACAAGACTGAAAGCGTGAGATCCAACTTTTAAGCTTTTGCATAGCTTTTATCGCGGGCTTTGAGCGCGGCGACCGAACCAAGAAATTCCGTAACGAAAATGGTCATGATTGGTTATTTTTGACGTGACAAAGCCAGACATGTCAATATTCACCAATCATGCTGCAGTTGGACCTCACGCCTACGTATTGCCATCTAGTGGATTTCTCACTAAACGCAGTACATACGTACGTTGTCCCACAGTGCTCTTTTACCCGCTCCTCTCAACATTCACTCCGTGTTACCGAGTTAATTCCTCGCGTGTCCTCGCAATCTCAGCCGTAACGGTGCCTACACGTATTCCTAATGGACACAATAGCTTTGCGGCGAATTATAACACACTTGCGTAAAGGGACGCGCACGCAAGCTTGATCTTGCAGGAATTCAGAAACATTCGTTTGTATTAAATTGTCTTTTTTATCTATGTTTTATGGGTCTATAGGAGATATTAGGAGTAGCAAATGGAGAGTTTTCTTATCAAACACGTAAAGAAAGAAGAAAATTGCGCATAGTTATCTGTGGCAGACTATTTACATTGTATATAGATAAATCTGCTAATTCGATTATCTATAACATAAGATAAAGCAGATTCATATGTATGATTAGAAGATCTTTAAAAAAACGCAAAGGACTTTGCGTAGTTTGATGCGATATTTATAGTCAGTCGCTACTTATAAAAAGACATGAAAAATAATAATACAATTATATATTAAATTATAAAAATATCTAATCTCTCTCACTCTAAGCCCTAGTTCCGTAAAATAGTTAAGGCGCTATGTTAGAAAAATAAAAACCTACTTACATAATGAAAATTACATAGCTACCTAGCCCTCGACTAAACCCCAAAATCAAATCTGAATTTACGGGCACTTGTTATTTTTCACAGCCAGTCTTGTACAACCCCAACACAAATACATTTTATTCATATTTGCAACCATGTAGGTTGCATTTGCGAGCCCCCACAATCATGACGTCACTAAGAACAAGAAGAAGTTTCAAATCGGCACTCCGCGGTCCCACTACTGTTATGTTATTAAATAAGTCCCGTCGTTAGCCGCTGCGCTAACTAGCGGCGAATAATCTAGATCCCCGAAACTTAACGGTAAACTACGGCCAAGTTTGTTGGCAGTTACGCTCAGCATGCAATAGTTTTGTGCAGTACAATGATCGAATTAATAGCTATGTGTATGCAAGCGTGTACATAGTGTATGTCAGCAATTTCCGTATGTGGTCCATTCACAATATATTTAATTGTAAATTTAGTATTTATTTATAAATACTAACCATTAATAGAGATTTTGCACACAATTTCGCCTACAATTTCGGACCACACAATTTTGCCTACATTTGAACTACAAGCAACGGTGAGTCCGTTTATGCTATTTTGTACTGCACGAATAACATTAGTTAACATTGGCCATCGCGACAAAGTAAGAAATTAAAAGACCATTCAATTTTTAAAGTAGATAAAAAAACATAACACTTGGCGGAAGCACTACCGTGTACAGATAGTGTTCTCGATTAGTAGCAATTAAGGCTCGGCGCGCTGTGTGCACGTGACGAGAGCGCTTCTCTACGCCCTACCATTGGTCAGGTCTGGGGTGCGAAAGGTTAACGTAGATGGAAGATTTTTTTTAATAATTAGGTCGCATTTCGGCTAATCATGCAGCCAACCGCAATGGGAACGGCCAACTGCGCAATACATGTGATAGTGCACAAGTGTGCGCTCAAACACAATTGCACTCTCTGTTCACTCCAGTCGTTCAGTGAGACAGCAATCACACATGACCTATGAGAGATCAGTCGCAGGAGCACCGGCTTAATGTGCTTTCCAACATCCATCCGCCTTCTGGGCATGCATCCGCCAACTTCCAGACTCCATCTCCTTCACTTCCATCTCTCCATCATTTCTGTACAAAAAAAGACGTGTGGCACTCGGGGACTGCCGCGGTATAGCTATTGCATAGCATCGTCCGATTTCGGAGCAGCTCGTCTCGATTCGTGCGAGTTTCGTAGAGTCGTACAATACGTCTAACCGCACGCACACAAACACCGTGCCGAAGTCTACCGAACTGAAACGACGTTAGACGATTGTGAGGTTTTTTTCGTTACGGAATTTCTTGGTTCGGTCGCCGCTCAAAGCCCGCGGTAAAAGCTACGCAATAGCTTAAAAACTCAAGCAAATCGGGCCTGACTCTGGATTCAAACGCAGGACCTAGGAAGGCATTTGATCCGTGATATTTATTATACACTAGCTTACGTTGAACGTAATCGTAGAGACGTTTAACATTTATCGTAGAGAGTAAAACATTATTTCTTTATAGCGCAGACAGTTAAAAAGTAGCATATTATGTACTTTCTCAGGCTCTGGAATATAATATGTGTACCAAATTTCATTTAAATCGGCTCTATGCGTGATTGCGTCACAGACCGAGTTACTTTCGCATTAATAATATTAGTAAGGATAAGGATAGTATTTATTAATTCCGAACCAACATAAAACCGTACTTCACATATCAAACGCGGTAGAATAAATGCAAAACGTCCGCATTTCTTACAATTTCCATGAGTTTGCATAGTAGCGAGCCCGATTATATCGTCGAGACGGATTGCGAGGAGCGAGTCGTTAGCAGATAAGAGGATTAATTCTCGGTGTTTCACTCCCGAGTCGGGATAGGCTGGGATATCAGCACGGTCTAGTATAACCTGGTGCAGTAGCAAGTCTGAAAAATCCGTTAAATATAACCTGATGTTAACTACTAACTGCTTAACAGTTGCACCTTGAACACGTGTCAATTCGATCAAAGATAACACATTTTTAACAATAACACGATTGGCAAAATAGTATAAGCTATTTATTTAAGTTAATAGAGTTTATGTAATGCATATGTAGTACTTAATAGGATAAGTTTCAAGTTGCTTTGTTTAGTTTTAGCCCTCATATCGCATTACCCGACAAGGGTAACTAAGTATTAAGAATAACTCCTGTAACAACACTTAGATCGCAGTAAAAACTTTGACTTTGGCTTTGAAAGATATCTACAGAGCACATATTATGTGAACTTCACAGTTTTGAATATTTAAAAATAATCCACTAAGCGAGCTGATCAACAGTGGGTTTGATTCCCGACATTCATCTATACTAATATTATAATGCTGAAGAGTTTGTTTGTTTGTTATATAACACGCTGCGATCAATAGGAGCAAAGAAACAATGAAAAATGTGTATAAAACAGAAGAAAACGCGGACGAAGTCGCTGGCACAGCTAGTCTATACTAATCTATCTATACTTCTATACTAATATTATAAAGAGGAAAGATTTGTATTTTTGTATTTTTGTATGTTTGTAATGAATAAACTCAAAAACTACTGGACCGATTGCAATAATTTTTTCACCATTAGAAAGCTGCATTATTCAGAAGTAACATAGGCTATATAAGATTTTTAAAAAAATTAGGGATCCTTACTAAAACTCCAATAATGTAACCCAAGGTGTAAAAAATTTACCTGAAAAATTCTTTACGTCGCGTACGCTGCGAAAACTATTGATGATAGAACAAAATCATTTACTACGACTTTGTAGAACTTATCATTATCTATAAAAAGTGTCGCGACAGCATATGTCTAAATATTATAGTTATGTCACAGTAAGCGGTTTTTTATTCGAAAAATTTAATTTATATGCCGCCACATGAAAAGGCTCTTTATTTGTACCTTGGTATTAATCCTTATCAAAATAAATTACTTTATATGCAAGACGGCTTCAATACCTAATTATGACTTTTTGAATTATTCAATTCGGACATTTCATTCGGAAGATATCACGAGTTTAAAAATGCAAGTATTAGAAAAAAGTCGCGTGGTTGCCGCCACCGCGCTCAGTTAGCCAGCATGCGATGTAGGCTCCATGTAAGCATCACTGGGGTACGGGGGAGTCAATGTAATATAATATATATATATACATATATATAATATATAATATAATAATATTATAAAGAGGAAAGGTTTGATTTTTTGTTTGTTTGTTTGTTTCGAATAGGCTCCGAAACTACTGCACCGATTTGAAAAAATCTTTCACTGTTGGAAAGCTACACTATCCCTGAGTGTCATAGGCTTTTTTTAGATAAAAATAGATTTCTCTTACGGGGTTAAAATATATTACATAGAGATAGAGATATCCCCGAAGCGAAGCGAGGGCGGGTCGCTATTCTTAATAAAGTATAACTACTTACTTAGTATGGTCAATACTTAAATATTTTTTATTTAGTCGTACTTATATAAATATTTATTATTTACCACATGTATATGTGTACATGTGTGTGTACGGTGAAGGAAAACATCGTGAGGAAACCTGCACTCCTAAGAAGAAATTCTTAGGTTGTGTAGTCGACCAACCCGCACTTGGCCAGCGTGGTCGACTAAGGCCTTATCGCCCTAGTTTAGGGTAGGCTCGTGCCCCAGCAGTGGGGACGTATATGGGCTGATGATGATGATGACATGTATATAACATCCCGAGTTACCTAATATGAGAAAAGATGCCTAGAAGAATAGTCGAATAGCTGCTAGATCGATACTGGACCACTTTATCGATCACCAACATAGGCCAGTGAACTTCAAAAGGAGCCACTCCTCACCCCATTAGTGCACATCTACCTCATTAGAACCGCATTTGTCTGTCCACGGCCTATATGAGCGAAACGGTCAAAGTGTTATATTAGTGAATAACTAGGCTTTTATTCGATAGATGTAGATATTGGAATGTGTATGTAGAATGGATCCTGCACGACTATTACAAAATAGTCGTGCAAAATCCATCTGTAAGAGTATTAACAATTCTAACTGGGCCTCGAAAAGATACCATATATTTTACCAAATATGTACATAGTTAACTAATATAGCATCGAATCAAATATTTTGCTAACTAACTCGTAGCAAATATTTGGCTACCGTATTTTTATATCGCGTTAAGACTCGATAACAATTTTTAAACTTAATAAATAAATAAATATTTCACAACATCACATACATCGATCTGATCCCATGGTAAGTAGCTTAAGCACTTGTGTTACGGAAATCAGAAACGACAGTGGATACACAAATATACTTAAATATATTTAATAACACACCCAGACACGGAACAAACACCGATGTTCGTCACACAAATATTTGTCCCGAGTGGGAATCGAACCCACGACTCTTGGAACCGTAGGTAGTAAACCTGGTAGTAGGTAATAAAACGCAAAAGTCTTAAATCATTTGCATGCGTTTTGTTTTTATTTGACTTGCCGCCTGTAAATTAATTTGCCTACAAAGTAATCAATTCAGTCGCAGTGGAACTACACTACTACTACACTACGTCCACACTAGAGTTAATAACTCACATTTAAAATCCATCCATCACAAAATGTTTTCTATCGTATGTAAAAGTAGTAAATTTCATTATGATACTAATATTATCAAAACTACCATAAAAATTCTTCACTTCGTCATATTTCATACCTACCTCGTAAAAGTCTACAAGATATTATGTTTATAATGAAGTAAGTATACTTGGAAAAACTTAATTTAGCTACGTTATATTTTCACTAACATAAAAGTCTTGCCTGTTATTTATGATATAAGTCATATGGTTACTTTATTTTTGATGTCCTATTAGATATCTTATGTGGTTATCTTTAATAAACTACTCTAACTTGAGAAGTTATAACCTAATAACGGTCAGAACTCACGGCGCGGTTTTTTCCTGCGCCCGCAGCGGTTGAAGTTTGCGGTTATATTTCGAACTTCGTCAGCGTGGAAATGGTTTTGGCAGCAATGTTTTATTTAAACAGCCTATAATATATATACCTTGTGAAATTAGCTATTTGTAAGTAAAAATCCCGACAAAATTCGTCCACCCGTTTCGGAGATTACCGGGAACGAACCTACAGACAATTTTTTAATAGTGTTTTTGTTTTTGCTACCCGATAAAGATTCATAGCCATTTATTAAAAAGTCGTTTTTTTTATATTACTAACAGACAGTTCAATTTTATTTAGTGGTATAGACTTACGAGACCACGCGGTCCCGCGGTTAATAGCCGACGATGATCGCAATCGCGGCGGGCGAAAACCAAAAGTCGGGCGGTTGCAAGACGGGCAGTACAACAGTTGAGAACTGAGTTCCCGTCAATCGACTTGCGGGGGAAACCGCGTCGAGGGTTTTGAATTCGATGGCCGAGTGGTTAAGGTCGTTGCTTACCATGCGAGAGGTCGCCAGTTCAAACCCCCATTATGTTTTTTTTTTTCAAATTTGAAATCCATGTACGATTATTCGACGGTGAAGAAAAACATCGTGAGGAAACCTACGGAGAAATTCCTAGGTTCGTAGGTAGTCGACCAACCCGCACTTCGCCAGCGTGGTTGGCTAAGGCATTATCGCCCTAATTAGGGTAGGCCGGTGCCCCAGCAGCGGGGACGTGTATGGGCTGATGGTAATTTGATTTTTACATACAAATCTGCATTCTACAGAAACTTCTGGCGCGGGAAAAAACCGCGCCGTAAATTCTGACCATTACTGCAGAAGTGTTTTAGTAAGATTTTACTAAATATTATGTGATAATGTATGGAATAGTATATGGAAGTCGGGGCAGCTAAATGTTAGTGACGAGCTAAAAAATTGCAAGTGAGGACTACCGAACGCAGTGGCACATTTTTTTATAATTTCATCGATATCAATATTAAGTGTTATTTTATTACATAGATAAATATGTTTATTCGTTTATGTTGATTTTGTTAACTGCCTATTAAACACAGAGAAAGAATTCTTATAAAGTTACCTAATAAATCATGTCTTGTTTAGCCGAGAAGTGAAAAAAATATGAAATTACACTTGTAAAACTGCAATTATAATTTTGATTCGAATAAAACAAGACGATGGACGCGATAAATAATCCACTTATTAATTAAAAACAAACATTTTAATTAACAAATTATCTTACGAAAGATAAACTAATGTTATTTTTTTATATCTGGTATCATAGTGTTACAGCTAGTTAATTAAAGAACACGCTTTCTTCTCTTTGAGGTGAAAGTAGCCACTTCTCTTAATTCTTATAACTTATTGTTCTTAAGATTACGAATTAAGCTGTAATTATACAAAACGATATTTATCTTTTTAAATCGTGTTATGTTACAAAAAACGGCCAGTTTTTAATATAAGGTTTGATAACACCGCTGAAGCATGTCTATGTAAATGTAACATTCTATTTTGATGATTGAAACAATTTGCGTTAATTTCTAAGAAATCAAGGGTATAATTTTCTAACGAGTATTTATTCTTACGTCACGAATCGTTTAATTGGTTTATATTGAAAAGCAACATTTCGTTGCAATATAAATTATATCGAAACACTATTTCGTGACATAAATAATTACAAAGTGAGCATGAAAGTATTCTATCAGCAAAAAATCTAAAACATCGGACATGAAAATAAATAGTTCACGTGTTATCTGAAATAACATCTCGATGTTCCCACAAATCAGTATCGTGACATCGATTTCAATTTACTCAATTGTAGGAACTCGAATAGCATGTTGGCTATAATTGAAGTAAAAGTGACGAATAGTCATGTAAACTGTCCGATCGAGAAAAGATAGATTCCAGTAATCAATACGTGTATAATATAAAAATACCTGAATATGTTGCTAAACTCCGATCTCGAGAACAGCTAAACCGATTTCGATATTTTTGTTTGTGATATAATGTTAATAAATTAATAAAAAAGATTACACAACATCACATACATTGATCTGATCCCGTAGTAAATATATTTAATACTTAACACACCCAAACACGGAAGAAACACTGATGTTTGTCTCACAAATATTTGTCCCGGAAGGGAAACGAACCCACGACTCTTGAAACCGTAGATAGTGAATCCTGGTCACCAACCACTGTTCTACCGGGTGATTGGCTCGGTAATAATGAAAGGAAATGAAAGGAACAATTAGAAAATTTACAATACTCAGAAATAGTATCAAACTAACGGTTCCCGTGAACTTTAGACCGCCACTTTTTTTGATCCCTCTACGAAATCTTCTAATTATTCCTTTTTTTTGATTTTTCAAACCTTAATTCACTAAGAGCCTAGGAAAAAAATAATAGAAAAAGAACATGTTCATCTGTTTATGGTTACGCGTTTTCTCCAGAGAAACCGGAAAGTAAATGCCGTAAGTCAATAAACGCTTAACAAAATACGAGTGTCCGACTCGTTAAGAGTAAAAGTGAATTAAAGACAGCTGACGTTTCAAAGATGACATCGGATCGAGATCACGAAGTACAATTTCACCTGTCAAAGTGGCTAAACATGTCAAAAGAGTATGATTCTGGAGGCTTGAACGAATGGAACATTGAAACTTCAAATAAACAAAAGAATGATAATATGAATCACGCGATGCGATTTTGTTTAAAATCCGCTTTCGCATTTCGTTCTATACCAGAGCCGCTCTAAGTTGGCCGATTTGCTACATGTCAGACTGACTGCACTAGTCTTTGAGTATAAAGCCACTGGAGATGCCTTACACTGGCGACCCCCTCCGGCAAAGTACATTGGTAAACTGTTCAAACACGTTTAATAAAACTACTTGTCGCTGCACCACCGCCATTTTGCATTGATCCCTGTCGCGTGACGTTACTCTTGAAAAATGGTTAGTTGTGCAGTATTCTCATGTAAAAGGCGATCGAGAGCTCAAATTCGCAACAAGAGCGAGTTTAGTATCATATCTAAGTGTTTTTATTAACTTTTAAACGTGTATTTAAGAAGAATTGCCATTTAAATAAAAAGTCGTTGCGATACGTAAACGACAGAAAAAATAAACAAGAATACAGTGGTACGGGGGCTAGTGATGTCACAAAGTCAAAAAAGCGACTCGACATTTGAATGAATCATTCACTCCCTGCAGTCAGTTGTATAATCCGTTTTTTACTTTAATTTTGAATTAAATAAAGGTCTAAACATATGTTATATTTAAATCTTGTAAGATGAATTAGAAAAATTACTTTTCTTTCCTCTGGTCATACGATATTGAAATTTAGTCTGAAAATGAAAAGAAATTCTGTGACTCCCTTAGAGATATTTTTAAAGACATAGATATTTTAACCGTATCCTCTCAGTACATTTTGGACTGTATCTTATATGTTTACAAGAACAAACAATCATTTAATATCGGATCCTCACCATTTTAACACCAGTAATAAACATAAGTTTGCCGTTTCAAGGCTCAGGCTTCAAAAGACTGGAAAGTCGTTCTTGGGTTTAAGCACAAAATTGTTTAATAAGATCCCACAAAATGTTATTGAATTACAATAATCAGTACAAGATAGTTCAGTTCATTCACCAAACTGATTTTATTTTATTCTTTGTGTCATCACTATTTTTTTCGTATGTGTGTTGTGTAGTTACGTGAAAACTTTGTTTGTGTGCGTGTATTGTTTGAAGTGTTGAACATTTTTGTAGTGTGCGTTTATCGTTACAGCAAAATTTGTGTCTGTTGAGTTATTAATTTTTTGGTGGTGTGCTGTACGTGTTTATCTCGCCCAACGCTAAAAGTGGCGAAAAATTTGTTAGAAGCGTTGACGTTATGGCATCTCCAGTGGGTTTATACTCAAAGTCACTAGTGAGGTACAACGGTAAACTTGCCGAAGTTTATAAGTACCGGTTATTTCCACTTTATAACCAAGCAAGGTCTAATTATAACAAATTTTTATTAAAAACATTAATTCACATCCAAAAGATTGAATTTAAGTTCCTTATTTATAAATATATTTATTTTTAAAATACAATACTTATTAAATCCTTCATCCTATTTTTAAAAATACCTGGTGAGTATTACCCACTATGTCACTATGAAAACGTGTCAAACGGCGTAACCTTGTAAAAGCGTAATACAGAGTGGAAATTTTACGTTTTCTTTTTATAATTCAATTATTTTAGGTAATAAAAGACAAATAACTAGATAATTATACCGGAGCCGTTCTTAGAAGACTGATTTGACACTTTTTATTTTATATTTTGCATTTATCCTTGTTAAGAGGAACATATTTACGCGAATCATAAAGAACAACTTTTAAAAATAATACGTTATTTCAAAATTTCAAATGCACATAATTATATAATTACTAGCTGTGCCCGCGACTTCGTTCGCGTGGACTACAGGATTTAACATATAAAAGTTTATCCTGCTAACTCTCGTTCCCGTAAGAATTTTTCAATATCCTGTTCCAACTAAGCTTTAAGTTTACTATGGTACCTGCATGCCAAATTTACAGCATCTAACTTCAGCGGTTTAGATTTTTCATACAAAAGGATTTTCCCGATTATTCCCGTTCCCGTGAGAATTTCGAGAATTCCTTTCTTAGTGCACCTCTACGGTACCTAAGCTACGTCCAGTCCAAATTTCAAGTGCCTACGTTTAGCCGTTTAGGCTGTGCGTCGATATGTCAGTCAGTCAGTCAGTCAGTTTCTCCTTTTATATATTTAGATAAGAACCCGGCTTGGCTCGGGTAAGATGTGATTCATAATAAACATCGAGGAGCAAAATATAGGTAAATATTTCCGTAGTCATCGGTTCTTCAAGGAATACTAAAGGATTAAACAGGACATAGATTCTTTCATTGAGTTTAATAAATCTAGTGAATAAAAATTGCAAAAGTTTTTATACAATAAATTTTTAACATTTAAAATTAAGGAACATCAATCAACAAAACAAATTGCAATGAGTACTAATCCTAGAATTTGGCAAAGGTCCTTATAAAATTATATTATCTATTCTTCATCAGTATCTGTTATCGCCCTGAAAGAGTATATCATAAAAAATGTGTCAAAAACAATGTTTCCGCGAAACGTCAATGACTGAAGAAAAATAGTTTTGATAATATTCACTCAATTCCGGCAAGATGGTGACTGTGATTCGTCTGTGAACACATTTTGAATTTAGCAAAATACTCGACAATCCGAATTTTGCGGATATATGTTGTCGACTCGAAATCATTATTTTTTGATGTTTTATTATTCATGTAAGGTTTTAATCGAGTCTACCGTACCCCTTGACGAAATTATTAATATAGAAGATTACTTTGGAGCAAACATCTAAATCATTAAAACGATTGTTATGGGTAAACTATAAAAGGTAGACATATGCTCTCGCGGACATTTTTAAAGATAATGTTAAGATGAACAATTCATCCATAGAGCATTTTTGTATAACTTTAACTATATGCTCAGCGCACGCCACGGAAGGCCTCAGAAACGATACTTTCCCCGTTTTTGAAACATTTTCGGTTACTGCTCCACAACTATAGGACCTAGCGTGATATTATATAGCCTATGTAACTTCTGAATAATGCAGCTTTCTAATGGTGAAAAAAATATTGCAATCGGTCCAGTAGTTTTTGAGTTTATTCATTACAAACATACAAAAATACAAATCTTTCCTCTTTATAATATTAGTATAGATTTGTCTTTTATTACCTAAAATAATTGAATTATAAAAAGAAAACGTAAAATTTCCACTCTGTATTACGCTTTTACAAGGTTACGCCGTTTGACACGTTTTCATAGTGACGTAGTGGGTAATACTCACCAGGTATTTTTTTAAAATAGGATGAAGGATTTAATAAGTATTGTATTTTAAAAATAAATATATTTATAAATAAGGAGCTTAAATTCAATCTTTTGGATGTGAATTAATGTTTTTAATAAAAATTTGTTATAATTAGACCTTGCTTGGTTATAAAGTGGAAATAACTGTTACTTATATACTTCGGCAATTTTACCGTTGTCCCTCACTAGTGCAGTCAGTCTGACATGTAGCAAATCGGCCAACTTAGAGCGGCTTTGGTATAGTCATATTTTGATCTTTGATAACTATCTGGTATGGTATTTGTAATGAGTATAATTTTTTTTCTAACTGACTTACGAAGATGGCTTGGAGTAGCCTAGAGTAGCCTTGTCATCATCATTGGACTTGCAGCGGATGGCTCTCACCCCTATTTTATGAGTATCAATAGGAAAAACTTGCACTGAACATAAGTCGGCAATAGAATGGTGGGTTATGTTCTTCGAGCATAGGATAGAGCACCAACACATACCTAATCACATACTTAGGCACGCATTTCTACCTGAACCTGAAAAAAATAATGATAGAAGTGCATAAGCATGCAAATTTATGAAAAAAGGTTACCTAAAAGATTAAATATGAAATGAAATAACTTTATTTGCTAGAAATATGGTTGCATACAGTTGTTACACTATACTTAAAAACATTTAATACTTCGGGTACCACAGACCAACACCGCCAATTTACCTTAAATTATGAGTAAGTCCGCCTAAAAACATCGTGCAACAAAACAAATCCTGTTAACCTGTTAACCGCGTAATCAACAAAACATCAGATCGAATTCAAACAGGGCGACATTTGCGATTCAATCATTGTAAGAAAACAGACGTGTTGAATCACGTCCGCTTTCTAGATGCAATCATAAAACGCTGCTTCCTCGCTTATGCTGCGACTACATTGGCGAACTGCGACGAATATTCGTGTACAACGCAGATAAAGAATGGGATTGAAAATGGCGACTTGTACTCTTGGCACTAAGACGGTAATGTCAGCAAACACGCAACAAAATAATGAATTATTATCTACTTTTATCGGAATAACAGTATTAAATCGGTATATTATTACTTGAAATAATATGTATTTCTGTACGATATAGGTAGGTAAACATCGTGAGGAAACCTGCACAGTGCACACCTATGAAGAAATTCTTCGATGGTGTAATCAACCAACCCGCACTTGGCCAGCGAGTTTATCACCCTAGTTTAGGGTAGGCCCGTGCCCCAGTAGTGGGGACGTATATGGGCTGATGATGATGATAAAAGGTAGGTCAAATCATCATCGTCATAATCTCAGCGTTTTCCCGGTTGCATCCTTGCGGAGCCCGGGGTCCGCTTTCCTGCTCTTAACTCTCCACGCTTAACACTCCTTCGCGGAGAGTTTGTTGGCACGCATGTCATCCACTACGACGTCAAGCCAGGCCTTCTTGGGCCTTCCCCTTCTGCCGGGACCCGGCGGTAGCGACATTATGGGTCAAATATAACGATTTAACAATTATAATTTAATCATAAAATTTACTACTATTAAAAAAAAAATTAACCAGTATGTACCAAATAGTGTTGTAGCGAGAAGCGAATAGTTGCGCCGCCATTTTCAATCCCATTCCTTTTCTGCGCGGGTAGAAACTATCCTGCTCTATAATATGTAGACGGACAGACACACAAATAAACACTTCGCCTGTTAATGTAGTCACAGCATTACTGCCATTTGACGTCCGAAGGCTTCATGTACACGGTAAACACTGGTGTTGTTATTATTTGTCTATTCAAGTACGTTTAGATGAAATTTATCTGTTTGCTAATGATGAGAAAGTTTTCCGGCTCAATGGTTTTATTTGCTTAAGATATCAGTTGATATTGTTATTTGATTTACTGGTGTTATGGATAGAAAGATGATATCACTTAAAGACTCACGGCATTGATTATAGTATCAAATCTGTTTCCGCTTTGAGACAATTAATAAGCCACGACGAATGTATTGTAGTTATTATTTATGAGATGATATTGGAATCATAATAATTTGATTCCAATATATTTTATAAGCAGCTGACGATAATTTTGTTTACGTGTTAAAGAACAAAAATTCAAAGTCAACACTTTCAGTTTCATTACATTTTATAGAATTGAAATATGCAAATAAAATTGTTATATAATCTTATGTTAAGGATACCGTTTCACATAGATTCAGGCGAATGTACTTTAACCTTTTCAGCGCCAAAGTCTGATATATCAGACATTTAAGTTTCGTGCCCTCGCCGCCAAAGTCTGATATATCAGACAAATATATCTTACCATTTTTTTCTTATCGTTATAGTACGTGACGACACATGCATACAAGTTTCGGACAGTTTATACTTTAGTTAATAAAAATATAAATTTTACAAAGTATTATAATGTTATTTTAATGATAAATTATTAAAAACAAAACCGTGTTGAATCGACTCGAACTCTTTTTTATTTTTATTTGAACCCTCAGCGCCAATGTCTGATATATCAGACAGACAGTGATGTTCCATTACAATGTTCCTACCAAAACTATAAATCTCGTACTTCAAAAAATAAACATTCAAAAATGTAAAAATTATACAGGTTTTTGTTTTGGGCATATTTTTTGGGGTGTGACGAAATTTTACGAAGTTTTACCACAGAAAACGCTTCATTATCGAATTATATTTTTGCATCAAATCCAGTAAATTGCAAAGTATGTCACAACACTATAGCGACACGATCATGCATGAGTCTCGTACGCCAATGTCTGATATATCAGACACGGAAGTGACGTCAGAGGCGATAGATGTTTCTAGAACTACTTATTTTGTGCTGTACAATGGCGGTAGGAGATATCGATAAATTATGGAAGTACCCTGCAAAATCATGTAATTTACTGTGTTATTCTTTGCGTTGCTGTGCTGATTTATCACGATTGTAAATTAATATTTATTGAAATATTACCACTGCAGAGGAGTTGATTAGGATTTTAGAAGGAACTGATGATGTTGAATTTGAAAGTGATGAAGTCTTGTTACATAATCAATAGGTAAGTTATAAAAAATTATAATACTATATAGTATTCTCAATATAATGTGGTTACTATGCTCTGACACAATAGGTATAGTGTTTGTAATTTTTTTATATTGGAATATTGGAATAAATAGATGTATTTACGTTAGAAGAAAACTTACCGGTCATTTTTATTTTTTATTTCATGTAACACAATACATATATAGTGTTTGTAATGTTCTTATCTGTAAAATTGGACATGAATTTGGAAATTATTTATAAGTTCTTATATGCTTTCCATTAGAGATATAAATTTCATGTAAATGGTGCTTTAAGCGAGCAAGGTCATCATTAAAGGAAATTATTGCAGCAATAGCTGCATTAAAACATATATTTCTCTGTTGTTACGGGACTTTACATTATTTCACTACAAAAAGTAATTAAAAGGCTTTTAGCCATGGCAATTGCAAGAAAAACAAAATTGAGATGACGAATCAAGCTAGTAATGTAGGTAGGCAAGCCGCAAGTCATGTAGTGTAGGGTGAAATCTTACAACATTCAATCGTTTTTGTCGTTAAAATAAATATAACCTGATTTAAGGATTATTAGATATACGATCATCGGAAATAGTAAAATAATTATTGTCTCCATCATTTTATTAATTTAGTAATTAAATCAATTAATAAGTTCAAAGTAATTCGTAAGGTATCGAAGTTTATGACCGGAAGTTGACACTTCACTAACACTCGCTAAAAATACATATTATTCGTACGCCACTGTCTGATATATCAGACACGTAGTGATGCAATTATCGTCATAATTACTTGTTGGTTTTTTCACTGTATTATTGCACCACTAAGATTTCAATACATTCAATACATGTTTCACAGAGTAAAAAACAATAAAATAAACCCCAAGAACTTAACTATATATATATATAACACTAAAATAACAATATATATTTTTTATGATGATTTATTTATAACAAATTAATAATATCGATACTCAACGTTGTCAGCACTAGTAAACCAACCACTTATATTGCGGTGGCGTGTGGTGAACGTTTTTGACGAAAACTCGTGGCGTGGAAAGGGTTAAAAGGCTACCCATATTTGGTAAGCAAAGAATAAATCGTAACCATGAGTACCCGCTCAGTCAGTTTCCCCACGAAGAAATCTAGCTCAATAAACATGTCTATTTACGTCACATGATTTAATATCTACTAGCCGATAAGGTTTACACGGACAGACAAACGGCCCGACTATTGATTGACGTGATATATCTGCGCTGAAAGTTGGCCAGTACTTGTTTGCAAACATCTTGGCTTGTTGTGACTGATTGCAGTCGACAGGTTAATAAGTGAATAATCACAGGCCATAGAATAGTTAAACTAGACGGAGGCACGGCGGTAAATGTAAGTAGGTACGTTTAGTACCAAGCATATCGGTGTACTCCCAAGTTTAAGTTAAAGTTTCAAGAACGTAGACTTGTGAAAAGAACAGAGATAGCTTAGGAGAATTACGCGGGTTACATGAACATATGTCGTGGCTGGAATGGCGTTTGAGGCGACAAATATGTCTACTCGTGGGTACAAGGGACGGGTTAGCCACTTCTTCTTTTTAAGTAACTATTGTACTATTTCCATTTCATTATATTTCTTTCACAGCTGAATGTTGTTAAAGAACTCTTCTAAGTAATCCGCTAACTCTCCAAAGGATTGAGAAGACATTTATTCATAAATAATCCAAAAATAGACCCTCCTATTATTCAGGGTTATCCCTTCAAAGAAAAAACAACAAAGAAGACTTTATTTTGATATTGAAAACACATTCATGAGGACTTGCGAATTTGGGAGTTGCTACTTCATATAGCGTGGGTTGTTAAGATCGATAAAGCCTCAAAAACTCCCCAAGATGGCTGAGAAAAAAAATTGACGAACATTCGTTTATTCGCCTCTCAACGGGGTTGATGTTTTTGCTACATACCTAAAGTATACCTTTTTTCACAAATACATTACTTCATTATTACTTTCGATATCACATAATTTTGGTTTGTATTGCTGCTGTATCGCACCTGATAATAAACACTAGATACGACCAAACTTTTAATCAGAACAGACGAACGAAATTGCCCATATTGAAATGAAATCGCGAAAAAGTAATAACTACGCTTCGTGCTATTTATCGATTTCAGGATATTCAACTATCTTAAGTACCACTGTTATTTCCGTGTTAAGTAAAACAATTTAGCTAGCACCTCAATATCTCGGAATCAGATCAATCTTTGTGATGTGTCATATTAGATATATATTAATGCTCAAGTAATTGTCTTATGTCTGTGATTAAGCTCCCAATTAGTGGCCAATTAACAACAATTAGGATCGCAAATACTGTTCCAGCGCCCCAACAAATTGTTCGTTTAATTGCAATCTGCCATCTCCGACAGAGAAACAATGAAAGTTCAAGTTTCGAATGGCTAATTGGCCATGATTATACCAAGAGGTATGGTGCACTGGAAGTGCTATCTTCTGACACTCTCCGTATAAGATGTATCAATACCAATTTCTGAAATCAGTGTTGAAACATTAATTATATCTGAAAATATTTAACTTGACCCGGCTGGACATTATGTAAGATGTTCAAATCGAAGTTCATCAAAAATTTCTCACTTTGCTCCTAACCTGACTGATACAAATACTGAAACCCTTTTTTAAAGTTAAGAATAATAAATTGGATGTGTTTATTGAAGGCGTCGATGGCCAAGTGTTTAAAGTCGTTGCGATGCGAGAGGACGCCAGTTCAAAAAACGCCACGTACCACTCTGTCTTTTAAATTTGAAACTCATATGTGCGATCATTGGACGCTTTAATGGTGAAGGAAAACATTGTGAGGAAACCGGCACACCTGCTAAGAAATTCTATGGTTGTGTATTCAACCAACCCGCACTTAGCCACTATGGCCTTATAGCCCTAATTTAGGGTAGGCCCGTGCCCCAGAAGCGGTACGTATATGGGCTGATGGTGATGATGATGATGATGATGTGTTTATTGAATTTGAACGGGTCTCTTCCATCCTCTCGCAGTGCTTTGGCGGCGCACGCGCAGCCAACGCGCGGAAAGGGTAACACAAGCGGGATGTAAATGAAACCGCTTATCGTGACTCCAGCGCGATTAACATCGACTGAGCGATTTGCGCTAAATGTTCCATGTTGGTACCCGGTTGCTATGGTTGCGGACTTGCGGACTGAAAGTTTCGCTTTCGGCTGGGTCCGGTAACTTCACAGGGTTTGCCGACTTCGCAAGTTTTCGTGACAGGTAGTCTACCTACTTATCTACATTGCATAAACTTCGTATGTGTTGGACTTTTAGGCAGCAGTAGCCGAGGCTACAGTGGTGTGAAATTACAGATTAACATGTAGTTGGATCGAGTAAAACTTTAATCTTGTTGTCATTTAGGTATCAACTGGTTTAGGTTTCTTGAAATGGATCCCATTTCTGTAGAACCTCATGGTAATAAGGTGACAAAAACTCCAAATATAATATTTAGGCAAACATATTGAAGCAGATAGCAATTTTATTAGTCTAAAGTATGAGATCCATTCTATCATTATTGATTTTTGGAAGTAGCTATTTATTTTAAACTCATGATGCTAATAGGACGTTTTGGTTTGAATTAAAACCAAAGTGTCTTATGACCAAAATCATTATAGTATTGAAAATATCGCGTTCCAAACTACCTAGGTAATGACAATACGTATGATTTATATCCGTCATACTACTATTTCAAATTTGTAGTTCGCGCAAACAACAGACTACAATAGGACCTTTTGGCCTCACCGCAATTGCTACCAAGCCAACTCTACATCTGCATTGACGAACATAAATACAGGCGATTCATAGTCCGCGCCGCTCTGCGACCACCATGACAAACGGAGCGTGCACGCCGATCCGACAATTAAACCGTACTGTGTAGGGCTGCCAGTTGTGTTGGTAGGTATCCGGAAATGTCCGTTGCAATATCCGTTCGCAGTTCCATATGGAGGCCTTAGTAGCGCCTACATGTTTGAGCCGTTTGTAGTAAAGACAAGGCACCTGGGGATATGATGACTCAAATCAAAAGTTGTCAAAATAGGTCAGTGTGTTTTGTGCTTCAGCATACGGTTCGTCTTGCAATTCAAGATATATTCAGAAGGAAAAGATTGGTAGCTTCAAAGACCGGCCAGTATTTGAAGGATTTAACAAGCGGTAAATCGTTCAAAATCTTTTCCGTCGCTGCTTCAAGTCGAAAGTACCGGAAACCATCAAGGACTACAGAATAAGGTATTTTATTTATTAAGTTAAGTTGATACTCTAATTAGGAGGATTAGTCCAGTCAAATTAGCTCTTTTAAACACCGATCTGCGGAAAAATTACTAGTGAGCTGAATTTTGGTACACACCTTTATTACGGCATTGTAATGAAGGTGTGAAAAATCGACATTCATATCGTGCCGGCTTAAAAAGTTATAGGGGTCAAAAGGTCGCGAAAATCAGTTTTTCGCGAATATCTTGCGATCTATTGCTTGTAGGTTAATTGAGGTCATTAGAAAAATTATTTGTTATAAAATTATCTACAAAAAATGTCCTTTGCATTTTTTTGTAGAATTGAAAGTTTTCGGAGGAGAGCGCCGAGAAAGCACTCACATACGGTATTGTATACCAAGGCGTACGTACGCCCTATGCTTTTCATTGATATTTGTAAGCGTGTTGTTAGTAAAATCTACTACATACAGACATATAGCATTAGTAATACTAGTACAAAAAGTTTTCCTTTTTGGAAAAGGAAAACTGAAAATCATGAAGATGTTTGAAAAAAGATCTGATTTAAACAATTTTGCAGAAATATTCCAACAAGAAAATTGCTCTCGAGATGCATTGTCAATGCTAGGACATATTTTCTACCGCTGCAATTTTTTGTACAATTACAAATCTTTTTTTAAACATCTTCATGATTTTCAGTTTTCCTTTTCCAAAAAGGAAAACTTTCTGTACTAGTATTACTAATGCTATATGTCTGTATGTAGTAGATTTTACTAACAACACGCTGACAAATATCAATGAAAAGCATAGGGCGTACGTACGCCTTGGTATACAATACCGTATGTAAGTGCTTTCTCGGCGCTCTCCTCCGAAAACTTTCAATTCTACAAAAAAATGCAAAGGACATTTTTTGTAGATAATTTTATAACAAATAATTTTTCTAATGACCTCAATTAACCTACAAGCAATAGATCGCGAGATATTCGCGAAAAACTGATTTTCGCGACCTTTTGACCCCTATAACTTTTTAAGCCGGCACGATATGAATGTCGATTTTTCACACCTTCATTACAATGCCGTAATAAAGGTGTGTACCAAAATTCAGCTCACTAGTAATTTTTCCGCAGATGAAACCTAATTTGACTGGACTAGATATACCTTTATTCATATAGTTTGGTTGTCAACAAAATGAACGAAAGTGACTGCCTCTACAGCCGAGTCTATGGTTCAATCCGTACTCGTGGGAATAATAGTCTTGACATTTCAAATACACAGGAAATCTAAAGCTTTCAAGTAATCTGTCAAAGTCCACTCAAAATTCGAGGAGCAAATTACAAAACAGCCACTTTGATCCGGGTCTGAACCGAAACTGTAAAACGAAACGTGACCTTTTACTTCGGACTCAATTGAGTCAACTGTCACAATACAATTTCCCTAAGAACCTTGGAGTTTAACTTGTTTCAAGGAAACTTACGTTAAACGCCGGCAGAATGTTTAGCCCATTAATTTAGTCTGTCAATTTAACTAATTAAGATAACAATGAAGACGGCTAAAATATCAAAGAATCAAGTAGTAGCCCTAAGCTTAATGAAATGAACTTGACTTACAAGTTCATTTACTGTCGTCATCTTTCATTAATATCAATATCAAACATGAAATTAATTTTTTTTATAAAAATATATATAAATAATACTAATAATATCAATGAGACTTTTATAAAAGACTTGTTACTACTTTTTCGGGTAATAGTTAACCCCGGGCTAAAAGGACACCACCAGGGTTTACAATAGATCAAGTGAATTGAGCAACACCATTTTACTTTACGTACGAGTATAAAGAAAGAAAGAAAGAAAAGATATTTATTTGGTATCTTAAACACATGAAATTACAGAATAACGAGTTCAATTACATCATAAATTAAAAACTAAAACAAAATTACACAAATCATTATTAGATACCAAAAGGGTTTACGCTCAGTATAAAGTCGTAAAAGCGAATAGAGCTGTCACGACCACTGGTATTCTGCGGAGGCCCTTTATGTATAGATAGCGGCAGCCACCAACAGCAAACAAGCAACTGCAAGCAAGTATAGGGACATAATTAACTTAATATCCGGACGTTATAATGAAATCTGTAGTATCAGATAATCTGTTAGATCGTCCGGATATACCATTTACAACACTACGCCATCAGAGATGCAATGCTTTCTCCATGCCAAAAATTAACATCAGAATCTAAACCTTATCCCCTCGCAATAAGAATGAGGATAATATCAATCAGTTGCGTATGCAAGATGGGGTTATATCAGACAGTAAGGCGACTCGAATTGTTATGACATGTGACTCGTCTCAACTTGAGCGAATCTTGGAAGGCTTTTGGAAACTTAGAAAGTAAGTATAAGTATATTTAGTTGGATTATGGAGTGTAGTCAAGTTTAAGTGCATAACTTTTCTTTCTTGTAAAGTAGATAGGTTACATGGAGGAAACATGTTATGGCCAATTGGTAAACACGATGTTTAGTTTTAATAGTAATTAGGCTTCATCATCATCATCAGCCTTTTAGCTTTGCTTTTAGGTTTATACACTGGTGGCCATAGGTCTCCCCACGTCTTAGCCACTCCCGCCTAAGCTTATAACCTACTAATTCAAGAGTAATATCTCAATTCGTTAGTTTTTAAAATAATATTATGGTAACAAAATACAACGTTCTAAAATAACATCAAAAACCTTTAGTAAAATCGCAAAGAAAATCTGCAAATTCGAAGATATTAGATGTTGAACTTGTTTCAACAGGGTCGTGGAGGTCAACCGGGAATAGTAGTAATAGCCAGGGAACAGGATACACACATGAACCTGAACAGAAATAGGAAATAGCCTCAGAAAATTAATTATAATCTATACCTAGACTCAGATCGTCATCTATTTTTCCCACGCCCAACCGATTTGCATTAAAAAAAGGTTGACATCCGCCGCAAAAAGTTTTAATGCGACAAGCAACAAAATCACGGAGCGTGAGTCTTGCATCCTGACAAGTGGACAGGCAATCGACAAGTGCCTAAATTAATAAACATGTTACAAGCCGACGAACATGCCTCGGCACATGTCGGGAAACATTTGACGTTTAATTACTCCGCACAGTTGGTGCTCGACCTAGAAGCTAGGGTATGGAGGTTTAGGCTAGGTTAAAGCTAGGACTGATCTGCCAGGTTTTAATTTATAAATGTACACGGTGACGCCGAAGCAAAATATTAAAAATATGCTACTGGAAAACTAAAGATCCTGCAAATATTATATCTTCGATGTAGGTAAATTGACCATCAAACAGTTTTAACACAGGTTTATATAGTTACAGTTAATTTTAATTATTTTGATCCATAGGTAAACTTTTATAAAAACTTAACTACATAACCTTTTGATGGAGAGAATAAACTTTTCATTATATGCTTTTAGTTGAGGTTAATTTAAATTAGATTACATATTTTTTTTTCTTTCTGTTCCATGGGCTGTCCTGCTAATCCTTACGTGTATTAGAGTTACAGGTAAGAAAAATTGTGTTACTAGTGAAACCACTATCACAATTTTATCCCACAATCCCCAAAGCTTTGGCCAATCTACTCGCAGCCACTCGAACGCTGCCACTCGATTTGACACTCAATAATCGAACGAGTCTCATTTAGTAAGTGCCTAAAGAGCTTGGCAAATAGAAAATGCAATCTGATGAAACACTACCCAGGAGTGGCAAAAAGCTACTTCTCATTCGGCTGTTTTAGTTACTTACAACCTTTACTAATATCATGAAGAAAAATAGCCCGTTAATCTACATGTATATCTGTCGCACTTATCACTAACGCTCAATCGCGCTAAAAGTACTGAATGTAATTTGGTAGACTAATAGTCTAGATTTTATGAAAATTATACATTCCATAATTGATAAGACTTTTTAACCGTCTTCGGTCAGTGGTAGTATTTTTATGCGATATTCAACTTTTCGTTGACGGTGTTGCAGGTGGTATACTAGTAGGAAATAAAAAAAAATGCCTGAAAGTTGAGCGATATTCCATCAGACACACCACACGTGTTGTTTGGCCTATTTTGGCCCAGGATAGGCAAGGACCAGCTTGCGTAAACAGTACGTAGATACAAATACCTATTTATAATACTACCTTATATGAAAACTTCACCCAAACACCAAACTTGTATCGTTCAACCGTTCGACCTATTTGTTCGTATTATTCGCGCGGAATACGTAATAGTTTAGGAAACTCAAAACTTCGGCTCCTTGCGGCATTCGGAACACACTATGCAGTTTGGAACACAAAGTTTATTATATTATGTTGTACGTGGGTGCAAGCGTGCTTGTGACAACCGTAAAATGAACGCTCACGCTTCTGTTAGCGATTTTGTCACGTAGACCAACCGCAACTGCCCGCTCATATGTCGTTCATATGTCGCTGAAAAAGACAGCCAGTAGGGAAGTTTATCCCTAATGATACAAATTTGTAACGCAGAAAATCCGTTAAAATTTATTAGTAGCTCTACCATGATTTTAAAAGTGACGGATTAGATATCGCCTATGTAAAAAATGTCTATGAAAAAGTTTTTAACGTACGTTAGTTTTCGATAGCTAACTCATGGTAACGCTACAGGTTTTATATAAGTATTTTACTCAGTAAGCAGTCTTGACTTTTTACGACGATGGCTTTGAACAGCCTTGTCATCATCACCAAACTTCCAGGCGAAGCTGATAGCTCTTATTCCTATCTCTGTAAGCAATAGTTAAGTACCAAGATAGGTTTAAGATGTTGGCGGGCTTGTAGTTGCAAAACGTGTCTTATTACTACTACTAATTAGTACTTAGAATGCAAATAAATATTTGAACTTGAATTTATTTTAAAGTCAAATGCTTAAAAGAATACACTCGAGCAATTTGTAACATACTATGGTTAGATTACCTCGTACGAAGCTACTACTAGACTGAAAATACCTTTTACTGTCTAGCAAAATCCTAGATCCTTAATAAATAACACCATTTGAAAACCGTATAAACGTCACGAGCACTAGATATTTAATTCCGTCCCTCAATAATTAAAGGGAATCAAGACAGAGTGTCGGCGTTCAAAACAAATAATTGCGTATTACAAGGGCGGCCTAGTAATAGCCCGTGGCGGTGACCATCGTTAATCACCCCGACAAGCTGAAAATTACAGATCGTGGGATCCATCCATCACTATAGTGTTTGACGTGAGGTTTGCCCGGTTATGTTCGCGCGTTGAGCGTAACTACTTAATGTTGTGTGTTGGTTTAGTTTGTATAGCTAATCAGGATTGGGTTCGCTTGTTCCCTTTTATTGGGATGGTGGTAAATAGTAATGTATCTTACGTTATAGTTGATCAAAGTATGTCGAACATAATAAGTTATATTAGTTTAATATTTTCAATGCCGAATGGTTGCTTTCATTCATACAATTTCCCTAAATGCAATAAAACTGCAAATTATAATTTTGTGAACCCATCTAAACGTTTTAATTCCGGACATTTAATGAGTCTTATGTAGAGTTCATGGTTTGTATTGGATTAAAATACATACTATTTAAGGATAACTAAATATTTTAATACACATTACTTTTCACAGCAGATATTTAATCAACCAAAAATGTTCACTCACTTACTCTACCCAAAAGTACCTAACTGTTCAAACTAGACTCCACTCTAGCACCTATTCAAACAAAATGAAGCTACTGTGCGAGAAACTAATATCATTAAAAGGTTACATTAGAGCTATCTAGCCTTCATAATGGCTGACCTAACTCAAACATACAAACCAATCCCGCAGATTGAACACTCGCTGAATCTAGGACAGGGAAATGAAAACTAAAATACTACCTTTTCCAGGAAACTTCCCCCGTTGCAGCTCATTTTGTTCTTCATTTCCGATACGAAACGTGAATAGAGCATGTTGATACAGCGAAACGTGTGAGATGAAACATCACTGTTCAATTGGAGTGTAGCTGCAGCATTCGAAAATAGATTCATATGGATTTTTTAACATCAGCAACAAAGCTGAAGAAATACATTTATTAACATATTTAATCACGACATTGCGTCAAACAAAGTCGCTATATCTCTGTCCCTATATCCTAATGTATGCTTAAATCTTTAAAACGACGCAACGAATTTTGATGCGGTTTTTTATAGACAGAGGGATTCAAGAGGATGAAAATTCGATTGTATACTAGTTACATATTAAAAAAAACTTTTTATCTATTAACAAGTTCGGTGAAAATAGTTCTACACTCGAATCCGATAGCTAATAGCCATAGGCATTATATTTACAACAATCCAATTTCCTTTATCTTAATAAAGCGTTGTCAAAGTGTCAAAATCTTATCAACTAAAAAAAGTAATTGCCTATCTCTTAAGAAAGCTACAAAAAAGAAATTTACAAGAAATCCTGCGTCATTGATTTCCCTTAACAAGATTTCGGTACCCAGTCTCTATTTATCACGACTGAAAAGAAACTTGCGGTGACACGACAGACAGGCTAGACAGCTTCCTGCGAAGATCAAATGTGTCACCTTCAGAGGTGACCAGGGTGAAAACGATCCATGCCGTCTTTGAGGGCTAGTCGCAAGGTTCTTGATGTATCTTGTGTTAGGTTGTTCGTTGGGAATTGTATTAAGCAGTGACTTTTTGTCGATGCTCAGTTAAAAATGTTAGCAAACTTAAGGAATTTCATTTTATCTAATTATTGCGTTATTTTGAAATAATCTGCATGACTGATTGTGTGAATAAATTCTATATTAGGTTAACTTATTTATGATTAACCGAACTTTACGTTTTATATTTTATGAATAATAGCTTTCATTAATAATTAAACCAGAACAAGGCCATATGAGTTACATATGCTCACTTACTAACTGCTAACTAAGCCAAGAATAGTTTATAACACACAAAAAAGAAAAAAAGAAACTTAAGTTTTGATTGTGGGTATTGATATCGAGCAGTTAACCTAGAAATAAGACCTCAGGTTAGCCAATAATTTAGGTCAATTTAGTCAGCGTGGATTCCTATAAAAAATATTAATTAGGTACGTGGGTGTAACACATAATATATATTTTTCCTAACTGACATACGATGATGGCTCGGAGCAGCCTCGTCATCATCACCCGACTTGCGGGGGAGCAGATGGCTCTATCTGCTTGCCATAAGATAATTTCGATGACTTATAAAACAGGAATAAATATTGTATGTAATATAATATTGATACAACTACAAAATATAACGATATAACTAGAGAATTTCACTACATTTCTTTTGCAATAGAATTGAGTCCCATAAAAAATAAAACATCAAAGTCGCCGACATATGGTTATTTGTCAGCAGGATTATCATCGAAATCAAGCTGAATAGATGTTATTCGGTATGTTCAAGTTTAAAAGCTATATAAATCCTGAAAACCTCACGTTTTGCCGACGTAAAACAATTGCCTCGCCCCGGATTGGCCCGGCAAACAACATCAAAATGTAAAAGACAATAAAACGCTCGCGTTGGTAGCGATTCGCGATTCAATCCAACAGGCGCGAATTTACGTTGTGAGCCTCTCATGAATATATTCAGTGTTCGATTTGGTCGCCTAAGGCGGGTGTACACTTGACAGAGTAGCATCTTTTATTTTATCTAACTGCTTAGGATGATGGCTTGGAGTAGCCTCGTCATCATCACCGGACTTGCGGGGGAGCGGATGGCTCTCACCCCTACGATAATGGTTTGGAGTAGCCCCGTCATCATCACCGGACTTGCGGGGAAGCGGATTTCTCTCACCCCTTAGGAGTAGCATCCATTTTAACGCGTGTCAAGAAGACAGCAAGTCGTGCTAAGATTAATGTGGGAAATCATAAATTAAGTCAACCTAGTAATTTGCAAATAAATACTAAGTCGACACGTTCAAGTCTTCTTCTTCTTATCGTGTGGTTGATGAACAACCTGGTGTCAGAGTTTAAGCCGCCCGTAGGCCTCTGACATGGCTGCACACACCTTTGAAAAATTTCTCAGGTGTGCTGGTTTCCTCACGATGTTTTCCTTCACCGTTAACGTTTCACGTTCAAGTTAAAGTAATCGTTTTATAAACAACATTTAAGTAGGTATGACTTGAAAGATCTCGATGTACCTGCTTATTAAGTGATTTTAATATCTTCATTTTTTCCTCTTCAATTTTAAGTCCCTAACTTAAAGAAGAGAAATCCGAAAAGTCACAAAGTATTTACAATTTTATTGTATGTCACATTACATTATTAAAGGATTCAGTTTAAAATCTACATAAATGTATACAATGCTTTATATCTAAAACATTTCAGTACGAATCTACTGATAATAGTAGCTTTCGATTCGCACATAGGCATTAGAAGTCGATTCAGGCTCGTTTTGAATTTCAAGCTGAATTACACAAATTGCAATGGTTTCCTACGAATATTTTTAACAGAATTCGATTTTCATTTTGTTACAGGTAATGCCATATTGTAAGGATGGGACCTGGGCGTATGGAAGGAAACAACTTCACCTTTTGATAACTGGACTTTATTGTGTCATATTCATCTTATGCTAGCTTATATTATATTATAGCTTATATTAAATCATTTATTTGTCGTTGATAATATTAGGTTTTGTGTAATTACTGCAGCTATGAAATAATGTACCTATTTAATGTTCACTTGTACTTACATTTGTTAATAGTGACAACGTTGTTGTCACATGTAAAATAAATTTTAAGTATTAATAAATGTTTTGTTTGGTAATATTCAAGCTATGTTTGTTTCACTTAAAAATAAACAAAATTATAATATTGAAGTCACATTAATGTCATTTGTAATTGATACTTGGCATAATCTTTACCTAATGGATCTTTTGAGGTCCATTGATTAAAAACCAAACTTTATAACATGTTACAGTTAAACAATTTGGTGAGTGTTTGGGTGAGCATTAGTCACTGTTAGTCATGTGGTCTAATTGGCTCGTTTCTTAGTAACGTTTATGTAGATTAGGTTGATCAATAAATCCAACACATAAAACCCATCAAGAAGATTTAAGTGATGATAGCACAAATGATTTATTATAGTCCCATATAATTAGTGAAAGTCGATTATTTTTTCGGTCCAAAAGCATTCTAGAGCGGAATCCTGCTGTGAACCTAGTAATAAAAACTAGATACGTAAACCTAGTTTTGCCTAAGAATTTCCTTTCCTCCATCTTGGCCAACTAATGTAGACCGCGAGACTTCTTAGTTTCATTAGCTGAAATTGACACAGCATTGCCTTGTTATTATAATTTTACCGACCTATCTAGATTAACAAGATATTGCACTAGGTTTCAAGATTTTGTCGCTTCTACCAGTGAAAGTGAACGATTACTATTTTTCGGTAACTCAACGCAATCGATAGAAAGTGCACTATGATCGAATGAGTGATTGACGATTAATCTCGTGGCGTAAAGTTTTGCTAGTAAATGCGCTAATATTCCGAAAGCCTTATTATAATAGCCATAAAGATCAAATCGTGATTGCCGATACGTTGGCGTCGGGCTTCGCAAAATTATCGTTGCCGATCTATAGAAAGGCGAGAGTGGTTCTGAGCAAAAATTGCCCATGTGTTAGAAGGGGAAAGGTCCCAATTTGCATTGCTACAAAGGCACAATGCGACAAGACATGACAGTTGCATGTCAGCTGTAATGTCTGACTTGATTCATTACAAACCGAGAGATGCATCTGTATTAATATTTTATTCCGTATTCAAATGAAGTGGATTGTGAGATTGTAAGATGGTGTTGTGATTTCTAAAGTGTTTTTGTTAGTCTAGTACAGTTTTTTTTTGTATTTCACCAAGGTATCAAAAATAAACTATATCAGTTATACGTTATGGCTAGTAATGTTATGATCTTATGATATAGGTACTTAAAGTTTATCACAGTAGCTTGGAGAACTTACCCAAGAAAAATATTTTCTTTTTAATTTTTTTCCAGTTACAACTAGATCCTGTCTCCTTACTAACATAAAAAAAGGATAATTAGAACTGATCTATGCAAATGACACTTGATAAACGATAAACTAAATTCATAGAATGAGATATTCAATACTGTTAAGTTTTTAACTGATAGTTAATCGAACGCCGTATGCTGTAAAAGAGCAACAAATACAAATACAATACAATTGCTACTGAGGGTAATGTAGTAGATTTATGAATTCGGTATTCTCTTTCTCTATTAAAGTGTCATTCAAAGTTGATATATTTCTTATATTATTTATAGCTTGTACTATAACTCTTTTTCCATATTATCCGTACAATAAGTATTTTGAATAATATATGGGTACTCATTCTTTAGGGAATTAATAGTGCAAGAATACAACTTTAACGGGACAGAAAAATATCCACGAATATCGACTAAGATAACTTTCGTCAAGTCTGAAGGAAACTTTCCCATACTTAAAGCGTTGTTGTAAGTTTTAAGTAGGTACCTCACAAGTAAGTAGGTACGAAGTTAAAATAGATAGCTTGATTGTGAACATGAACTTTCTGCTGGGTTGGGTGTACGTAATGTGAATTTCGTAATTCATTTTAGCCCCTTCGCACTTTGGCGCATTGCGTACCTAATCATCTGAATTGGAATGAGTTCGAGGTTATCAAATTAATTACCTAACTGTTGTACTGAAATTCTCGTTATTTCCAAATTTTGAAAGAAAAATTGGATTCACTTGACATCGCGCCTAGTGAAAAACTCAATCTCATGGACTACACATTGTTCGGATCTTTTGAACAGGCGGTCATCATTTTCATGCTAGAACTTAAACCAATTACATAAAACCTTACGTTTCATTTTACAGTTTCAGTCATTAAAAGTTTAGTTCAGCTTGTTTTTAATTTTGCATACAAATTAGCTTCGCTGTAAAGTTTGGAAAGTGCTTTTAATTAGCAACTGTAGGTGTTAAACTACTTAGTTTAAAAAAAGGTCAAAGAGGCAACAGTTTACGAACCAAAAAGAGTAGGCATAGAGGACCATTTAGAAATAGAATTTCTTTTGTACTAGGCCAGAAACACTTGTGTCATTTTACTCTACATACCTTATTGAAAATTCAAATGAGTAGGAAGGCAAATATAGACATAGCTCCTCCGTACTTATTAGTTATTATCAACAGCAGAAGAAGAACCACAAAGCAGAAGATTTACAAAGTCGGAGGGGATTATGTAAATAGACGTGGCACCCGCTACGAATTTAATTAGAAGATTAATGAGTATGCTCGTATAAGTCTTCAGACTCACAAAGTAATTAAGTACACATATTTTCTTGTCGAGTAAGCTAACTAAGGAATGTATAATTAATTTCAGTTAGGCAAACAAAAACAGAATCGGTGATTTTGCGGCTTATAAGACTAGATGTTGTCTGTTTATCACACGATGACACGTTAAGGACATTATTATATAACTTTCAGGAGAATTTATTGGTAGGTACTTGAACCACTTAAGCTTCTAGAATTAATTCTAATATGATTACATAGTATGAAACAAAGTCGCTTCCTCTGTCCCTATATCCCTATGTAAGCATAAATCTTTAAAACTACGCAATGGTTTCATGCAGTTTTTTTAATAGATAGAGTGATTGAAGAGAAAGGTTTTTATGTAAGTATAATATACCCGCGGTGAAGTGAGGGCGGGTCAATTTATAAACATACGTACTAGGTATTATGATTTCAATAAAATAAATATGTAGTTGAGAAAACATAATATCAGCCCATTTTTTTGGCGATACTCCACTTATTTCAGTGCCATTCACATTTCACAGCCATTTTCAAGTTAAATATGAACATCAGGTAAAGTAAGCTTCAACGCTTCCTATGTTTCCAAAGACTGATTCTTTGTGACTCATTGACACCAGCCATAATGCACGATAACCTTTATTAGAGCCCTCGACATATATTTTAAGCGTAAGAAAACAATAACGTGAAATCGTCCGATCTATACCAAGGCCAAACGTTAAATAATACGCGGAGGAAATTAATCACTCGTTTAATAAATAAGTACCTATTGCGACAACTCTCATTAACCCAAAAAATGTAATTGATTAACAAGGTTCTTTACGGCCTACCAATTTGCAAGATACAAATTGTATTTTCGCGAAGCCGACAGTGATAACGAAGAAGATACAATCTTCTTGACACGCACCCACCTACCCTATCTATGCCAGTGGCCATCGTCTGGCAGAAACAAAGGAAACTGTTTTCCAGACAGAACCAGAACTCTCTTGGAAACTGCTAAGAAAACGTGTCACCCATAGCTAGCCGGTTGATTGCGTAAACCGACGCCCCACTGCCGCCTCCAACGAACTGGAAAGCAAGGTCTCTGACCAGGCGCATTGTTTTATTTTCGCCGTTTCAGTTCCATTAGGACCAGTTAAGACAATAACACAGGAAGGGGACAACCGGACACGGGCCCCAGACGTGAGAAAACTATCACGCAGACCCCAATACGACAACCGCTCCGTTCCACTGAATTTAACCTTACTATAAATAATGGTTGCAATAACGGAATGACATCAGTCGCACTACGCCGGTATCGATCACATCAACAATGTTGACAACAGTCTTCAAGTTCGCAGTGCTCGCTGTGGCTTCAGCCCAGCTGTTCCATAAAGTCGAGCTGTCGGATGAGAAAACGCCGTATGACTACGTGAAGGATCGCCTGGATGCCTTAGGAACTGACCCGAAGACTGGAGTGCCTCTATCGAACTCTTACGAAGTGGAAGAAAGTGAAGACTATCCCGAACACATTCAAGGAGCTGCCTCGACAGTTTTGAACACTGTCGCAGGTGTCGGTGTGGGCGGAGTTGGTGGTGTGGGAGGCGTTGGTGTAGGTGGCCTCGGGGGTGTTGGTGGTATTGGCTTCGGTCAAGGTTTGGGAATTGGTGGACTCGGTGGATTGGGGGTAGGAGGCCTCAACCAGGGGCTTGGACTGGGCCTGGGTGCCGTCAACGGATTAGGCGTTGGAGGTGTGGGAGTCGGCGGCGTCGCTAATGGCGTTGGATTGATCAACCCGGCCATCCATGGAGGTTTGGGTGTCGGAGGCATCGGTTTAGGGAACGGTCTGTTGTACCATCCCTTACTCGGCGCGCAGGTCGGCGGAGGATACGTTGACAAAAGCGCGTACGACGCAGCCCAAAAGAAGGGTGCCGATCAGAACATAGAAAAATTAGAGAAAAAGGCTGAAGAAGAATCCAAGCATGGTCAAGAAGGATACCAACAGGCTGCCGCAGCAGCTAAGGCTGAAAAGGGAGAATCCAGTTTTTACAAGGACGAGGAAGCGAAGAAAAAGGCTGCCGGAGATGAGAAGTATTACGAAGGCGGACAAAAGTTTGACAAGCATGGTATGTAGCACTATTATTTATCTATGTCACATGTCTATTTACAATTTCAGTAATTGTGTTCGTAAGTAACTAACAGTTTATGAAGAGCCAAGTACATTAATTATGCTTTTTAACAGGTGCCAATGAGGAGCAGTTGAAAAAGGCGAAAAGTCACAAAAAGGGTCACGTAAGCAAAGGCTTTAAAACTTCAAGCAGTAAGAACGAAGAGGAGAAGACAGAGAGCTTCTACGATGAGGCTCATGATGAGGCGGACCACCGCGTCGCTGGACAGAACGCGCAGAACTTCGGGGAGAACTCGCAGCAAGGATTCAAGGGGGCTCATGAGGAGAAAATACTTGACGCCAACACGCAAGGCAAGGAGGGACACCACGTCTCTGAGCAAAAGGTTGATGATGCGAAATCTAATAAGGTTAGTGAAACTTAATTACTTTTCTACCCACACTAACATCAATTCATTTTAATTACACGATTGAAAACTTACGCATTCCATTTTATTGAACAATAAAGGTAAATGGAGTACAGTAGCAAACAAACATACAAATAGCTTCTTACGGCCCGATTTCCGTGGCTTACATACAACAATCATAGTCGATTTATAATTTATTTTTGTTTTGGATGAACAAACAAGTTTTACATCGGTGACAATAAAAATGTTATCTTATCGAGATAAATTATATTCATTAACATGAAATGCAATTTCATATTCGAGTATCAAAAATAAACATTAACGAATTCCATTGGACCATTAATGAAATGTAGCTGGATGAGTCGTTAATAATGAAATAAAACCGTAGATTTATTAATTTGTCACGTTTGAAATTCAAAATAATATTTCGATATAACAACATGGATATTCCGTGTTATATTAACATTTCCAATCTAGGAATTATAATTGGTTTTACTTATTCATTATTCCGTTCATCCTCTCGTTAATTGATGCTGTTATAAGCGGAATATTGAGTACATGAAACAATTTATTTGATAAATTCATAGGTCCTGTACTCTTTTTATGTAGAAGAGCATACAGATGATTATTTTGAAGGGTAGAAACACATTTTTTTGGCGTTGGCAATGAACATAACCACTCTTGTCAGAATCTATGAAAGTTTTCCGATAGCATAATCTTAAATTTGATTAAAACGTTAATGGACTTTGTAGAGCGAACTTAAGATAAAATCAGATTTGAGGTCCGGGAAAATGAAATGGCACTCTCAGTTCATTGAACTGGATAACATTTGGGAGAGCGTTATTTTTCGCTATTATTCGAAAAGGTTTCCAGACCACTCCATTATTCTGAGGGGACTGGCTCTCGAAGATAAGAATGAAGTTGATGCAGGTGAAACTAGACGCCTCACTCGAAATACGAGAATCCTTTTATTACGGTTCTACCGGGACTGACACTATTAAATGGAACTACTTACTTGTAAATAAAATGCACAAGACTGCGTTTACAGTTTTACAACAGTTTTGCTTTTATTAAATCGACTACACTTACGCCTTGTAGGTTTTATGCTTTTTTATTATAGCAGTCCTGTTGTATGTAACATGCAGCAATTTTAATAAAGCAGATGTTCTGTTTTACTAGTATCTACACCCAATTTTTATTTATGTTATTTGAAGTTGTCTTCACAAATCGAAATATTTCGATAATCGATGTTTTACATTTATTATTTAATTTTCCAGAAATAAATAAAGTTTCTGAAGCTAGTTGCCATATATTGCCATTAAATAAAAATATCAAGAACCTCTCATTTCGGGAGTAAACTTAGTATGGTGCAATATTTACAATATCAACGTTATTTCAGGGAGAATACCTGCAAAAGGGCTACAAGGGTGGAGCCGAGCTTTTGGAGAAATTCAACAACCTGGGAGCTCATGCCGTTCACGGACATCAAGAAGCCAGCGGCGGCTACCAGCAGAACAAAGGAATCCTGCCCATCCATCGCTAAACAATGCTTCTATTGACAAATTGCTAATCTTATGAATAAATGTTTTGAACTTTGATACGTTATTACCGAGTTTTAATGAATGATTCCTTGCATTCATGATCTATAGGAGCAATCAATTGTCATATTCTATGGCTTATCATGAGAAAACAAAGTCGCTTACTATTGTATGTCCGAATAATGCTAATAGATCTTTAATATTATGGATCGAATTTTGATCGTTTTACTTTTAAGAAATATATATCTAATTCAAATGATTATAACTTAAATTATACAAAACAAAGGTTCATACCAATAATACTCGTATAAATAGTAAAGAAATACTCATATTTTAGTATGTGTACGTGCAAAGTTGAGATCCCTAGTAGGTAGGTACTGAATTATTTTAAACAAGTGGCACTGCTGTTATATGAGAAAAGTAGTGCTACATTTTGAAGAACGTGTAAGTTTGCACTCCACTATGCAAGACTTCATTCCTGCATTATAAAATATCTTACCGTGCAGAGAAATATGAAAAGGCAATCTATAAAATTTGCACACATCGTGTGGAACCACCCAACCATTGTTTGTGGAAAGGTTTTATATTCTATCGATCCTGGTAACTCATTACTTATTGAAAGAGGAAATAGTTCTTGTAGTCTTAAAAAGCCCACTGACAACTGCTACAACCATGAGCGGTAGGGAAGGGCAGCCTATCCCCCCCAAAATAAACAACCACTAACAGCTATCATATTATAGTTATCAGCGGACTTATTATAAATCAACGACTAGTGTTTTAAAAGATGATTCCAATTAATAAGATCGAAACCTTTACAAACATCCATCAGAGAAACATTTTATAAACAAATAATCTCAAAGTTAAGTAATCAAAGTTGAATGCCAACAGCTTTACCAATCATAAATGTCACAGGAAAGTAATTAGGAACTTTTATTGACTTCAATCTAATTTTCATACCGATTCCCCTGTTGGCAAAAGGTGGACTTCAAACGAAGTATCCGAAACGAATTTTATGTACCTACGAATAGGTTTATGTGTAGATATTATTGATTGAATTTTAATTGAGGCCGGGTAAATAATAATGTCAAATTGACTAAGGCCTCATCCATATTGCAGACCCATATGATGAGGGCTGATGATGATGATGAAATAATAATGTCAAATACTTTTGTGTTATGTCAATACACAAATTTATTATCATCAAGCAAGTTATCGGTAGGTACATAAACATGCAATTTTTTATCAACAACGTCGTTAAAGTTTGAATATTTACAAATTTGTTTTAAAATGTAACATGTGTTAGGGGAAAATCCTTTCAATGTAAGCAATTAAACAAAATTCTTTCTAAATATGTATATCAGAAAATTTAAGCCGCGTAGCAGAACAATGTTTTTTACGGGTAATTTTTAGAAAATTTTAACATATTTCTTCTGAGTATTTCTATTGCTATTCTTCAATGAATACCTACCTAACATGCTTAGATTACAAATTCCTTAAAAATACAGCGTAACAATAAATTAAACTAATAAAAACAATCACTGAATGAAATTAACACAAAATCAACCGAACCTTGGTATCTTGACATTCGTTCTTCTATTGAATGAGCATTTTTTGTCGGAGCCGTTGCAATAAAACGGCGAGAGAGGACTGTTTGAGGCGTAGCCAGACTCCCCGCTAGCACTTAGGAAGGACCTAGAAAACAAACGAACCGATCGCAAGTTTTTCCATAAGAATCTTATAACACGCTTTAAGTGATTTGTTATGATGAATTAAGATTTGTTCAACGCGGTACCGAGTTGAGAAAAACTATGTTTGGCCATTGCAAAAACCTAAGTTAGGTATACAAAAGGCTAGGTATACAAATTGATGTTTTATTTTAGACGTTACATCATGACTGAACAGTGAGCAAAGCAAATATTTTGTTTGTTTGAATTTAAAACATTTTCAATATATTCCATAATAGGTTTCATATTATGGATTGTTAACTTCGTTTTTAAACAAAATATTTTGCTTAAATTTGAATAATTATCTAGACTGAACAAAATATTGGCTATTATCGCCTGCACAAAACATTCAAGGTATAAAATAACTTGTAAACCTAACATTATACATATAACACGATTAAGCATTTTGATCTAAAAGGTGCAAACAGGAAAAATATGGACATAAAAGCACCGCCTATGTTATATCAGCACTTATGTTAAACACATTACGAGTTATTATGTTCCAAAGCGAATTTTAGTATGCAAACATTACCCGCATAGTATTAGGGTAGGGATGTAAGTTCTTGTGACGTCATTCGAGTGATATCCCTGTGAGCCGCATACTAATCAAGTACTTTGGCTTTAGCATTAGGGATACTGAGATAATGACTTTTGGGGAAACATGGGCTTTAGTGCTATTATTTCGCTTCGTATTACTTACTTTCGTTTCAATTTGAAGCTTATTAACTTTAATAGAATGACGAAATGGAATAGGTATGGACATTGTTGATAATACAGTGTAATTATACAAAACAAACAGAAAAATCGGTAAACGGAAAGGACGGAGCATACTTACCACATAAAGTATTTCATTAATCAAAGATATTTCCGCGGTTAAAGGCCACTTAAAGCAATTATCTTAGATAATAAATAGGCATCCTGTGTACATCACAGGTAGGTAAAACTGTATACATTAAGCAGAGCCCTGCTATTTATTTTTTCATAAAATAAAACCTTACCATCTTCTGAAAGTACTAGGGGAGCATAAAGATGAAGGAACATTCATAGGTGTGCAATTCATTCCACCAAAGTTTAACCTTACCAACTTTCTAAAAGTACCAGGGGAACATAAATATATCGGAACATTCCTATAAGTGTACAACTGTGCAAGTCTTTCCATCAGTCTCCTAAAAGTACTAGGGTAACATAAAGATGTAGGAACATTCGCGATGCATGGATGAGGCCGTGATACCGTCAGAGGTTCTTTAAAAAGTTGTTGTACCCGGCCGACTCAGGCGTGCCGGGAGAGAACACAGTGGACGATATCTTGTTAGATGTGTTCGATTTCTGAAACAAACGTTAGAAGTTGAAGTGTTTTCACTAACTCCACACTAAAAACTTTATATAACTTTAAACTGTCATGAGTATAGAACTGAACATATTAAAAAACTGAACATGTCCGGGATATTTATCATGTTGTTTTATTTAAATGAGCTCTTGATATCACTAGAAACTTTACCTTTAATACTGATTACAATTAATTATTTACATAATATTGATTACAATTTATTAATTACTATAATTTAATAAAGTTTGAATTGTAATAGCAATATTGTGGCCGTTACTGTAAAGCTTTTAAACCCTATGCTTACAAAGCTATGTATTAATTTCCTATGTATACTCAAAATGTATGGAATTTGAACAAGTCAGTCCATAATACGTACGCGATTGTTTCAATATCGTCTCACTAACATAATTACACAATACTCCGTGTAGGAAGGGGCTAACGCTCTAACCTATGTATTATTCGTTAATGGATTTACTTTCCACTAAAATAGAACGTAGGTATTCTCATTGTAGTTCAAAAAGGGTCAGGAGACCTAAATTTGTGAAAAATTATCGGACCTACAGAAATTATGACGTGGGTACCATTACGCCCACAATAGTATTGAACCCTTCATAATAATATTTTTCTGCAAAGTAATGTTTCTGAAACATGCCAACTACCTGCTTGTCATTCCACAGTTCAAAACCTATAACATTTCAGTTAGGTACAAAAACATATTAAAATAAACCAAAACATTACATATTTCCAAAAGAATAAACTGATGAAGACATCAGTTCATTAAGTATTTTTATCACAATAAAAAAAACATGTATACTGCCTAACCACGTTATAATTCAGGTCCGGAGTCCAGTCGTAAAATTGAATAAGTATACCGACGTGGTTCTAAGTTCTAAGGTAATGAATCGTTTTCAAGGTTTTTAACATGGTCAGAAGATACTTAATAACTTTCTCTGTCATACAAATACTTGGATTTGGTCCAATACGCGACGAAATTGAAATGAGATTATGCTTGGATATGCTTTTAGTGGATGAAACCAATTTGACCTCGGTAACAATAAGGTAATATGAGCTGATTTCTGCTGAAAGGTCTGGTCAGCATTTGTGAAGGTCCACTTGGTAAGCTGGTTTTCTGAATACATATTCACATTATTAAGGTCCGAAATATACAATAACATATTTTTAGTTTGATTATTATTCAAAGATAAAATAAGAATAAAAGATTACTTATTTCATTCTACTCAATTGATAAGATTATTGTGTGTACTTACTCGTAAAGAGTATAAATGTATAATGTAATTCGAGTATATATCTATTCTTTTTTTATGTAATATAATAATGGTGGTGTAGGCCTAAAATAAATAAACACAGAATATTTTCTCTTCATCCCCGTGTCTCGAGAACATGACAGTTAACACAAATGCCAATAACAAATTAAAACTCAAGATAAACAGATAAAAAACATCGTCACCTGACTTTGAGCGCTGAAACACGCGGATCGCTGTTTGCTGATTCTCGTCGGGGTCACCAAGTTCGACTGATAATGCTGCAAATGGCCAGATAACAGTCTGTTGATACAAACTCTTTTGAGGGAATATCCCGGGTCCAAAAACTATTTACTGTCAACTTGACCCTTTTGAGGAAAGGGTCAAGTTGACAGTAAATAGTTATTATTGATTGGAGTATCAGTAGATTTATGTAGGAATATTTAGGTTTTCTTTCCTGTTTATAAGGAACCTGTAACTAACTTTTCTGTTTGAATTGTAATATTTTCAAATATTTTTTGTAATATTTTAACTTTGCGAACTTTATTAAGTCATAGTGTGACCGAGTAAGACTTGGACACATCAGTATAAAACAAAGTCGATTTCTCTATCCCTATATCCCTAAGTATGATGAATAAACCTTTCTCTTAAGTAAAAGTATATTTAAAAAAAAACATCAAAATCCGTTGAGATCTAGATCTTAGCATACATAGAGACAGCGGGAAGCGATTTTGTTTTAATCTAACTACGCAACGGATTTTGAGATTTTAATAGATAGAGATTCGAGAGGAAGGTTTATGAATATAAAAACCGTTTAAAAAAATCACCCAAAGCGAAGCGAGGGCGAATCACTAGTAGTCATATAACCATCAATACGTAACCAAGTCCCTATATTATTTTGATCACAATCAAAATTTTTCCAGGTACGAGTATCTATCAAATCAGAGGCTCTCCTCTCCATCAATCTCCACAAATGAAGTCTTATTAATCAAAAATCAACTCGCCAAGTCTACCTACCGGGACTTATCTTTATTAGATCGGGGCAAATTAATTTGGGGCCCATTCCGACTCAACGAGCATTTCTTTCAAGCCTCGGATGCGATGAAAAATTGATGTGGGTGGACCGAGTCTACCTTTGATCTGGGTTAACAGCGGCATCGCCACTCACACGGAAGGGAGTGGTGGGCTTTTCGAAAATAACGTTTGGCACGCGGTGAAAACAACATCCAGGGGATTCGGTTTGAATGTTGTTTTCGTTGAGAATGAGCAAAACATATGTACACCGTGAAATTTTAGTGGTTGTTTTCCCGCAGTATAATGATTCTATCTTAGTAGTACAAAAGATGTGTGCAGTTCTTTTTTGGTAAAATCAGTAAATGCCGGTTTTACGAAAGGTTTAACCGTAACTCGAAAGCACGTTCGAACCGCTTTATGACTTAGGGTGTAGAGCTTCTTTAGCTTTAAGCATCGATTTCATGCGGCAAGCAGTACCTGAATACGTCACATCTTCAAAAACAACGATAGCTTCTCTCGTTTTCAAGTTGAAAAATTATTATTCTGAAAAATGGAAAAAAAAAATTTTTTTTTCGAGGAATAATTTGCATGATTCGATAGTATTACTAAAGGCAAATCGTTCTGCCACGGGAAAACAACCACTAAAATTTCACGGTGTATATTACCTTTTTTTTAATAATAGGCAAACAAACAAGATGACCTCACTCCACCTGATGGTAAGCGGTAGTCAGATCCAAATATGAGGTCGACAGGCACAATACATCATATTGAGCCTGTCGCACTCACCCTGAAGGCCTGCTTAAATGCCGTTTTATTTAGTACAGTTATACCTTCCTGTAGCGCTACCATGAGTTTAAAAGTTACGGACTCGATATCGCCTACGTAAATATGTCTATGAAAATGTTGTACAGGGCTCCTGGTGGTCACGCTAAGAACTAAAATCGGTCGTATGAAAAAAACAACTCGATAGGTTTTTAACGTACGTAAGTTTTCGATAGCCGGTACCGCTACTGGAAGGTACATCAATACGATAACGAATATTAAAAGATCCGATTTCGAAAAGGGTAAAAATAAAATATAGGTATTTAAAACTATCGTCTGCTAACAGTAATTCGAAAAGTGAAGTGACTTTTTAAAGTAAAGGTACATAAATTCATCGTTTAAACTGTAACAATAATTCAGTTTTGATTGGATAATGAAGTTAACTATAAACTTAAGACTTTTCCACATTACCCTGCAGAAGGATCTATAATATGATATATTATCTAAGAAATGTAATTGTAATGTTACTTACATTGAAAGGAGTACTTTTTGCAGGCCTCTTGTAACACGGCGTGGTTTGTATGAAGCTCGGTGATATATTAGAACCGGGAGAAATGGGAATGTTGAACGGCGATGATTGTTCTGAAAATCGGTAAATATAATCCTTACTAATATTATAAACGTGAAAGTTTGTGTGTATGGATGGATGGATCGATGGATGTTTGTTACTCTTTCACGCTCAAACGTCTGAACCGATTTTCATGAAATTTGGTATGATGGTAGCTGGCATTCTGGAATAACATATAGGCTACTTTTTTTTCAAAATTCAACCCCCATTGGGGAAGTGAAATTAGTATGGGAGAATTTTTACGTGTTTGTCAATTTTTATAAGTTTGGTAACTGATCACCATCACATCCACCCATCCGTCCATTCATCCATACTCACTAACTTTCACGTTTATAATATTAGTAAGGATTCCCAAAGATGCTTGTTGACTTATGCCATAGAATAATAGACCCCTCTGCGGAAGTACAAATAATATGTAGGTATGTTCAAAATAGATAATCTTACTTGATGAATTTGCAATTTGCGCCTCTAAATTTTTAATAACTTTTTGATAATCTTTCAATTGTTTGTGTTGTTTCTGACACACTTCAGTCATGCGCTTTAATTCCGTACGAGCGGTGTAAAACTTTTTCGTCTGAAAATTAAAATACTTAGATTATTTTATGTTTAAACTCAAATAAGACTATAAAATTACATGAAAAATATGAAACGTATGATTTATTCTTAATGCTTTATCAAGCGAGAAATGAAACAAAATTGATAATGATTAACATCTTGACCACCTCTCTTCAATCAGTTACTAAAATAAGTCGTTAAAAACTTACAGACTGAAATAGGTACGAAAGTAATCTGCGTCTGTGTTGCCTTTGAAATTGCAGAACTTCACAAGTCTTTTTAATTATTTCCTCCGGATCAGTGAAGTAATCTTGTATTTCTGGTTTCATCTAAAATCATTTCATTTTTCATACAAAAATAAAATTTGTAGCTACATAAGACTCAAAGGTTTACTTTTAAATATTTCATACATACATCCGGAACAAGCTTCATAATAGAGCACGGTAGCCGGCATACCAAACACGTGCTTTCTTTCATACCTAAAACAACGATATTTTGTAAATTTTTACAAGCAGTAGGTTTTATAACATATTTCATTTCAAACTTACACACCAGAGTCCAAACAATTGTTGCAAAACATGTGTCCGCATGATGTCAAATGAAGTGTGATTCCTGGTTCAAGCTGAGAGAAACATTTATTACAATGAATCCAGTCCATTATGTATTTTCAATACAAATTTGTGATAATTTAATAAAAATCATTATTTCGCAAAGTAAGTCCGCAAAGATTGCGCGCCATATTTCATAAAGTTTTAACTTTTTTATTTGAATTTTTTTTTTATTTCGAATAAATTGCCAGTATAATTATTAAATGCAATAAGGCATAGTCTTCACAAGGGCCTGTATACTTTTTTTTTATTTTGTCTTTAAACAATGCCATGCCCTTTACGTGCGTAGGTACGTACCTACGTGCCTAATAAAGATAGAATTCATAGGAAAAGAATGGTTCCTGAATTTGTCAAAAAGCAAATTACGCGCGAATCAGAGATATATATAATATTTATATAATAATCGTCTCCTTGTTTTTAACTGTTGAATAAATATTTTTAATGTTTCTATAAAGAAACAAATTCCTTTTTGTGTTACCTCGTAGAAATAAATTATTTTTAAAACCGTTGCAGTATTGTAAAAAATATTTTTTTTTTAAATATACAAATGTATCGTAGTTCTGTAGCAAGCAATCGTAGGTAGGTAAGCGTTTACGACTACATGCATTTAATTCTGTGTGAACGAAGCTCGATAACTTACTTGCACACATGACAAGTAGGTAGGTGCTATAAACAGCAGAGTGCCCAGACTCGTTTTCAATTGGACATTGTTAAGATACTATGAATATAAAAGAAGACGCTCGTTCATACCGGCTAGTTACAACAATCGACGTGCGCGCGGACGCATGTGACAATGGCTTTAAAAAAATATATCGCGCTGTTTTTATTTATAGCAAGTGTTAACTGCAAATCATCATGTAGGTTTAATTTTTTTGTGTTAAGTGCAAATCCAATATTTCTTTTGTTGTGTCAACATAAGGGAAACCTTATTTATAGGGCAGTAACGTGTAAAATTTGAACCCAAGTGTTAAAATAATCTAACTTTAACGATACAAACGGAATATAAGCCTCTGATTAAAGAAAGAAAAGCCAACTGCCGTAAATTTTATATATTTGTTAATGAAAATAAAAAGCAAGAGGAACCTCTTCAAATTATTAAAACACATATATTTATCACTAACTTCTTTTATCGAATGTTAATAAACATTTTACATATTTTCACTTAAAGATATAGATAAGTAAAACACAGGTCAAAAGTAAGAAATTATCAAGATAGCAGTGTAACTACCCATTTAATTGGTCAAATTAACTTGTTAAGTATTACATAGATGTAATCATAAGTAGCAAACATTAATTTGTTTATTTCTGATTTTAGCACTGATTTAGTGTGTACTATTCTATCTAGTCTAGCTACATAATATATTTTCAGATAAAATATGTGTGCCGGAACAGCACCTGAAAGCATGCGAGGAAATGTTAGAAGTGGAAACCAAAAGCAAAGCAGTATTAAAATGCATCCCAGCGAGAGACAGGTGGGTGTTTTTTAAATTATTTTATGAAATATGACAGGTTGGCAGAATCTTAAACTGAATATCCGTGAATACCCATAACTAAAAAAAATATAACAATTGTTGAATGAATCTTGTGATTCGAAGCTGTAAACCGTGAAAAAAAAACAACTTAAAATGCCGGGAGCAAAAATCTAGTTGATCCATTAGGAGCCTATCGAATCAATCAAAACTAAGATAGTAATAGATATTAAAAATTATAATGATTAAAAAGAAAGAAAAAAATAATTTATTTGGTATGAAATTAAACTTAAAATTAACAACAGAGTGAAAAGGTCATGAAAGTGATTTTTTTTTTCAAATTTTAAATTGAGTGAACTTAAATTAAAATAGAAATTAAAACAAAACAATTCCAAACAAATTTAAAAATATTGAATTTAATACCAAAAAGGTATTCGCTCAGTATAAGGACATGATTATGCAGAGCATCTTGAGTCTACATCCTTGGAGTACCTTATTTACGGAAATAATAATACTTATCTACAAGAAAATAGCTAATTCGATGCATGAAAATTACAATGTTATTATTTCTCTCAAAGTTCGTACCGTTAAGTTTGAATTTCAAGCATGAAAGAAAAAAAATATTGTCATCTTCGAGATGGTAACTACAATATTTGTATTCATCTTGCGTGTTCCGACGTGCTCGGAGACGTGAAGTGGATATTGTCTAAAGGTAACTTGGAAAATGTTAATTTTGCTCCATAGAGACTTCAAAATCGAAATTGTGTAGATATTCTTTTTTTTTGCCAAAAATACCTTCTCTTTAGGTAGTCAAATCATCAAATCAGATGATTTTTATGCAGCACTATCAGGGATTCAGGGTTACGTATCTTAACTGCCTTTTTGCTATAACGACATCCTTCTTTTCAGTATTATTTCATGTGCTTACACGTTTGCGACCATGCATTTATTTCTTACCCGGGGGAAACTGTCATAGACAACCAAGATTACATTGTGGACTTCTATCGGCTAAAGCCCTCAAGATACTCTTGCTGAACCGCTAGTAGTAAGGGGATAGTGGCACCCTGGCACATTCTTCACTGAAAACTGCAACCATGGCTATTTAACTCTTAGACCTAGGAGTACGAAATGTTAGTATCTAAGAACTAAGCAAACCTTTATCTTCAGAATGGAATGCCTGAACTACGTCCAGCAGAGGCAAGCAGACTTCGTGCCCGTCGACCCTGAAGACATGTACGTGGCATCGATGATACCCAACCAGGACTTCGTGGTCTTCCAGGAGTACAGGACCGACGACGAGCCGGATGGTAAAGTACCTTAATTTTTTTATCTTCATCACTTTTTATAAACGGACCCTAGGGGATTCTTTGATACCTAACACTCCTTCCTCCTTTTTGGATCGGGATCGTATTGTTAGCTACCGTGATCCAATGTTGCTGCATAATGCAAAATTTTTAAATGTATCACCTTCTTTTTCACCTAACTGACATACGATGATGGCTTGGAGTAGCCTCGTCATCATCACCGGTCTTGCGGGGGAGCTGATGACTCTCACCTCTAAGGTATCACCTAATAGGTATATAACCCACGAAAAGGAGGATGACGTCAATTCATTTGTATGTATTTTGTTATTTTTTCCATCGAAATCTCTGTCAAATAATTGAAGTCCGACTATAAAGTCTCATTTTTTTGTTGGAAATTGTTAATTTTTTGTCAATAATAATAAGTACGTGCGGCTTCCTTTATCAGAGAAATCCTTCCCATCTACTTAACACTAACTTTTGACCAAGTTTCTTATGCAGAGAATCACTGTTACGAAATATATAAAATGCATACCTACCAAACAAGACATTGTAAACACGAATACAATGCACGTACCTACCTATCCACTTGCTACACAATGATAAGTCTATCTCCCGATTTCATAATATTCAAATTAGAGAAAGTACGACAGTGGAAAATTTTAGAGTGTTATAGATTGGAAGACATTTGAATGCAGGTTTTTAGGGTACCGTATCACTAATCCGGGGCCCTATTACTAATACTCCGCTGTTTGTGCATGATGTTTTCTGCTGGATAATAACGGAAATAAGTATAATAACGGAAATAAGTATAATAACAAAAGCAGTAGTTGTATATTCACTTTCAGTACCTAAGCAAATAAATGGTTCACGAGAACTGCGGAACCATAATGCACGAATCCAACTCCCACTTGACCGGCTTTTTTAGAGTTAAATTACAAACCCGACCCCACTTTATATTCTCTTCTCCTATAACGTACACGCGGCGCGCTGTGGATCCTTTGTTGTCTGCTATGCGAGTACTTGTATGAACTAGTCAATAACTGTTAAGCATAATATATTTACTTCAAACCGGTAAATTTATAATCAGGGACAAACATACACGTCAAACCGAGCTCTTTTTTTTAAGTCTGTTCAAAAGAACGGACTAAAAAATATGTTAACTAAGTTGACCGAATTAAAAAAAACAAAAATATTCCTTAAGCACATGCAATACTATTTAATTTACACATGTTTCAAAGTTCAATTTAAAAATATCACATACTTAATTCAATATGCAGGTGTTATTTGCTGTAGATAGGTATTGATGATTAAAAAGTGTAGATTAAATGTAAATCAAAATCTATAAAATAATTTTAAATAAAATAACAAACTTTTCCAGCCAGTTTAACCGATAAAATCCAATAAAAACCGTATCTATTGCATTTTGTTATTACAACATTAATCCCCACGCGTTTTTTACTTATGATATTTTTTCAATGTGGCTATGTTGACATAAAGTAATGGATTGGTTTGCTGCATTCACCACTCCGTTTTCAACACTTCAGCCATTGATTGAATCTTGGAATGCATTTAATCTGAGTCGAGCTTCCATTCGATGCCAATGTCACCCATTTACTGTGCACTATGGAATACAGAATTATCAAAATCTAAGTTATTTAGTAATCTTTAAGTAAACTCGTAGTTACTCATAGTATAATTTCAAAATCTATCCAACTAACTATTGCTAGGTATGTAGTATTAGGTGTCACTATGTCAGATACTAATGTTTATTGTAGGTAAGTATTCCTTCATGTTCTTATGATTCAGAAAACGTATGGAAACGAACGTGATATTGTAAATATATTAATTCCAACCTCCTTGGAATAATGTATGGTATTATTGCATGGATTTACATATCCAAGACTTAAGAACTGCTTGCTAATAATAAGTAAGTAGTCGATGACCTATCTTTTTAAATTTTCGGCCTAAAAGACCTTTACACTACCTAATCATAAGAAAATTATTTAGTTTTAGTTTTCTCGTCACCACCACTCAAAACGTTAGGGACTCTTAGTTAACACATGATCCACCATTAAGCTGTCTTGCACATACATTCATTAATATCTTAATTGTGTTTTCATTATAGCGGAATTCCGTTACGAAGCCGTCATAGTCGTCCACAAAGATCTGGCTGTCAACAACCTGGACCAGCTGAAAGGCCTCAAATCATGCCACACTGGAGTCAACAGAAACGTCGGATATAAGGTAACTAGCTGTGCCAGCGACTTCGTTCGCGTTTCTCCCGTTTTTACACATTTTATCTTTGCTCCTATTGGTCGCAGCGTGATATTATATAGCCTAAAGCCTTCCTCGATATATGGTATATTCAACACAAAATATTTTTTCAAAATGAACCAGTATTTCCTGAAATTAGCGCGTTTAAACAAACAAACTCTTCAGGTTTATAATATTAGTATAGATTACATAGGAAGTCAATTTAACAAAATTTAACAGTATAAGTCCAATGCAACAGTATACAAAGCATACATCTACCAAAATCAAAGACAGGTATTAGATGGGACATTTTACATCCATATCTGTTTCCTGATCCAGTAAATTTTATGCGTAACGTTTTTTCAGATAGATACAGTACATTCTGCATTAAACTTTTATTTATATTCCAGAATCGAAATCATAAGTAAATATCCGAACCTAAGTAATAACATCAAATCCTATCGGAAAACATTGTGATCAGGTAACCAAATAGTAAGTAGGCGGTGAAATTCGTAATAAGGTTTGTCGCGCCAGATGTTCTGCCTATCTACAAATAAGAAGCCAACGATAATATTTTCTTTCAATCCATGTCTTATACTATTCTTGTCGTATTCGAGGTACAACATTTTTGTTTTATCAATTTTGACCTTCCAAACAAAAAAAAATACTCCCTAAGTTATACCTACGCGATTTTCAAAGCAAAACTCATTCTTTGTCACCGTTTTCTCTCTCAAGTTTTCATTAAAATCTTATACGAATAGAAACTTTATTTTGTAACAGAGCAAATTGTCTATTCGAGAGTTCAGAAACTCCTTAACAGCGTTGCAATAAAGTTGTCAACGCGAGTGTTTTAGCGCAAAGCATTTTCTCTAGGTTTAAAAAGCGAGCATTCTACGGGGAGTCCCATTTCTTTGCAATTTCGTATCAATATAAAAGTATTTAAAGGGGAGACGTCGGACGACAGGAGGGCACTCGGGATTTCGCCTTAAATCGGGAAGAGAATAGAACGGGAAATGTTTGAAACAATATTTAGAGTCGGGGCGAACGAAGGAATTCCTTAGGGATTTCATTTTACACTGAAATTCTTCGTGCAAATGAAAATCTGAGTCACGATTTGGTTCGTGATATTTTATTTCAACGTTGGGATGGTATGATTTTCCTTTTAATATTTCGAAAATGTTTTCTGGGGAATGTGTTATTTTTAGTTACACAATATCTTTATGAAGAATATTGCTAAGCCTACTGGCCCAGAATTTATGCTAGTGCTGCAAAATCCGATTGGAATAAACTTCTTGTAAGGTCGTTAGCTAACTAGTTGATGATTTAGCTACTACAACCAAACTTTTCGTAAGCAGCCTTTATGGACAAGCTAACAAGCTGATATTCGGAAAGTTCCGCGAAAGCTAAATCAATTCAAGTCATTACAACTTTGGTATGGTAGGTAGGATAACTCAATAAATTAGCTTTACTATAAAAACACATTGGTACCTGGCGGGGTTTGAACTGGCGACCTCTCGCATGGCAAGCAACGACCTTAACCACTCGGCCAATTCATATGTACCATCATTCGACGCTTTAACGGTGAAGGAAAACATCGTGAGGAAACCAGCACACCTGAGAAATTTTTCAACGGTGTGTGAAGCCATGTCAGAGGCCTACGGGCGGCTTAAAAACTCTGACACCAGGTTGTTCATCAACCATACGATAAGAAGAAGAAGACTATAAAAACAAATAAATAATATAATATACGACTGATATAATACACGAATGTCCTGGTAAAAGTTATAGTTATATTCTGTGTATCGCTTATTTCGAGGTACTTACGTAAACAAAGTATTGGTTGGTTTCACATAGAAATCACACACTTTATTTCGTTCTGCGACATTAACAAGAAATTATGTGTTGCAATATCCCGATATTACTCATTCCCTTAACACATCGTAATTACCGAAGATAAAAATTTAAAAAAAACACGTCATAATTCCGAATGGCACCCCAACAACATTAAACAGATGAATAAACTGAATATATGGGATGACATTGACGTATTACATCCGTGGCGGGCCTAATGTAAAAACAAATTAGAGATACATAGACATGAACTTACATTTCGCCCGAATACCAAGAACACGTATTTTACTATCAAAAGTGAGTGAAGTACGTACATCAGACAGATGAGATGTGTGATGGAATGTCGAAATGATTAATTTCACACGTGTGCCACGGGTATGATTCGATTTGGAAAAGCTTTTACGCGAAAAAATATTCGTATGATCGCGCTGATACTTATTTGAAACCGATAACGAAATGAAATACATAATGTGGGTACTTATTTTACTTACGTACTTATTCATCTACTTGCTAGATACTGTAGCTAAGTCAACTATTGGTAGGATAATTTAGTAGGTTAGTTCGTAATGTAAAATATCAAAATGTTGATAGTATCTAGTCTGTACCACTGCAGTATGAATTAATTGCATTATTGGCTTAGATGCCAAAACCAATACCGTTCAAGCAATGAATTTTTACGAGTTCAGAAAATGGACAAATTGTTTAGAACAACAAGCTACTAAGACTAGACAAGTAGACATATTTAATGACTTAGCCAAACAAAATTGGGTAGCTTGCACATGTACAGGTAAAATGTTATTGTACCCTCGACAGACATTAACTCTTATGTCTTTCGGAATAAGATCCACAATGTGTAGTCTCTTCTGATGCCGGTATACAGATGTCCAAACATTTGTGCGAAACAAGTTCTGCAAGTTTGCAAGTTGCCGAAATCGATTTGAAGTTTAACCAGTTCCCGGTAAGGCATCAACCTTTACCTAGGTATAAACCTGTCCAGATTACACAAATAATTGACACGGGTAACTTAATGTGTATACGAGTAGCTTACCAGTATTGAACAATCTACGGATTGTTTTCGATTAAAGTTAAAATCATCGCAGCGTGATTACTTCAAAAGCGTCATCAGAACAGCCTCCCAAAAACTGCGGATCCTGAACAGAGTGCGGCGATTTTTCACCCGGTGCAGCTCTGCCTTTTCTATAAGGCACAAGTTCGTCCTCGTCATGTTCGTCATGTTTAAAAGCTTTGCATAGTACCACATTATTTTAATTGTTTATGTTACTTAGCTATATAATTGAAATGTAAAAGCTACTGGATGTCCAGATAGATAAATAAATAAATAAATGTGTGGAATAATGCTCTCACCTCTGGGATGGCTCCGCAAAATACTTGCTCGATGCCCTCGATAGGTTGCAGCGACGTGCTATCCGTATTGTCGATGATCTAGAGGTGTCCGAAACCCCTAAGCCTCTACAATTATGTAGAGACATTGCCGGTAAAATGTTCTCTACACATGTATTTGTAACGTGGAATGCTCTGAAGTGCGATTTCAACTAGCCACTCCCTCCCCTTTTCATTCCCGAACGACACGTGCTGGACAGCGCTGCCATCCACATCAATGTAAGCGCTGGTGGCTCGGACCAAGAGATTCAATTCCTTTTTTCTGCCCCGTGTCATTAAGACACGGAATTCCCTTCCAGCTCAAGTTTTCCCTTACTCCTATGATCCGGGCTCTTCAGCCAGGGCGTAAAACGGCATTTAAGCAGGCCTTCAGGGTGAGTGCGGCGAGCTCAATACGGTCCATTGTGTCTGTCGACCTCATATGTGGATCTCACATCATCACTGAGTTTACCATCAGGTGGAGTGAGGTCATCTTGCTAGCCAATTATAAAAAAAAGAAGCCACAAATATCAACTAATCATATTTAAATTTTAGGTAGCTATCTACCAAAAATTATGTACTACTCAAATTATATTTATTTACGTAAGCACGTCATTCAAAATATTCAAGTACATCCAGAAAGTTAACAGCGACTGAGGTTCTCTTGAATTTATTTTTAATTTGCATAGAATATTTTAGTGCTAAGTGTTTGCATAAAGCTGCTAGACTAGAAGGAAAATACTCTAAACAATACAACAGCCATTTAATTGCGTTCCCAGCTGTTACTTTCAATTACTTGTCTAACACTTTGTTTCGCTCTGGCTTTGGTACTTATCCCATTCACTATACACTGATCCTATGAGATTTTCTTGGCTAGAAAGATAATGTTATTCAGTATAAATTATATCATAAAAATTAATCCTAATAATATAACAAATGCACAATTTTGTAGGTGTGGATGAATTTAGGTATGTATGTTTATTACTATTTCACGCACTGCTTGATATTTTTTATTCAATAATCGACAAATACTTAATTCCGACGACATGGTCGAAATTTCAAATCTGACAAAGGTAAAATTCGAATTTTTGCTACCTAACCTTCTGAACCTATTAGTAGAATCACGCCAATTTTCGGAACGACTCGTGAAAAATAAAATGTAGGTAATTACATGCCAAGCAAAACATGTTTTCGCACTCATGGTTTCCATGATGTAGTTATTGAAGTTTTTACAAAAAAAGATACCTGTTACATGTTTACATCAGTGTAGCATCTCAAGAACAATAAGACCTTCTTAATCTAGATGAGCAATCTATGTATTTTTATAATTGTTTAAGATGAAGGTCAAGTTTCAGATATCTCGTACATAGGGTACATATTACATAATTTGAGTACAAAAAAGTTCACATGGAAAATATGTAATTATTTGGTATTATATACTCTATTAAATTTATTGTGCGCTTTATTCTATTAGGGAAATGATATCCGTAATAGAATCAGTGTACTTAAAGAGGATTCATACTAGTCGACCACCCGGAGTGCATTTACGAAACCGCAAAGGAAAATGTGTTAACCCTTGATCAAATACAGCATATAGAATTTTTTCGTTGGTTTTCGCCGGTATTACAACTATACAAGGTTCAAAATCTGGTGGGAACTATTTTCCCGTGTCTTATTAAGGGTTAAATAAACGTTAGTATGTAAATTCAACTTGTAAGTAATTATTAGTATATTACTACTTATATTAATCTAGCCTAATAGTTACAGAGCCCACGACCAAACCCATGACTCATAGCAATACGGCAAAACCCTATAAAATCGTTAGATCGACCACATGATTCTGAACCCGACTAGGTATATAGTAACGGTCGAAAGCCCTGTAGCAACTGCGTGGGAGGCCATCTTCTGCTGTGTCAAAAAAGGCAGTCGACAAGATTATAGCAATACGTCTGATAGTGAAAATGTACATAGATTTTATAATTGTATTACGAAAAAGTTTGTTTTCAGACATTTTGTGCGTAGCACATAGCCTGAGCGCATTTTTGAAAATGTCAAAAAATTTTGGCGACCTGTGTCATAGCAATACGGATAATTTTTTTTTTTACTTTTCGTATTGCTGCCATGATTACCAAAAACCTGTTTTCAGACACTTTAAGTGTAGCATATGGAGTATATGCTAAAACGAAAATAACAAGTGTGCTTTAAATAAAACCAAAACTATCAAATCAATATGTATTTAATTTCAACTGCCTCAGCGCTTGTTACGCCCCTGCTCCTTTCTTACTATTATTCATTGGTTTGTAACAGAGAATTCAAGATGCCTCAATACGATTCTTAAATGATATTATCTGAGTATCGAAAAGTTGTCTGATAGAGAAGATGCTACACTTCATTTGTCTGATATAAATTTTTTGCACATGTGGACAACTTATTCTATCATGTCTAGCCATTTTCAGACATATTGCTATGATACCGATCGGTAAAATATGTAAACATTTTTAAAACGGTCTCAAAATTTTATGCGTCCATATTTCCGTCTGAAAATTGTTTTGTTCGCATCAAATAACCAAAATTTACTAATAAAAAAGATTTTCAGACGTATTGCTATGAGACATTTTTTTTGTCTCATTTTTAATCTTTTTAAGTGATTTTACGGGTTCGCGCTACACCACAAACGTCTGAAAAATATGTTTCCGGTATCTCAGAACCATCATTCAACTACAGTCTACAAATCAGACATATTGCTATGATGCAGTTCGGTAAAATTCTTTGACAATTTTGAAAATTCGGTCAGATCTGTCATTACGCGGAAAATGTCTGATATTGGTATTTTCGAGTTCAGAATTATCTTATCTATCGATTTGATGCGGTTTTGGCTGTATTGCTATGAGACAAAAAATTTTGGTCGTGGGCTCTGTAACTATAAAGTAGAAATGATAAATTGGTCGACTATTAATAACAGATTTCCTTATGACGTGAATCATGGAAAGAGTACGCCAAAGGGGCATCAGGATTTATATACGATTTTCTTTCTTTCACAGATTCCTCTCACGATGTTGATGAAGCGTGCAGTGTTCCCTAAAATGAATGACCACAGCATTTCGCCCAAGGAGAACGAACTCAAAGCCCTGTCTTCCTTTTTCCCGCAATCTTGCATCGTCGGCAAATGGTCACCAGACGACAAGACTAACAAGGCATGGAGTAAGTGCTATAATCGACAGATATTTTGGTAACACACTTTGTCACACGTCGTAAGGATTGCGTTCCTGAAACAACTGAAAGACAAATTTGATGTAATAAATAATGTTCTTCAACTACAATCATTGTCTAACTCGGCCATTGACTAATATTACGAACTAACCAGAACATTACCTTTCGACCTCTAGTTGACTGTTAGGAAGCAACAATCACTCTCGAATGTGAATACAGAGCAAGCTTATTATTTATGTACGTACATTGAGTATACAAGAGAAAAATTCACGCCTTCTCTCCCAACAAGAAACTTTTTAGCATATGATGTCTTAGTAAGTTCCACTATTTCTAATCCTTACACCATTTCTACAGAATCTCAATACAGCAGCCTATGCGCTCTATGCCAGCATCCCGACAAATGCGACTACCCTGATGACTACAGTGGCTACGAAGGCGCCCTACGATGCCTAGCTCATAATGGGGGCCAGGTTGCTTTCACCAAGGTCATCTACGTGAGGAAATTCTTCGGGGTAAGTCTTTTCTAAGACTATAGACAATACGGACTACACAATTATTTATTTATGATATTTTATTTTGTAATCAGCCAGTCATAAATCACCCGATTAAAGTAATTGGGAGTCAAATATGGCTTTGAAAGTAATTGGAGAAACAAAATTCTTCAGACTCAACGCAACGGATGAACCGTCATTAGGGAGCGGTTGCTTTTCCTCGCCAATCCTTATTTCCTCGTTTAGATTTGCAGAATTTTAAGGCGCTGACATGACTTTCGCATTTCCTTTCGAAATTAAGCAACGAATTTCGATACAATTTACAAACCACTGAGGATATAAAATTTGAGGAGGAATATGCCCAACAGTGGACTAAAGTGGCTAGCTTACTAAAATGTAAACATTCGGAGTATTGGGACTGACGCGCATTTGCGTATAATATCTCAATGTATCATTATGTGTAAAGCAACACGAAACTTTGGAATCCTTAATGTCTCTTCAATTCCCTGCAAATAACTTAACCCTTCCTTCCACACAGCTCCCAGTAGGAACAATCCCAGCCAGCTCATCATCAGAGAACCCTGACGAGTTCGCCTACCTCTGCGTGGATGGGTCCAAAGTGCCCGTCAAACAGAAGGCTTGCTCGTGGGCGGCTCGACCCTGGCAAGGGTTGCTCGGTCACAATGACGTATTGGCTAAGCTGAACCCGCTCAAGGAGAAGGTTAAACAACTTGCTGATACTGGTAAGTGCAGATTTTGGTAGCACGTTATATGGAAATTTAATACTTAATTGAATTAAAGGTAAACTCGATGGCTTACACATACCCATAAGACGAGAATCCGAATAAACTCAAATTTAATGCTAAGTAAGGGTTAAATCTTTTTCTATTTGCGTTTAACTCCACTTCACTTCTTAAACAAATTCAATATCCGTCAGAAATATGATTTTAAAATCTGAGTTTACACTTTTACAGACTTTGCGCGCAACAAATATTTCGTTGCCAAATATTTGCGTCGATGAAATATTTAACCTGAACACAGGCCAATGAATATTTAATCGGCAAATATTGGACCGAAAGGATTACTAAATGGAACCGTTTTAGTTTTTGTCGTTGATTTTCACCGATACCGTTATCATGAAACGGTTAAATGCTTTCCGTGGAGCTTTGCTTTAATTAAAACGAATCGATGGAAATACGTTCGGGGTTCAGAGAGGAGAGGGATTGATTTGCTTGCACGTGTTTTTAATTTGTAGACATTTCCCGCAATGTTCGTTTCAATGCTCCAAAAAAATCTCATTTCTGAAATGACTGTTACCTACGTGCTGCACGTAATTTCACAAAAATGTACACTTGTAAGATTTTAGACTTTCGCGTTCCATTACACTAAAATTAGTCTTTATGTCTACACGCGGTTACTGGGTTACACTGGGTTACACCAATCTCTGTCGCGAGCCACCACGATTGGTGTAACCCAGTCGAAACGTCGGGCAGTAAGTATCTATGTAATTTGCTACTCCTAATATCGCGTGTAATCCCATAAAGACTAATTTTAGTAAAATGTACACTTATTAAGATTTAGAACAACTTTGAATATTCGTCTTTTTCAGGCGCTACAAACAAGCCTGAATGGTTCACCAAAGTTCTGGGGCTCTCTGAAAAGATTCACCATGTTGCTGATAACATCCCGATCAAACCTTCGGACTACTTGAAGAAAGCCAACTACACCGAGGTCATCGAGAGAGGACACGGACCGCCGGAACCAGTCGTAAGGTAATGTCTCTATTTGTAATGGTAAAGGAATGAGAGCTTTAAAAAGGCATTCGTACAATTATTCGTACAATTATTTTTTATTTTATTTTATTTTTTATTTATTAAGAAAACCAACAGCGTAACATATTTATATCTTAACTAGTACTTACATCTAATAGTAAAGCTAATTACAGGTTTCCCTTCTATATAAAATCGGCATAGGGCGTGAAACAAAAAAGAAACAATGATAACATACCTACCTACATACACATTATTACACATACATACATTACTAGATAGATACATAAATACTAAGTATACAAATCATTATTTTTTATACATATATAAATTATTTATATAGATTAAATTAAATAAATAAGTTAGATATATTTTAGATATATTTTAACTTTATTCTACTCCTCAGCTTTATTAAGAATTTTCATGGCCTTGTGCTTAACTATGTTTTTGCTGTTAGTGAACGTGTCTATTTCCCAGAAAGTGTCATTATTTTGCGGCAATCTAGACATGGGTGCGTTACGCGCGTAGTTAGTCCTCGCTTTAGGGACTGCAAACAATCGCGGGAGATGACGGCGACTGCGCATGCGTGGTACGTTGTACTTTATACTTTCGACAAGTTCGGGGCAATCCCGGTTGCCGTTTACTATATCGTACAACAAATACAAATCCAAGACTTTGCGCCTATCTTCTAGTGGGGTTAGACCATATTGTATACAGCTTTCCCTGTAACATTATACACCTGATAAAAATAAATCCAAAATCAATCATCAAACATCATGTTGAGTAACAATCCAGAATCTAGGATTTGGAACCAAGCATACGCATAATATACTGTATGTATACCTATAACTATACCATTACGATTGCCACATAAGTCACGTTTTCTGTATTACACCCTCTGACCACGCAATAAAAATATTGGCCCAATAAAACTTGCGGTCAAACACAACGGATACGACACATAAAACATACGATTGAACAAAGAAAAATGCGTAACTAAAGAGTCATTGTGAATGACCCAACATGGCGCGAAAACGACCTTGATTGGATGCATGATGTGGTGTGATGTGACTGAACAAAACCGCAAATACGTCGTTATTGATGTACCGATGGCCTAACCATCTCAATATAGCCTATGTAAAAACACATAAGGTTTTACATCAATCCATAACAAGCAACGCCCTACATAAACTGAAGTTTCTTTGATTCCATAAAGATTCCACTCTGATATCTGACAAAAATTTCTCAAATGTGCACTGTTCTCAATTCTTAATACCAGATCGCAGTGAGATAAGTTCCATTCCATCTAGGAAAGGGAATTTTCAATAAGAAAAATATCTTAAAACTAGATTTATAAAACATAAGCCAGAAAGCATGACAATAAATCACAAAGATTCTCTTTGTATTTGTTCCCTTGCGACTAGAAATTTTAAAGTGCTTTACTGGCTTGTATAAAATAGGGCGGCTCATGTTATTCTAGTCCCTATTACGTTAGAGGAGAGTTTATATTCGTAACTAGACATCATAGACTGAGTCCTGTATGGGGGCATCTAACGAGTGTTTACATGCTTACCTATTCCGTTTGTGCAGTCGACAAACCTCACTTCGCTTCAGTTTATATTTACTACAAGTTCAACGGGCCATTAACAAACCATACCAACAGAAGTGGTATATAAATTTGCCATTATGTGATTTCTTCGGATTTCTTTAAAACAACTTTAATCCAAGTACCTATTCTTAGTCTTAGTCAAGTCACCTCCCTCCACATATTATATAGTTCTTGTTACCTGCAACGAGAAAAAGACTGTAGAATATTCTAAATTATGCTTAAGAAATCACTAAAATAAAGAAGTTTAATTATGCACAGCTCTTTCGCACTTTTTGCTCTTTTTGCTCCCAGGATAGTAAAATATTGTCACTAGGTCTAAATTTCGTCAACTCGGCTAAATATCGCAACTTAGCTATGTACTACACCAAAACTAAGCCTCCCAAAACGGTGAAGGTTAGGTACAGACTTCAACCTCAACATCTGGAAACAAGTAGATTCCTACTTAGGCACTTAAACCGCTAGACCACCGTCAAGCGAACGGCGGGAAATGACCCGTATTTTCCATGTAATTGGGGTCGCCTAGTCACCCACAGTAGAATGTAATTAGAGGAATAGTGACTTGGCGAATAAATTTCAGGGGCTCGGAGGTAACATTTGAAATTCACTCAGCTAAATTAAATGGAATAAATTTCCGTGCAAATACTAATTTAATAATATGCTTGTGTTAGGAGCACTAACGAATTCCGCCTGAGGAATTTTGATACCTAGATATTACCAACAGTTAAGCAAATTCTGGCAAGCACCTGCTCCTATAACCGACTGAATTCGAGTAGGTACCTTATGAATATTCCGATAGTTGGACACACAACTGAGCTGATTAATGCTGGCATTTAGGTAGCCAACTGAGGGAATAGAGCAAGTTAAAGCACCGGAAGGCTATAAATATATTCCGCAGAATAATGCATTCGGAATGAAACGTTCTTGAATGGAAATCGAAGCGTTACCAAAGAGTCCGGATTATCCATTCATTCGTTCAGCTTTTGAGACTGTTCAATATCGTGATGGTGGAGCGGTGGATTACTTTTAAGTAGTGGAATGCGCGAATTGAAACATTCATGGTTGGTAATAACAATATTCTCGGTGGTGATTTTCGAAAGCTATTGACACAAGAATTTCAATTTATCAATCACACAGTTCTTGTTACCTATTGAGTGCTACCTCCTGAAGTGCCTAGGTATCACTATGTCCACAAGTAAAAAAAAACTGTAAACTGTGTCGGTGTTAGATATAAATTATACCAAACCAGCGACCCGTCCTCGCTTCGCTTCGCGTACATTATACATACATGATTAACCTTTCTCTTGAAACACTCTACCTAGGTATTAAAAGGAACTTCATCAAACACCATAACATATTTTTAAAGCATACATCCTTACTAATATTATAAATCCGAAAGTAACTCTGTCTGTCTGTCTGTCTGTTACGCTTTCACGCATAGAGTACTGGACCGATTTAAATGAAATTTGGTACAGATATAGTCCAGAGCCTAGAAAAGGTTCAAGGCTACTTTTTAACCGACTGCGCTATAAGGAAATAATGTTTTACCCGTTAAACGTCTCTACGCGGACGAAGTCGCGGGCGGAAAGCTAGTATTATATAACAGGGACAGGTGTGGGAACGTGGTGAGGTGACTTTGTTAAATACAATGTTGGTATTAAATCTTAAAATCTACGCAATAGATTTTGATGTTTTTTTCTTTTAATTGATATAGCTATTACAGAAGAAATTTTATAATATGTATGTCATCGTGCGTGCGAAGTAGGGGCCGGTCGCTTTTATAATAAGTCTCAATTAATCTTTTTCTTGCAGAATGTGCGTAACGTCAAACGTCGCTCTGGCGAAGTGTCGTGCTATGTCCGTATTCGCGTTCAGCCGAGACATCCGGCCAAGGCTAGACTGTGTCCAGGAAGCTTCGGAGACTGCCTGCTTGAAGAGCGTGAGTTAAACGCCCTCTTAACCCTTTAACTGGTGATGGCAACCATTTTGCCACCATAATTTGAACCTTATTCCCTCAAAATAAGGTCCAAAACCAATGTTCAAAATAGTATACTTGTTAAAGGGTTAGACTTTGAAGATCCATGCACTTTTTGTTCGACACTACAGCGTAAACAAATTAATATGACTACGTGTAATAAGAACCAAAGCCTGTAAATAAGGATTTCTATTCTAATAGATTGCGCGACAACGATATAAGCGGTTAAGTAACGCCTATCAATATCAAATTGAATATAAATTGAAAACCACTGCAAATACTCGTTGACATGAAATGCAACGATTTTCGAAAGAATCCGGAGCTGATTGTACAACAAACCACCCAATCACAAAACAATCAAAATTTCAGCCAACGAACTGCTATTGCTGAACTAAACACAAGAATACAGTAAAACTGAATCGCAACGTTATTGAGAGAGAAATCACTGCATTTATTTAGTACTATAAAACTTCCAGGTACAAGACAACGGATCAGACCTGGTATCTGTAGAGGGAACCCGAGTCGCCTCCGCGGCTAAGAAATACAACTTGCATCCGGTCTTCCACGAGGTCTACGGAGACAAGAAGAAGCCTAACTACGCCGTCGCCGTGGTCAAGAAAGGCTCCTCGCTCAACAAGGCTGAAGACTTGAGAGGAAAACGGTAAGTTTACTTCACAAATTGGTCCTGATGTTCTGTTGATCACCTACCTATTTAATACTATGATTCAACTATGACTCTACTTAGAAGACTTTATAGAAAAGCTCGCATATTTTTTGTACAACAAAAGACGAACAAAGCAGCTAACCTAATGTACTCCTTCTTTTCGTGTCGATGGCAAAACACTTTAAATAAGTTCGGGCCAGAATGTACCTAATGTTCTAATAATGGTCTTCCGTAACAGCCCTTTTAGAGAGAAACTTCTACAAGCAATAATATAACTACTTGAAAAATTCCAGATCGTGCCACAACTCCTACGGCAGTTTCAGTGGCCTTGAAGCCCCACTTTACTATCTGATCAACAAGAAACTGATCAAATCTGACCAGGTAATACGTGAACCCTCAACATTGCATTGCTTGCTTTCTCTAAATTATATTATAATATATTTTTTAGTCGTTCGTTGAGCTAGTCAATAAAATATGTCAAACAGATCATACACCTCTAGGAAAATACTTTTAACATGTGGACAACAAAAGGACAGAACAAAGTATACTCTCCGATCAAGCATTTCAACATGAAAAAAAATCTAAGATTAGGATAAACAAACAATTCATTCATTGTACTCAATTGTACACTATACTGAAACACACATCGGCTCACTTTTCTCAATGAACCACCAGATTGTTTGTTTCGTTACTAGCAACAACAACCTTAGTTCTCCCATCTCACAAGCACATTTCCGCCATTTTATGGGAATCATTAGAATCAACCACGCAATGTGGTTGTTTCCAGCATTACGCCATAAACTCATTCAAGAATAGTCGAATACTATCCTACACTGTTTATATATTCCGGCTTATCATTGAAAACAGTTCTATTTGTGACTTTGACGCAATCGAAATCTCCGCATAGTCGATTAATAACCATCTCTAAAGCTCTTAGAGTTATTATAAATAGTATCCAATATGTTCCATTTCATGAGAATTAGTTTGCAGCTCACATGTTAAGTACAGGTAACCAAGCGCGAGGCAGGAATTTAATTTAAAACTTTATCTAGGCAGGTATGAAAATTCTTACAAGTCTAGTGAAAGAACTTTGTGAAAGCCGGGAAACTAATTAAAATCCTTTAGGAAATTTCTCATGTAGGTGGAAATTAGGTGAATTCTAGGAACGAGCACCCATTAACTCATTACCTAAGTAATTATAAGAGCTTCAACTGAAGTTCTTAAAAATAGAACGTTTTGTATTACTGTGTTTGAATATTTATTCAAACACAGTAATACATGTTAAAAATCTATAGAACACTTGTTCTATAGATTTGAGCTAGTCTAGTACTTACTAGACCAGCTCACCACCCCTATATCCACAAAGTATCGTTAACAGATTCGAATCCAGAAACAATTTTCTGACTCTACCTTAACCTTCACGATGTTCACAGAGACAGAACATAGATTTTACGAATACGAATATCAGATTTCGAAGACGCTATATAGTCCAGTCAAAATAGACATTTTACCTAGGAAAAATTCGCATAGAGCTGAATATTGGCATGAATGTTGGGAACACTATTACAAATAATCTGTCAAAAGTCCCCATCGATCCCACGTCTGCAAAAAAAAATAATCAAGGTCAAATGTCACAAATATCAGTTTTATGCACTTTTGAGCGAAACGGTAAGTTTAATCATAAAAGTATGTATGACAAAATTACTTATCACGTAATTATCTATAAAAAATGTCTAAACACTTTGTTCCTAAGATTCACCATTTCAGAGATATAGCGATGCACAAAGTTGAAAAATTTGTATTTTCAAACGCTTCCAGGCCCCCATGGGATTGTGCTAGACAGTTAAAATTTTAACGAATGATGTATCTCAGTTGCCTCTATAACATCTAATACTAGGAACAACATGAAACCAACGTGTAAAGTGGGTTCTCATACAAAACCTATGTTTTTTTTTCTCACACTTGGGCGGTTTTTAACGTGGTTACCCTAGTGAACCTACTCCAGGTCATATATCGATCAAAAACGATATCAACAGATGAATGCATATTATGTAAAATATGAATTTTCCAATGATTAAAACCACGATATCTCGCGAATGGTGAGTCGAAAAAGAAAAAGTGACTGGACCATTTTTGTAGAAAATTGTATGATCTACAACTTTTGTTTGACCTATTTTTACGATAATACTTACTATTTTCGGGAAAAATGGAAAAATCCTTAATTTTATACTTTTGACCTTGAATAAATTTTTTTGCAGAAGTAGGATTGATGGGGATTTTTGATATTTAGTTTATTATGATGTATTTAACGTCTCTGGCAATTTTCAGCTCTATGCGAATTTTGTCTAAGTTAGCACTTATTTTTGTCTATTTTGACTGGACTAATAGAAGTGGCATAGGAAAAGAAGAAGTGAACATTACAAGATTGTATTCATCATCATCTGCCCATATACGGCACGGGCCTACCCTAATCTAGGGTGATTTGATGTTTCGAATATACCTACATATGAATTTCATATTGAAAAAACACAGTGGTACCTGGCGGGGTATACTGGTGACCTCTCATGGCAAGCAACGACGTTACCACTCATCGACGCTTTTTATTAGATTGTAAACATGGATTTAAAGAGTTGGATATCTTTGCAGCAATGTGTGAAGAACTTGGCTGATTTCTTCTCGGGCGGCGTATGCATACCCGGTGCTGACAAGCCAGCAAACAATCCTAAAGGTATATACCTAATATGTAGTTTTTTACGTGGTGAAATATACCTAAGATACTTATGTAACCTTACCAAATTTACCTACATCAATAGGAACTACTAGATCCACACTAAATTGCAAAACTTTTTTTTACCTCTATATTAATTTCAGATTTTTTTTCTTAGAATGTTTGATAAAACATTATTTTTCCACTATACACCGTGAAATTTTAGTGGTTGTTTTCCCGCAGTAAAATGATTCTATCTTAGTAGTACAAAAGATGTGTGCAGTTACTTTTTGGTAAAAAAGGTTTAACCGTAACTCGAAAGCACGTTCGAACCGCTTTATGACTTAGGGTATCGAGCTTCTTTAGCTTTAAGCATCGATTTCATGCGGCAAGCAGTACCTGAATACGTCACATCTTCAAAAACAACGATAGCTTCTCTCGTTTTCGAGTTGGAAAATTATTTTTCTGAAAAATCGAAAAAATTTTTTTTTCTTTTCGAGGAATAATTTGCATGATTCGATAGTATTACTAAAGGCAAATCGTTCTGCCACGGGAAAACAACCACTAAAATTTCACGGTGTATTTGTGTATGTATGTACTTTATATTTTTTATATATTGCCAGGTGATGATGTAGCCAATTTGAAGAAGCAATGCTCCGCTGACAACAATCCATTGAAATGTCTGGAAGAGGACCGAGCGGATGTTGTTTTCGTTTCAAGTAAGTTTTACTTAACGACTCATGAAAGTTACGTGAAAATTATATAATTCTGAAATGAAACTAAAGTTGTTTAGAACTTGATGTCACTAACACTTTAGTGTAGGTAACTATACGTCAAATGTGTAGTTTGTACGCTTTCGAAATATAGGTTTATTTCAAATCCCTAGAGTACCTGCATACGCGCAAAAATTGGCAATTTAAAGAATCCGAATTTTGAAAAACAACTTCTCGAGCAATTCAAAAACATATTAATGAAGTAACTTACCACCATTCTACATTTTCATCGCCTCCAGTACTAGGTATATCTACCTCTATGCAATCCAGATCTTCATTTAATGTGCAAAATAATATCGTAAAGCTCGTTGAGCGAGATCCTTGAGGCGTAAATTTTAATTTACTTGGAGGGCGAGCAATTTTAATCTTCCTCTGTGCACAAACTGTAATAATAAGAGGTGTACTGTGAATCAGGTTGGGACATAGATATAATCTCAAAATCTGAGCTCGATTTGTACCACATTAATTCTAAAACTTATCCACATGACTATACTATACATCCGCGAATAATTTATGAGTACAAATTAAGGGCAGAATGAAAATTCAGGCTTTTATAAATCCCATTTTGTGTAATCATTCAACTACCAATAAACATTTCCGTAATTTAAAATTTTTCGTAAAAATTTAATACATAAGTAAGTTAATTTAATTAACTTGAATGGTTACAGCAACCATTGAACCAATTGAATCGTACGTACTACCTACATAGATATTTTCTTTAAACGGTCAAGCAAACTTCGATTTTGTATAAAGACGGAAGTAGAGAAGCTCATAGAATTCAGTTGTTTCGATTTAACTTCCGCATTAATTTCATTTTAAACGACAGGAGAAACCGACCCAAAAACGGAGGTTCTCAATTCGACGGACCTTTTATTTGAATCAAATAACCTAGTTTCAACTCACCACTCACTTTTCACCAGGCGCGGACCTACCCACCTACGACTCTACCAAATACGAACTCCTTTGCCTAAACCGGGACGCGGGCGGCCGGGACTCTCTCGAAAACTACGCCACGTGCAACATCGCTATGGCACCGTCCCGCACATGGCTGTCGGCTAAGGACTTCCTCTCCGACGTGTCGATTGCCCACACGCCGCTGAGTTTGGCCGAACTACTGGCTGATCGGACTGACCTGTTCAACATTTATGGGGAGTTCCTCAAGAACAACAATATTATCTTCAGTGTGAGTATTTTTGATGGTTTTTATCCACCTGCAACCTCGCTTTGGCGCCGTCTCGTATTGAGCTGTCAACTAAGGACTTCATATCCGACATGTCGATCGCCCACAGATACATTCGAACTGCTGGCCAATAGGACTAACCTGTTCAACGTCTACAGGGAGTTCCTCAGGAACAACAATTTAATCTTCAGTATGAGTAAACTTGTGGTTTGCTGAAGTGCAGTATTTGATTTAAGGAGTCTAGTAATAAAAGTATAGTGCTTTACCACACACCACCACATTTCACGCTCTACATTGTCACCAAGAGACAATGTAGAGCACAAAATCACGAAATTATTGGAAATAAGTGGTATTTTATGAAAATTTAAGACATACCAGTGATTGTTTTTCTAATTTTTTGTGCTACATTATTTTAATATTCACTGTAGCTAAATACAATAAATAAAATTACCAGGAAAACTTTTCATAGTGTAGTCTCTATGCTATTATTTTCTCTACAATGATGAGAAATAAAAAATTTTGAATATAGTAGGAGGTCCTTCATTCGTTGTAATACTATTATTTATGTTTTCTTTTCAAATTAATTTATAAATCAAATTATTTACAGAACACAGCAAAGGGATTGGAGACAACAGAAAAGTTGGATTTCGAACAATTCAAAGCAATCCATGATGTGATCAACCACTGCGGAGTTGCTAGTGAATCACCCAAGTAAATTATAACCCATGACATAAATTAGTTGTATGCTTGTCTGAATTCTAAACACTAGTTATTAAGGCTGAAAGTGAAACACAAGTCTGAACTTATGAATTTTATTAACATCACTTAAAATGAATTAAATAAATAATACCCATCAAAATTTCGTATTTCATTTCTACCTATCACATGTATTTATAACAGAGCTAAAGCGAGAGTTATGACAGCAGTCATTGCCAACATCGCATATCCAGTGGAGTAAACCTCCTTAAGCGTTAGGCCTTTGGCAGTGTCCCAGTAGAGATGCCTGATACCATTCGCGAAGTGGTATCCGAATGGTGCAGCGATTATTGCCTTTGCCAAGATGAGAGTCACCGGAGACAGGTTAAGACCCTCAATCATGGTGATGTAGTGGGCAACGTCATGAGGCAGCACTAAAGCGCCAATGCCTAGCACGCTAGCATACCCAGTCAGCATCATACCTATGAGTAAAAAAAACTGTATAAAACTAATTGTATTCGGGAAAGTAAATAAAAAGTAATTTGCAAGAAATTAGGTATATAATTAGCACTAACCAGGATAACTAGAACATTCTTCTATATTTGTTAAAGCACCTAGTACCTATTTCAACACTTTCAACATTTTCTTGTATTTGGTTCAATGTCACTATCTAAACATAACAATATTTAGAAAGTCATAAATTGATGGTCAATCTTGTTATTAAAGATAGCAAGACACAATATCAATAATTTTTATTTATTTACAGGTAGACTTTTTTTAAATATTACTTCCTAGCTACTAATGTTTGGCATTAATAAGCGGGAGGCGAGTCGTAAACATTACCAACCCCTGATTTGGAGATAACTCATGTTGCTAGTCATAGTGTCATCACTATGCAGAAAATACCACATAATGGAACTGTCATAGAAGTAGAGGTCTTTGTTTACAAAACAAGTAGTTTATAGATCTTACCTGCAGCTCTGTGGGTGATGGACAACATGCTAGTCAGCTGCGGCGAGTAGATGGTAAGATGCGGAGACATCGGGCGCTTGAGACGGGCGTTTCTATCATCATGATGCTCGTCCTTAGCGGGCTCGAACTTTTTGAACGAGATTTTAGGCACCCCAGCGGCGGCTTGTGCGTAACTCGCAGTGCCTAACGTAGCAGGAAACCTGCTCAAAGTCGATAGCACCGACTTGGCACCCAATCTGCAAAAGTAAAGTCGATTAGAATGCAATACAACGACAACAACCTAACCCTATTACATAATGTTTGCCAATTTACCTGCTGCACATATTGAACGCCATTATTTTCGTGTGAAATGATTTACTAGGTCGTAGGCTTCTGGAAAACACACAAATATTGAAGATTATCACTTGCTTTGGTTTAGATTAATTGAAAACAAACAAAACTACACTCACTCACCACTGAGTCTGACGAAGTTCAACTGACAGTTTGTTTCATAAATCCGCGCACGATCTTCGCGGGCGCCGCGCGGTACAATTGCGTTCCGTACCACGGAAATGCTTTTTAAGGTGCAATAAATTATGATAATATACACAAGTATCTTCATAAATATAACACTTTGAAACCAAGAAATTAATCTTTTTGTATTATTTTGATCACAATCGTTTTTTAAAACGTTATATGAAAGCTCATTTTTTTTGTCAACTATCTTTTAAATTTGCATAAAATCATATGCTTGTCACTATATGCATAACGGAACTTTTTAAAAGCCAAAGAAAATTGGCAGCCGATGTTAAAAGCATAAAATAACTATTAAATTACTTAAATTGAGTCCAAGAAAAAGCAAACATTTAATGATTCGGTTATTAGTTTTAACGGCCTTGACAAGTTCCATCAGGGCCCAGTCCAGCACTGTAGCATCGGCTAGTCAAGCAATAGTAAATACCATGAAGGCTGCAGATTTTGAGGTGTTCGGCCGGGTACAAGGTGTTTTCTTTAGAAAGGTAAATAAAATATGTCCTTATAATATAACACAGTTCCTCTGGTTTCCATCATAAAAACACCATTTGATATTAATAGAACTTAGGTACTATTGTACTCAGTGAAAATGCAGACTTATCGACCGACTACACAATTCAGTACTTATGTACCTAAATATGTATAAATAATTGAAACGCAAGTTTTATTGAAATGAAGATTAAAGTATATTCATAATTTTTTCATACTAATTAATACTTTTCGGCTAAACTTTTTAGTGAAATAAAAAATGTTAATGTTGTCAGTGTGACATTACATTACAGACAAATTGTAAACAATCTGGGTAACTTGTGCTTTAAAAACAGCCCTAAAATGGCTTTAGTCTCAATGGAATTTGAAGTGTATGGAGTAGTGCAGGGTGTTAGTTTTAGAATGGTTGGTACATTTTATAATTTTACAGTATATTTTGCATACAAACATCATTCTAAGCCAGTCATTAAGTTATGTAATTGTAATTTTAACAATGGTTTAATCCGTAATATTAGTGGAAATGGAGTTTATCATATTTTACTTAATGTTAACTTACATTCAACTTGCATGATTTTTGCTATTGATATTAAGGGTGGAGCCAGTTTAAATCCAGATGTATCATGTTATATTGAAACAAAAAAAAAGCTAGTAGAGTGTGATCTTTGAAGGTTTTCACTTATTATTTTCATCACATCCACATAACTGAATGTTTGGAGAAACTGTGTACCTATTTGGAGTTTAAAATACTTTGATCTTCTACAGTACACTAAACAAGAAGCCGACAAGCTTGGTCTCAGAGGATGGTGCAAGAATACATCTCAAGGAACGGTTTTAGGACACATGCAAGGACCTTCAGATAGAGTGGAATCAATGTAAGTTCAATCATGTACTTCATTTTTTTCTATTAATTTCTATTGATATATGTTTTAATTTTTTTTAAATTAGGTTTTTATGGTTTACATATTAAAGAGGTTCTTAATGAATTGTGGACACATTTATTTAAATAATTCAATACTCATCAAAGTTTGAAGCTTTTATTTTATGCTCTAATTAGAACATTATGTTCATTGTCATGACAAAATGCTAGAATTATTTTAAATGTATAAAAAAATGTTATAAAATTTAATTAAAATTAAAAAATGTTAAAAAACATATGGACAAACAATAATAGGTATTTAAACAAGACACTATTTTCGTATTTTTCCATTTTCTAAATATTTTTGTGTGTTAATTTTAGATTTATTGTAATAAACCAAATACTACAACACTCAACTTTAAACCCCCAAACTGATACTATGACCTGACCTACCTCAATAAGCTAGCATGGTTCGAATAAATCCCGCCCCACGCAAAATAGACGCAATTTCAACTTGCGCTAACCAGCATGTTTTACCAATACGATCACAGCAATTATGTAGTTGAATCACGTATTAGTTTAATGATCAACTAAAAATTTGTTAACCATTCACGGAAGATAGCGAAATCTTAAAAGTAAAAGGGTTCCGTTTACACATCATAGGATTTTGGGTACAAATTTAAAAAATAAAACACCGCCTAATCGGTTTTCTTTTCAAGCTCGCTTTTGCTCTGACCTTCAAAAAACAAAAAACAGTCCTTGAATTTTATAAAGTATGGTTTCTGGCGTAGAGCCATTCCGACTACCTTGTCTTACTCCAATTATACCATTAATGGCAGCAATCTGATAAAAGCAGAAATAAATTCGGACGTTTATGGATTTTGGCAGTGTCCCCTAATTTGATTGGAAATAATGGAGATTGCTTCCCGTGTCCGTGAATTAAGTAATTAGATCGTTCGTCACTTTGTTAGGTGCTTTCTCTTTCAGGATGCAATGGCTGAAGACCACCGGCAGCCCTAGCAGCCAAATAGATAAAGCCGAATTTAGGAACCAAAAAGATATATCTGAATACACATTTGAAGATTTTACCATCCGAAAAGATTGAATCCTGTGTGACATAGATTCATTGACGAGTAAGATCGGTCTACACGTATTCGGACAGTTTGGATCTTATTTATATTCTAGTCTAACGAAGTTCAACCACGTGTAATTTAGTCGTGTTTAATTTTGTTACTTACCTACATGAATTCGCAAATTAAATTACTTTCTTTTAAATAAAACTAATTTCACGGGTTGAACGCGCGTGTTTATATATTCTATTCTAAACATATTATTTGAGAGAGACCCGACGTTTCGAGATCTTTACAACGCTCGTCAATTCACGCGAGTTTAATCAGTAAAATTAGTTTTATTTAAAATGTTCGCGCTATTAATAGACAATACTAAATTACTTTGTAGCAATCGTTGCATGTTTAGATAATTTCCATCATCTATCAGATACTCTAATAATAAAGTCGAAGTGAAAACACCCCAACCAAGCAGAAGTTTTACGACTCGGCGCGCGTTCGTACCAAAAAGCTTTCCTGAAACAGAGTACCAAGAAAAACAGACGATCCGACGAACCCAGAAGTTAGTTGAATTTCACGGAATTGGTATTCAAATTGTAGACTGCGACTGGCTTTTGTGTGAAATCGTTTTCTCTATGTTTTGGTGGCTGTAGATTTTTGGTCCTCGAAACTTTACATAAATTAGGCTTACCATAAGCAAAACTGAAATAATTTATCTTGATTTGTTGAATAAGGCAGAAATATGTGTGGACCGTTTCTAGCTTGTCAACGATCATAATAAAGTGATCGAAATTATCAGTTATGGTAATTTGGTTTGTGCCTATGCAATTCTTGTTTGAATATGTAAATCCCAAACACTGAATACTGTTTGATTCCCGTAATGACTGTCGGCTCAAGGGTGCTCTCAAATGTAATATGTTAATGTAGATAGGTACTATGTCGACCCGAGTATAACATGTTATTTATTTGCGTAATAAACGATATACTTTATAGTTTGTGTTTTTTTTATTTCGATTTATTTACACATCTATTGATTTCCTAAGCATGTAAGTACGTACCTACCTAAAAAAAAATCTAAAAAAAACAAGTTGATTGATTGTGACTTTTTAATTTATTTTACCTACCTATTTTTCAAATATCGCACGCAATCACTTGAAACTTTTCGCGCGAGGTTTACCATACAAGAATATAATTTAATTTAATGTATTTGATAAATCTCCGCTACTTAGGTACCTACATAAACCAGCAAAGATTTATTAAATCCATCCCCATAATGGAGAACCTTTGTCGGTTTCGAGATATGAAATTCATGTAAGGTACTCTACACAATACACATACCATCAAATATTCAAACCAAATAACTTATTTACGAGCTCCAATTCTAACTTTCTGTAGCTAATGAAAAACCCTTTTCACATTTACCGTTTGATGTCCTTTTAACGCAAGGTTGTGAACTTGAAATGTTCGTTTTATGTGTAGATGATTATAATTTTGTGAATAAATTGCCTAATTAATTAACACCCGTTCACAAGCTTTGTGTTCCACAAGGCACCTTTGTACACATTTTGAAAACATTATTCATTCACACCCGTTAATTAGATAGGGGTCGGTTTACAAAAAGTTAGCGCGAATTTTAAATTAAATTCTCGTCGTCGCCCCCACGTGAGTTCAGTAGGTAAGCGAGACAAAGCTTATTTACTGAGGACGCACTAAAAGCCCAAGTAATTACTCTTGTAATGAGCAAAAACGGTGCCACACATTCGCCTAAGTAGGTACAGAAATCACCGTGTTTTGTTTCTGAAAAATTGTCAATGCCAAGTACAGTCAGCTAAGAAAGTGGTCTACCACCTTTGACAAAAGTTTCTGCGAGATGTAACGATCGTTAAGGTTGACTTTTCACTGACATAATCTTATTGCCATCGAAGATTTACCTTGTTGTTTCATGACGTTGAAACGAATCTCAACCGTAGGGTGGTAGACCACATTTTTGGCTGATTGTAGCTTTGAGGAGACATATACTATAAACTTTTTATTATGTAGACTGACTACTTCTGGCACCAAACTTCAACCGTAACTTCAATTTGAAACTTTGACGTAATCCAAATATTTTTTTTATTTTCTTTTTTGGACTTCTCATGTGAAAAAAACAACAACAAAACAAATCCGAACCTTCCATGATTCATACAAGTACGTATAAATACAGGATGTACCTATTGCAACAACTTTTAATTAAATCAGTTCCCAATGTAACTCCGTAAACACCCACTGAGTTGATTATTATTAATCATAACACCAAACTCTAAGTAAACTCAGCCCACTTTGAAAAGCCAAGTTTAATGTTACCCCGTAATATCCCCGATCCTTCATTGTCTAAGTAATTAACCGCGAAAGCGCCACTCTGAAACCAATGTGTTAGAACCTAATGGATTGGAAAAGATCCACCCAGAGTTAACTATAGATAAGCGCGCTTGATGTACTGAGATGGATGGAATGCCTTCTTACGATAAAACCTCTCCAGAGCCTCAGAACAACTTAAATGATCGCAAATATTTCAACGTAACTACGCCCAAACCAGAAATCCTTGATTGCGGTTTCGATAAAACTCCATAACAGATAAGAATGAAAGAAAATTGCGGCCTTCAAAACTTTAAGCAGAGCCATGTGTATCTAATGTGGGTAATCATCCCGTATTATGGTGTGTTCAACAGTCTTCAAAGAGAGAAGAGATAATTAAAACTTTTTCTACTTTTCACTCGAGCCCAGGGACACATCGTATTATTTTTAACGACTTTCGCCAAACTTCAGGAGTTTGCCAAAGTTACAGCGGCTGATACATCCCTACCTACTAATCTGCTATCTACGACGGCGGGGATTCAGCAAATCAATCCGCTATGGCGCGGCCGGAATATTAGTACATTCCGAGATACTGGCGAATAATACACCATGTGTTAGCTAACAATAGATGTCGACCTTGAAGGCTTTTACGGAGGAGTTTTCGCTGGAAAGGGTAGGAAATAATTACGTTCGAGTCAGTAACCCGGGCGTGCGTTATTGATGGCGCTCGCGGGCGCGGGCGGCGCCGAGACGCGGTAAGTGGGTCACGCGGGCGGCAGCGCGCAGCCGCGCTCACTGCGCCCCCAGCCCCCAGCCATGGCGGACGCGCCGCCCGAGGTCCTGGAGCTCAACGTGGGCGGCGTGCACTACGCCACCACGCGCGACACTCTGCTGCGCGAGCCCGCGGGGCTGCCCGCCGCCGCCGCAGCCGACCCCGAGCACCCGCGCGACGCCCGCGGCCGCCTCTTCTTCGACCGCGACGGCGTGCTGTTCCGCTACGTGCTGGACTACCTGCGCGACGGCGGCCTCAACCTGCCCGAGTGCTTCCGCGAGCACAAGCGGCTGGCGCGCGAGGCCCGCCACTACCGCCTGCCCGGGCTGGAGAGCGCCGTGCGCGAGGCCGACCCGCGGCCGCCGCACCGCGAGCGCGGCTGCATCACCGTCGGCTACCGCGGCAGCTTCGCCTTCGGCCGCGACGGGCTCGCCGACGTCAAGTTCCGCAAGCTCTCCCGCATCCTCGTCTGCGGGAAGGTCACGCTGTGCCGCGACGTGTTCGGCGAGACGCTGAACGAGTCCCGGGACCCCGACCACGGGCTCGCCGACCGGTACACGTCGCGCTTCTTCCTCAAGCACTCGTTCATCGAGCAGGCGTTCGACATGCTGCAGGAGAACGGCTTCAAGCTGACGGCCAGCTGCGGCAGCGGCACGGCCGGCGGCGCCGCCGAGCTCAAGCCCGGCGTCGACTCGGAGGAGAATCGTTGGAACCACTACAACGAATTTGTGTTCGTGCGCGAGTAACTCGACGTTAGTACAATGTGATATGAATCAGCTGATCCCGCCGCGGCGCTCCTCAGGTGGACGGCAATAACGAGAGTATCTATTTCAGGTAATGAGAATAACGAAATTATATTTATAAATCATAGTTATTTATCTGAGAGTAATGTATACTTTTTCAATATTACTAAACTGCTGTTAGCGATGTTTGCGCCTTACCGATCTTTATCGACGTTGTTTGTTTGTGTTGTTCGGTTACTTTAGGTACTGATAGTTCAGATATGAGGACTTTAATAAGTATATTCAGACTCTTTACTGTTGTTTCAAGGTTATTATGATTATTTATGATACTTATTATGTAGATATTGAGATCGTAAGAATTGTAATCATGTATCAAATAGGTAGTGTTAAATGTAAAAATATAAAATAAATAAATAGCAGTAGTAATATTCCCTATTAGGATTAATTTCATGTACCTACTGTTACATACCTATTTCTAATAAATTTCCAAATTATTTTGTATTGACTTTATAGTATTTAAAATATTATGTACCTAATAATGTATTTTGAAGATAACTGTGGGCCATCATTTTTGATACAAAATATGCCAAATTATTAATTAAAAACAAGTCTGACAGGTACATACTGTATTGTTTTCCGTTTTGGTATGTATTATATTTGCATTTTTACATTATTAATCTCTCTTTATATTCATATTTTATTATATTCATTAAACAACCTGGGTACACGGTTACCGAGTGATGTGTTGTGATCAATGCATTTTATTCTACTACTAGTCGTTATAGATGTAAGACCAAAAAATTCGATTTCAAAATATTCTAGAGAGATTTTATTAAAAAGAAACGTGCGCGTATGAAATGTACCTAATGAATAATTAGAATTACTATTTATAGCAGCTGATCTCGAGCAAACATTAAAAATGTTAGAATGTGAAACTTTTATATGACAGGATCAGAATGAACACGCAATCTTGACTTTAGAAGTTACGGGTCTGAACCACGGCCCTTTCTGATCGTTAGCATAGGAGTTTGGTTAACAGGTCTTATAAACGTTATACTTTAGCAGCTATAGTTTGGTATTGGCTTCATACGCAACGTCGAATTTAAATAATCGCAGCCATATCATTAGATAATACCTAGATAATTTAAGCTGAACTTCCGTACCCATCTTCCAGCTTGAAAATAAACTAGTGGATTATACCGAGATATGTAGCAAACGAATACTAGACATTATTGTTATAACCGAAGCTATGCAGTGATAGTCCAGTCAAAATAGACAAAAATAAGTGCTAACTTAGACAAAATTCGCATAGAGCTGAAAATTGCCAGAGACGTTAAATACATCATAATAAACGAAATATCAAAAATCCCCATCAATCCTACTTCTGCAAAAAAAATTATTCAAGGTCAAAAGTATAAAATTAAGAATTTTTCCATTTTTCTCGAAAACAGTAAGTATTATCGTAAAAATAGGTCAAACAAAAGTTGTAGATCATACAATTTTCTACAAAAATGGTCCAGTCACTTTTTCATTTCCGACTCACCATTCGCGAGATATCGTGGTTTTAATCATTAGAACATTCATATTTTACATAATATGCATTCATCTGTTGATATCGTTTTTGATCGATATATAACCTGGAATAGGTTCACTAGGGTAACCACGTTAAAATCCGCCCAAGTGTGAGAAAAAAAAAACATAGGTTTTGTATGAGAACCCACTTTACACGTTGGTTTCATGTTGTTTCTAGTATTAGATGTTATAGAGGCAACTGAGATACATCATTCAGTAAAATTTTAACTGTCTAGCACAATCGCATGGGGGCCTGGAAGCGTTTGAAAATACAACTTTTTCAACTTTGTGCATCGCTATATCTCTGAAATGTTTAATCTTAGGAACAAAATGTTGAGACATTTTTTATAGATAATTACGTGATAAGTAATTTTGTCATACATACTTTTATGATTAAACGTACCGTTTCGCTCAAAAGTGCATAAAACTGATATTTGTGACATTTGACCTTGATTATTTTTTTTTGCAGACGTGGGATCGATGGGGACTTTTGACAGATTATTTGTAATAGTGTTCCCAACATTCATGCCAATTTTCAGCTCTATGCGAATTTTTCCTAGGTTAAATGTCTATTTTGACTGGACTATGAAGTCTGGTATATGATTCTTAAAATATGATGTTGCATTTTTATTTCCATTCCAGTGTTGGCTTAACGCATCCTCAGGTGCATAAAATACGCCATTGTTTGATTTAAGCTCTATATCCAGAAGACCTTAATAGTTAGCGGTTTCGTCAATGAAAATATTGTAATCCTTTTAGGTAAAATGTAAAGAAATAGTAGGAATATTAATACCAATCTATAATTTGTGTTAGTAACTTAAATATTTATTGTGTTTAGAACAAATTAGTTAAATGTTAGATAAATACCTTGTCGATTTTGAATCGTTTTTCGAAATTTATTTTCAATGTATTATTTTAATTTATGAAGATTTGGATAAAATTTTGATCCTATTTAGACACCTGCCATATTTGTCTGGATAAAACCAGTGATGGACCTGGACTTAAAATGTAGGGTTTCTAAAAAGATAGTTTTGGGAATAAATTTAGTTAAAAAAACTAATTCGTTTTGTTTATATCCTTCCTCCTCGAAATCACTAAAGAAACGTACAGGAGAAATTGTGGACTTACTCAAAAGAGTAGATAAACTACGCAGTAGTTCAAAACGATGTATACCTAGGTATACCAGAAGATCTCCCGTCCTTCCGTGAGTCATAAATTCCACATGACACGAGCGAGATAAAGGCGAAGGACAAACAGCTTGTCTTGTCTTCAGAGGTCGAAATCGAGACTCCATTACATGCTTTATTCATGTGAAATGTCCAAACAAATCGAATGTAGAAAGATTTATATAGAACCTCCTCTTTTGGGTCGCCATAATTATAAGATGAAAAACATTTTGAAAAGTTACTAATTTTTACAAACGAGAAAACTTTTGTGAAAATCATTTCTAAGTTCATCCTAATTTCGTAACCGCGCTGTCAGTTTCGCCGAAGTTTTCGTGGTTTTGTTACGTCTTATCTATAAAAACTTATTGGCGCCCAACGAGGTGTTTTTGCGACACCAGACGGTCGAATGAATTTCGTCCCTTTATTTAGGTCTTGTAGTTTTTCTTTCTTCAAATTTCCACCAGAAAATAACAAACGTAATACATTTTTATCACGTCGAAGATTTTTTCGTTACGTTTATATGGGGCTTCGTAATATTAACTAACTGAGCATTATACCTTACTATAGATTAAAGGTAGATACATATTTTATTCAAAGGTTTTAAAAGTTTCAACTTCAATGAACTTAACAACTTTTGAAATAAAACTAATTTTAAGTATTAACTCTCGTGTATAACTCGCTAGCTTGAAACGTCGTTTCTCTAAATAATATGTTTAGGATAACAATAGAGGCGAGTTTAATCGAGCTCGTGCAAATAAAAGACAATACTAATTTAACAACTCATACAACACGCAGTTAAGAAATACAGCACAAGGTACCCTTACCTAAACCAGGACTAAAAACCATTTTTATCCTGTCTGTAGTTTTTACCGTCTCTATTTATTATATTCAGGTATTTTTCCAAAATTTGTATGTACCTATTGGATACATTTCATATTCTGAAACAGGTAAATAGAGCGTAACGCTCAGCGCTCTAATATTAATCCAATCCAAAACATAAATGTGAAATGAGAGCCAAGTTCAATATTGCCTTGGTTGTTGACTTCAGCGACAAAAGAAGTGAGATCTAAATGGGTGCCAAGTTCAATGGTCAACCCAGAAATTTTTTTTTTTTTTTTTTTATAATAGGCAAACAAGATGACCTACTACCGTAATCTAAATCCAATCCAAAACATAAATGTGAAATGAGAGCCAAGTTCAATATTGCCTTGGTTGTTGACTTCAGCGACAAAAGAAGTGAGATCTAAATGGGTGCCAAGTTCAATGGTCAACCCAGAAATTTATTTATAAGTAACACTATAACATACCTATCATATCTTCTTATAACATAAGATAATGTATGGTGGTAGCCTATGAAGGTCTGTCTGGGCTAGTTTCTATAAACCTACCAACGTATTATTATGTTCGCTTGCTAGTTTCTACCAACAATCCAAATTTTCGGAATTATAAAATAAAAACCGACAAATACTTGTAGGCTTAGAACTTGCGACGGCTATAATTCATATATGAAAACTAGCCAAGACAGACGTTCATAGGCTACCACCATACATTATCTTATGTTATAAGAAGATATGATAGGTATGTTATAGTGTTACTTATAAATAAATTTCTGGGTTGACCATTGAACTTGGCACCCATTTAGATCTCACTTCTTTTGTCGCTGAAGTCAACAACCAAGGCAATATTGAACTTGGCTCTCATTTCACATTTATGTTTTGGATTGGATTTAGATTACGGTAGTAGGTCATCTTGTTTGCCTATTATAAAAAAAATAAAAAAAAAAAAAAAAAAAAAAAAAATTTCTGGGTTGACCATTGAACTTGGCACCCATTTAGATCTCACTTCTTTTGTCGCTGAAGTCAACAACCAAGGCAATATTGAACTTGGCTCTCATTTCACATTTATGTTTTGGATTGGATATCATTACTTTTTGTAGAAAAGTATATATCATCGTAACGCCGTGGGTCCTTTGAAAAGGACAAATTTAAAACTAAAACTAGACTTTATGTAGGTACCTACCCTAAGTAATAAATATGAAAACCGACTATAAGTACCTACTCTTAATTGTAAATAAGTAAGTATACCTAAATATATACTTAGTGCTCTGCCTTCCCCGGTATATAGGCGTTATTAGGCACTAATTAGGTATTTATGTTAAGCGTTCATAATGGAACCTAACCTAATTATTAAAAAATTGTCAGTTTTTTATTTTTTCCTTTGTATTCATGTAATTACCTATCTGCATACCAAATTTTAACTCTCTAGGTCATTTGGAACTGGGTTAGAATTTTGATCTGTCAGTCAGTCAATGATAAAAATGAGGATTTTTGGACATTAATATCTAAATAACTGTTTGAGATAAGCTTATGAAATTTAGAACACATATTTATCTCGCACGTCACAATATATGAGCCAAATTTGATACGTTTATGTGAAATAGTTTTTGATTTATGAGGGGTTCAAAAGTGGTTCCAAATGGTTCGTGTAATATTACACACGGTGCGGCTCGCCAGTTCTGTTTCTTGAACCTTGGCTTGACACGCTACCGCGTGTCTAGATGTTGCCTTCTAGTCATAACGCACTTTGAATATTTCACTTATACCGTTGTACTTACTTGAGAACACTCCCTCATGTTAAATTCAGTGACCCGCCTAAGGTTCATTGGTGACCAATATTCCTTTGACAGCCATTTCAGAGGGAATCTGACCTGAAATTATTGCTTACCGTGTTACAACGTACCTTTGCGTAAGTCTTACTGCTTCGCTAAACATGCAATCTGGACTTTAATGTAAATCTTGAAAGGGTTTAATAAAGGAACACGTTTTATTACACTAGGTTATACAAAAAGACCCGAGACGGTCGGGTTCTTTTGTATAGCTATGAAAATAAAACTGGCAAATAAAATAGGTAAGGTGTAAAATAAATATGAATATTTTCATGGTATTTTTCAAGGCATATGAATGAACTAACAGTGGAATTACTTGAACTTATTAAAACCTAACAAATTATGTGCTGATGGAAATTTTAGGGACAACTATGTATTATTCTCTTTTTCGATGTTGAGATATTAAAGTTGAATTGAATTAAATTAAATATTAAAATCAAATATAATTGAAATTGATAGGTATATTTAATTTCTGGTTTTTGAAAGAGGCATAGACCAAGCACAATAGGGATAGGAATTGCATAGCTAATTTTATCTTTTACTAGCTGTGCCCGCGACTTCGTCCGCGTGGACAATCCTTATCACTCAGGGGTATGAAAAATAGATGTTGGCCGATTCTCAGACCTACACAATATGCTCACAAAATTTCATGAGAATCGGTCAAGCCGTTTGGGAGGAGTACGGGAACGAAAACTGTGACACGGTATATTAGGTAACTGCTGTCATCCGCCTTCATATTATTATATATAATTTATCTTACTACGTAACGTTTTGAATCGTGTGTCGTAAACTTACTCGCATATAAAATCTAGCTCATAACAAGAGTGGAACATAAATTTTAGGGTCAGGTTTTTATCGGATACTAACCTAAAATTTTACGAGATCGTAAATTATTAGGTCACAGATAATTTTGAACTTAAAAATATTGCCTACTTATTTGTTGTAAAGTATACCTGGATAAAAATTATAATTATTTTATTAAAACTTTATCACGGGATAATGTTTATTGAAAGCAGTTTGTACAAAAATGGTAATAAAAAAACTACGGTAATTTGTTATACCAGAGCCGCTCTAAGTTGGCCGATTTGCTACATGTCAGACTGACTGCACTAGTCTTTGAGTATAAAGCCACTGGAGATGCCTTACACGGGCGACCCCCTCCGGCAAAGTACATTGGTCAACTGTTCAAACACGTTTAATAAAACTACTTGTCGCTGCACCACCGCCATTTTGCATTGATCCCTGTCGCGTGACGTTACTCTTGAAAAATGGTTAGTTGTGCAGTATTCTCATGTAAAAGGCGATCGAGAGCTCAAATTCGCAACAAGAGCGCGTTTAGTATCATATCTAAGTGTTTTTATTAACTTTTAAACGTGTATTTAAGAAGAATTGCCATTTAAATAAAAAGTCGTTGCGATACGTAAACGACAGAAAAAATAAACAAGAATACAGTGGTACGGGGGCTAGTGATGTCACAAAGTCAAAAAAGCGACTCGACATTTGAATGAATCATTCACTCCCTGCAGTTAGTTGTATAATCCGTTTGTTACTTTAATTTTGAATTAAATAAAAGGTCTAAACATATGTTATATTTAAATCTTGTAAGATGAATTAGAAAAATTACTTTTCTTTCCTCTGGTCATACGATATTGAAATTTAGTCTGAAAATGAAAAGAAATTCTGTGACTCCCTTAGAGATATTTTTAAAGACATAGATATTTTAACCGTATCCTCTCAGTACATTTTGGACTGTATCTTATATGTTTACAAGAACATACAATCATTTAATATCGGATCCTCACCATTTTAACACCAGTAATAAACATAAGTTTGCCGTTTCAAGGCTCAGGCTTCAAAAGACTGGAAAGTCGTTCTTGGGTTTAAGCACAAAATTGTTTAATAAGATCCCACAAAATGTTATTGAATTACAATAATCAGTACAACATAGTTCAGTTCATTCACCAAACTGATTTTATTTTATTCTTTGTGTCATCACTATTTTTTTCGTATGTGTGTTGCGTAGTTACGTGAAAACTTTGTTTGTGTGCGTGTATTGTTTGAAGTGTTGAACATTTTTGTAGTGTGCGTTTATCGTTACAGCAAAATTTGTGTCTGTTGAGTTATTAATTTTTTGGTGGTGTGCTGTACGTGTTTACCTCGCCCCCCGCTAAAAGTGGCGAAAAAATTTGTTAGAAGCGTTGACGTTATGGCATCTCCAGTGGCTTTATACTCAAAGGCACTAGTGTGGGACAACGGTAAAATTGCCGAAGTATATAAGTAACAGTTATTTCCACTTTATAACCAAGCAAGGTCTAATTATAACAAATTTTTATTAAAAACATTAATTCACATCCAAAAGATTGAATTTAAGTTCCTTATTTATAAATATATTTATTTTTAAAATACAATACTTATTAAATACTTCATCGTATTTTAAAAAATACCTGGTGAGTATTACTGACTAAGTCACTATGAAAACGTGTCAAACGGCGTAACCTTGTAAAAGCGTAATACAGAGTGGAAAGTTTACGTTTTCTTTTATAATTCAATTATTTTAGGTAATAAAAGACAAATAACTAGATAATTATACCGGAGCCGTTCTTAGAAGACTGATTTGACACTTTTTATTTTATATTTTGCATTTATCCTTGTTAAGAGGAACATATTTACGCGAATCATAAAGAACAACTTTTAAAAATAATACGTTATTTCAAAATTTCAAGTGCACATAATTATATAATTACTAGCTGTGCCCGCGACTTCGTTCGCGTGGACTACAGGATTTAACATATAAAAGTTTATCCTGCTAACTCTCGTTCCCGTAAGAATTTTTCAATATCCTGTTCCAACTAAGCTTTAAGTTTACTATGGTACCTGCATGCCAAATTTACAGCATCTAACTTCAGCGGTTTAGATTTTTCATACAAAAGGATTTTCCCGATTATTCCCGTTCCCGTGAGAATTTTGAGAATTCCTTTCTTAGTGCACCTCTACGGTACCTAAGCTACGTCCAGTCCAAATTTCAAGTGCCTACGTTTAGCCGTTTAGGCTGTGCGTCGATATGTCAGTCAGTCAGTCAGTCAGTTTCTCCTTTTATATATTTAGATAAGAACCCGGCTTGGCTCGGGTAAGATGTGATTCATAATAAACATCGAGGAGCAAAATATAGGTAAATATTTCCGTAGTCATCGGTTCTTCAAGGAATACTAAAGGATTAAACAGGACATAGATTCTTTCATTGAGTTTAATAAATCTAGTGAATAAAAATTGCAAAAGTTTTTATACAATAAATTTTTAACATTTAAAATTAAGGAACATCAATCAACAAAACAAATTGCAATGAGTACTAATCCTAGAATTTGGCAAAGGTCCTTATAAAATTATATTATCTATTCTTCATCAGTATCTGTTATCGCCCTGAAAGAGTATATCATAAAAATGTGTCAAAAACAATGTTTCCGCGAAACGTCAAGGACTGAAGAAAAATAGTTTTGATAATATTCACTGAATTCCAGCAAGATGGTGACTGTGATTCGTCTGTCAACAGATTTTGAATTTAGCAAAATACTCGACAATCCGAATTTTGCGGATATATGTTGTCGACTCGAAATCATTATTTTTTGATGTTTTATTATTCATGTAAGGTTTTAATCGAGTCTACCGTACCCCTTGACGAAATTATTAATAGAAGATTACTTTGGAGCAAACATCTAAATCATTAAAACGATTGTTATGGGTAAACTATAAAAGGTAGACATATGCTCTCGCGGACATTTTTAAAGATAATGTTAAGATGAACAATTCATCCATAGAGCATTTTTGTATAACTTTAACTATATGCTCAGCGCACGCCACGGAAGGCCTCAGAAACGATACTTTCCCTCGTTTTTGAAACATTTTCGGTTACTGCTCCACAACTATAGGACCTAGCGTGATATTATATAGCCTATGTAACTTCTGAATAATGCAGCTTTCTAATGGTGAAAAAATATTGCAATCGGTCCAGTAGTTTTTGAGTTTATTCATTACAAACATACAAAAATACAAAAAATACAAATCTTTCCTCTTTATAATATAAGTATAGATTTGTCTTTTATTACTTAAAATAATTAAATTTTAAAAAGAAAACGTAAAATTTCCACTCTGTATTACGCTTTTACAAGGTTACGCCGTTTGAAACGTTTTCATAGTGACGTAATGGATAATACTCACCAGGTATTTTTTTAAAATAGGATGAAGGATTTAATGAGTATTGTAATTTAAAAATAAATATATTTTTAAATAAGAAACTTCAATTCAATCTTCTGGATGTGAATAAATGTTTTTAATAAAAATTTGTTATAATTAGACCTTGCTTGGTTATAAAGTGGAAATAACTGTTACTTATATACTTCGGCAATTTTACCGTTGTCCCTCACTAGTGCAGTCAGTCTGACATGTAGCAAATCGGCCAACTTAGAGCGGCTTTGGTATAATCACGAAATTCATAGGCAAGTGATTATTCTTCTTAGAAATATAAGACGTATCTCATAATTTTGCAAATATCAATCAAAGGGTCCAAATCCCGAAGCTACCTATCTACGCACCAGTGCAGTGATGGGAAATTCCCTAATCTTCCACAATCTAAATTGGGTTTTGGGCCGATGGATTGAATCTGTACGCAATCATTACTTAGCTTACATTGCGGTAATAAAAAAAAACATGTAGAAAAAGTACGGCAAAATTAATATTTTTTCCCAGAATTGCAAAGTTGCCAGTACAATAAACGGGCAACAATAGTTTTTCCTGCAAGCGACGTTATGAAAAGCTAACGACAGGAAGAAACTCATTATTTTAAATGGCTCCTTCGGGATTGATATCCCGCCAGTTCGCGCTGCAGTTTAACAGTAAATTACACCATTTGCGAACGAGAAATTGTTCTATCATCACGCCCGCTGCCACCTACATCCAATATTTACTTTTGTAGTGGTTTAATTCTCTGTGTTTTTACAAAGCTGACTATTTTACACCTCTTCGCTTGGTAAAATCAAAAAAAAATATTACATACTGAATCTACTCTTTTTAGTTGTGGTATATTCTAAACTAGTGACGCAGCCTTGCTTCGCTTCGGATAAATTATACCAACATAAAAACCTTCCTCTTAAATTTTCTCCCTACCTAGTGTATCAACCCGCATCAAAATCCGCTGCGGTGTTTCTAGATCTAAGCATTAGGATATGTAGTGATAAATCTTCTCTGATTTGGACGTAATAGGTATATCTGCCTATCTTACTACGAATACGATAGGAATCCCTTCAATCGAAATCGTACAGTCCGTGTCCAGTGATGTATCCCGATCAGATATGAGTCGTCACGGAACAACGATACCTACTTTGTTCTATTTCGAGCGCTGTTTAGACAGCCAGCCAGTTACATTATATGGCGTTCTTTCATCTCATCTGCGGTTTACCTACCTACTAACCTCATTCAGTCTTCAGGGGAAAAACTGTTGCAAATAACTAAACTACCAGTGGCAGTAACCTATACAAAGAAATAGATATAAATAAGAATCAAAGTGTTTGTTTAAATATGAGTTATATTACTTTCTAATTGACCATTGGGTTAGAGTAGCCTTGTACCGGTCTTACGGAGGAGCCGAGGGCTCTAACCCCAAAAAGTGAAAGTAGGTACAAAACAAAAAACCAACATCAATTTCATTTACATCAAACAGACATCACCAATACCTAAATAATAATCACAACAGAAACTTCTGTTATATTTAGATTAAGAAATAACCAGTTCTAAATAAATATCTATCAACAAATCACTCCTCTAGAGGTACCTATATTGATCACATTTCGAGATGAGTGCCTTAAGCGTTTTGTATTGTGGTTATCTACTTATAAGCTTTTGTGGTTTCATTATTCTCAAGCTAGGGTGTTGCCTACTCCAGCAATTAGGTATTAATAATAATAGTCCTATTCAAATTTCCTACCCGGGAAAGTTTCCCGAAACTTAATTGAAATATTTTAGCTAATATATGTGATTCGAAAGGAATATGTTATTGGGATAGTTATTGGGAAGTAAACTTGTTTAAGCTCTTGTTGCGTTTTTTATCCTAAGAGAGAAATTTTAAATGAAGTTTTTCCTGCAAATATTATGCTGCGTAATTCTCGGATCCCACACGATTAGAAATACAATACCCCACCCACACCATTACACGTGTATTTCTTACTATTAAATATTTACAATATCACACAGAGTTTGATCTAGAAAAAGTTTTCAAACAAGACCTACAATAGGTAAGTAAGTACTAAAAATAAGCCGACGGATTAAGGGTCGCTAATGAGGTCAAAGGAAACAGAAGTAAAAATACAACCTGGATGGACCTTTTGCGGTGTTCTTAATACCTCTCAAGTACCTACGAAGATGAAGGTGAGTTATTGTCGTACCTATGTAAACCGAGCAGGATAATATTATTCTACCTTTAATCTTACGGCTTAAGAGCTCAGCCCTGCAATCCCTTTATGACGGTCTAAGAAGGCACGTGGGTATAATCGATAAGTATCTTAGTGTGAGGTGGTAAACGCGAATAATGTTTTCGGATGTGATCACTGACTGATACCTATGATACATAATGATACATACCTAATTATGTAACTTAAGTTTTTTTTTTATTATTACATTGAGTGTAGTAGATCAGTTTAACGGCTTTGATAAAAATCATACAGCCAAATCTTCAGCTTAATGAATTTGTACTAGCATACACACACCTATTGCAACATTCACACATCAAATTGAGTGTACAGTTGTATTTCAAAAATCAAAAAGTTTCTGTTGTGTTTTGGTGTTGGATTGCAAAGAAAATAAGTCTAATGTGTCTCTAAATCTTTAGTAAGTACCTACCAATTTGGACTCACCTCGTTAACGAAGGTTTACTATCATACAAGCGCGGATCCACCGTTGTGGGCACTATGGGCATGCCCACAACCTTAATAGACTTGTGAGGTCACACTTTCTATTGAGATCGATAGGCTGATGATAATAAACAATCCAATCAAAAACATAAATGTGAAATGAGAGCCAAGTTCGATATTATGATAAATGCCTTGGTTGTTGACTTACACGACAAAAGAAGTGAGATCTAAATGGGTGCAAAGTTTAATGGTCGGTCCTGAAATGTTTGTATTTATAAGTAACAGTATCACATAATAATATCATATCTAATTATGGTCTGCCTTGGCTAGATTTTATAAACCTACCACCGAATTATTATGTTCGATCGCTAATTTCTACCAACAATCCAAATTTTCGGAATTATAAAATAAGAATCGACAAATACTTGCAGGTTTAGAACTTGCGAAGGCTAGATAGAATTCATATATGAATGTCTCAGGTGTACCACCTATTCATTAACATAAATGAATACCGACTCTGGATGACCAAATGGAAAAGAGAATATAAGAACAATTCGGCTATACCAGACTCGGTACTCATACAAATACTGGCAACTCTTCCGGTCAGCGTAGCTACCGCAGAGAGATCCTTTTCTACTCTTCGCAGAATAAAATCTTGGTTGCGTGCCTCAAAGGCACAGGAAAGAATATCCGGGTTAGCTCTCCTAAATATACACAAAGATGTGAACCTGGATAGTGGATATTGATGACATTTTCAACATTTTCGCCAAAAAGTAACGTAAGCTTGAATTTGTACATTGTATAAAAAAAAACACCATCAATCTCTTCATGCATGCTCGTCGATTACGGGTAGGTACTTTTGATTTGACCCTTCTTCAAAATTTTACCTATTTGGTCATGGAAGGTCTTTCTTGGCCTTCCTCTGTCGACATTTCCATTTATACTTCCTCTATACATATATTCCTTTCGTTAATCGTCTCTCATTCATCCTCTCAACATGATCAAACCATCTTAGCATACCTTTCTCAACCTTAGTACTCTCTCTACATCTTATTTATTTCACACCACAACGTTCTCTTATTATTTCGTTTCTGTTTGTATCACTCAGTTTTACTTCTAGCATATTTCTAAGTGCTCGCATCTCCAAAGCGTTTATCCTAAATTCGTGCTTCTTCTGCCACACTCAACTTTCGCTTCCGTACATTATTGTCGGGATCAATACTCCCCTATGAACCGCCAGACGTGCCTTTTTAGACACTTTCTGACTGTTCACAAAGGTGCATTCACTCTCCTTGCAATATCGCTATCGCACTTACCATCTTTTGTGAGTTTGGATCCCAAATATATAAATTTTTTCACTTGTTCTGCTTTTTCACTTCCAATCATAACATCGAAAATTGTCATATCATCCTTTTCAAAAAACCATGACTTTCGTCTTACTGACATTCTCATCTCTTTCAAAGACACATATAGTGGCCGAGCTAGCCCAACAAAGGTTAAATAGGCAGTGCAGCTGAGTAGCCACCACTCCATTTCCAGCCCTCAGCATCCCCACGGAAACCCTGTCATATCCCGCAGCTTTACCTAGTTTCATTATTTTCGACCCATCCACAATCTCATCCATGCTAATACTATCATCCTCTGCACTTTCATTCTCGTTCTCTTCATGAGATTCAGGCAACTGTACCCGCACCTCCTCTTTTTCGAAAAGACTTTCAAAATATTCTTTCCATCTCTTTAGCACACATGCTTCTCCTTTTGCAAGACTTCCATCTATGTTTCTGATTTTAGACAGACATTTAATTTTAAGAAATCGGGTCCGACTTATTCCTAAGTTTCCTTATGCCAAAGTCCTGATGCTTAGAAAAAAAAGAGTTAATCTAATTCAAAAGATCATAATCGACTTGCACAATCGTTAATGAGCGATGTTCATGCTTCGACTCGTACTCAGCCGATTTTCTAGGAGCTGTGACCACAACCTTTTTTGAGGGCTGGATCCGCCCTTGCTTTCATAGTACTACTAAGTTTAAATATAGGTAGGTAAGTACCTACTTCAAACTAAATTAAACTTCCATCGGTCAAATGTTTCTTTCCATTCAATTATCACCGAAAGTCCTTAATTCTATTTGGCCGACTTAATTCTACCCTTTTCCCATCTGGCTGGGTCTGTGGGCTTCGCCATTAAAGTTGAACGGGGACCTTCGAGAATGAAGGATCCCGGGATTCGTGACCTGCGTATTGTGGTGAAGTTTGTAAATTAGTTAAAAGCCATTGGTGCGCGCACGGTAAACTGTAAAATTCAAATATGGTAATTTGCATTAACCGACTTGTTTTACGGGATAAGCGACTTCACGTAGGCAAAAAGCAAGTTAAAAATAAGTGTAAATACGGTACAATATGGGACTCATAATGTCATATCGATAATTTGTCTTTACAATGACCACAGACTACAACGTCTTCAAATAAATTGTCTGTGAACTTAGGCCAGTAGGTATACCTATTTCTTCAGCTAGACATTTTTTCCAAACTGACATACGACCAATGGCTTGGATTAGCCTCGTCATCATCACCGGACTTGCGGGGAGCGGATTTATTTCGCCAATACAATTTACAGAAATACGATCAATGTCATGTTTTTAGTACTTTTATATTTTACAGAATTTGATATAAGTAATGTAACTATCTATAGATAGGATGTAATATAGGTAGGTAGATACTGCATAATTAACATTTTTATAGAAAACTTAGGTACTACCCGCAGTCGAGTGTTTTCAGTCCAACACTAAAATGAGATGTGAGAAACTCGTAGAATAAAATTACAATGAAGGCTGTATAAATCACAGGCTAACTGGAAACCGCCGGATTCTGGCTGTAAAGCCAAATTAATTAGAGCCAGCCGATCGCAAAATTCGCAAAGTTTGCATCGCGCCGAATCAACCCTGTTTAGTGGGCCAGAGTCGGACTCTACGCTGTTGGGCGCCAAGTCAAGAATAATGGTAAATATTAACATTTTGGTAAGTACAAAAATCGTCGAAACTATGGAACGGATTATGATGCATTTTTTTACAGGTTGAAGGATTCAAGGACGGCCCTAATTTCTGGTGCAATTATGTGTGTGATAAACAAAACACTTAATTAAACTGATAGTCCAGTCAAAATAGACAAAAATAAGTGCTAACTTAGACAAAATTCGCATAGAGCTGAAAATTGCCAGAGACGTTAAATACATCATATAAAGAAATATCAAAAATCCCCATCAATCCTACTTCTGCAAAAAAATTATTCAAGGTCAAAAGTATAAAATTAAGGATTTTTCCTTTTTTCTCGAAAATAGTAAGTATTATTGTAAAAATGGGTTAAACAAAAGTTGTAGATCATACAATTTTCTACAAAAATGGTCCAGTCACTTTTTCTTTTTCGACTCACCATTCGCGAGATATCGTGGTTTTAATCATTAGAAAATTCATATTTTACATAATATGCATTCATCTGTTGATATCGTTTTTGATCGATATATGACCTGGAGTAGGTTCACTAGGGTAACCACGTTAAAAACCGCCCAAGTGTGAGAAAAAAAAACATAGGTTTTGTATGAGAACCCACTTTACACGTTGGTTTCATGTTGTTTCTAGTATTAGATGTTATAGAGGCAACTGAGATACATCATTCGTTAAAATTTTAACTGTCTAGCACAATCCCATGGGGGCCTGGAAGCGTTTGAAAATACAACTTTTTCAACTTTGTGCATCGTTATATCTCTGAAATGGTGAATCTAAGGAACAAAGTGATGAGACATGTTTTATAGATAATTACGTGATAAGTAATTTTGTCATACATACTTTTATGATTAAACTTACCGTTTCGCTCAAAAGTGCATAAAACTGATATTTGTGACATTTGACCTTGATTATTTTTTTTGCAGACGTGGGATCGATGGGGACTTTTGACAGATTATTTGTAATAGTGTTCCCAACATTCATGCCAATTTTCAGCTCTATGCGAATTTTTCCTAGGTTAAATGTCTATTTTGACTGGACTATGACCGCTCACGTCAGACTTTTTGTAGCACCGATAGTCGACCCGATGTTTCTTCTGACTCTTCTTATACTTTTTGTAGCACGTCTGCGTTGCTACGTTGCAATCGATCTATCCATTTTTTCCTACAAAAAATTGGTCACCGAATTATCGGACGTGGGCAGCCCAAAATGGATAATTCAATAACACTACCCAGTTTCTAGAAACAATATACAGGTGGATATGACTTATTTCATGAGCTCAAAACTGCGTAAAAATATAACTAAGTAAGTATGTCTTACCGAATCTAAGGTAGTAGTTTTTCTCCGGCGTGTCCCATCCAGGCCCTTAGTCCGCCCCTGTCCGAGGCTAAATGAGTACCTACCCTGGAACACCCGTGACGTTTGACGGCCCTTTAGGCTGAATTGGAAACGTCCACTGTAAAAGCTAATTAGATGTGTGTACAAGTGCTTTTCTCCAAAATAAGTAATTTTATCAAATAAAACTCATCATCATCATCACCCCCTACTACTGGGGCACGAGCCTAGCCTAAATTAGGGCGATAAGGCCTTAGTCGACCACGCTGGCCAAGTGCGGGTTGGTTGAATACACAATCTAAGAATTTCTTCGTAGGTGTGCAGGTTTCCTCAGGATGTTTTCCTTCACCGTTAAAGCGTCGAATAATCGTACCTACATATGAATTTCAAATTTGAAAAACATAGTGGTACGTGGCGGAGTTTGAACTCACGACTTTTCGCATGGCACCTAATGGCAAAGTCTGAAAGACACATTATCTTCGTCACTAAGCGCATTATAAACGTGCGCATGAACAACGTTTTTCTCCCGATTGATATTAGGAAAATTTCAATGGCGATTGGGATCGCACACATTTCTTTTCTTTAACGCCAACTCTGGATATTATTTTATGGGATTATGTATACTACCTTATGTTTACTTTTCCAAATAAAATTTTGTGTTGTATTTGTGTCTTTTATTTTCCTTAAACCTAGGTACTAGCCTACTTATCCTTTACCTCAGCGTTGTATACTTAGGTTAAACGCGATACAAAATTCAATCTGCCAGGTGGTCCAATCCCGAGTGCAAAGAAAACATTTATTCGACTATCTCCTAGACTCCTTTCTATACCGTTTTTAGACGGAGGGTTGGTTGGTGTTTACAGTAACTGTTTACGCCCCAAGCCATTTTGGCGCATGAAAATACAGAACTGAAAGCCTATTCAACGAGACGTGCTAGTGATGTGACAGTTGTGCGGATAAAGAAAGAAAGAAATGTATTTCTCTGTCTTTATGCATTTTACTTTTTTTTATTATTTTATTTTCTATGTTCTTGGTTTTTTTATTAATCAATCAGAGGTTCTGCCAGAATATCAGCGCTGGAGCGTCCTAGCAGGCGCTGCAGCACATGCTGAGGCAGAACCTGTTGATCACTATTGTGTATGTGTGTTTGTGTATTAACTCGTGCTATTGTATGTGATCACTGGCGACAAACGAGAAAAAAATCCCATTTGTTGGCAGTCGTGACGACAGTGGTGACGGAAGGGAAAATGAAATCCCAGATATCACCAGTGGTTACAATTAGATAAAGAAACTTCCCAATCGTTGCTAGTGGTGACGTTTGAGATAAAAAATTCCCGATTATCATCTATGTAGGATTTTTTTTCTCGTTATTAAAAAAAATTATAAGTTGATCAGTCTCATCGTTGGTCTCATTTATAGGTAACTAGCTGCTCCCCGCGACTTCGTACGCATTATTTTGGGATAAATTATAGCCTATGTGTTATTCTGATGTATAAGCTATATTCCTGCAAAGTTACTTCAAAATCGATTCAGTAGTTTTGGCATGAGAGTTACAAACATTCACACATACATACATACCTACGTCCAAACACAAACGTTCGGCTTCATAATAGTAAGTAGTAGGTAAGATTGTGTTTTCATTTTGAATAATTATTTAAATTCTTAGAGGTAATAATATAATGTGATTACTTACAACAAAAAAAATCATTGTGTTAAAAATTATAGATTTTTTAAATCTTGTTTTTACACTCTTAGGATTATAGTTACAGAGCCCACGACCAAAACCATGTCTCATAGCAATACGGCAAAAACCCTATAAAATCGTTAGATCGTATGATTCTGAACCCGACTAGGTATATAGTAACGGTCGAAAGTGTAGCAACTGCGTGGGAGGCCATTTCTGCTGTGTCAAAAAAAAAAAGGCAGTCGGTATTATAGCAATACGTCTGATAATGAAAATGTACATAGATTTTATAATTGTATTAAGAAAAAGTTTGTTTTCAGACATTTTGTGCGTAGCACATAGCCTGAGCGCATTTTTGAAAATGTCAAAAAATTTAGCCGACCTGTGTCATAGCAATACGGATAATTTTTTTTTTTATTTTTTCGTTTTGCTGCCATGATTACCAAAAACCTGTTTTCAGACACTTTAAGTGTAGCATATACTCCCAAAACCAAAATAACAAGTGTGCTTAAATAAAACCAAAACTATCAAATCAATCAGTATTTAATTTCAACTGCCTCAGCATTCATTGGTTTGTAACAGAGAATTCAAGATGCCTCAATACTATTCTTAAATGATATCTGAGTATCGAAAAGTTGTCTGATAGAGAAGATGCTACACTTCATTTGTCTGATATAAATTTTTTGCACATGTGGACAACTTATTCTATCATGTCTAGCAATTTTCAGACATATTGCTATGATACCGATCGGTAAAATTTGTTAACATTTTCAAAACGGTCTCAAAATTTTATGCGTCCACATTTCCGTCTGAAAATGGTTTTGTTCGCATCAAATAACCAAAATTTACTAATAAAAAAGATTTTCAGACGTATTGCTATGAGACATTTTTTTTGTCTCATTTTAAATCTTTTAAAGTGATTTTACGGGTTTGCGCTACACCACTAACGTCTGAAAAATATGTTTCCGGTATCTCAGAATCATCATTCAACTACAGTCTGCAAATCAGACATATTGCTATGATGCAGTTCGGTAAAATTCTTTGACAATTTTGAAAATTCGGTCAGATCAAACGCTACGCGGAAAATGTCTGATATTGGTATTTTCGAGTTCAGAATAATCTTATCTATCGATTTGATGCGGTTTTGGCTGTATTGCTATGAGACAAAAATTTTGGTCGTGGGCTCTGTTACTATCAATAATGACTGTAACAATAATTGTGTGATTAAGACTGTTATTATTTTTTGGGAGTATCATCTTTCAAATTAATATATCTATCATACATAACCATTACCTAAACTCGTTTAATTTTAATTCCCACCAGCATTGCCACCAAATATTGATATTTCATCACTGACAACAATTGGGATTTATTTTATCCGAACTGTCACCACTAGTAACAACTGGGATTTTAAAAACCCTTCCGTCGCCACTGACAACAAATGGGATTTTAATAACTCATCCGTAACCACTGGCGACAAACAGAACTTTTTTTCTCGATTGTCGCCAGTGGGAACGTAGCCAGTGGTGACGACTGGGAATAACCGGATATAGCGGATAAAGATATAGTAATGAAATCCCTACAAATCAATGACGATAAACAATATTCTAATCCTCCTCCTCCTTGCGTCGTTTCCTCAATGCTGAGGGTCGTGACCACCATTATGCATCACTTTCTCCTTTATGATGTTTCTCCATCTACTCCTGTCGTCGGCGGTGTGGAGGGCGTTGTGTATTGAGGAGTCGAGTGTGGCGCGGATCTGGTCGGACCAACGTATGGGGCTGCGTCCTCGAGGCCTTTTTCCTTCTATTTTTCCGGTCACTATGAGCTTCTCTAGGTTATCACCGTCTTTCCTAGCAATGTGACCGAAATATTCCAGGATTTTGCGAAGGCATATAGAAGATAGCCTTGTTCTTATCTTGAGCTGGTGGAGTATGCATACGTTGGTTCGATGTGCTGTCCATGGTATACGCAGCATTTTTCTCCAGCACCACATCTCAAAAGCGTCAATGCGTTTGCGGTCTGCTGCTTTTATGGTCCAAGTCTCAGCGCCATACGAGAAGATCGAAAACACTAGAGTCCGCACCAGATTAACTTTGGTCTTAACGGAGATGTTTCGATCTGTCCAAACTCTGTGCAGCTGAGACATAGCGTTCTTGGCCATGCCAATCCTTCTGCGGATTTCCGTTTCACACGAACCGTTGTTGCTGATGTTGGAGCCCAGGTATACAAAATTGTCCACTATTTCTAGGTTTAGCGCTCCAGTGAGCTCCAACTTCTTAGTCCGGTCAACCACCATGACCTATCTAATCCTACCTAATTATAATTAAAATAATTATTTATGAGATTACATTCCTTCGGTAATCTTTGTCGATGATACTGTATCCTGGCTAGTTACGGCAAAGAGCGCCATCTACCAAAGGGGTTTGTAAATCAAGTTAATAAAACTTTAAACGAACTTTCTCTCTGGATTTACATTACTTTTGAAAGGCCATGATCAAGGCTCTAAAAATACCAAATTAAAGATAAAATTATTACGATTTAATTGTTTGTTCATAGTTAGTTCAGTAGTAACCAATGCTACATTAAATTGGACCCTAACTGCAATCCCTGAAGACCAATACATATGGGAATAGCCAATAGGGCCCACCAAAAGAAGAAATATTGTGGTCTGTTGCATCTCAATTAGACACTAGCAGGTACAAATAAACTTTTTTTTTATTAAGCAATATATTTATGTATTTAGGTATTCTAAGTACATTCACATAAAGTTTATCCCATGTACTTGGTTGATTTACAATATTATGAACTGATACAGTGACATGATCATAAATCATCAATCTAAAACTAATATAAAGCAATCATTAGGTAATCAAGTATCATAATTGGAACTATTTATTTACAGTCAATATGAAACAGAATAATTGCACAACCAGTTACTAAAAAAATAACTGTGGGTATTGCTTCCTTAAATATGATTATGTCTTCAAAAAAAAGAACACATAAATAAATTTAACTAAAGGGCAAATAGAACTTTGCATTGAATATTAATAGAATACTTAAAGATCATGACTTAAATATATGACTCTTGTAGTATTTCAACTCTTCAACACTCTCAAGGATATCATCAATACTTCTATGCTGGAATTTCTTTTTTGGTATTGCTGAGAACTCCTTTTGGTACCAACGTTTGGCCAGCTCTTTAACTGTGCTGACATCAATTACTCTATAATGCAAGTAAGAGTCTAGATTTGGCATATATTTCCGTATGAACAAACGATCCATGTAGATACTGTTGCCGCCAAGGGGGCATTTGTTTTCTGGTACATGACTGCTCACAAAATTTAATACTTGTTTTTCCGCTTCTTGTAAAGAGATTGTGGACTTCCGGCTAGCCTCTGTCAAGCCACTCTGGAAACAAATAAATTGAGTCATCATCATTCTCCTGCCCTTATACAGTGGGGTCGGCGCAACATGTGTATTTCTTCCACTCGGGCCTATCATTCGTCAGCTCTGTGTCTACTCCTTTCACTCCCATATCATCTCTCACGCAATCCATCCATGTCTTCTTCGGCCTACCTCTACCGTTACGACCATTGACATTCATACTCATCACTCTTCTAGTTACATGGCTTGACAAATAAATTGAGTAATGATTAAAATGTAGGTAAAATCTTCTATTAAAGTAAACTTGGATGTGGACTAGTATTAAACCTGACACAGAAAGCCAATTTTTCTTCAGTCATCATCATCATCATCATTCTCCTGCCCTTGTCCCACACTAAGTGGGGTCGGCGCAACATGTATATTTCTTCCACTCGGGCCTGTCATTCGTCATGTACATAAATTACCTATACAAAGTGTTAAAAATAAAAGTGAAACCTGTACAATACCTCACCATGTTGTGCGACACACCAGCTGTTCATGTTATTTAGAATGCTATCAGGCTGATGTATCACAAGGTTAGGGCCAGTGGCAACTACTTCCAAATCAGCATCTGTCACTAAGCAAGCTATTTCTAATATGTGATCCTTATCCACATCAAGTCCAGTCATCTCTAAATCAACCCAAACAATTCTTTTTGCACTGTCTTTGAGTGCTGGCTGGGCCATTTTAGGATTAGTAATATCTGCAAAAATCAAACGTTTTCATTTAATCTCATGAATTTCATTCTAAATCTAACCTACATGTGATATACAGATACCCACTTCTAGACATCAGTCGAAATAGAGTATGAGTATGGGAACTAATATATTGACGAAATAAATTCATTTAATTAGCAGAAGATAACTAAAAACTTATTCACGATTTTTTTAGTTCTTTTAGGAATTTTTAATTTTCGTCAACAAAACTCAACTCGCCCGCCACAGGACGAGCAATAGACGAGACCAACCTACTGTCAATTTTGTTTTTTTTTGGGAACTTGTTCTACAGCATGGGAACGTTGGAAATACTGTTCAAAGCTCATCATCATTTATTTTTTGATATTGTTAGATTGTTTCAATCAGTTAATTTATCATTCGTCATTGCTATTCGTCTAATTTCAGGTAAAAATTGTTCAGTAAATATTCTACTGGTTCTGTCAATTGTTTAGTGTTATACGTGCGTGATTCGCTTAACTTGTCGTAGAACTGATTACAGTCCATTTCTCATTTACAAGAAAAGTTCTGTCTGTTGTAGATTAATTAATAACTGAAATAACTCGTGCAGTTTCCGCTTTATTCTTAGCTTTCAAACGTAGCTACAATATTTTAAAACTGATAACATTGAACTGTTATCGTCAAATAGGAATAAATTATTATTGAAATGATCCAATCAAACGTTGCTATTAATATCAAGATTCTATTCTGATTGGTCGTTTTGAATGTCAGTTTAACAAATCAAAATATTTTAATTTTGACGTTTCGCTTCTATTGTCTATGATTTCTGCACAATTGTCATGGTGTGTAAAGGTTGATTTTGTTTTTGTTACATTTTTCGTATTTCTCAACATTAATTATCGTATCAAAAAACACCATGAACAGATTAATATTGAATCATTGTAAATGTGTTCAAAAATCAAGTAAGTAAATGACATAAGTTATGGTAAATCTTTGATAGTTTCTGTTAACCTAACACAGATCTTGGCTGATTGATTACCGTCACTCTTAACAATATATTTATGTAATGATAATACAACCTTAATATATAAATGTCAAATCAAATTGCATACTATCGTATTTAACTGTAGAGTTTAATTTAAACGATGGTAAACTTTGCGAGTTCAGTTAGTCATCATCACATGGTTGATGCAATAGGATCATTTCAAAAGACATAATATTTAGATTGCGAGTTTTATCCTTTCGATTGTTTTCTAACAACTTGTAATTCTGATTCTATACGTATAACAATGTGTACTATTTATTTTAGCCTTATTATGGGAGACCAGACAATATCAAAATTTTCCATACATAACACTCTCAAGGTCTCTATCTTACTACAACACTCGGCCACTAGGACTCCAGCATGATATTACACAGAAACCCCTGCACACAAGAAATCTGTTTTACCCAGATCATGTCAGACTAATATGCACATCCAAACAATATTTTGATAAAGAACCACTGAAACCCTCTTCAAAAGTGGAGGCCACAGTTGTCACAATTAAAAAAGAAATAGAAGAAAAAGAGAAGCTACCCAAGAAGGAAGAAAAGAAAAAAAGCTTGAAAGAGCGTATTATGGATGAGTTGAGGCATTATTATCATGGATTCAGGTTACTGTTTATAGAAGTGAGGATATCAACAGCATTGTGTATCAGAATTCTGAAAGGTGACACTCTGACCCGGCGAGAGCATCGTCTGCTGGTGACCACAATTGGAGATCTGTTCAGAATGGTGCCTTTTATTGTTTTCATTGCAGTTCCATTTCTAGAGTTTGCGTTGCCATTGTTTATTAAACTGTTTCCAAATATGTTACCTTCCACATTTGAAAGCAGGGATCAGAAAGAAGCTAAATTGAAACAACACTTGAAGATCAAATTGGAAATGGCTAAATTCTTCCAAGAGACATTGGATCAAATGGCTCCTCAGGCCAGCAATCGACATTCAGAACTAGCTAAAGAGTTCTCAAGCTTCTTTAGCAGAATCAGAACATCAGGTGATGTTGCTACAAGTGAGGAAATTATGAAATTCTCAAAACTGTTTGAGGACGAAATTACATTAGACTCTCTTCAGAGGCCACATCTTGTAGCCTTATGCAAAGTTTTGAATGTTTCAACTATTGGCACAAGTGCTATGTTAAGGTTTAACTTAAAGATGAAGCTTAGGTCCCTATCGGCTGATGACAAAATGATTGCCAAAGAAGGCGTTGATAGTTTGAACTTCAGTGAGTTACAGCAGGCTTGCCGAGCTCGAGGTATGAGGGCTTACGGTGTTTCCGAGGAGCGTTTACGGAAAGAGCTGAAGAATTGGTTGGACTTATCATTGAATGAGAAAGTTCCGCCATCATTGTTGTTACTCTCCAGAGCTCTCATGGTGCCAGAACATGTTCCAACAACATACAAGTTGAAGGCTACTATTTCAGCCCTGCCTGAACAGGTGGCTACACAAACCAAGGCTGCAATTGGTGAGAAAGAAGGCAAATTGGACTTTAAGGTAAAACTTCATTCATATCTTTAAAGTTTTAGTACAATTAGTGTTTGATAAAATATTTATAGCAATGTCCTTAAAATAATGATATGTCATTTACAATACACTTGTTTTTTTTTATTAATTTATCTGTGTCTAAAGATTATGCATTTAGTTAATTGCCAAACCTCTAAGAGGTATCAAACTTCTAGTTGAAAACTCTCTTAATATTAACAATTTTAATTACCATTAACAATAATCATTTCTGGATTATGACAGGCTAAAGTGGATGCAATCAAACTTGAGGAAGCAAAGATCAAAGAAGAGAAGCAAGAATTGCAAGAGGCAGAAAGAGAGAAAGAAATACTTGAAGCCAAAAAGCGAGAAAAAGAAGAGCTCAAAGACAAAGCGCCCATTATTGACCTGGACTCCACACCAGTCATGGTGGATCCTGCGCCTGTGATAGCCGCTGATCCTGTCAAGAAGTCCGAGGAAGGTCTTTCTGGCAAAGACATTGAGGTCATTGAAGATGCTTTAGAAAAACTAGGTGAGTTGGCATTGATCCATTTTTTTCTCAGCTTCGTACCTGAAGTTCAAGTTCATCGTTCTGTGTATAAATAGTCAAAGCCATTTACACTTTTTTTTTTGTTTAACTCTGGGGTCAACAACTGATTTTGGTTATGACTCCCTCTAGTAGGCCAGAATAGAATAGGATTGTGTAAATGTTCAATGTGATTTGTATCATGACATCGCATTTGTAAAAGGCGTCGATGGCCGAGTGGTTAAGGTCGTTGCTTGCAATTGAAGAGGTCGCCAGTTCAAACCCCGCCACGTAACACTGTAGTTTTCAAATTTGAAATTCATATGTACGGTTATCCGACGCTTTAACAGGAAACCAGCTCGGTTTCCTCTCGATCCACCTATGAAGAAATTCTGAGGTAGTGTAGTCAACCAACCCGCACTTAGCCAGCATGGTTGACCAAGGTCTGATCACCCTAGTTTAGGGTTAACCCTTGTTCCAGCAGTGGGGACGTATATGGGCTGATGATGATGATTTGTATCATGACTTCATGATATATCTTATGGAATGTAGCTGATGGTGGCCACCATTCCACCATACACCATGGTCAGTTATCACTGTTCTGCACTTTTAAATCTTCTCTGTCTTTTTTAAATATAAATTAAAAATTATTGATTGGCAAATGATTTAGTTGTATGGTGGTTCTTTTAGTCATGCAAGTGACAACTTACAGGGTTTTACTTACAACCCCTAAACTTGGTAAAATAGGGTGTTTTGAGTGCAATATATCAAGGGCAACACAGATAGCTCATTTACACGAATGCAAAAAATTATGTACGATAAATTTTATAATAATACTTGACTATATGTCAAGTATGTTTATTATTTTATAGGCTGCATTTGCAAAATTATAGTTGTGTATCACATAGTTTTTATTCTATCGTTAATTTATTGGATAAAAGATAGGGAAAAGGTGCTAATGAACAGAATTTCATACTTTGAACTACTTTATTATCAGTAAATCGAGACGTGAAATTCGACCTTCACAGATTAATCGTTATTATGTCACGAGGTGACCTTCAGGCTTGGGTGATAAGGAAGCTATATTCACTAGATTTATTCCGGTTCTATAAGGCAAACATATGATTACTTTCCTTATCAGATAATATTGTTAATAATTTCTTCAAGTCTCTTGTATATTATTATCGTGTATGCCGACGAAAACTTCATTTATCGCTCGCCATCTATTATTTCAAGTGATAAAAAAGAGTATCAAATACAATTTATTCCCTTTTATGCTGAAAATTAAGATATTGCATTTGAATATATTAGGTTAAACCTGAGTAGTTTTTTTTTAATTATTTCTTAAAGCGTAGTTTAATCAGCCTTTTGAACAACCTCCAAATCAAAAGATACAAGCAAATGTAACATTTGATTCGGATTTAAAATTATTTGCCACAGTAGCAAAGCAATAAACCTTGTAAAAAGACACGAAAGCGTAGATCTAGCATTGAACATCGTCTTTTAAGTAATCCTATAATCTAATCTTATCTTTCTCAATTGTTTTCGCAAATCTACAGCGCGCCTTGCTCTTTGAACAACAATAAACAATTTACACAATTTTATCTCAGTTCTTGAAGAGCTGCCATGCAAATTAAGTGCGGCTATTTTCTTTGAATACCAAGTAGGGATGCCTTGGGGATTGTCTTATCTCAATACAATAAGAACGTTTTTAATACGAATTTACATATTATCTCGATGTATTTTAAATTTATTCGTTTTAATAAAATTATTCACTTCTCTTTGTCTTTTTCACTGTAATAGTCATGTTTTTGGGGAATGCTGGGTTTATAATTAGAGTTAAACGAATTCACGTCTATTTTTTTCAAATCGACATCTTTCCTTACTATTAAAACCATGCACAGGAAATAAATAAATGAATCGTTTACATGGCTAATCTTCATTAGGATTTATCACTGTGAGCAACAAATTCGGTTACAACCACATTTAGTATTACTCCATTGTCAACCCATATACGTCCCTACTGCTGGGGCACGGGCCTACCCTAAACTAGGGCGATAAGGCCTTAGGCAACCATAGGCTGATGATGACTCAGGATGAAGATTAGGGTTGAGAGCCATCCCCCCCCAATCTTCAACCCCAGCTCACCAGCAAGTCCGGTGACGATGACAAGGCTACTCCCTGCCATCATCGTAGTCGAGAAGAAAAAGAACGGGATAAAGATTAACGTCCATCATTGCCGGTATTTTCAGCTGAACAGAAGAGATCTCTGCTCCTCGAGAAGGAAAGCATTCAGGAGCTGAAGGAGGAACTCTCAGAGTACAGCGAGGATGTCAAGGAGATGCAGGAGATCGTCAAGACCAAGCAAGCGGACATCAAGCTCACCAAAGGTGCTAGGAGGTATGTAACTAAAAACTTTTTGGTCTGTTGAAGGTTCGATGTATGTGGACCAGTAGCGTAGCAAGCCTCGGTTGGGACACCTTATTGATATTGGTTTGGGGGCTCCCAAGGGGTGAGAGCCATCCGCTTCCCCGCATTTCGGTCCGGTGATGATGACGAGGTTCACTACCTACTGTTCCAACGTAAGTCAGTTAGGAAAAATAAAAGGCCACCAACTTTTTTATTTATATATTTATTTATTGCGCACATAAAATTACATTACATACAGTTTAAAGCCGTCGTAAATCAACTTATATCTAAGGTTATACATTATACATATTAAAATTATTTTTACGTAATAACTTATTTAATTGGGGTTTTTATGTACATTATAATCTAACTAAATAACTATCTTAGTTTGAGGCGCCCAAATTAATTAGACAGCATTTTAAATGTTTTTTGCTTAGGCCCCTTTTGCCTCGGGAGTATAACTGGTACATTCCCACTAGTCCTACTACGCAGTTACACTGCAATACATTTAGTGGAACTAAATGTACTAGAGTGTTACTGCATGGTTGAACTAGTGAGAATGAAGAACCGTATAATTGATACAGCTGATATGTTTAAGGAAATTGATGGATTTCTTGTACACCTTGAATTTTATGCTTATCTTGTGTTATAGGTAAAAAAGTGTTCTACTGTTGCTAAGTAATCACTTTGTTAATGAGCTGCAAGTTAGATACCTACGATAGTTATAATAATACATTGTCATTAATGTTAATGATATCGATATTTTCTATTAAAACTAATTAACGTTTCACGTTACTAGACCATGATGCAATGTAAAATTATTTATTAGGGAAACTTATTTCGGTACTGCATCGAATTGTGTTTTCCTGTACTACGTAATAATAAATTCCTACAGCAGTGACTTAGTTATTCCTAATATAGTGACCGTTGTATGACACCGCGCCGACTATGCATGGAGACACACTTCTTTTATACTGCAGTTTTTTCAATGCAGACTATTTTACTAAGAATTAAAAATCTATACCTACCCACATTCACAGCTCAGTCAGGTCAAAGATCTTGTCAATTAGGTATACTAACTATCGATCGTCTTTAGTACGTACTTTGTCGTCACGATCAGATTGTACTATACTAAGTGCTTTATTCATTTTAACAATGACGAATAAATGTTATTTATGCAATAGAAGGTAATAGTCGAGAACGTTTTAAATATGTATTTGCATATCTATACATATAATAACGTATTTATAATTTATGTTAAAGTATTTGTGTCGATTAGTTACTAGAATATTTCCCCATTGGCAGACACCCAAACACTGGTATGAGCTTAATCCTGAAAGGCTTGATATATGAAAACGACAGGCTTTGTACATAATATTGTTCTTTCATCACAAAGTTTCTTTTAAGTGTCATAAATGGAATAAATGCCTATGACGCCTAGTCACGTATAAACCACGTGAATTCAGCATCTTGTAACCGATTGTTAGTGTTATTTCAGGTCGTTATGTTGACCTTGAGATGTTAATGTTGGTATAGTTACAGTGGCACTTTGTTTTACGACTTGCATCTATGACTAATTCTGTTTACATGATTACAACGTGATAAGTCGTAACCAGTAGTTCCAGCGGTTTCTAAGTTGATACGAGAGAATGAACTTTAGTTTCAATTAACCCGACTGATAAAAAGAGCGATGGAAACAGAATAATATCTTCCAAATACTTTAAAGTTATGTGAGTTTGTCAAAATATAGGATTTACGTATTATACAGAAAAACCTAGAATTGTTTTCTTCCCTTTTTTTTTAATTCAGGTGCTTACTCAACCAGGAAGGTTTTATTATGGTAGCAAAGCACTCCGTATAACCATGCTAAAGAAATAAGATGCGAATGCGGCATTGCAAACTTCTAGGTCACGTGTTTTCGCGCATGTTCAATGACCTCTATGAGATGATTACTTTCGATTCAGAGGTCATTGACCTGTATGTCTCTAAAAAGATGCTTTATTTGGAAGTTCATGAAGATATCGTTAATTAATGTCCTATATTATTTTATTGGGACCAATAAATATCGAGGATATCTATCCGTTTCTTATAGGAGACATAGCCTAGTGTAGGGACAAGCGATTTTACCTGTATAATAAATGATGAAACCAATAAATGTCCCTCTTAATTATTGATTTTTTTGTATAATCCACAGATTATACCGCGCTGTCAACAACATGATAAGCAAACTCGATTCAGCGTTAGTAGAACTAGAGAGCAAGGAGAAAGCGCTCAAGACGACCCTGGAACAGACCAAGACCGAGCCCCAGAAGGCTAAGGAGCACCTCATCCAGATTGACGAACTCATGCATTCCATTAAGAGCCTTCAGAAGGTGCCCGATGAAGCGAAGTTGAAGCTCATACAAGATGTGCTGGGAAGGTTGGACGACGACTTCGATGGGCAGTTGAAGATTGATGATGTTTTGAAGGTAAGTTTTATTTATTTTTTTTTATCTGTTTATTTTAGGACGACCAGGATTTACATTTTTAACTTAGGATAATATAGTAACAATTTGAAAATCACTTATAGGTCCTCGCCTTCTTGGCTTTAAACCCTTTTTTGTTCAGACACTGACAATTATAGAAAAATAAACAATAAATAAGTTTTAATAATAGGAAAACAATTGTCTACTTAAATTGTCAACTAATGATTAACTTAATGTTATTGAAAAAGAAAGACACCACTGTCTTTTGCATAGCATGTCTCTAAATGTAACAACAATGGTGTGTGTAGACTGTGAAGGCATTTCTAATAAGTTTGCAACAAACTTATTTATTTATTAAAATCTTGTCATCTTTATAATACCTGATAATAAAGTGACTTATAAAGTCAATAATTATTGATTACCTACAGTTCCTCGAAAACTTTTTGGGTTGACCGAGAGATAAAAATAATATTGTATCTATTTGCAGATGTTAGAAATAATAGGCAACGAAAACGTGAACCTCTCGGAGAAGCAAATGGCTGAGCTTATCGAGCTTCTCGACAAGGAAGAAATCCTCGAGGTCGAGAGTAAAATACAGAAGGCGCTGGACAAAGCGGCTATCGCGGCCAAGGAGCAGGACAAGTCTGCTGACACAGAGGGGAAGGTAGGATTGCCGTCTTTATCAGTTTTACAGACACATCTATTGCAGTAAACTTCTCAAGATGATGATTTACCTAAATGACGTATAGTGGACTAACTTTCCCTATAGCACCAGTACTTACTATGCTGGATTCAATGAAGTTCCCAGAATTCTATTTCGGGAACTGTAAAAACTTTTTATTTACCATGCTATTTGACACTGCAGAATTTAGAAGGGAGATTGCTTAATTCATTCTACTCTAATAGTGTTTCGACAGAACGTATAGAAAATGATGGCACTCAGTCAAATCCGACTTTCTTAAAACATGTTCTTTAAGCGTGATGTCTTATTTTGCATATCTACGTCAATTTCTAAGAAAATTTAATTATAACAACACACTTTCCACCTTTAACGGAATACAACAGCTTCGCAGACATATCATTCCTTTCTGGTCGCGCGCCAATATTTAGTTTGACTAATGTTGTAACCTGTCATAAATATAAATAGATCTTACGTGTTAGTATCGTCACTATGACGTAAGGGGCACTGTAGGACTAATCGTTTTGTATTTACAAATAATCACCTTAAATATATGGTCGGATACAACTAATGTTTTGTTGTAATTGGTATTTTTTACTAAATACACCTTTTCATTTTTTAAGTTGTATTTTTTTTGTACAGATACTAAGTTAAATTGTTTGTTTAAGCATGATTTTTGCTATTTCTCGTAATTTTTTAATATATTTTATGAAGTTGTTGTTACTATAAATCTAACAACGTTATAATTAACTGGAATGTTATAGCATATCTCATATTTTATACAAAATCAATAAGCCGTTTGTATATTTTTTTGTACCCAATCATGAACCCAATAAGACAATTTTCTAACAATTACTGAATCAAACGCCCTACCCTTTCCAGAGTTTATTCGACATAATCCGCGAAGCGCAAAAGCGACGCGAGCTGAAGAGAGCGGAGAGTTCGAAGTTCGAAGACGAGCAAGTGCCCAAGAGCGAACCCATCGTGAAGTCTGAGGAGAGCAGCAAGCGGCCAGAGCGGCACTGAGGGGTTTGTTAGGTACATACGTCCTTGTGTCAGGGTGATGCTGAGCGTCGGCCATAGAAGCGATACGTTTTTTTTTTTCTTCTAGGAGTTGCAACGTGTTTTTAACCCTTTTTTGGGCTGGTGGCCATAGATGCGACAATTGTTCTTTTTCTAAAAGTTGCGACTTGTTTTTAACCTTTTGTGAGGTCAGTGGCCATAGAAGAGAAACTTTTTTCTAGGAGTACGAACGTATTTTTTTTAACCCTTTATAAGGCCTGTGGCCACAATGTTGTATAATTTGAACCTTACTATATTAACCTAAGGTCCAAATGAAAAAGTTTAAATTTAAAAAGAGTCTGCTTTTTGATGGGTTAAAGCAATTTAGTCTTGGAAGGAGTAGCGACACCTATCTAACTTAAAATTATAAATTGTATTTTTTTTTTTTTATAAAGAGGCTAACAAGATGACCTCACTCCACCTGATGGTAAGCGGAAGTGAGATCCAAATATGAGGTCGACAGGCACAATAGACCATATTGAGCCTGTCGCACTCACCCTGAAAGCCGTGAAAAAGGAGACCACAGCTGCGGCAACAACGAGACAAGGCGTGGAGTCTCGCGTATTATGGTTTCAGCAATGAACTAAAATTTACTTATCACAGATTTTAAAACCGACCTCAGAAAGGAGGTATTTCGATTTGAACGTTATATTTTTGAGCGAAATCTGCAAGGAATTTAGTAGGTACGCTTGATAATACATAATTCTGTTAACAAGACTGTTTCATTTTGATAGAATTATTTTTAATAAGTTCGCAACGTAGGGGACCAGATTTAATTGACAATGATTAGGTAATACCGCGATTGGTAGGGGTCGATCAAAACTGAATTCTGATCGAATTCGGTTACAGACTGCTGATCAGACATTTTGTATGGTTTTTGTTAAATTTCGAAGTGAAAAGTTATGGCTTAGTCTTTTATTGCTCACTGTGACACAGGCGTTCTTTGTACTGAGGGAGATTAGTAGAATTACATTTATACAAATAATCGAAGGGTATAGGATGAATATTAAACTAGTAATTGTTATAACGAATGCTCGTTTTATGTATAGAACTAACTTTTCTTCTGAGACCTATTCACATTGGCAATAGGAATGTCCTCACATAATTTTCCTTCACCTTATAATGAACTGTCTTAAGGCACCTTAGAATAATGGATAAGTGTCTTCTCAGTCCATTTATAAAACCTTTAAACTTCTACCATAAGTGTGTAATTTTCCTTATCATTGTGTAATTTGTACTCATGTTAATTTAAAATCCTCTAATTGTGAACCCCACTAGTTGTATGTAAAATATCGCTGTGTCTCGCTTCGATGGTTGGTACCACTTTCACCCTGATTTGGGCTGGCAAATCGACTGTGAGGGTAAACATGCCATTAGGCGGTAGGACCCTCAAGACTACAAGGACATAAATAAATGTTAATAAAACGAAATATAGTACTTATTCCATTAATAATAATGTGTTTAAGCTGTTCTTTATCAAAATCTACGTACCTACAGACGTCCCAAATTGTGTACATTTTCTTCAGTGAATTAAGCGATTAATTGCTGATGAGGATTATGTTATATTGTTTGAGAAGTCAGTGCGTAGATTAATTAGTAAAATGATGCATGGGAAACTGAAGACATAATGTAATACCATTACTGTTTATGTATTGCAATTGCTGGTTGTATCTAATAAAACATTTTAAAGCTTTATTGTACAATAAAGTACAAGCATAACATTGCTTCTTACATTTTGATGACTTTAATATGGTGTTTTCTGATTTTCACGGGCGCCTTTGTCAGATCCCGGCTACTAACAAACAAGGCCACAGATTCAAGTCCCGGGCACACTATTGAGAACTAACAACCATACATCTATGGACATGGATATTATTTATTACGTTAATGTTACCCTAATGACAATAAGCATTTTGTAAACATGTAATCACATAACATAAATATGTAAATAACGTATTACATACACATACATTGTAATGTATTATAATCTTTCCAAGCCGTACAAACTAATTTCTAATTCATTATAACGTTTTATTATTTATTTATTTCACACATGTATTTTCTTCTTTGATCTTTTCAGATATTTATTGTATTGTTTGTTTATGCATTTCTGTGATCAATGTTCAGTTTAAGTTTTATTTTATTGTTTTTAGTCTGTGGAAAAATGTTGGTGCACAAATTGTTATAATAGATGTCGGCGTTTTTGTGTTGAAGAAATTTCTAAGATCCTTGGATTCATCAGGGGTAACAGACCCAAACACATGTTGGAATAATGCTTTTATATCCATTCATGTCTATGACATACGCTAATAAAATATTCATAGTGAAAGATGCTGGTATAGGAGATTTATTAGTACAATTTTGATTGGTCTCTGCTTAACTAAGACTTATTGTATCACTGTTTTGATAGATGGATTTCTTTAAAGCTTTGTAAATATTTGTTTCTTGTCCCGTTACGAAATTATTTCTAGTTTCATATCACACGTAATGTTGGAAATCCCGGAAATGCCTCGAAAATACACAGAGAACTGCACCATTTTATTTATTGACACGGCTTTGGATGCTCTATTCAACTGGTTTTAAAATCAACAGGCATGTGTTCTCGTAGTTAAATCGATAATTGCATTCGAATAAAAATTTATTAGATTTATTTATTGTTAGATTGAGAATAAAAACTTAATTGTATTTTTTGTAAAATTTGATAGTCATTAGGTTGAGATACTTATGTATGGTGATTTGATAAGTCTTATAATAACAGGTTTTGCGCGTCTAATGCGAAAATAGTGTATAGTTTTATTACAAATCTGTATAAATAATGGAAATACTATGAAGTAATATGATTTATGAACTAAAATACACTGCGTTTTTGTCGTTAGATGTGCAGAGAACTTATAAAGTTCTGGAAATAAAGAAATGATGATTTAAACTTTTGTTTCATTGATTTTACCAAAAAACAATATCATTTCCACGTTAAAGTATGTAGTCCAGTCATTTAAGCTTAAATTAGGTAAGAATCTCGGAATTCGAGATACCCAGCTGTAAGTCTGTAAATACTTAGATATTGACACTCTAAAAGTGGTCTCAAAACCTACATATGGTAGGGTGTACGCAACTATAAAATTTTCATGGTCAAATGTCACAAATATCAGTTTTATAAACTTTTGAGCGAAACGGGAAGTTTTATCATAAAAGTGTGTAGGAGAAAATTGCTTATCATCTAATTATCTATAAAAATTGTCTTTACGTTTTATTCCTAAGATTCACCATTTCAGAGATACAGCGATGCAAATAGTTGAAAAAGTTGTATTTTAAAAAGCTTTCAGACCCCCGTGCGATTGTGCTAGACAGTTAAAATTTTCACAACTGATGTATTTCAGTAGCCTCTATAACATCTAATACTAGAAAAAGCTTAAAACCAATGTTTAAGTGGGTTCTCATACAAAAACTATGGATTTTTTTTTCTCACACTTGGCCGGTTTTTAACGTGGTTACCCCAGTAAACCCATTCCAGACGACACCTTTTATACGTGAAGAACACGTTGTTTATATGGAAGCCTAGTTAAATAATTGTTTTATGATGTTTTTAGTACTATACATATACGTTTCAGTACATTTAAACTGCTTATTATGGGTCAAAAAGTACGAAATAACCAATTTTTAGAATTTCTGTTTGAAGTATAACTGAAAAAAAATACATTTTAAAAATGTTAACTGTCCATCTAACTCTATTATGAACGTGAAGATCCATATTAACCAAATTTAATTTAATGAAACGCAGAAATCTTAAATCTTCTGAATACTGAAAACAACACAAAACAATTATTTAACTAGGCTTCCTTATAAACAACGTGTTCTTCATGTATAAAAGGTGTCGTCTGGAATAGGTTTACTGGGGTAACCACGTTAAAAACCGGCTAAGTGTAAGAAAAAAAAAAACACAATTTTTGTATGAGGACCCACTTAAACATTGGTTTTAAGCTTTTTCTAGTATAAGATGTCATAGAGGCTACTAAAATACATCATTCGTGAAAATTTTAACTGTCTAGCACAATCGCACGTGGGCCTGGAAGCTTTTGCAAATACAACTTTTTCAACTATTTGCATCGCTGTATCTCTGAAATGGTGAATCTTAGGAATAAAACGTAAAGACAATTTTTATAGATAAATAGAAGATAAATATTTTTCTCCTACACACTTTTATGATAAAACGTCCCGTTTTGCTTAAAAGTTCATAAAACTGATATTTGTGACATTTGACCTTGAAAATTTTATAGTTGCGTACACCCTACAATATGTAGGTTTTGAGACAACTTTTAGGGTGTCAATATCTAAGTATTTACAGACTTACAGCTGGGTATCTCGAATTCCGAGATTTTTTCCTAATTTGACTGGACTAATGTTTCCGTTGTCTCTTAGGTTAATTCTGTCATCACCAGGCTGTACCACAATAACACAGCTGGACAGTTGTTAAAATGATAAGTATTAATCCCACCAAATACAAAATTTTTAAAAAACGAGATCCATGTTCGATACACAAATTTTGCTTGGCTGTGGGTTACACCGCAAAAATATTGGAGATCTACATGAGGGGCTACTTTATCAACAAATACTTCGCACACAAACCAGAAAAAATTATATTCCAAAGGAGCAGGGCCGTCTTAAGCCTATTCTGCGCCGGGGTGCGGGACTCTGCCTGCGCCCTCTTTTTTTTACACTGCAGCGTAGCACACGACCTTTTTTTTTTTGAGGCATCACAGGGAGTGGATGGGCTCTCACATAAAAAGGCGCCCCCGTTCACATAAAAATTCACCCCTTGCACCTCCTGGTAAAGAGGGCCCTGCAAAGGAGGTTCTCCGTACAACGAATCGTTTTAAAAGGTCGGGTTGATCAAAATTAACAACGGGTACCTACCCCTTATAAGGGTAATATAAATTAATAATTCGAATAGGTACACTGATCGTATACCTACCTACGAATTGTGACCTACTTTTTGCCAGAACCGTCATCTGATAATAATCCCAGTACTTACCTAATGGCTTAACAAATAACGATGTTTTGGATAAAGGGTAGTGTAGTTTAATTTAAACCCGTGAGACATTATACTGTAAAGTAAAAAGCAGAAGTTAATAATTTAAAACATGTACTTACCATGAATAACAATATAATAAATGTACACACACATACATATTAATGTAATCTAATTTGGAATAGGTGCCTATTTATATTTTTACTTAACTGTATTAAGTAAAAGAACACTCATCTTTACTGAGAAAGTTTTGTAAAGAAAATCTTTTTGTGACTAACGTACGTAATTTTACTTACAATTTATAGTCCGGTCAATTTAGACATTCGAAGTTACATAAATTCCCACCAAGCTGAAAATCGGTAAGATTGCTTAAAAAATTTGAAAGTTCCCCATCTTTCCCCTTTAAGGAAAAAATGTTATTCAAGGTCAAAAGTCAAAAAATGAGTTTTTCGCGATTTTCAGCAAAACGGTAAGTTTTATCATAAAAATACCTCAGACAAAAATTGTAGATTATAAAATTATCTACAAAAACTAAATTTATACTTTTTTTTGTACGAGCCACCGTTTTTGAGATATAACGATTCAAAAAGTTGTAGAAGTTGTAATCGTCATAATATGCACACGTTTCCTCGCCACCTATGAGGTAGTAGTACTTGGCGCGTTTTATTTTTACGTGGTTTCCCAAGTAGGCCTATTCCACCGGTCAGTTTTAATCCTGTTTTATTTGAAACTATTGAAAAATAATGGATATTAGCAGAGATTGAAAAAATAAAGGCAATTTAAGTTAAAAAAATGGAGTGAAATTTAATCGTCCGAGTCGTAACTGTCAAATTCTTTTTCTTGTTCTTCTTCTTGATCTACTTGTTCTTGTTCGTCTTGTTCTTGTTCTTCTTGTTCTTCTTCATCTTCATCCTGAGTGCATGTAAACTGCGTCAATAGCGATGTATCGCATGTTGCCTCGTTGGAATCAAACGGATCCTCTTCTGTTGGTGATTCAATATTAGAACACGACCGGCCTTGACAATGCGTACATGCGGGAGAACAAAACAATCCGACTTTTTTGCAACCACATGTAGCACTGCATCCCTTTTTGCAGTTGCAAAAAATCGAGTTTAAAAGTTTTTCTGGCGCAGGTGGAAGTAAAGTATGCACTGGTTCCAAGTCGATGGGTTCCAATGAATTGTTGACCAACTTCCAACCCCAGTCTGTAGGGTCTAGCTGATAACCAAGCCACACTTGAACTTGGTAATATACTCTAAAAATATGTTCATGAGCAGCAACTGAGGTTGGAGGAAGACAAGCTAATTGTACTTGTTTTTTACTTTTGGTGTTTCTTACGAAACATGCATATCTAAACTTATCTAAGCAGGTAGTTTTTTTAGGAGCTCCGTACATAGAAAGAAGAAAGCGAATGCCGTTGGTAATAATTTCTTGTCGAGTAGAATTACTATTTCTAAAAACTTCAGCACATTAAATTAAATTTTGTTTCTCAAATAGTTTAAAACTGTTATTTTTCCCCTCCTGTAAAATGCAGATGTCGTATCACAGCCACTTATTGCGTGTAATATACGTGGCGTACTCGTGCATATTATGACGATTACAACTTTTACAACTTTTTGAATCGTTATATCTCAAAAACGGTGGCTCGTAGAAAAAAAAGTATAAATTTAGTTTTTGTAGATAATTTTATAATCTACAATTTTCGTCTGAGGTATTTTTATGATAAAACTTACCGTTTTGCTGAAAATCGCGAAAAACTCATTTTTTGACTTTTGACCTTGAATAACATTTTTTCCTTACAGGGGAAAGATGGGGAACTTTCAAATTTTGTTTTTAATGATATTTTAAGCAATCTTACCGATTTTCAGCTTGGTGGGAATTTATGTAACTTTACTCTTATTTTTTGGTCTAATTTGACCGGACTATTATAATTCTACTTATTTATACAAAGTAAACTAAGCATTCTTTACCTTTATGAAAGTTATCGCTTCCACGCTTTAAGGCCTTCCATTCCATGTCTTTCTTTTTGCTGTAACACATCAAACCTGTTTCACGGTTTAAAAAAGTACGTTAGTTCTGGCTTAGCGTGGGTTTTCTATGTGTAGGCGGGATAATTCCTTCTTGTTAGAATATTAAGAGATTGCTAAAGGGTTGGGTTTGTTATACATAGCCATTGTATAAACTATTACATAATCTACAAAACAATATAAACATAGAAAAGCACTGCGGTAAAGGGTAGACCACTAAAGAAGGAGATTTTCTTCAGTCAAAGAAAAACAAAGTCGAATTTCGCGGTCATTGCTGGCGGGAAAGACTGTATCCGTTTCCATCAATTGCGGCTGTGATTGGCTGTGGTAAAATAGAACTGTCCAATAGTCGAAGATCCCCTTATTTCAACCAATCACATTGCTTGAATTTCTAAATCACGGGCCATGGCACCGCCATCTTTTCACATTTGAAAACCGAGACCCACATGATTGGTCTATAATGAAACGTCATTTCAATCGTTTGACGGAGTTGCGCAAATAAATTAATTTTTTGACTCTCACTCACTCATTGCGGCTGCCATGTTTTTTTTCATGTGGGGTGTGTGTGTGTATTGAAATAACATGATAATCTAACCCCATTTACACTAAAACAGGTGAGGCTTTTCATATTTATAATTTGTTTACGTGCCAACGCGGAAGTACATACGCTGCGCGTCCTCAGTGAAAGTGCATCATGTAATACTGTCGCCTTGTGAAATTGCATTGTATCCTCTCGATATTACGAGTATGACTCAGTGTAAAACGATGATAAAGATGTACGTGCCTTGCTAGATCTTTGTTTATTGATAGCCAGTGAGTACAAACTTTACGCAAGATCTCAAGTCGGAGTCTGCATTCCCCGCTTTATTTTCTTGCCGTGGCTCTTACGAGTGACGTTTTGGCGCCATCGACCCATTTAGCTCGTCGGGGCGGGCATGGCTTTTCTCAAAATTCATTGTACGAGTGATATCAATGACCTTTGTATGAAAACAATCTACTACGTTTACGATTGTGTCAATTTTTCCTTATCATTTTCAGAAGGGGTGCACTTAGTGCGTCTTACATCGAGCTAGTGACAATGCGATTGCTCATAATTTGCTGAATTCGACCAACTAGCCACCAAAATCGAACCACCAGCAAAGCATAGGCCAAAGAAATTAAGAATGCATTATTAAAAAGGAAGGCAAAAAGGATCGATATTTACACACGGCCCACGGCGATTGAAAATGGACCCTCGATATTTGAGCATGATGATGGTGTTTGATAACGGCAGAGAGCATCTAGGGCAGAATGCGTAAGCATAAAAGAGAGAATCAGGCGCACGCCTGCCGGCCCGCCACTTCCAGAGAACCCCGCCAACCTCCACACTCCTCCATCTGATACCCACACACTTTGTACAGGTAACAAATTTTATCCTTTCTATAAATATATTTCTGCACTCTTTTGTTTCCTCTGCGACGCAGGGACGTTGAACTTTGTACAAACTCATTTCAAACCTACACTGTTCAATCACGAGGAAATCAATTGTACTTTAAATGTGATATTATGAATAGAATATGAGATATAGACACTTGTCTTATTGTTTTTTTTGTTGATATAGTTTTCATTTTATCAGTTGAACATTTGTACAGCCCATTATTTGTTTACTTACTGTATTGATAAAGGTGTTTGGAATAGCCGAAGATTTGCCTTTCCATATCTGGTTTCTGAATCATTGCAACTGTCATTAGGAAAATCAAGTACACAATGTGGATTGTGATTAGGAATGCAAGCAAATATTGAGGTGATTAGGAACTTGAAACTAATAAGTATTTTTTCAATCGCCTCAAGAGGACATGCAGTGCACTGTTATGTTGGGACAAGACCATAACAGTGGGAATGTTAAAATGAAGATGGTTAACTATAAGAATCCTTACAAGAAGGTCGGTTCATAATTTTGGTCCTTTGTTTCATAAGCAACATAAAGATAATTTAACCATATTACAACTTTTGCTTGCATACCAACATTGAGTAAGTTGAATTTTCTACCGATGAAAAGAAAACATCATCACAAACATTAATTTACAAGATTTCATCAGTAATTCATTTATTATTATTTACATTTCCAAAGTTTTTTTATATTTTCACTTCCATAGTGTTGTTGTAAGCAGTAAATGAAGTTGATATGATAATGGTTCCTTTTATCTGATTGCTGTTGTGTATATGTTGCTTATGAAAGGGTAGTGCACATTTTGCTGTTCCTTTTGGTTTGGCCACCTAGTTTGGGAGTATTATATTCTTTTGTTCCATTGTCTGAAGCTATATGTAATATTTATGTTATAATTTTGTATAGTTTGGCATCTTATTCACAATGCAGTTTTGTTTCTTTTTAGGCATATCGTTAAATTTGTCCTTAATTTTCAAGTAGCTTCAGTACCATAACCTATTTTGTTTTAGCTTTCTATTAGAAAGATGTATTTAGTACTTATTGTAACCTTTGTGTAACCCTTGAGTAACTAAGAACCCCTGTATCATATTATGTATAATTTGCACTTATTAGGTATAGAATGGTTGAGCATGAACAATCACTTACAAAGTTTGTGAAGTCATTTAGCACAATGTTGCAGGTAATGATTTTGGGTTCAATGCAGTGTACCTATATTTATTTATCAAATGTAAAAAATATTTTTTGGCTGCTTGTAAATAAAATTGTATCTTTGATTTGTAGCTCATTAACAAAAATTTTTATGTAATATTAGCTATAATGCATTTGAGGGTTCATCAGTTTAGAAGCAGTTCAAATAGTTTCAAAGTAGATAAGTAGGTACAATGACATTAAAAGATTTGTTTGTTGAAAAAAGTGTAGGTAAAGTATGTAAATGTAATCTCAAGGATTCTTTATCAAAATTATTTGCACTGTAAATAGTATGTTTATCAATTCTAAATTAGGCATTTTCATTCTTACTCAGCAAGTGGGTTGTCATTTACAATCAGCATTTGATGTATCTTAATTCCAATTGGGAGGAAAGGCAATTTAAGAATTGTGACAAGATCTTGTTTGATAGAACTATAAACTATAATGAAATAATTTTCAAGTTTTCAAACTTGTCAGTAGGTAAGGATCTATGACATAATAGTGGGAATGTGTAATGATAGTCGTTTTCTTTCTTTCCAGGAACCAAACATCGATAACATTGTTGACCAGCTGTGTATGAGATTGCAAGACATTAAAGATCAAGAAGCTCCTAGTGGAGTAGGCATGCCCACGCGCTCCATCGAACAAGCTGAGGCCGTACGTCGATATTACGCTGCATTCCCAGCTCTGAAGAAAGGGCGAGAGTCTCCGGTGCAGTACTATCTGCCGCCTCCGGCTTGGTGTCGCAAACCAGAACTCGACATACAGGACAAAATGCAATGCGAATTGCCACTCGCGAAAGACGTCATATCGAAAAACAAAAAGTTCCCATCAGGAAAGGAGCGACGGAACTCATACCACGGGCAGAGGAAGAACAACAAAAAACGCTGCAACAGCTACAGTAGGTCCTTCGATAGCAAAGAGAGTCTGCCGGAGTGGGTCACGCACGAGGGGGTTTGGGACATGGAAACGCAAGATCCGGTCAAGGAGTTCATCAGGGCGATCGCGCTGGACGAGGGGTACGGCACCTGCGAGAACACGGTCACCGACGAGCTGAAGGAGATCGCGCAGGTCAAGATCCGGGCCGCCGACAACATGGTGCCCGACTGGGACGACAGCCTGGACCTCGACGCCGAGTGGGTCATCACCGAGGATCTCAACCACCCGAAGATCCGGACCCCGATGGAGGAGGAGCTGTACGCGAAGTTCGAGGCGAAGTTCGACCGCAGCATCGAGGCGCTCTGGTCGAAGGACCAGAACACGCCCGACGACGAGTACCAGGACCTGCCGATCGACTTCCAGGACCTGCTGTCGTCGCCGTCCGACCGGCTGTTCGCCGACGAGTCCGCGGCGCTCGCCGAGGGCGTGTGGGCGGAGGCCGAGCGCGCCGACACGCTGCACGACCGCCTGCGCCCGCTCAACCTCGCCGACGCGCCCGAGCTCGAGTCCGAGTCCTTCGCGCTCTACGACGGCGACGAGATCTACGACGCGCTCGCCGCTGTCGCCGACACCATGCGCTCCTTCACCGCGCTCAACCACAGCCGCGAGCGCAGCGGCTTCGCCGAGGTCCCGCCGCGCCGCCGCGCGCCGCCCGCCGCGCCGCCCGCGCCCGTCGCCCCGCCCGCCCTCGCGCCCGGCGCCCCGCCCGCGCCGCGCGAGGACCTGCTCACCGCCGCGCGCACGCACTTCAAGCCGATCCACCGCGACGCCGAGGCGCCGCGCCACGCCGACGGCGACACCTTCGACATCCGCGGCGACCTCGACGCGGTCGAGTTCCAGCGCAGCGAGTCCGGCGGCGTGTACCTGCGCGGCACGCGCGACCGCTACCTCGAGTACCGCTCGCGCAGCATCGACTACAGCCGGCTCAACCTCACCGCGGCGCAGCGCTGCCCCGACCTCGAGGACCCCGGGTTCAAGCTGCGGTTCGCGGTGCGGCAGGCCGACGTCGGCACGCAGACCGACGCCGACGAGTGCGAGGAGTGCGGCCGCGCGGCCAAGAAGATGCGCTCCGGCGACGCGGAGGGCGGCGACGGCGGCTGGGGCGCGTGCCCCGGCTCCGCGCGCGCGCCGCCCGAGCGCAAGCGCCGCCGCGGCGCCGCGCGCTGCCCGCACCCGCACGCGCGCTTCCTGCCCTGCTGCCACGCGCGCCCGCTCACGCGCTAGCCGGCGGACGGCTCGACGGGCCGAGGACCCGACGCCCGACGGTCTCCGCACTAGCGCTGGTTTTGGGCGATTTCGCATTCATCGTATCGCCCGAAATTATCGCGAGTGTCCTCACTCGCCCCGGCGATGATACTCTCTCCTCGTTCGGGCTCCCCGTGTCCCGTCGACGTGTTTCCCCCGCGAGCTCCGCCGTCGCCACGGACGGCCGGTCCTCGCCGAACGATCGATCGACGCCCGTCGGCTCCGTCGCGAGTTCCGGACGGGGGCGGGGCGACGCGAGCGAGCGGTCGAGTCCCCTCCGTATCTATCGAGTCGGTGGCGAAACCTCCGAATCGAATTTCGACCTCGAAGTCGATTCGGATTTTACGAGATTCGTTTAGGCCGGCAGATCTTCGCTACCGAGTAGGGCGCTTTTAGACTGGAGGTGGTGGTGGTCCTGAGACATTTAATATATTTTTTGTGTTGCTATGTATTTTTAGTTGTAATTTATCCCCCTTTTTATTGCTTAGTAACACATACGTGGCGTTTAAATATTTAAATCGTTATAATCAGCCTTTTACACTTTTATATTTTTATTGCAATCACCTATTATAGTCTGCATATTAAATCTCTCAGAACCGGGCTCGGACTTATGCACTGAATATTGGTAGATCGAAGCGATTTATTTCATTGTCAGTTGAGATCGTATAGCAGTTTGATATCGATTGTGGCTCACTTCTGTGGGAGCGGTCGCTTGGCGCAGTATGTACATAGGCTATTTGCAAAAATATCGAACTCCCGATTCGTAGTGATCCCAAGCCCGAGTTACCGCGCGATGGCCTCTAAACGAAGCTAGCAATTACTACGCGATTACTGTGTCAAGGCGATTCGCTTTTTTCTTTTCCTGAAGTATCGAACCGCATAATACTGTATATATTCGCCCCATTTCATTGATCATATTATTATTGTTATTTGAAGTTTACTAAAATATGTATATTATTCTCGAGAGTTAACGATATGCCGTCGGCGCATTGTGGCTCTGGCACGTTCAAGTGGCATTATAATGAAAATGTTAGCAATAATAGTAGGATTAGCAAGCCTTACTCGTTGCGTTCTCCTCATGGCATAGATGTGGTACAAAGTGGGCTAGAAAAGTGCTAACATATCTTATGATTGTAGATATTGAAGGAGGAGGAGTATACATGTAACATTAATTTTAGTTAAATTTTTCTCTTTAGAGAGAACATATTAAATGTAGAAATGTTTGATGGAATGCTTTCGCTTGCGACATTATCAACAATATTTGGTAAAGATTGAATAATGTTCGAAAGTATTCAACGTGCGATTCGTAATGAAGTATTCGACATGAAATTCTAATAGACGTTTCTCTACTCCAAAAGGATGTATTAATTGAAAAGTATTTTTTTTATTGGTTTATTTATACTAAACGCAAAACAAACCGTTAGCATTCCATGGCAAGCATAGGACGATTCTAATATAATTCTTACAATAATATCGTCCCAAGTTGTTTAATAATTTGTTACTGTAAAACGTAGGTAGAGCAGGTATTTTATTTTTGTTAGTATTTTTTCGTTTACGTTTTCTGGCGAATTTGAATTCTTCAAAATTTTATACTATATAGAAATTATTCTGTTTTTCCGTTACTACGTTTTGATGGCAAGGAATGGAGATAGGCGAGGCAGGTAGGGGCGTCCTCCGTTGGCAAGAGCGAACGCTCCTCACAAGAGGGTCCGTATCGCTGTTGCAGCTTTGAGACCAAAGCGACGAGGCGCCCGCGGAGGCAGAACCAATGTTCTGTGTACATAATGGACTGTTAGTGGACGGTTTGTTTTCATGGTTTGTCCAATAAGTCTTAAGTTTTACACGCGGCGATTTTATTGAATGGCCGTTTTAATATAAAATGTAGTAGGGCCGGTGGATTTGGGCTCAGGAGATGTGGCGGAGGCCCGGTCTGCCATCTAGTGGTAGTTCGAGGTGTCAAGTTTTGTACGAGTTGGACAGTGTTAGCCGGGGCGCCCGCGCCCCTAGTGTGTTGTTGGACGAGATGAACTATATATCGTGCTCTTCGATTATTATGCGTGCCGTAACTGTTCATAACATCCCAATTTTGATTCCTTGGAATCGTGATGCTATTTTGTTGATGGAAAATTAAGAACGCGTTGAACTGACTGCCGATGCTTATGAACAGTAACGGCAAATCTTGTAACATAATTTACAGCTCCAAATATGAATTTTAACAGTTCATATAGGCATAACTGTTATTATAGTTTATGTAAAGCATAAGAAGTGTATATGTTATATTTTCGTATGTTTTCATTTTATATGGGGGTTGGTAGGTCGACGCCGCCTGTTGATTTGCTACACAGAACTGCGAGGTTACGATGCTGGCAAATACATTAGGCTTTGCAAGTAACTTGGCCAGTTCTTTGTAGAACCCCCACACATACTTTATTTATTTCATTGAAGCCTTATCTAGTTACAGTTTCATATAAAATTTTAATATTCGTGCAAATTTTGCTACTAATGTGTCGTGTTTTATATATTTATTTTTCTGTAGTGTGATTTACTTCTGTTTATAATAACTGAAAACAAGAAAAACATGAAAAAAAAGTCATTCGCAAAAGTTGCATCAGAAAGGCTATTGTATATATATTTAGTATATTGTGAAAATTAATGTATAGACATTTTCAGTTCTTAAAATGTATTATTATATTATACCTACGTACCTTTGTTGATCTGTTGCGGACCATATCTGAAATGTGCAGTTACGCCAGTTTTAATATCGATTTACCACGAACAAGATCGATTTTGCCCGAAAGGAACTGCGATATTTCAGATATGAAAGCAGCCTTTGTTCTTTTTTAAATTACGTCATTAGTACGGTTGGGTATTTTTTTAACTCATTCAATGTTCATTTTGCGTGTCACGTTAATGTGTTTCATTTTCTGTCATAAGTTCATATTATATTGTACTTATTCTATTAACGATATTTGCTAAATGATACCTCGATAAAAAATAATGAAAATGCAAAAAAAAATGTTATTAGATTCAAGGTTGCATATAATATTATGTTTGATTAGAAATTAATCTAATGTAATGTGCCTATGCACTTGATTATCTACGAATTATCCGAAACACCTGAGGATATGTAAATGTTTTTGTCAACCCTGGTTGACAAACAACAGGCGGGTTTGCTGAGGCTCACACGTGGGGACTAAACTTTGTGCAATTATTATCGATTACGCGCCGAAGCAAACTCGATCAATGCGGCAACAATAAATCTATTACTCCCTATATTGTTATTGTTATAACATCAATAGTAAAAATATAATATATTTATTGCTGCCACATCTTGTCACATTTTAAAACGAATCGCATCGCCTTCGGCTTCTAGAGTACTTTGTTGTATCAACAGCTGAAGGTTGATGCGGATATTTTAAAATCAATCGTCCCCATTTAATTATAAACTTAACTTTGTAAGCCACGCGATAACTATGTGGCGAGAGCTTTCAGTAACAAATCGATATCTATTTCAATATTTACACAATATTTCATCAGCAATGGAAACTTTGTATCTGTGGAGTTGAGAGCGGCACATTTAATTCTGTACCAATGTTCGGACACGTAGCTATACGGCACACGTTTTAAAAATCTATTGTATTTACAAAAAAAAACGGGAAATTTGCATGTAGTAGTAATAAAAATTATAACAATGTCGCATTGCTCTCTTCTCGCGAAACAACTGAGCTTGTAACCGATTGCTTGAACGCCCTCGGTTACATGCATACTTGTTGAGGTACAATTCAAATTGTATAATTTTCTTTTTCTTTGAAATTTCGTAAATTCATTAGGGATAAAAAGTATCTTATAGGCCGGGGTAGGAGCAGTTACAAGGGACACCTCTTCGTTTTGCCAATGGGAGCTATTTGTATACTAATTTAGTATAATCTGCACGGCTAAACTTTTCACAGACGATTCGATCACATTTAATTTGTAATAATGATTGAAATTGCACTTGTACAACTTAATTTTGCATCGTCACAAACATTGTAATTAAAGATTAGAGATACACATACATATATGTTAGTGATTAATTACCTACTGTTCTCGATAGAGTGTACTTTTCTATTTGAAATTCCAAGTCGTTTGATTAGATTAGAAGTGGTTATCCCTGAAAATAGTTACCATTTTCATATGTTAGGTTGTGCTCACTACTCTGGTACTTGCCACCTGTGGGAAGAATAAATAAACAATCAGTAAAATGTTTTTTATTTTTCTAATTTATATTCCTCGTTGCGTACACCCATGTCATATTTCTAAGTTTTTTTTATAAGTATAATTCCTTGGAAAAGTTTTGAGACGAGGAGAGAATTAGAATAACAATAAAATAGTGGGCGAAGTTGCTACTCTACTCGAAAAAGCCGAACTCAGTGGCAGATGTGTCTGTCTCGCTCGCGCACGCAACGACAAGCGAGAGGGCGCTATACAAAAACCACGGTTTACACTTTCATCTATTGAAATGCACGCGGTGCCTCGGCTCGGACGAGACACGCCGGTCCGCTAACAGTGAACCGTCCGGTCTTATCGTCAAACAAAAATAATAACCAGCGGATCACTCGGTGATACGGACTGACCTGTGATATTCAGTGCCTGGACTTGTGTGTGCCTTCGACTGGACAGGGTTGAGGTTTTGATAGTGAGAACGCGCCGGTGTTTTTTATACTTTTCGTTTGCGGGGTAAGTCAGTTTATTTTTAAATTTTAATTTTATGGAACCCAGAATTTGTGTATCAATAACAAAAAAAAATTACAATAAAATATGTAGGTGGCTTAGGTAGGTTTACCAATATCAAGAATTCTAGATGCTTGTTAAGGTTTCGTCGGTAACCGCATGTAGTTTTAGAACTTTTGGAAGTTGTATCTTGGCAGTTCGTAAAATCAAATATGAAACTGGCTGACATTTCATTAATTAAAAAACTAAACTCATGAATTATGGCATAGATCTAAACTCTAAAGAGTATTTTACAAAGTTTCAGTTTGGCTTGATTGTTTGGAATGGCACAAAAAGGGATAAATATGAATAATTTCAGTTTATAATAAAACCCCTAAGCAGTGTATTATTTAGGTAGGTATATTGCTCAATTAAAAGCAACTTCAAGTTCTAAATGAAACCTAAGTACCTACCTAAAGTTTTTGAGAATAATCAACAACTTATAGAACCCCCGAAACATCCTGCGAACAAGTAAGCGCCCACTCTAGCCTTATACGGAGGGTTTTACAGCTAGGTTACTGAAACAAGTTTGCAGTGTCATTTCATAAAATACTAACAATATTATTTAAAAATTTCGCTAGGTACATACAAACATAAATATATATTTTCCGACTTATAATGTTTAGTTGGTGAAAGATATTTTATAACGTTCCAATTCGTTATGATGCTCGGGATTTACCCATGCAGGCTCTTCGAGAATAATCTAGATGAATTCGGATTTTAAAACCCCCACTAAATCTCTGGTCGAATAGGTACATACCTACCTACAGTACAGACTTGGTCACAAGTGTAAGTAATTATTAGAATTAATCAGAATTTATATACCTAATTAGTTTTTTCAGCTTTTGAATTCATTCCATTATTTAAGCTGCAATCCTTCCATCTGTCTCGATTTACGGATGCCTAGTGGGTACTTACTTGCTTCATAGGTTTTTGTGGTGTTAACCACGCATTAGCGAGGAAAGCTTTTCTGTTTTTCTAACTGACATACCTACGATGTTGGCTTGGAATAGGCCCGTCATCATCACCGAACTTGCGGGGGAGCGGATAGCTCTCAACCCTTAAAGAGGAAAGCGAGCAGTCAGTCAGACGGCTTTGCTGTCTTTGCAAGCATAAGGGTTCCATTTTCATTTTGAGGAACCTTAAAAGACGAACAGAACAACTTACCCCAGGATCACTATTACTTGTGGTATTAGGTACCTACCTAGTTCGCTTTTTTCTGATTTTCTTATTTAATTGCACGAGCAAAGCAAGTGTTATTAACTTAAGCGGTTCGCTAACCGGCTTAAATCTATTTGTCATAATTTACTTGGTAATCTCTTTACCTACACAAGGTAATCTTCTGTCGAAGGTTTATTAGCTATCCTCTGCACTCGGCATTGATCTGGTCTGAATTCTATTAGCTACTTATCCACTTGCATAATCTAGGGTAATTTTACCTACGTAGGTACATAACTATGCATCTATACCTAAAAGCTTTCGAAGTTTTACCTATCTATTATCTTTTGGGGAATTAATGAAAATAATATTTATCTTTCGAGTAGGTTACGTAAAAGTAATAACGTTTCTATCTTTATTATTTAATATCAGTTTTTACTTTACGCCAAATATGCTTTTATATAACTCAATATTCTAATTTTATCTTTTGTAGAAGATGTAGGTAACGCTAAAATATAATAATAAAATAAATAATTAATCTTTATTAGAAAACTTAGTGCACAATATTAGATCTTAAAATCTACATTACATTTAAAGTTCCGGTAAAGTAACAATATGTGTGCCTGAACTAGGATTTTCCTGTGTTTCGGGCAAAAGAGGGACTTACAAGTATATAGTATCTATTATTTTTTAATTATAACTAGTAAGTTAAGTGTATAGTATCTATTATTTTTGAATTAAAACTAGTAAGTAAATAAACAAGGATATGGACCACAATTTGCGTAATAATTTCTTAATACCATCTCGCATATGGCTGCCCACGCCAAGTCGTAAAGAGTGGCTAGTGAATAAGCCCGCCAGTCACACGTGTTAGCCAAGGCTAGGCCTAGATCGGCACTACAAACGGGTCTTGGGCGCGTTGTTCTCACAAAGGTCTAGTTTTATGGCGGTATTATTTAGCCGACGTAATTGGAGCTGTATGTCAATGTCTCCCCGTAGGTAATCTAACGATGAGAAATCAACTATTGGTTGCAGTCTATCTTCGATTCGTTGTCACGACTATATTTGCTGATGTAGGTATTTTGAACCTGCTTGTCATTTATATAACAAAGGATATACCTAGGTTATAAAAAACCTTCTGTTTCAATTAAAAGCATTTTTTTCTTTCCTTTGTTATTGTTGATAGAAACTATATAAGCTAGTTTAATAAAATACCACCCCTTTGTCGATTTTTTACGTCGATTTTACTAGAACTCAAACAATTGAAAACAATTTCAATGTTTACCAGGGGATCCTAAAAAGTTACTAAATATCAGTCTTTATGGGTCTTCACGCGATAGTAGGAGTAGCAAATACGTAGCTACTTACTGCCCCCGACGTTTCTACTGGGTTACACCATGATTGGTCGCGAGCGAACTCAATAATATCTAATATTAAGTGTAATGGAACGCAAAAGTCTAATTTCTTACAAAGAGTTCGTTTTAAAAACTTTTCCCTATATTTCAACTATTTGTTACGTTCAACTTTCATATTTAGAACAGTTTAGTTACAATTTTGTGCTTTTTAGTAAGAGCTTTCATATCCTTGTTCGGCAGTCAAGCCTGTTACATGTAAACGAAAGAAATTTATCAGCGTGAAATCACTGTTGTCCAACATGGATGGCATCAAAGGAGAGTCGTGTTTTGGGCATTACATTATGAGCGTTATTGTACCGGCCAACCACGAAGGATTAACGGATTACATCATTCCAAAGCTCTTTCCAACTGATTGTACTAAGTGAAATCGTTGTTAAATCCTCAAATAACTACTAAAAAGGCATCTATCTGTCTCAATTATGTCACTAACCGTAACGCTAAGTACGTATCCATTACCCTTTAACCATATCAGCTTTATGCTGTTTTTTCATTACATTGTTCAACTGACAAAATACTTTTAACACCATTAGTAGTTTAGAAACCGTTCGCTAGAAATAAAATTATTAGATAGCTAACAATATTTGTTTAAAACAATAGCTTCGCACGAATAAAAAGGGATTGACCAGTAATTTAATCATACAAATGTCCTTAATTTAGATCTTCGTACTTTGTTAGACGTAAAACAACACACAATTTCCATTCCGAAATATTTATGGGCAATTCGAACACTAGACTGATAGGAACCTAACGTGCAGTAATAAAAAAATATCGAATTTAAATAATGAACCGTAAAAAGCATATGTAGGTACAAATATTATGTGAGCAGTGACCACATTATTACAACAAAAACAATACATTAGTAACCTTTTCGCAAGTTGTGCGTGTCTCGTCGATTTTAAGCGTAGTGGGTCACCGCCCGCGATTTCTGGCCAAATCGGAACAAATTTATTGTCCACGCAACTCCAACCTGCAAACTCTTGCATGCTCTTTATTTTGCAAGGAAAATGTCCCAATCGCTGAAGGCATTTAGTGACATTAAACATACATAACTCACTAAATTCTTAAAGCTGGTAGCGAAACTCCTATGACCTAATCATCTGAAGTTACTTGTCTTAGTAGATAGGTACTAGTTTACTAATGGCTATATTTATAAAATTCTAGGTAGGAGGTGACATACGGTCAGCAAGGGTTAAAAAAGCTTATCAGCATGATGAAAACATTTTGACACTGTTATATGAAAAATATGAATGGTAGAATGTTTTATATTTTCTTTCTCCTGTTAGTATCTTTACATTTATTGTTACAAACCTGATCGTTTGTTTTATTATCTGAATGTTGATAATTTCCAATCTAATAGTAATTGTTGTCATGTTTATTTTGATTTGAAACGTAATGTTAATAACAGACGCATATGACCGCACATGCATTATGTGCAGTTTATATACAGTTTAGAATATCACGCCCGGTACAGAATTTAAATTGCAATGGTCAGACCATTTGCTATTGGGTACCGCTCTTGCGTACAGCCAAGTGGCGTTATGTTAACGGGCAGGCCGATTTTACGCTAAATGTATGCTGAAATATACCAACACTTATGCTTAGGTCATGAATTTGTCATTGGATATTGCGTTCAATGACAAACAACACCAGAATTTGATTAGATCTCGAATAGGCTTGGGATTGCAGTGAATATCATTTGGATTTTAAGACTAAAATATATTCGAGATGAAGTAAAGATTGTCAGCTCACCTTTCTACCAATATAAACATATTTCTGGTGGTCACTAGCCTCGTCTAGTAGCCAACATCATTCTCAAGCAAGAAGACCGAAGCTGCGTTAGTTTGTGCCCGTATTTCGAGATAATCGCTGTAGACAGATGAGTCACGCGCGATCGGTAGATAGGTACGCTCAAATTGACTCCTTTTGTAAACGCGCCGCTTTAGGGTGCCGATCTAACTTGGTCCCTATCAAAAGTCATTTCGTGAGGTCCATTCAGAAACGGAACCTTATAATCGTCGGTCTAAGATTGACGTTTATAGTCAAATCGATCTGGCGATATGGAATCGGATCCGTATCCGCCGGTCCCTTTGTTGTCTGCTCACCGCAACTCGTGCCGTTCGATGTTTCTGTTGCGAAATCCTAAGAAAAAATGCGGGAACATTTTTTATGGAGCTTTTAGGGACAAGTTTTGGAAGTAGTTCGATTTTATGTCGTACCTGTTCTGCTTTTTTAAGATCCTAATAAAAAGTGTACATATGAATAACAGGTAGACCTTCAGGAATCAAATATTTTTAGGAATTTCTGATTCCAAGATTTTCGATCTTGAATTGAACCTAATATCTTTTTTTTCCCAAAGTCAACCTATTGCTAGTTTAGTATAGCTATCGAAAACACTTCCAACTGGCTCCCTTAGATCAAGACGAATGCCCTTTCATGTAACCGTCTCAGTCTGTCACCCCGCTGTTAGCGATTAGTATCCGGCGTTATTGATCTCGTAACTAAATCGTGTGTTCCACCGGCGTTTATGGCCAACCACTTTCTCCACTTTTACTTCCGAAAGGACTTCGACGATTTGAGATAATTTAAATGAAGATAACTAAGCAGGAGTCTGCACCGAGGTTGAGTGCGTATCCAGTTTACAGTCAGAAACATTTCCGTAACAACTGTTGCTACATTTTCTTTTGCTTTTACTTACTTTGTACTACAATATACACGTTACTATACGTTTGTTTGCGTTAAGAATGCAGTAAATCATCGGATATTTCGACGTATAAACATACCACGCTTCATAAAACACATGAACTGATTTAGGACAAGTTGAGTTTTATACGCATTAAGTTTATGTTTTAAGTAAGTACAATAAAAGTCCATTGTAAATACTATTTCATCTTGCATTTAAACTGGTGGTTTACTGCTTTCTCAATGCGAATGAATTATACATAGGTACCTATAATGTAGGCAGAGATAGATTTGGTGGTTAGCATTATTTGATTATTAGGTATTACTCAAAATTAAAACTTTTATCATATTTGTTTATTCAATATTTTTTATTGTTCATTGTTAAAAATTGTTAAAATGGTTTACGAGTGTTGCTATATGCTGTAGAATAGAATGTAGGCTTCAAAGTCTTAGCTATGATAGGTCTTAGATATGCGAACTACAAACAATCGCTTTCGATGATTCATTGGGCGGAGTTGAAAAAACTTCCGGATGCTGGCAGCCAGTACATTCTCAGGGTCAGAGCATTCTTGAGTCGTGCACAGGCCATCTAACATCGTCAACGGCAACTGATGCGATTTAGAAAGTTTTATCTGCTTTGAAACAATTATACACATGTAATGTAAGTAGGTAGTAAATTTGAAATCGAAGTCTGGTTCTCATAGACGCTTTTACAGAGGAGGTTTACTCTTATTGCGAAGGCTTTAGGGGTGAAAATTGAACACCGGCGTGTGTGATGGCTCAACAAGTGTGGTCGGACGTATGTCGATGTCGATCCTACAGCGATAGGGACATATTTATCACCTATCCGTGTAGAGGCAGTGTGGCCAGGGCTGTGAAATATAGGCTAAGTAATCAGGAGAAAAAGTCAACGATCGGATAAGATAAATCCGTTATTAGATCGAATGGAACGATAACCTGCAAACGGGTTTCCGTGCTATCTTTATCCACTTAATCTTGAGTATATTGAAGTTAATATTATTATTAGGTAGCTTATTAGTATTGCTTAACTAGCAGGAAGTTGTTATTTTTATACATATTCTTTCTTCTTTGGCATACTTGCAGTCTTCAATGTACACTTGTAATAAGTCGTTTGATTTACCCTCTCTGTATTGTTTTACCAATTTAGTGGAAGTAATTACAGTCCAATTTGGCAAGTAATTATGGGATAATGACCTCAACATTGTATCAGATCGTGGTTCATCAGAGGATGTTCGAGATTTTTCCGTATAAAGAGCAGATTGGGATCTAATGGGCAGGAGTAGCCCTGGGGACCACCGGCTACGGTAAGATAGGTTATATCAGCATTAGGGTGTGTCACTATGTATGGCGAAAAAAAAAAGTTCTTGTTATTGATATGTAATAGCAACCAAAAGTTGCGTATTGATGAAAGCATTAAGAATATGAAAAAAAAAATTAGATTTTTTGGTACTTTTGGCTAGCTCAAACAGTTACAATAATCGAAAAATACCGTTTTCAGATGTATGTTGTAATGTATTCTAATTTACAGTTTTATTAATTTTTTATGACAGAATGTGTTATAATAGCTTATTTAAAAGGTAAAATAATGGTAAATATAGAAAACAAAAGATACTTTTTTATGTTTTTATTGAAAAGAAACCCTACAAAAATCGTTTTTTTTGACAATTTTACACATATTAAGGCAAGCTACTTAAAGTCCTTTTTTGAGTTAAATTTAGGCATTATCTTCCTAGAATTTAACTTACAAGCAATAAATCCTTCCCTGGCTTCGACACCTGCAACAGAACCTGCAGCTTCAGTGGTCAGTTTGACACCCCTTTCCACCGCTTGAGTGTGACAGGGAAACTTTGGAAATTCAAACATCTTTACATTTCCTTCCCTGATATATTGTTTCAAAATCGCCGTTTCTATATGATGTAAAAGTGGAGGTTCCGATAAAATCAGTTTTTCGTCATTCCAATTAATCAAGTCATAGTAATGATGGCAATCGAAGTTAATCTTAGGTATGACGAAATTTCGCACCGAAGTCGTGTGTGGCGTAGTACGAGCTTTGATTACCCTTCTGCAGCCTAGTTCTCTTATTTGCTCGTTATCATCCGTCAACATTGCTAACAGCAAATTTTCGGTGTGTGCGAAATAAGCGTTGCGCTCTATTACAGGATCTATAATTTTCTTGATGTCTTCGGGAAGAAACCTTGTATTTTTTATAAGAAACCATAAATTTCTAGCACCATCTTTGCACGAGCTGTTGCACTTTATCTGAAACCATGCTGGACTGTAGGCTTGGCAAATATAAAAAGCTAGCAACCGTAATTTCATAGACGGTTTCTCTGTAGAAACATATAAGCGCAGAATTCTATTAGCAGTTGTCAGCCAACGCGCATGCGACATTTTCCCTGGATTTTGTTTAGCTAAATCTGGGCTGACTTCTCCACTGGCAACAGCTAAACAGATATTGTATAGATATTTCTGATCTGTGCTTAATAAACTGCTTGGAATTTTTGGCAGTGAAACAGATATAGGCTCAAACTTAGCTATAGGTCTATTTTCACAAGTTTTCAATGCCTTGCCAATAGGTCCAGAAAATGACGTAGGTCCAGTAGTTTGTCCATCGAAATGCTGGAACAAATGCCGCAGTGGTAATTCGTTGGCGTGCAGTTGACAAACAAGCCATTGAAGTGGTCTTTGAAGATATTTTTCCAGCAAAACAATAACGCCACTTTTTCGACCAGTGTTAACGTTAGTGCCATCACATCCCACTGCATTTAAAATATCTAAGCTGTATTTTTTTTCCGTTAAGTGGCAAATCATAGCCTCAATGATGCACTTTGAAGTTCCAGTGGGTGGAGTAACGTGACCAATATATATCGCTCCTGGTTCTTGAATCATCGTTACATGTTCTTCTACACGTGTGCGACGATAAATCTTGTTGTTTGTTCTGATAAAGTACATAGTTTGGTCTTTTCTTCCATCAAAAAATAAGGCCTCTATTGGGTCTTTTTTTTTAGTCTTTAAGAGTGAGGTTCGTCTTTTAACCCTCTCTCGTCTGAGTTTGTTATGATCTATTACTGGAGCTGACTTCTCTTCTTTAAGGACATCACTTAATGTAGCGGAAGCGATAGCAGCGCCAGCTCGGTACGATATACCGTAGCGATCACAGACATCTGACAACTTTTCTAAATTAAGTTGACTGGTTTTTCTTTTCTTTGTTTTTCTTTCCACAAACACTTCGCTTTCAGAACTACTATCAGTAGAATGATCATCAGAATCTAACAGTGTAATTAAAGCACCTGTTCCCGAAGTTGATGGCTGGGACTCTGGTGTTTTTTGCCGGTTTTGAGCTCGCAAAACTTTCTTTTGAAGTTGTTTAGTGGTTGTCATATCAATATTGCCATTTGTCTAAGAGTCCTTTGGTCTTCAAGGAAAGTCCGTTCTTTGATGGGGACAGCCTTGAATTTTCCACACTTACACAATTGAAAAGTCTTACATTTGCAGGCTGCTACATCAAAAAGAAGTGTCGATTGAGAAATGAAGTTACGTATTCTCTCCTCAAAAGATTTGCTTTTAGGTTCTCTATTGAAATTTTTCAAAATTTGCCTGTATTTCTCACAGTAAGATATCAAAAGTTGATTCACTCTGGTTTCACTCACAGTTGGGATCGAAGCCTTTTTCCACACTTCAACGACACGTTGTACTACCTTCGAAGCGATACATTTCGCTGATGGTTCTTGATTGCTAGATTTCTTCATTTCAAGACGAATCCACTCATAGTGTCTTAACACGTCCTCGTAAGTTGGCAGAACATTGTTTTTGATATTTTCAGGAAATTTTTCAATTACACGAAGTTTTGTACTTCCTCTGGTACTTGTTGAAGTCATTTTTTAATTTTTTGTATTACAACCGAGCACACAACTCAAAACATAACATTCGATACAACTGTCGTCACGAATAAGCAGTTTGTACTAAATATTGAACTCGGTGGGATAGGTACACTAAAATAAACAAAGATCAAATGACGTCTAACTCAACGTTTAGTTATAGATTAGATGTAAACAAGTGTAGTATTTTGTTTAGGCTTAAATTAGGGACGTCAAAGAAAAAAAAAACATAAGTTATAATTTAATGAAAAAAAATTTTTTTTTCGGAACTTTAAGGTCTTTGAGCGAGCCGAAACAGTTATCGAAACGTAAAATTTTAAATATACGTATTCATTAAATAATTAAAGGCAACTTTTGAAAACTATTACATATCAAATTTCGAAAGTTAAAAAAAATGACACACCCTAATCAGCATGCTTAGTTCCCAGGCCCGTTATCGACTACAGAGGTTTCAAGAGAGTGAATATATGCCTAATTACATGCCATGATACAGATTCGGTTAGTGATCTGACTGGCTGGTATTTGTTTAACAAACATACCAAATATCTACAAGTGCAACATACGTGTATATTCTCTTCTCTTTTGGTCATACTTCGAAACTTGATATGAATTAACCCCAGGAGAAGGGTCATCTGCTTTTATGCATGGTTTGTGATGATAGTTGGTTTTGATATCTGGATCTACATAATTCAATCCCCTAGTTATCTACATAATCCCCCGCTAGGTACCTTGTTTTGATATCAAATGGAGTTTCTCATTCGATATCTGGACAGTTATTTTAAGTTTTAACCATTGATCTATGTTACAACAATGAAATGCTGGATAATGCATTCCTAAAAGAAGCGTACCTTCATCTCAAAGAACTCGCTTGACGATGATCACCGCCTGTGCAACCTAAGAAAGCGAAATATTATAGAGGGTTCTACATAAACTATTTTAACACTTATGAGGGCCGGTGCATGATAATATGTAATATGTGTAGAAGTATTCGAGAAACTAAATGTTACCTAATTTCTGAAATGATTGTGACTCGTACATTACTTATTGATTGAGAGTGCATCCAATTCTTCATTGAGGATAAAAAGCTAGGCAAAATGCCGTTCCCCTCCTTCCCACCGAACGCTAAGGCATAAGCAACTATCCTAACAACTTCATGAGTCGTGCTTCGTCGAACTACAACTCGCACTATAATTTGAGCCCGGGCGCATGCTGCCATTATAAATAAAAAGCTCAAATTCCCAGCGGAGATTATGTTTATCGGTTTATTGTGAGTTGTCTCTATGATTTTTTTATCGACGCTTTCATAGACTCGCACCGGTTGTAATAAGAGATGCGCTTTTTCTATTGTCATTAGATAGAATTGAAGACAGAGTAGGTAGGTATTATTATGTTTTTGATCAAATATCCTTCTCTGGAATTTTATGATGAATAAAATAAACGAAGATTTTTGATTTCTAACCTCTTTGTCTGTTAAATAAAAAAAATACTTTACGGACACGTAGAAGGGAAATGGTTCTGATTATGTTCTAACCATATTATTATCATATAGGTGACATCAATAGTCGTACCAAACATATAAGAACAATAAGGTTTTCCCTAGTCTACAGCTACGTTACAAAAATCGTCTATGATATAAAAGTATTTTGCAAAAACCCTTGTAGATTTCAAACTGAAACAAATTGCAAATCAGTGCTCCACTATCACTACTTAGTAATTTGCTTGAGCTAAAGGGTTGGAAACTCCATAACATTGTAGCATCGGCAAATTGTTAATGTAACATGAACGAAGGCATTTTTTGTTGCGCCCGCAATTTCCGAAGCTGTTTTATGAAAGCAAAATAGAGCAGGAGGAAGCTATTAGCTATCTTTAATTCGATCTTGGCCGGTTCTAAGGCTCTGTCAGGTTTCAATAGGCTTTTTATCAGCGCCGTGGTTAGGGCTGCGGGTATTTCATTTAGGGCTGCGATTAGGTAACTCTAAACCGGTCATTTTATTTTAAGCTATTATTTTTTATTCGTTCTAGTTCTGTGAAATACCTATACTGTGTTATTATATTTTATGTACGATAAATTTTTTAGGTAAAGTAATGTTGCCGTTTTACCTTTCGTTTACACGTTTTTATCATAGTAACTTTTGCAGAAATTAATTAAAAATTTGTAGATCTTACTTCTTTTTTTAATAGATCTAACTTACTGGCTCGTATCACTACCACAACAAAAAGTTAGTTGTCCAATACGCTCCTCTTGATGGTTTGCTATTTATATCTGCAATCGGAGATGATCATATTTCATGAGGTAATCTCAATGCCGAATTAATTAATATTCTTATCTTAACACTTAGTCACTAAAGTTTACTTGTAAGAATATTATACGACAACGTCATTAGTATTCTAGACTTTGATTCTAGAGATAGGCTACCGAAAATATTATATTGCTTTATAGTTAAAACCGTTAACCTAACTGTCGGCAGTGAGAGAGCTACTAATCATATTTATTAACTAGTACCTACTATTATGTCCATATTTTACGTAATATTCTTGTAACTTGGCTATTTTATCGCTTGTAACAAGGCAAAAATAGAAAACTGGCGCAAGTAAATAAATAAATCAAATAAACTAGGACTTACTTAAAAATAATTCGAATGTTGTAGCTACGTGTTTCATTGCTTCTACTGTTTGAAGTTGCATCTTTAAATTATTGAAATACATAACGTTGAGGATCACCCACTATCTGACACAGAATTATATGTATTCTTGAAGCGAACTTAATACAGTAGGTACCCAACTACCTAATATGAATTGACGTCAGAAATATAAACATATTTATTGTCCGTTGAACAGGTTATTTTGACGGTTGGAATCTTCAGAGATGGATTGAAGAAAACATTGGCTATCACATTGTTGTCAATTCAAGGTTGCTACTTATTTATAATCGAGGCTCGCAAAAACTGGATGGTGAGAACACCCAGCACTAGTAGAGAAACGGTGTGTCGAAGAAGCATTATCCGTTTTTGCATAGTTATTGGTACTTGTTAGACGATTCCAATGATATTTTGCAATCTGAAACTACATTACTGAGCATTTGTAAGTTAATGAAACTTTGTCGTAATCCGCGTGACCTGTTTGGATTTATGCAAATTATTGTTTAATGGTCAAATTAGATTAATTTAATATTCGCAAATATTTTGTCGTTTAATTTGAATAGATCCTATGCAACTTTATGTCAGAATTATTGAAATGTTTGGATATTTTACAATAATTTGAACATTACAAACATTGCACGAACTTAATGAATTCTTGTACTTATTCACATTGTTGCTTTTGAAATTCAAATTTCATTTGAATAATTGATACGGATTATTGTATTTTTAAATCCGTTCAATTCCATTATTTTTTATCTTCAATTAGGTGTTACAAACTAAATGAAACCAATCCTCAGAAAGAAACCAGTATCTAGTCAATTTAAAAAGGATACCTGTACAGATCTTAATTTTTGAGAACGAACACAGATGATGCTGTACCTAGTGTCTCTCGTATTATGTTCCTTTCTTAAAAACTTTAAAAGCGCCTTAACTGAAGCCTTGATTTTTAACCTACACCCAAAATAAAACGTACAAATGAACGTCAAATCTATTTCATAGCTGTTTACTTTTGGCGACGGCTGTACCGTATCTGACATTTATTGACGAGGTGAACAAACGACCTCGGAAGCCGGCCGTTGGTTCCTAATCAACATACACGACACAATACCCGTCAGAAATCCGCAATCCGAGACACAATCGTGTTTTTCTCGTTTCTACAACAAAAATAACGTTAGCCCCCCGCACTATAATTTGCCAATGTCTACGCCTAGACAGGGATGTCGAAGGATTTTCAACTTTAAACAAATTGCTTATTGATCAAAATGCACTGAGTGCTTACAGCTGGTTAGTAACCTCAGAATATATGTGCGTTTCAGAATTTGACACACTGCCGTGGTTCTCGGCTTTCAATTAGATTAGTGTTATTGTAAAAGTTGATTAAATGGTCAAAACTTAGTTGCATTTTAAACTATTATTCTAAATGACTTAATAGTTGAAATCGCGGAAATGCGTAATTGAAACTTTGAAAGGGTATCGAATTTGAGCTCGTTATTAGACAATTATCTGCTAATAGTTTGTAATTAAAAACGTGTCCATAGTAAAATGGAATTGATTAAAATTATAGTAAAGGATGATTATTAATTTGTTGAATATTTGTAGTTCATTTGTTTTTACAATCGAAACACTTTTGATTAACTAAACTTATAAAATTCAACACACAATTTTTGCCAATCTAAAGTTCTAATTTAAAACATTTTTGAAAGAAAGAAAATTATTTATTTAGCACATTCTCACACAGTTACAAAAATAGAAAAACCAAAAATAACTGAAAACTAGACTCAAAAGTGCCAGGAAGGCTTTCGCTCATTATTTTTAACTTGCAATCTGTTGGAAAAGCTCAACATACCACAGAATTATTAATTACTTAATCATGTGGTCATTAGCGAAGCCTAAGCTCATAAGGCTAGGCTCTACATAGTTAAGTTATCCGTGGGTGTCACGATAGCAAAATATTCGGTAGCAATATTTAATAAACAGCGGGAGGTCATTTAGTATGCATTTATTTCTAATTGGCCCTGAATTATGTTCAGCTAGTTTTAATTTTAAGGAAGGTGTGTGGGTGTGTAGATGTATCCTTTGACACTGTGAAATTACTGAGTATTATGTTACTTTTGGTAATTATTAGGAAGACACAATAAAGACCTAGAAATAACAGTAACTTTACCCTCTAAAGTGTATTTGGATGGCTTAGATAGGACTAAACTGTGTTGTTAAGCTCAGCCACTTCTTAATGTTGCACTGGATTTGTGAGAGTGTGTAGGATTCAGGAGTCTAGGCTGCAAATACAGACTAGCTTTAATACACTTTTCTAACTGTCATTTCATCAGTTATATAATGGGCTCTAGGTACGTTCCTACATGGTTCCCAATGAATTGTTCATTATTATTGTTACCCTCAAAATAGGTATATGAGCTTCCTAGTAACCATAACTTGTTCCTTACAGATATGCTCGTGAACTGAGCCATGGGGCAGTCAGAGAAGGCGCATAATGCGAGCCCGCGGCGCCGCTCGCGATCCCCCGACCTGCCGCCTCTGCCGCCGCCGATACAGCCCTGCAGCGGCTTCCTGGGCAATGTGAGTACCTAGCCTTATATCTGACGATGGAGTACAAGACTATCATAGATAAGTCTAGTTTTTTTTAAAGGTTTGCTGAGAGCCCTGGCGTCTAAGCCATACGGCCCAATATTCAGCTGTTTGATATACTACACACACCGGCAAAATTACGGGAACACAAAAAAGGTTGATTTTTTCAATGAATTTATTTTAAATATTTTTTTGGTCTTTAGTAACACATCACATTGCCTGAGAATAACTAAATAAAATTAAAATAAGCTACAAATGACCAGGTTATATAGAAATTAAACGTTAATTACAAAACCTTGTAAATTAAGGCGCTAGTAGTGTTAGATTTTAAACTGCTTTTTTTACAAAATTAACAAAAAAGTCTTAAAATTAATAACGAGTGTTGCCTCCGCGGGCTCTTAGAAGAGCTTGGATACGATTTCCCATACTCAGAATAAGACCATCGATCATTGGTTTAGGCAAATTGTTCCATTCTTCCACTAAGGCCTGTATCAGTTGTTCGACATTCCTGGGAGCTGGATTTCGCTGTCGAACCCTTCTTCCTAAGATATCCCAGATATGTTCTATAGGGTTCATGTCCGGTGATCGCGCTGGCCAGTTCATTTGACTAATGCCAACCTCATTCAGGTAGGTACTCACGATACGCGCAGTATGGGGGCGCGCGTTATCGTGCATGAAAACGAATTGTGGGCCTATAAATGGGGCAAAAGGCATAACATATGGTTCTAAGATCTCTGTAACGTATCGCTGTGCAGTGAGAGATCCGTTTTCAATAAGCACTAAGTCTGTGCGTGCTCCCAAACATATGCCTCCCCATACCATTACTGATCCTCCACCATATGCCACTGTTTCTGTGAAGTTTGTTTGGTTATATCGTTCTCCACGATATCTCCACATCCTTTCCCGTCCATCTACGAAATTAACACAATAACGGCTCTCATCGGTGAATAAAACGCGACTCCACTCACTTGTCCAATCTCGGTGCGCACGGGCGAACGCTAACCTTGCCACACGATGAGCTGTCTCGAGTTTAGGTGCTTTTGCTGGCACATAAGATCTTAAGCCAACTTCATTAAGACGCCTCCTAACTGTTCGTTCACTAACATTAACGTTTCGGACTTCAGCCAGTTGGTTTCGGGTCTGAACCGCGGTTTGTCGACGATTTCTCAAAGTTCGCAAGGTGATGAAACGGTCATCAACGGTGCTTGTAGCTCGATTTCTGCCTTGTCCTCGCCTCCGCACGTAAGATCCTGTCTCCCTGTAGCGTTGAACAACGCGATGAACCACCGAAGTCGATACACCCAACGCTCGACTTACTGAGCGGTAGGTATGCCCCTCTTCGATCATGGTTACGGCCCTAGCCACTGTAGTTGCTGGCAAATCACTCATTACGTATCAGGAATGTGCACACAATTCAAAAACAAACAGTTGAATGAGCCACAGTCACTATGCACAGGACCCAACCAAGTTCTTATCAGAACCAATGCTAACGCTAAGTGTCAGCAAATTCTTAAAGTGCCATAAAAACAATTCTCACACTTATGAATGAGAAATTTGTGGTCAAGTGTATTTCTAGAGAGGGTAGTAATACATAAATAATACCAACTTGTCAAGATATCCGAAGGTATTGAAAAAAATCTACTTTTTTTTTGTGTTCCCCTAATTGTGCCGGTGTGTGTATTTCTTCTACTACTTATTGTTAAGCTACTAATCATGGTTTATCTGAACACATTAAGACTGCAAAATCGACACCAGTTTGAAATAAGTATTTTAAATATATTTTAAACTAAATCTTATTCATCTGAAGCTAAGTTGTTCGCACAACAGCCGCAAAACTACGCAATAAGTCTAAGTTATCACAAAAATCTCATTAAACCATTTATAACGTAAAAGTACGAGCCTATGTCCTTTCCATGACGTCCAATTAAATTAAATTATATTATTTATAGTTGATATTTTCTACCCATTCGCTGTACTAGATAGTCAGCGGATATGCCTAAGGCCTTCGGCTTTTACTAGATTATACTTCTCGTCTCGACCCTTGCACTACAATTAACGATTTCATACAAACATACAGACCTACTTTCAACGGACCGGTCAGTACAAGAAACTTTGATTTTTATTTTATTTTTTAACTAGTGACCCGCCCTCGCTTCGCTTCGGGTAAATTTTACATACAAACCTTCCTTAAGAATCACTCTATCTATTAAAAAAAACCGCATCAAAATCCGTTGCGTAGTTTTAAAGATCTAAGCATACATACGGACATACAGCGAAAGCGATATTTGTTTTATACTATGTATTGATTGATATTGTCTATTATCTTGCCCGTGACCACGAGCGCAGTAAAGAGCTCGAAACGCGAGTTTAATCCGTAAAATGAGTATTATTTCAAATTACATGTTTTTAATGTTATATTAAGCATCAATTACTGCATTTGTTGGGACGGGACTTGACCCTTATAGAGAGCAGGGTGTAATAAAATACTTCCAGATTATCCATTATGCCGCTATATTGCCGTGAGAATTAAGACTTAGGTTATTCTTCAGCAGAGTAATCGCAAAGACTTGTTATGGCGCCCAACAAAACTTTTTTAATATTAATTTCTGAACGTCATTTTTAAAAAAAGTTTTTTTTGTTTTGTTGGATGACGCATGAAGTCGAGGGGCACAATATACTCATTGAGCTTATCGCCCTCAACCTGGTCTGCCGTCACGTTCTTAACTTAGACAAAGCTAGAACAAAGATTCCGAGTATTTACCACTGTTGCTAGTATTTTCCCCCTTTCTACTTACTTTTGCTTGACATGTCGGCAGTTTATCACCAGTCATGACATCAGCTGGTGTGATAACATCTGAAAGTACGAGGTCTAAGGGGTTCTCTATTACATCTCATAAAATTTTTATCTCTAATTTTACATCTCATAATGTTTTATGTCCGAATCATCATTTGCCCGAATGATCATTATCCCTAACTACATTTATCATAATATCACTTGCCCTAAAATCTAAATCCCTAAATATTGTTTACCCTAAAATCTTTTGCCATAAATATCACAATCTATAAAGTTTAAAAGACATAAAAGGCTTTTCCATAAACGTCATAAGTCCGAAAGTACTAAAGGTCCTAAAATGTTTTGCTATAAATATTACAATCCATAATATGTGAAATGCACAATGCTATTCTATAATTTGTTACAAATCCTAAATATTCATTTGGCTAACGAGACATTTAACAACAGTACCATCTTACAAAAACTGACTTATTATGTGTGACGAACATCGGTATATATAAATATATTTATTTTTATTTGTGTATCCACTGTTACATAGAAATTAAACAGTAGTAAATATTTTCTGGCGCTTCGCCGGCCGCTGCCGCGGCACGCTCGCTTCGCTCGCTCGGCTCGCGCGTTTTATGGTCACCAGTTCTAACCTAACCTAACCAAAATTCTAACCTTACCTAACCAAATTTATCAAAATAATGATTTTCCAAATATTGTGTTTTAATTTGACCCGTACCATATCTATTATCAGATCGATTAATAAAAGAAACATTTGCCAAATAAAACATTTTATCAAACTTTTAAGACCAATAGTAGTTTTTTATGATATGATAACTCAGTTGTTAAATGTTCATTTTGCAAAATAATTATTTGTAAAATGAAAATTTAACTGTTGATCATTTGGTCAAAAAGTAAGTCATTTATTGTATTTATTGTATTTATCTATGTATTTAAAATGTTTGGCCAAATATAACCATATTTGGCCAAACATTTTTTGAATAAAACAAAATTATAAAATAAACAATAATTCATAATTCGGACTAATAATATTATGATAAAGCTCCATTCGTAGTAACGAACATTATACTATGTAACACTTCGGGCATTTAACTTTATAGCAAGTAATTTTAGGAGATTTGATTATTATAGAAATCGATATTATGACAAAAAATTATTAGAATTAAAGACAATTAGGGATTATGAAATTTCGTACATTCGAACATTATGGATTTTGATGATTATAGCAAACGTGTTAGGGATTTTGATTTTCGGACAAACGATTTTCGGATAAGAAACAGACTCCCGGTCTATAAGGGCATCACCTACTTGTAGTAAACTACAAGGCTTTGAAGCGTCGGTTAAAAGTTCATGTAACGGAGATAATTTGGAATTACGGAATAAAAGACAAAACATTGAAATGTGTCTTAATAATTAATTTAGTATAGGTAGGATGCAGTGTTTTGTCATTTATTTCAACTACATAACGTAATATAAGGACCAAAAATGTAACATTTCAATGGACTATTTAGGAAACACTTAAACAGTTCTATGTATTAAGAAACGATATGGACCCAGTGATGCTTAGCTATCTTCTATCAATTTAATTAAACGGTATATTCTAGATAGTTAAACACATTTTATAGTATACTATTTACATTTAAAATATTAACATGTATAAAAATTCATATTTGTTTTGATTGTACTGTAATGACACTCATTAATAGGTAGATGCATCAAAGACGATATTACTTTCTACATGTCTAAAGGGATACACCAACCTAACACTCGCAAACCTACATCAAAGTGACTCTCCAAGTCAAAAGACAGCCCATTTGTTCACAAATGGGTCCGACACGTATTGGACGACAATCGGCTTCCCATTACTCATCTCCATAATACCCCATAAGCCCAGTGTCAAGTCCAGGCTTCGGCCTATTTCACACGCGTCACCGCCATTAACATAAAGTGAAGCGAGCGGGTAGAGAGTTTCCTCGCGACTTATCGGCCATTTTAAGAGCTTACGGTATCGCGACGAAAGTGACACGTCATATGTGGGCAGTGCGGCACGCATTTTGGTTTGGTGTTCCGTATTATATTTGATATTTTATACATGGATATAACTTTGCTTAAGAAACATAACAATTTACTCTAGCGTTGCTATAAAAAATAATACAGTTACAGTAAATGTACTAATATAATGATATTATGTCATAAAGCTAAGACAAAACTTTGCGTAATAATATGTTCGACATATTTTCATCATTAAATTCATCTTGAAATGAATTCATCAAATCGTTGAAATAATGATATTTCAACGATTTGAAAATAAAAGCTAAGGCAGTTAAGGTATGCCTCATTTTAATGATAAAAAAGTACATCATAATTTATTCATTTATTTGCTTTTTTACATTTGTGAAGTGGCAATACTTGCGTAGAAGATAAATACATGCTAAGAATAGTTATCGTTGATCGTTATAGTTGACTAGTTTATCTTGGAGCCCGTATGAAAAATATCAGCCATTTATACGGCTTCAATTCCAGCGAATGCATCGATACTTACTCCTAGGCTCCGTGAGAATGGGTCACTGTGTCTAGACTCATTATGTGGTATATCCTTATAGTGAGGACGGGGTACCGTCGTTTATGGTACCAAACCTACCGGTTATCCCTTATAAAATCAGTCACACGTTATGCAGTCAATTGTTTTATAAAACATTCACTAGCAGAGATGTAAAAGACTAACTACTACCTTGGGTTTTATCAATACCAATTCGTTTTTTCCAATAGCGATTTGGCATTATCTAGGTATTAGTCGACTTGAGTAAGTGAGTAGCTTTCCGCCCGCGACTCCGTACGCGTGATTTCGTTTATCGAAGTCGGTTACAAGTAGATTGACCTTTCTTAATCTAATATAAAATTTCATAAATATGACGTCGAGGCGAGAGCAGTTCGTTTTGCATTTATAACTTTTGACACAAAGTCCGTTGTAATCGAAAGCTCTCTTGACCGTCTCACAATACTTACAGCGGATCTCTAAAACAATCGAAGACGTTTCGGCCTTGTCTGCGTCTCGACAATAATCGTGTGATGGATGGGGTGCCGGGTGATAGATAATAGGTAAAAGGGAAACTGCATTCTGGTACAAACTTTGGAAATCTCATGCATAGTAGCCGTATCGACGTGGGAGAATATAATGACTTTAATGGTAATTCTTTGTAGGAAAGTTCTGATTTTTGATGTCTTTACCGTTTTAGGCCATGAGATTAATGACAGGTTTACTGAAGCGAATATTCATCGTAAATAATTCTTCTTTATTCAAAATTTGGTAAACTACAAGTAGCTAGATAGATATTAATGTAGATCATCGATGTATACTGTCTTTTAGAATCGCTTTAAAAAAAAGCTTAGGAAGTGAGTCTTAAGTCTTCCCAAGACGATGTAGCGCAGATGATAATTGTAAATAGTAAAGCCTACCCTACCAACAAGTTCATAACACAGATCGACTTGATAAATAACAAGTCTAAATAAACTAAACACCTATTGGCGTAGTTTCGCACAGCGCATAAATCTATCATCTTCAAACTGACGGACGCTGGCCACCTATTACACAATCTTCCCCGCATAAGAGGCATTACAAGCTAGCAGTATATAATCTGATTCTATAACGATTTGCTAAAATCCGAACGCAGTTAGGATCACAAATAGCAGCAATTTATGCGGCCTGTGCCCGCGGCAGATCGCAACAAATTATTCACAAGCGCAATCTTCTTACCTTCATAAATTGCTAGCAGAGCTTCCCCTGAGTATAAGCTCTTATTAGAGCCGCGACGCGGTGACTTCGGGGCACTACACAAACATAAACAAAACATGCCGTAATGCTGTGTAGCTGTCGTTGATATAATTTAATGGGCCCGTTATTCTTGGACAGTTCGAGCGATGAAACCAGATCATTTTTAGGGCTTTTTTGCGTATTACTGTCTAGATAAGTAACGAGTTGTAAGTCGTATTTGCTTTTGTAAATCTGTTTTACATTTACCTACCGATAGTTTATTGCATTGGGTAAGCCATTGGACTGATTCTAAGTTTACTGATGATTGATTTGGAATCTTACATGCATCTCTATGTCTTTCTGAAACTGAGCTTGAAGATATAAACTTATATTTGCTGGCGCTACGACGATATACATAATATCGTATGAGTATATGAAGTGTTTCAATGCTTAATGACTGCTTTTTCAATTGTTATGTACCAAGTAATAACAGCTTCAATTGCGACCATAAAATCTTTAAAGATCGCTATAGTTCTTCAAACACACCAACACATTAAGGTACCATTGTGCACATGCAATTTTACCCTTTTAAATTAACAGACGTCGGTGAAGTGTCTGCACTTCTTTATTTATCACTCGTACTGTTAACAAGAGTATTGACAATGTACGAATTGTGTTACAATGTTGTACACAATGGCCCATATGGTCGTGTGCTGACAATTTAAGAACGCCGAGCGATTCCCTTAGGTCCCTTTACGGCTTTTGTTCGAACTACGTCAACACAGTGGAATGGAGGCACCAGTGAAAGAGTATTGATTAAATAAATAAATATTAGGTACATATTATCACATACATGATCTGATTCCGTGGTAAGTAGCTCAAGCACTTGTGTTACAGACACCAGAATCAGAAGTGGATACATAAATATACTTACTTAAATATATTAAATAACACACCCAGACAGGGAACAAACACCGATGTTCGTCACACACATATTTATCCCGGGTGGGAATCGAAACCACGGCTCTTGGAACAGTAGGTAGTAAACCTGGATCACTAACCACTGTTCCACCGAGGCAGTCAAATGATGAGTGATTTTTGTGTTGGGCTATCGTTGAATAAACATTTTTTTTAATCATCATTATTGAACAGCACATCCCAAACTTGTATGCTTTATTACGACAGTTTTACTTGAATACGAATCTTTGCTATTGTTTTGCTATATCATATTAATAACATCAACACGTGCTTGTATGGAACGGATCTTTTGGTACATATCTAACTCTCAGGACCGGTGATGATGACGAGGCTACTCAAACCATCATCGTATGACATTGTCAGTTAGGAAAAAAAATCTAACTCGTGCTTGGAAGGTTTAGTTTATTTATTTATTTAGTTATTCATCAATTACATTTGCAAGCTTACAGATAAAGATCCACCAAGTCGCTTACAAACTAAAGTTAATACAAATAGTCAAAGTTATAATGTCAAAAGTAATATTAAAATATACAAACAAATACAATTAGTCAAACAAATAACATAAAAAAAATTGTCAAATAAATAATATAAAATAGTTCAATCTATTAGAAGACATTAGTCGTATCCCCGGAAGTATCGTGGTATTTTGAACGTTTTCCTTTAGCGAGTCATCCCAAAAGAAAAGTGTGGTCAAAATTTTTCAAAGATATCTCACTGTCGTCTTTTAAGTTACGGCCATGGCAAGAGTGAGCGCGCATTATTCCCGGTCATAATATTGGAAGACAATGCGGGTCTGTGCACGGATGACCTTTGGCGCGAGATTATGCTTATTTGCCGTTTTATTTTATAGAAAAAGCCTCGGATCTAGCGCGGGGCAGGATGTCGGCGCAAAAAGAAACACGACTCGCTTAGAGACGCGGGCATAAGACGGGATCGCGGGATTCGAGTGGTTTATTGTGTTTCATAATAATTATGAAACACTCAATTATTGAGATCTGGATAAAATTCCCGAAACCTCTTTTTCGAGGTCTTGAGTCTATAAACGGGTTAGCGAGTACGAGTTAGTACCATAATTCCTAAATTTGGTTCTCGAAGTCCCGAAGTTAGCGAGAGCTTACTAGTAAATAAACATTTTAATTTGACTGAACTTTATTATTTTTAGCTATTTACTTAAGTATGATATATTGTTGTGTTTCAATGAGAAGGAAAACATTATGAAATAGACACAAAACTTTGATCAGCTTCTAATCATAATTCATAATATTCCGACGATTTTTAAATTAGGCATGACTGTTGGTTTACTATTGTTTAATTAACGTTGACATTTCAATGTGAAAGTATTATTACATTGGACAGCCAGAGCATACATAACATATTAGGCAAGCATGCCTAATTAAAAATATTGGTAGTTATAAGTCTGTATATGTTGAAACAGACCTTTGACATTTTTGACGAAGAAATGCTTCTATATTTCTAACCATATCCCGGGACTTCCTTGGAACGCCGGGATTAAAAACAGCGGGATTGAAGCCGCAAACCCAACACCAACCTCGGCGAACTTTTTGCTAAATAAACTGCGGATGTATTAATATTCTCCTTGGCTTATGCGATGTGTTATCCGCTATACAATTTTTCTCTGACAGCCCGTTTGATGGGAAATTGCCGGATGGTTGGGAATGAATCTTATGGTAGTAAATTAACGCGAAGAAATCCATAGTCAATTATTTATTGCTCAAATGTGTCCGTGGAAATGTACGGGAGAGTTTCGTTCTACTTAGCGGAATGTGGAGCGTCGCTCAAGAGACTATATTTCATGGCATGGAAAGCGTGTGGGCGCCGCATCGACTCGTGCGCACGCTTTGCCTAAAATCTGATTACTGCCGGGTTGCCAGTTTCATTATGTATATTTATTTTATTGAAACCATTGGCTGACATTGGCTTGCAGGAAAACTAGCGATTCGTTTTTTTTTTACTTAGGTTTCTGAGCAGTTGGTGTAATGGTAAAAAAGGTAGAGTAAAAATGGTATACTAAAAATAGTAGTGAGAACCATCCGCTCCCCCGCAAGTCCGGTGATAATGACGAGGCTACTAGCCGTAAGCCAGTTAGGAAACAAAAAGTTTACTAAAGCACAATTTAGTTTATTACGAAATTACATGGTCGATGTCAAAACTTCATCACCAAAATGTACCATGGCCATCAATCTCTAGAAAGCGAAATCCGATTAGTCAGAATAAATGTGATTTAACTAATCCTACCCGTGAGATATAACTTTATTACGTTTTATCCATAAGAGGAATTAGGAATTTATTGGTCCAATTGTTAAGCTTGCCATAAACGGTTTTGGCATGATTGTCATTAAGATTGACTAATAAAAATGTGTTAACATATTATTTTGTCCTTTGTATCTAATATTTTAGAAATTTCCATTGTTGCAAAATTTATGTTTCTATTGAATTGATTTATTTTGTTTGAATCTTTTTTCAATCAACATGTTATAAATTAAATGTACCGTCTTTCAAGCATGGGTATGTGTATTTTTGAATACTAGAGTGAACAGTGGACTAATTAGATAATATTAATAATCATCATACCTTATTGCGTAAGTGCATATCATGATATTATACATTAAATCTATTTAAATAAACAAGTGTGTCAATTTGGTCTTTATTATTAAGATCATGTCGTTTAGATCTGTGATAACCTTTTGTAAAGATTATGTAAGTTATCCTACTTCTAACGACAAATGGTTTAATAAGCTTTTATTTTTTGAATATTTTGTATTTCTTTCTAAAAAAGATTGGATAACTTTCAAAAACTATTTAAGTTTGAAAAGTGAATTTGAAAGCTTCACAACGAATTAAGCAGTAGCAAACCAATCATTTACAATGTTGCTCTTCAAAACTTACACTTGACCAATCCAGTAGCGCTACTATGAGTTTAAAAGTGACAAACTAGATATAGCCTTTGTAAAAAAGTCTATGAAAAAATTTACAGCGCAGCGGTAACGCTAAGAACTAAAATCGGTAGTATGAAAAAAAATCGATAGGTTTTTAACGTACGTAAGTTTTCGATAGCTAACTCATGGTAGCGGTACAGAGGGCCTACCATGAGTTGGCTATCGTAAACTTACGTACGTTAAAAACCTATAGAATTGTTCTTTTCATACGGCCGATTGTAGTTCTTCGCGTAACCACCAGGCGGCGCTGTACAAGTTTTTCATAGACATATTTACGTAGGCGATATCGAGCGCGTAAGTTTTAAACTCCTGCCACAGGAGTAGAGGAAAAAATTTACAGCGCAGCGGTAACGCTAAGAACTAAAATCGGTAGTATGAAAAAAAATCGATAGGTTTTTAACGTACATAAGTTTTCGATAGCCAACTCATGGTAGGCCCTCAGTTGTGTTTAAATAATCCGATACCGTAAATATCCGTAAGTGTTTGTTTTGCCGTGAAACGTATTTACTAGGACTATAGTTTATCTCCCGTATAAACTGGTCGTAAACATGGGATTATAGTTTCTAGATCTGTTTCGCTTGGCTATTAATTAGCAACATCGGTAAGGGCCGCATGCAAAACGCCAATTAGTAAATACGCGAGCGTACACATCCATCAATGTCGAAGGACTTGGAAGGGCTGTGACGTATTTGTGGGAATTTGTGAATAGCGTTCCTGACTCTTATCAGTATAATTAAGGTGATGGGAAGATGCTTTTATAGTATTTGCAATAGTTTTCTAAGTAAGATAGGTTCGGGTTTGGAGGAGACCATAGTCCAGCTGATGAATGGGATATTGTCTAATAAAAAAATTATAGATATTTTTTTATTGCACAAGAACAATTACAGAGTTGGCATTTTAGACTAGCCTCATTTTGATTCATTAATTTCTCTAATTATTGAATCATGTTTAAAATACTACATTTGGATATCCAATATTCACCTACTACACACAAGTCTTAAAAATATATATTTTTGAAGCTTGAAAAGAAAGTATTATTTTTGAAATGGCTTAAGATCGTTCTCGAGTGCCCTTTGTTCATTGTCCCTTTTCATCTTCGACGTTATCACCGATATTATGGATGTGCCTTTTTGTGAAAGTCGTTTAAGTTGAATTGCTTCAAAATACATGCGGTTAAGTCAACAGCAACCATACCTAATAAGTACAAGTAACTTTAAGTTAAGTTGATAAGAACATTATGTTAAATACCATATTTATTCTCTCTTTACGATAATAAGGAAAATAATAAGACACATTCAAAAATGTTTTCTTTCTGTGTAGATAAAATTTTAAGATATTCAACCTATGTGTATTGAATTCATGTCCACTTCATCCTTTGATCTCGACCATTCAACACGAACAATCATTGTCCTGACTACCATCCGTTTTCCTATTTTTATTGCTACTATCAGCTTCATGAGATTTCTACATTTAATTGGTACGATTGCTATTTTTAGCGTACAAGCAATCTATAAAAAGATTTCAATGGAGAACATACGACAGTATTTTTTGCTGGACCTTTCAAACAGACGTGATAGCTTTCGAAGAGACTTCAACCTGGTTTCTAGGAATCAAGTTTTATTGTGCGACAGCCGGTACCGTCGTTTCTCGGAATCTTGGCGCAGAAATCTCCTAGTCTGCGAGGAAAATTATCTTAAGGTAATTGTTTTGGTTATCAAAGTACTTACTTTAATGAATATCTTTACCTGTGCGACCCGCTACCCACGATAAACGTCTTAGTTAAGAAGTCTATCCTGAAAAATGTGTAAGACAATAAGACTACAAATTCATTTCATTTGCTAAGATAATGTAATCATTAGGCCATTTATGTGCGGATTAAGTGTTGAGAGTAGCACTTAGGTGCGTTATAAATTATCATAATTACGAACCTGATTCAAGGCGCTTATATCACTAATGTAATTAAGGGTGCTTTACAAATTTAATTGCCGCAATGAAGTGTAGAGTTTGCACGTTTGCAGCGGAATGGCTGAATCCTAATTACATACGATGACCCTTGTTTAATCTCGTTCAGATGCAGGTAGAGTGTGTTACACGTATGTACGGGAGCCGTGAAATGTTGCTAACGAGGTAAGTACAGTTTCAGCCGACTCTACGAACAGTTACATACGAAATGCAAAACATCTGTTGGACCGAGGTACGCGTGCTGCTGTACCGAGTCCTGTAGGGTTGCTCAAGCGGAGCTTAAAGCTCCAGTAGCTGACCAATCCTCAATACAAACTCACAAAACAAATTTACGTAGAGCGTAAACACTTTAGACCCCAATTTCGTACCTTGGGGAACCCTTATAAGTGTAAAAAATCACGACTACCGATCTAGCATTGCAAACCTGCATTGGGATGTTTAATAAGTAATGACTACAAAGAAGCAGAAGGCTCGCGTTATAGCAAGCTTATAAGCTTGCTATTTAATTAAGGTACATAAACGGTTCAAAATAGGCAAGGCTCATAAAAGTTCATTCAGATTTTCATTGACGATGTTATGTTTGCGATCTCCTGTAAAAGCTGTCGGAGGGCAGCCCTAGTGCAAGATGCAAGTGGGCCAAGCGGTTGCACGAACCTGTCGGCACACTTCCGACACTAACACTTAACATATATACCGTGAAATATAGTGTGTAAGCCTCCGAGAAACCACGCTGCTTCTGCGGCCGACTTGGATCGCGTAAAATTAAATTTATTCGATAATAGTCCCGATTAAGTAGCGGTTATTGCTAATGATCCTGATTTAGCACTTGCGCCGCCCGATATCGGTGTTGTTGTTTTTCGAAGAGAGTGGGTCATCGGTGATTAAGAAACACGCTTAAAACACGAATTTGGGACACGCTTTGTCCACCAATGCTTTTGCGCACGCAAAAAAGGAATTGGAAGCAGGAAAACAAATGAAAAATGAACCTAAAATTAGTGTCAAACCGCCTTCAATATGTATGAGCTAACTGCAGAGCAAAAATGCTTCATTGTCTCAAATTGACTAAAGGTGAAACAGAACACCAGTGAAATTAGAATCATGAATAGACCAATTGTATTACCATAGTTACGTAACACAGATGTTTTGAGCACAAATTGTGTAACGGATCATATTGAACAAACTCAAAGTTCAACCCGATTGTGTGTGACGGTGCAGAGAAATATCGTTCACCGCAAGACCTTTCAGGCTCTCAAATAAAGCCACGTTGTGCGTCACAAACAATACTTTCGCTATTATTTGCGTCTTGAAAATTTGGAGATGGGAACCGCAAGAATATGGACCTTAAACCGTTGCGGCCGGTGGTCAGACTTTTGAATATGTATCTTAAGATGTTACCATCAATCGAGTGGTAGTGAAAGCGGTGTGTATTACAAAAAAGCTGGACAAGCGTGAGTCTGAGGGTTCCGTACAAACTTGTGAATAAATATTACCTACTAGTGGTCCCGGCGAATTTCATACCGCCTATAAGTACTTATGTTTTCTATATTTTTTCACAATTTAAACCATCACTGGACTACAACGAACATTTCAAAACCAAAATTAGCTAAATCGGTTCAGGTTCGAGTTTTAGTCAGACTAACGAACGGCAATTCATTTTTATCTATAAGATTTTATTAGTGAGATGGTTTTATTAGTTCCTCTGAAGAACATACATGAAGGTAGGGATATATAAGGCATTTTTAATTGAGTTAAGTGCTTGATCTTTGTGGTCTCCAGGGAGACTCCTGTCTCCAGAACGTTAGTATTCGATCTTAAATTTAACTTTGTACATTCCCACGTTCCCGGGAAAAAGGGGCTTGACGTACATGTGGACTATATAGTAGTCCTTTAAGTCAAGAGCTTATAAGTGTTCCGTTTCGCCATTGAAGTATGGTACCCTAAAAAGAATAACAGCTTCGCTCAGCATCCGCGCCCATTGTGCCTGAATGAAAGTGGTCGTATCCGAACGGCGCACACGTGGTATACATTTGTATGATTGATCTCTTCTGTCTAATGGTTCGGACAAATCCACTTTCCTACAAGTCGCTAGCGCCTAGGAGCAATATTGGTTCCGTGATTCGTGATGGTTGCGACGCAATGTGATGATCGATTTTCAACTGCCTATCTGGTAGCCATCTTGGATTTAGTAAGGTTTTGTGCATTATGTGATCTATTTTGCTTTGCGTATTTAGCATTATGACATTTGATACGCGGTGTCTTTTACTTGCGGAGTACTTAGTAATGACATTATAATAGTGTAAATGACAGAGAATAGGCCGATTATATTTCACCCAAATAGCTTCAAATAATGTATTATGGTTTTTTGGCACACAGTTTACAAATTTGTAAGTACATACCATGCATAATTAGATTATATTTACACAAGCGGTAATGAAGGGATTCATCTTCTACTTACAATTAATTCGATGCCAGAGTAGCGTAGCGTAGCTTCACAATTTACTGTTTAAAGTCCTAACATGACTTTCTCTAAAAATCATACATGTGGAAATTTAAGGGCTGCTGGATGTGTGACAAAGTTGGCAAATTCAAACGATTATAAAGTTATGTCTGCGGTATTTTATAACCAAACCGACATACAGGAGACAGGTCTTAATGTATCGCAGACACGGAACATGAGCACAGAAATGTTTCTGTTTGTTCCAGTGGGTTTGATCCATATTTGCTGGTGCTAGCGACAGCGACTCATTTGAATTGCCATCGAATCGAAAGCCAGAAGCTGCAAGATTAAATGCACTATCGAACATGTGGGTGGAGTGTAGTTCTCCGGTTCCGTCGACCCACAACAATGGCACCTTGCAACGACGAACGCGAGAAAGCCCGCGGCATCAAGGTCACGCATGCCACCAGCGAAAGTAAAAAAAACATTCGTACTCACCGATGAGATGCTGACAGTGATAACTGAGACATGGGCGCGAGCTATCAAACCCTTTGTTGGTGACCATCCGATCGGGGCATTTGTGATTTTTTTATAGGAAGATCGATTTGGTGTTTGACATCGATCGAACTCTTATGACAACATAGACGACGGTGTAGCATGCTTGTTTAAAAGACACGTGTTTTAAAATTCTTAGATGTTTTAACACATTAGAATGAAATGAGCAAAGAAACAAAGCTAGGACATTTAATGCCTAAACTCATCCACATACATTTACAAGGATTACGTAATGAGAAGATTTATCCAACTGCAATATATAGCAGCTGCAAATGCAACACCAATCAGTTATTCGGTTTGTCGGACTTGCGAAACTTAGTCAATTAAATGCATTAATGTTCAGGATTTCCTTGCCACCATTACCTCCCCACTAACTGTTATAAGTAAAAGCTCTACTCTAATCTTGTGTTTGGGGTATGACCCAAATTGAACTGGAAACACCGGTTGGTTAGTGGACACACTGTCCTGGACTCTGAACTGGTAGGAGTCCGAACTCGATGGAGCCACTATCCAACCAACCTGGACTCTGAACTGATAAGAATCCGAACTAGATGGGACAACGTCTAACAAGGGCTGATGTACTAATAAAGAGACCGGCTCGTCACTGACCATAATATAAAACCAAAGATTGGTCAGATAGTGGACACACTGTCCTGGACTCTGAACTGGTAGGAGTCCGAACTCGATGGAGCCACTATCCAACCAACCTGGACTCTGAACTGATAAGAATCCGAACTAGATGGAACAACGTCTAACCTGGACTCATGTACTAATAAGAGACCGGCTCGTCACTGACCATAATATAAAACCAAAGATTGGTCAGATAGTGGACACATTTATTCAAAGAAAGGCTCCTGTACTTATGGAGCCGGAGAAAAATATTGATACCGCGATTTAAAAAAGGATAACGACATCTCTTGGCAAATCTGTCAACTACGTACTCAGAACTAAGGGGTTGTGCTTTAACATGCCGCCCCCGTTGAATCGAACTGACAAGATTCAATACAATGAACAAACAACAGGTACTAAATTCGAACTAAATATTATAGAGAAATACAAAAAAATAACGAATTAACAAAAAGCTTCTGACTTAAAATAAACATTTACAACTTGTACTAAACAATAATAAGATCTCCTTAATCTGCTATAGGTAATATACATAACTTGGATACAGGTCTCTTAATGATAGAACCTTTTGTGCGTAACATGACTACACGAGTTATGTTATCCAGTCCTGAGACCATCGTAAAAGAAAGAAGAAAGCCTGTAAAGTTATTTGGACGAGTTGCCAATCTCGTCAGACAGCTCAATGTCGAAGTTTGACAGAACTAGCATCAGGAACACTTAAAAACGGTTCCCGTATCAGAAAATGGTCAGGAGTTAATTTGACCTTCAGCGTTAATCGTCTAAGCAGCTTTCGACTCTGCAAAAAGTCTATGAAGTTCTACAGTACTAATGCTTGGTATTGAATACCAAATTTTGATTTGAAACCAATGAGGAATTCGAATCTCCGTGAAATCAGGTAATGACTGCCGGTAAGTCTGCCAATCATTTATTAATTCTTGAGATAGCTTTATCCCAGCTTACTGTAGCTAGCCATAACTGCTGATTGCTTTGCTGTTACATTGGTAGGCGCTGTCTCTCCTAAGGGATCAAATTTAGCTATGTCAGATATAATTGCTTTTACTTTTGCAGGTGCTGTCGCCGATGGCAGAGTCACGGAGTTCTGGAAGACATCTTCATCGTAGTTCGAGTTAAGTTCTAATATTTTTGTGGAATGATCTAATTTATTGTCCATTTTAGTTTCAGGTTCGTCGTGTACTTCGTGATCTACTGATTGTTCTACCTTCTGTTCTAGGGCTTTTAATGGCTTCAACAAGCTCTTTGTTATTTCTATTCCATCTCTTAGGTTTGGCGTGGTGGGGTAAGTATACCGCTTCTTAAGTGTTTATGTCTTTTTTTGTGCTCATATTTCCTAACTCTAAATACTCTTTGATAACTTCTGTGTATCTTCGTTTCAGATCTTGGTTTTTCGATAATCTTTTTTTCTGGAAAACGGAATCTGGTTTCAGCTATTTCTCTTGAGCCGAAATTCACGTACTGCGGATTAGCTTTACAGAAAGGTAACTTGACTACATATCGACCATTCGATGTTGGTTTCGTAGTGGCATCAAAAAATGTTTCACAACGTTGCTCTTCTACCGCTAATATTCTTTCCGATTGTGGTTGTTCTTCGAGTTTACAAATGTTCGTTTGTAAATCGACCCCTTTTACCTGAGTGTGCATTGCGATGACCTTCTCATTATTATTATATCCTTCAGATCCAATCACACCTGAAAGAATCCATCCTAGTGATGTGTTCTGAGCAACTAATGTCCCAGATGGGCTGCGTTTTACACCTTCTCTCAGGATGTAGCTGTAGACTTCCGCTCCTAACAAAATATCAATTTTATTAGCAGTGTTGAACTGTGGATCCGCTAATGGTAAGTAATTCAGTTCCGCCCAGTTGACCGGTTGTACTGATTTTTCCGGTAGTGACGAAGTTATATTTTGGACTACAAATGCTTTGACAGGTATCTTGCACAGGGGATCCGTCCGTGACTGTATGACAAGTTGAACTTGGCCCCTTGTAATCAAAGGTTTAATACCGCCTAGACCAGATACAACTTCTTGAACTAATTCCTTTTTCAATTTTAAGAATTGTACTGCAGCTTCTGTAATAAAGCAGCCTTGGGAGCCTTGATCTAATAAAGCTCGTACTGTTTGTTGGTCTCCCGTTCTAGACTCAGCAATTACCAGCGCTGTGGCTAGCAGAACTTGTTTTGATCTCTGTACTCTATCCGTTGATAGACATGTAACGACGTGAGTATCATTAGTGTTGGATAGACTTGCTCTAGGTGAATGAGATTTAGAAGATGAGTTGATGTTGTTCTGGTTTGTGGAAGTTGAGTGGAGTAAAGTGTGATGACGTCGCCTGCAGATCCTACAAGTCGTGACATTATTGCAATCGTATACCGAATGATTGCCGCCTAAACAATTAAAACACATCTTGTTTTGTATCACAAAATCTTTCCTTTGATCATAATTCAGTTCTACAAATTCTTTACAAAAGCAAAGTTTATGATCTGCCTTACAAAATTCGCAACGTAAATTATACGACTTCTTAGTTGCCAGAAAGGATTTTGTATTATCTGGAGGAGGATGCGTTCTTCTAGAATCCAAACACTCCAGTGCCCTATATCGAGTTTCCATAAACTCGTAGAACTGTTTGAGAGTTGGCAACTCGCAAGAATCGATACTAGATATGTTTAATTCCCAATGTTTACGTGTTTCAGGGTCAAGTTTCAAAGTGACAATGTGAATTATTATCAAATCCCATGTAGTCACGTCTACATTTAAGTTTCGCAATGCGTTCATACAATCGGAGGTATTGTCTAAAATTTCCTTTAATCCTAACGCCGATTCAAAATGTAGACTCTTTTGGGCAAACAACCTTTTGAGAATGCAGTTTGATAAATACCTCTTATTGTTGTACCTCTTATCCAACAATTCCCAACATTGTTTGTAATTAGCTCCTGTAATTGGAGTGTGCCTGATCAACTGTTCCGCTTCTCCTGTGAGATGGCTTTTAAGGTAATGTAGTTTTTGTACGTCATCTAAAGATTTGTTGCCATCCACAAGTGAAACGAACAAGTCTCTAAATGTAGGCCACTCAAAATACTTACCAGAGAACAAGGGGATTGATATCTTTGGCAATTTTACAAAGGAACTGACTGCAGTACTATCCTTACCTTTAGAGCTCTTACATTCTGACAGTAATTTGTTAAGTTCTGCTTTCATAATAGATTTATAAATAATGTAGGTATCCTCACACTTGTCATACACATCTTCCTGTACATAACAACAATTCTCAACATCAATAGATTTAAAGCATTCAAAAAGTTTGGTATTATTTTTGTGAAATAATGACCAATCTCGTTCTAGGTTCTCTAGTTTTGCTTCTAAATATTCCGAAGTTAGTCTATCCTTAGGACTCTTTTTAAAATTATTATAACCTCGCTCTATTGACCTTAACAATTCGTTCTGAACATTTATAATATTCTCCATATTTAAAATGTATTAATAAAACCAAAAATATTACAAGTCTTTTTGTAGTCGAGGTAAAATCGGGCATGGATTCCCCGTACCTTCGTTTTTCTTAAAAATATTCTAAGTCCTAAAAACACGCTAAGCTAAATTTTCTAAGTTAAACTAAACACTAAATTTCTTCAAAGTCGATGTCTTCATAACAATAAGGTTCAAAATTGTACTCACGATTTTTCACTGCACTCACACTCATACATAGAACTTTAGAACTCGATCACCGCCAGGACTACGTCACAACCGTAGCAAGATGACGTAGTGCGCTCGGCCCTCGAGTGATGACGACAGATGCACTCTTGATGATCTTCTCGATAGCTCGCTTGATGCAGCGTACCACTTTGCTGCAGCGATCCACTGCAAGTACGCTGGAGTCCAACCGTGGACTCTGAACTGACAAAAAGAGGTCTCGGTAGACCTGGATCCTGAACTGACAAGGATCCGAACTAGATGAACCACTATCCAACCTGGATTCTGAACTTGAAAGAATCCGGCTCGAAGGACCAATGTTTGGGGTATGACCCAAATTGTACTGAAACACCGGTTGGTTAGTGGACACACTGTCCTGGACTCTGAACTGGTAGGAGTCCGAACTCGATGGAGCCACTATCCAACCAACCTGGACTCTGAACTGATAAGAATCCGAACTAGATGGAACAACGTCTAACCAGGACTCATGTACTAATAAGAGACCGGCTCGTCACTGACCATAATATAAAACCAAAGATTGGTCAGATAGTGGACACACTGTCCTGGACTCTGAACTGGTAGGAGTCCGAACTCGATGGAGCCACTATCCAACCAACCTGGACTCTGAACTGATAAGAATCCGAACTAGATGGAACAACGTCTAACCTGGACTCATGTACTAATAAGAGACCGGCTCGTCACTGACCATAATATAAAACCAAAGATTGGTCAGATAGTGGACACACTGTCCTGGACTCTGAACTGGTAGGAGTCCGAACTCGATGGAGCCACTATCCAACCAACCTGGACTCTGAACTGATAAGAATTCGAACGAGGAGGATCAACATCTAACCTGGACTCATGTACTAATAAGAGACCGGCTCGTCACTGACCATAATATAAAACCAAAGATTGGTCAGATAGTGGACACATTTATTGAAGGAAAGGCTCCGGTACTTATGGAGCCGTAGAAAAATATTGATACCGCGATTTAAAAAAGGATAACGACATCTCTTGACAACTATGTCAACTACGTACTTAGAACTAAGGGGTTGTGCTTTAACATCTTGGTAAGCTTGAAACTTTCCGCCTACAGGTACTCTTAGATACAAGAGCTTACTCACGACTCTGCTCTGAATCCGAAATGTCGTTAAACGATTTATGAACATCGGGTATGGCCGGGGGCTTTAGGACGTCGTATGAAGGCCGCAGCAGCGAAAGTCATAATTGTAGGGCGATGCGGTCAAGTGCCGACACATGCCGTGACCAATGTCAAAGTATGGGTATCGGTGGATGTGCCCGATCTATGAATACTTCCCACATCGAAATTGCTGGCTTTTGAGGTGCTGGTTGACGTTCAAGCTTGTTCGGAGATTTTTATGGAATGCTTATAAATTTTTTATTTTATTTTATTTAAGCTCAATCTCTGGAGTTCCAGCAACCGAACTAAACAAGCAGTTTTCTTAAAAAATGTAACCTTAAAAGGTTCTGTTTAGTAGTACTGTTTAGTTGTAGAAATACTGCAGTGTTGCTAAGTAGATATTCTATGGATAGTGCAAATAAAGTGTTGATAACCTTGACGAATGTATCCGCTTTCGTTATATATATCTATTTATGTCATGATTACAACAAATGCATTTTGATATTAATGTGATAAACCTACCGGTGTAACGTAACAGGTCTTTGTGAAAAGTCTAGATGTAATTTTCCCAGTAAAATCTTAAAGTTGATCATTATGTTTTCTGTACTCACCTCAATTCCCTTTTGAATTTCAAGAAGCATGCAGTTCTTGAAGACAACAACACATAATTCTAGGTTGGCGCTCATTATTTCCCTTTTTTTTGCCATAAAGTCCTTCCAATTAAGCGGTAACGAATAGGTTAGAGTTTAATTTCATGTAATTCCTTTTGATTGTTGTAATTATCTGTATCCCATCGTTGTTTTGCGTCTGGTAATCGTGGAGTAAATTGAAGTTGAAAAAAAATGTACATATAACTAACCTAACTTCGAAGAACTTCCAACATGAAGTTAATGAAAAATTGCATGATTTTGTTTACTATGTAATACACTTGCCATTCAAAATAAAAGGCACGCACAATTTTGTGTTCTTTCTTTCCGGAAATATTACCATTCTTTATGATTATTAATTTTTTTTTTCAATAACAAAATTACCAAAGTACCTATACCTGCTAAAATTTGAACCAACAACGAACAAAAAGTGAAAATAAAATTAATTAAATATTAAAACCAATCAAAATAAAAACAAGATGCTGCTGGAAATGGCTTAATCAAGTGTTAAGGTAAACTTCCTTTATGCTGCCAACAATACTTGTTACTGTTAGAGCCACGACAACTTACTAAGGCCATTATCCATGGTAAGGGTTGTCAGATAGAATAATAGATATGGCAATTATACCACATGACATTTAGAGAGCAGGCCATGTAGCTGGCCATTAATTTTAATGTAACAATCTTCAAATGTTATTGTTGGAAAAATCGTTAAGTTAAAGGCTCTATGTGATAAAGTGCGATTTAAGCTTATTTATTTTATTGAATCGGCGTGGGCACCATTCATTTAGGCCTTGCGTTAATCGTTTCCTTAATTTCCCTGCCACTTACCTCAAACACAAATCATATCAGTGACAAATCCTTCTTTAATGCAGAAGTGATCATCTATGTCTTGTAGTTTAGGCAGATCCTTTTGATAACATATTTTGTGGATTATTTTTAAATAAGTACTGTATTTGTGAAGGCGAATAAAATGTATTGGAATGTTTACTTTTGTTTAAGAAAATACGTTATAAAGCTTGTAGAGCAAAACAGACATAGAGTCGGTAAAAACAGTTACCTTCTTGCTTTTGGTTCATAAATGAGAAGTTATGTTTCCAGTTAGCCCTGCACGTTTCCTTAAACTTGTTAATTTGACAACTTAACAAAGCGCGTCAGTCCCACGCCCTCACCCAGTGTGAATTACGTCAGTCCTGTGCATGTGCACCAGTGCATTAAAGTCAACAATGTGCATTGTCTAGTGTGAGGCGAGGAGTTAAGATGTAACTGGAAGGGCCAGTGTTGGTACATAGAATTAGAACTTGACACCTGTGTTGGCTGAGTTAAGCTAAGCAATTTGGTGATGTTGAATTGGAGGCTTTTTCTGACAGTTGTATCTATTCTATTGTGATTTTGTTTGGCCTTTAGTTAGAGTATGGACTCTTGTGTAATTCTAATTATTTGAAATCCATTTGAAATATTGGCATTGAGTCGTAGTTTTGTAAATGTGTAAAAAAATTGTAATGTTGTTCATTATGTCCGTACACCATACATTTACAGTCCTTTTTACGGAAAAGAGACTATGCTAACTTGGCATAAAACAAAAACTAAATGACCAAAATGGTTGTCATTTAGCTACGTAGTTCATAAAATTACACGTATTTGTAAATGACGGTGCTTTGCTGTGAGAAAACATCGCGGATGCAACTTGGTTATGGCAGTAATCTACGGAATAATCGCATGTGATAACTATTATATTTAGCAATGATTATTGTGATTGCCACCATTAGACGTTCAAAGTAGTTAAGCCACACAGATCTTTGAAATAAAGTCATGATCAAAATGTCTTATTTTTTTTATTTATGCTGCTTGGTTTCTCTTTGTCTCATAGTAAACTAATGAGAAGCCTACTTAGGCTTCACTATGATCAAACTCTGAACAACAGACCCTGAAACTATATGATATGCGGGCAAGGATATTGCTCTATACAGCCCTTTCCTCCCCAGTTCCATTTTTTTAAAAATACATAGACTGGTAATCGATGTCGCATCCAGCGGTATTGTTCATAATTTATCTGTGGATGGTGAAGGAAGCGATCTTGAACTTCCCAAGTGCTAGCTTCCGCGTGTCTGCAGCCTTCGGAATGTAGGCTGTTGCAATGATTGTGTAACTTTGTAATATGTTACTCGTCTACAAGGTAACATTGTTAAATTTCGAATTCAAAGAAAGAAGTACACAGACTGGCTGAAACGGTAAAAGAAATAACGTAATTTGATCACAAAACACCCAGGTAATTAGTACGCAATACCAAACCAAAGATAATGAGGCACGTAAATGTAGTGCATACGTGTCTAAAGTATCAATTACATTGCGCATTAATGAATATTTCATGCAGTTTTATAAATAGATGACCTCGGCAAATTATATTTTTCATATGGATGCGTACAATTTAATTATGCTGCCAGTCTTGTGTAAATAACGTACAAGTACAATAACGATTTAATATCTTCACTTCCTTTTGTTTCACATTATCATTTCCTTCCAAAGAGAAATGTTAGTATACTTACAATAGACTTTATATTGAAATAATGTCTTGTTTCTGAAATTCATCGTACGTTTGCTATTCCATAAAATATTGAAATGAATGGGCTGATTCTAATATTATTTATGTCTAAATTATACAAGAGACATCTGAATCGAGACCTAGGCAGGAATCTAGAACAAATTGAATGGCTAGCTAGATAGGCGCCTCAATTGTGCATAGCAAATCACGAATCGTAGATTTAAACGAAGCGAATTGACCCGTGACCGCTCGGCGTCTCCTATTGAAACAATGCTATGGGAGAGTTATGTTTGAATCGGTTTTCAGAGTGATAGTTCCGTACAATCACATTAATTTTTGTTTAGGATAAGTTTTTGTCAGTTTTGGTTTTACGCAGCAATATTGTAAAAAATTCTAATACCTATTCCACATAAATCTCTTACTCTCGAATCTCCTACTTCTTACTTATTTTCTCAGTGTAGTTAATATAACCTGTAATATATATAACTTTCAGTTGACCCGTCATCATGGCGCTTGCACTGCCGAAATATCGGGAGCTCATTAAAACAAAACAATAGGTTAAATCATCATCATCATCAATTAATTAATTAATGTTAAATATCTCGAACTTATTAAGATGACCTATTTTAACTAAGATTTCATCAAAACTATTCCGAGATTAGAAAACTTTGTAAAAGTCAAATAAACGTTATATAATTATTTATTTAAATGTCCCAGATATTTATAATAATTAGAATCTGATAAAAATCATAATAATAAACTAACAACAAATAAAAATGGCGTGGATGCGAAAACAAAAGAAAAACAAGAGCCATTTCTTGACGTGGGCTATTCTCAACGGAACGCCGGAGGCTCTATCGATAGTGCTACCATGACGCCTAGCCTCTTACCCATCTACATATTTATTACGATGGTATCGCCGTGTTCCCATCGTTCCTTTGTTCGCGTGAAATCCAATTTTTTCAATCAGCCCCATCCACGTTCAACTCGTATAGGTTTCCCACATTTGTAATAGTCAGTTTTGCTTCCTGTTCTGAGCAATTTGTTGGGTCGAACAATGGGTTCATTTACACTAATTGTATATGTCATATCATTATATTAAAGTGAATGTGTTAATGCAAATTTCACTTAGATCTCTGTGCCGGAAAATGTATTGTTTTCTGTTACGACTTGACTTTAATACCTATTTAGATATGCTTTTCTCTTCACTTAGATATTGTAAAACATCAGCATTTTTGGATTTTGCTAAAAATTTTGCTATGTTTTCTCTTCTTCATCTAATCCTTCCCATTCCGGTTTTTCATCATCTTAGCGAAACTGTTCTCCTTAAAAACCTACAGAAATTATCATTAAAATTTCGAACCAACCAAAAAACCTTTGTCAACATAATAAGAAAGCTTCGTGAAGTATGGAGAGGTAAACAAGGGTAAATGCGCTGTTGGCTGACCCAATGTAAATCCAAGTGGGTACCAAAGGTACGCATCTTTGGACGTGACGAGATAAGCGGTGAACGCTCGACGATAGTCTTGCGGGGCCGGTAGCGTTGCGATTGTAGTTCGGATGAACGTGCTGTAAAACAGTTCAATAAGGTGTGCATACAGGTCACGTCCTCTTCCAGGTAGGCAGATACGACTTCCGCTCGTTTGTTTTGGCTCACCGTTTTGATTTCCTTGACATTTATCATTTTTTTATGGCATGGTGTGCTTCTGACTTTTTTTCAATGTCATTCAAATCTTATCAGCCCGGATCGCTGTGTGATATCTTTCATCAATATCATATTAAAATAGTATACTTACTGAGATTTTTTCACTTAAACTTGACTTGAAAGAGTAGGTATAGAGACCTATTACGTGCTCTTACAAAAATAAGTTAAAGTATGTTTAAATTACATAAGGCGCCCTAGTCTACAATTTGACTGATATCTTAATATTCTGCGTTTTACACATTTATTGTACTCTCATCTTATTGTCCTCTTCACTTTTATTCCAAATCGCATCTCTATGGCACGCTGCAGCGGTCAGCCCGAGATGCATTTCCTTCCCAGTCACGTCACGGCTCGCTGTAACGGTAAACGGGGAAAATAATATCAATAAAGAGTTAAAAGGCCGCGTGCCCGGCCATATGCCACGCGAACCTACTTGCGGCTTTCGGTACTATTGTGTTCTGCTTTTGATTTTATCTTTTTGAGGTTGACGGAGCGGACTGGCAATGTCACTTATTGTGGTCGATGAAAAAAACTTTAAGTTTAATTTGAAAGGAGACGGGCGAACGTCCATACAAAATTGGGCCTGACTGTACAGCAACAATTACTACACTATTTAATTCTGATATTACTGCCATTTAAAATAAATAAACTTTTTACAACTGCTACACGGGAGAAAAAAGATATAGGGTGTTATAATTTGCTTCGTAATGAGTTATTCTAACAAACTCTCAGTGCTCTCACGTTGTATAAAGACTACCTACTAGTGACTAGATTTTATCAGATTGTATTTTAGCACATTAACACATTGCGGTTTCTAAGATTATTGTAAAAGACTAGCTGTTTCCCGCGGTTTCACCCGCGTTCCGGGGCAACTTCTTCCCGTATCTGGATAAAATATAGCCTATGTTACTCAGGGTGAATCTAATGGTGAAAGAAGTTTTGAAATCGGCGCAGTAGTTTTTGAGTTTATACATTACAAACATACAAATAGACACACAGAAATACAAGTATTTCCTCTTTATAATATTAGTGTAAGTAGATGGGTATAAGTATGAATGAAGAACACATTTCTCTCATAATAATTATTTATTGATCATCTATTTCATCAGAAACAATTAAAATATCGTCCTAAAACTGTGCAGGTGGTATTAAATACTCTTGATGTTTCGCCCAGCTTAGGTACCATATTATGGACATTATGTGACAACAGCAACCCACATTTCTTTTTCCTACCAAGCAAGAACAATAATATTATGCTTTCCTCTTCTATTTTGATGCAATCCGCCGCCAGCTAGCTATGCCGCAATTGATACAATGAAGTCGTTGATCAGTCATTGTATTCTCGTAATAACCATCAGAATCTATCGTCGCAAAATAATACTAATTGAATGATAAAAGCACACGAAAACACAACAAATCGAAATATCCGCTATCGTAAGTTCAAGCCAATGATGATTTTTTAGTTTGACGTTTGACTTTGATGTAAATATGGGGTAGGTCTACTTTGTTGCCAGTACAAGAAAAAAAATAAACCTGTTGATCAATTAATTTTTACAATGTTTTTATAAACGTTGTTATATAATTAATTATTTAAAACGCATTTTTAAAACATAATCTAAAGACAAACACACTTTATTCACTTTCATTGCTTTTATTTTCTATTTTATATCATTTCTTTATTTATATCATTACTTTATTTCATTTGGCAACATTGTCAAAAAATGACAGTAAAGCTAGGAAGTAACGAAAGTCAATAATATTAAGATAAAATATTTTATTTAATATCCCATGGTAAAATGGCTTAATATTTCGTGATTAAAAATTAAAAATTAAGAAAAAAATATTGATAAATATTTTATTTGTGTACACGATAGGCCCAGATTCGCCCGTCTCCTTTAAATTTGTTTTGAATTTGATTAAAAAATACCTCCTAGTATTGGCAAGAAGTTCGAATGGTGGTAATTTCGAAATGCATGCTTTTTGAAATCTACAATTCCTCGTTGTGTTAATGGATTCCTTAAAAACAGTTCAGGCAGTCGCTATCGGGATTTAAAGTTGTTTATACTAATAAGGCTCACCAACTTTTAATCTGGTAATAACAATCAAATAACATAACTCCTCCATAAGTTTAACAAAAGAAGAAAGGCCCATTGAACGCAATTTCCAATCAAGTGAAATAAATCATCAAATCATGACAAATGTAATGAGAATTTCTAGTCGTGACGAGCGTCTAAGCCTAAGAGAAGACCAAGTAACTACTAGAGGTATTGCTTATGGTACTGACACACTAACCGTGGAGTCTGAAGCACGGAGAGATCGAAACAATCTAATCTAATCTAACGGGCCGGGCATTAGGTAGGGTGAAAGGTAAGGTTTCATGTATGGACTAACAATTCAAGTATACGTAACTGTGAGGCAAATGGCTGTCACTATAAACGGAAGCGGTAAGTGCTCGCGTTATCTAAACAAGGAAAATGCTGTCTTGGAAATAATTATAGTTCCTAATCTTAATAAGAGAAATAGTCAAGACGTAAATTAGATTACCAGCGTCAATAATGACGTTAGGTAATATTGGTGTAACCTACTTAGAGATTGAACATTTCTGAGCTCGTCGATAGTCGAAATTAATGCTCAATAAGATGGCGAATCAAAAATGTAAAAATATACTAAAGAAAATAGTTAAATCAAATGACAAAACTACAGCGTTCTTAACTTAATTAACCAACGTTGCAACAACAAATGCACCACACTAATTACACCCGCAAGACTTAACTTAAAGTAATGACTTAATTGTCCAGCTCGCAACACAAACCTTGTTAAGCACAATCCACATCCATCTCCACAAAATTACGTGGTGATTGATGGTACGGTCCGGTCGGCCGACACTAAAAACCCATTAGATGAACTCTAAACAAAGAATGACGCCATAAAAAGCCACTGCATTTCTATTGATCGCACAGCGAGATAGAAGGACCGTTTAAGATGATCTGGCGACCAGATGATTTATAGTTTGCATTGTAAAAAGGACCGTATGGTCCAATCAAGTGGGGTCATGAGAATGGTGCCTAAGGCGTTCAACCACCGCCTAGGCTGAGGTTATCATTTGTCGTGATTTAAACTGATGCTGCAGGTTTTATGTGTATACTTATGAGAGTGGAAGCTTATTGAGAATAAACTATGGGAAGGCGCGGTGTTGTGGTCAGTCTAGAAAACAGACAGAGGTGTTCGATTTGTAAACGGTTTGAACTTTGTGGTCAATAGAAGTAAAGTTTTTGTGAACATCTTTATGACTTTGCATTGAAATGAAATAGAGGTGTGAATTTTCTTAACAATTTGCACGTTAATATTTAGTAAATTCAATTTGTAATATATGTACATTGATTCCATGTACTATTTTTTTGATACCCTACCACAATGTTCATCCAAGGAAAATATCTGGCTAAAAATATCGTCGGTTGTAATATGAATTGATGTAACCGCCAAAATGTCGAAAATGAGTTATATATGTAGTTCGACTGCAAATTTCAATCCGGATCGATTGGTGTTGTTAAAATGTTGATATCTTTAAAAAAATGTCGAGTACGTTAACCGCTACTTAACCATTTTTTTCAATTCACATGACTTTTTTTAAGTTATGGGCCGTTTTTGTGAAATCTCACGGTATTAGGTTAACGTAAAGAACAAAGATGAAAAAATATCATTGATGTAAATCTCATTTATTACAAAATGACTCTTACCTTACTCAATTACTTTCCACAATATTACTTATTGTCGGTTACGCTAACTTTCACGTATGTATTGTAACATTAATGTCGCTTACATTATCACTTCTGGGCTCAAGCCACAAGTTTTGGCGCTTACATTACATTTGCTTGACGGCTTAGGACGAATCGGGTGTTTACATTAAGACGCTCGTTAATAGTTTTTAGACTATCTCTTTTCTTTTCATTTGTTATGCGTTAGGTAAGAGCGAGACAATCGTACAATTCGTGGTTAGCAACAAGTATCACCATAATGCGTTTGTTTATGATTTTTTATTGTGATCAATGGGCAGTTTGTTCAAGCAACTCTTCACACTACAGACAGTGTGTTGTGATTTATTAATATTTACTTCCAAAACGACTTCAAAAAAAATTTTAGGTTGAAAAATATCCGGATTGCCACAGTAAAGACACCAAACCTAAATGATATGGAAGTAAAATACACGATGAAAGATGATGGAGACACTAACAAAATACCGTTAGGTCTAAGAACGGAAAAGACGACAAAGAAAGGAAAAGGTCAGTCAAATACGCAGATGTCGTGACGGATAACACTGGTCAACAAAAATCGTTTTTGTTTTTCATCCCTGGAACCACAAGCTTCATAAACAAGTTTTCCCTATCACGTTAAGCTCTAGAGATATCTCATCCTAAAAATCCAAAAATACGCGTTTTCTGGTCACTTGTGTCACTTATGTCGCAAATATATCTATATTTTTGACTATCATTTACAAACATGTCATGTAAGAATAATCCTTGCCCCTGTAAATATCATTAGGTTTGATTAGATATATTTTTTCTACTTTAAGATATTCAATTTTGAAGTTTTTAATTTTTTCCCGTACAAACAGGAAGATCATAAATGTATGGGAAAAAAATCACAAATTTCAAAGTGGTATATCTAGTAGAAAAATGAAATCTGAACAAATCCAACGGTAATTAAAGGCTCAAGAGTTAAACTTAAATGATATGATTGTAAATGTTTGTCAAAAAATATATAAAGATTTCTACATGTCTTAGAAAGTGACCCGAAAATGCATATTTATTATTTTTAGGCCCATGTTACTCGGAAACCTGACGTGGAAGGTATATAATGCAGCAGAGAAGAATATTTAGCACATATACTTTCACAATAAAGTAAATTGGTATCCGTTACAAAAATCCTGTCGGCCAGTGTAATAAACCAAATTATTCTCTGCATAAACAGTACATGCAGTGGCTACCTATTTCCACAAAGAAATACATGGACCCGAAGAAGCTATGTAACGATGAGGTGATACTGAAACAGTACGTACAAGACTACATACAGCTCCCTTACATCGACAAAGTCGACTACTAAGACGATATTATACAGGACGAGACCTCGAATAATGACAAGGCAATCCAAGATTCAAGTGAGGAAGTTGACGGAATTAAAGAAAGACAATCAATAAAATATGAAGGAAACTAAAAAAAAAGGAACATACACATGACGAAAAAAGAAAAACTGCAGCGGTAGGAAATTCAAAGAATAACATCAAGATATACAAAAAAAGTGTAATTAAGACAAAATGATGAATAGAAACACGAAAAAGATGTGAAAGCCAGCAGAAAGACAGGAAAAGCTACAGGAAGAGCTAAAAAAGAACGTAGAAAAGGCTACAAGAAGAAGAAAAATTTGGAAAATGAGTGAAGAAAAATACGAAAAAGTAGAATAAACTACGTGTTTTCTTATGTTAATTTACTTTCTCTCTCTCTCTCTAGCCTTTTTTAACCGCAAGGGTGTAGGCCTTCTTCAGGTTTCACCATTTATGTTAATTTACTAAAATATTGTAATTTTATGTTCCACCTTTATCAAAAAGTGATTGTTTTAGTAATTAAACTATACTTTTTGTTTAATTTAGTAAGAATAAGGAGTTAATTTTTGTTTATTAAATATGTAATTGTGATTTATATTAAAATAACTATGTTTAAATGTTTGAGTAAATTTAGTGTTTTTCTAAAAAAAACAAATAGTTATTGGAATAAAACGTATTTATGATTATTATTAAAATATGTTGTAATTTTTAATCTGTACCTTGCCGCTTTTTATCTTAAATTAATAGGTTAATTTATTATTTAACCTTCATAAAAGTGAATAAGTGTGAAAATTTATTAGCAAATTGTTTATAACGTAACTCCACTTTGCTAAAACTGTGCGCTTTACTTTAATATTTCTTAAATATTTTGTGACATACATTAAACTGCCAACTGTTTTTCAAATTATATCTGTAAATCAACTAGCGTAACTACATATTTTTGCAAAATAATTGATGTAACCGCCAGGCTATTTTCGAAGCTATAATAGCTATCTTATTTTGAACCAGTTCATCTAAAAGATCTCGCAAAAATAAGATAATGGTGAAAAACACACCGAAATTGGACAAATAAATACAAAGTTATAATACTTTTTCTGATTTGTAAAACAGTTTTTCGCTTCTCCTGTAAAATCGTCATTTGGCGGTTACATCAATTCATATTACAATCGACGATATGATATAATATTAAGCTCGCGCACCTGTTTAATAAGCTCGCGAAAATATGTTTGTTGTAAGGGCATAATAACATAATATTTATAAATAAAAATGAAATTACTGTTCGTTAGTCTGACTAAAACTCGAGAACGCTCGGACCGATTTAGGTAATTTTGGTTTTAAAATGTTCGTCGTGGTCCAGGGAAGGTTTCAATGAGAAAATATAGAAAAAGAATCAGTATTGGCGGTATGAAATTCGCCGGGACCACTAGTTTATTAGTAAAACGCACAGAATTCTCGTGGGTGGGTCGTGCCTATTTTACTTTCGTTCATTACGTCTATTTAGTGAACATTTCATAACTGGATAATGATGTCACTCTTGTTTATGTTCTTCCTGTGTCTAAGGCCCCGGATCCTACTAAGCGTTTACTTAGCCTGCGTTTTTACCACATTTAATTGATTTCATATTTTATTCCTGTTGAATGAAATTAACACTTGTATGAACACTAAGTGCGAGAATAATTATTTCATGGATTTTATGGTGGATTCTGTCTGCTTAATCAGGCCTGAAGCTTTAATAGCAGTATTGCTGCGATGCTTTTTGATTTTTCTTTACCTTCACAGCTTTAAGATTGATTGAATTGTGACTCTACTACTAATTAATCCATTAGGCATTCCACTATATTAAATATACATGCACGCAGCATTTTCGCTGTTCTATTGTTTAGGGTGCATGCATGCTAAGCTGACCTAACGCTAAGTTAGTTGACGCCCTTACTTAGCAACTTGCATTGTCCGCTTGCACTGAATGGCCCATAACGAGCCATTACGACTATCTTATCTTGCGTAATTGCAAATTGCATTTGTGCGTTTGCCGGAGTTTCAGCGAAGTCCGGTTTAGATCATCAGGGTGAGTAATTATTTTAACTTGATGTCTTACCTCAAATGCATTTTTTTATTAATGCATATTCAAACCATTACTAATATTGATCTAAAGAAGTTAAAATGTAACTATAGGTATATTCTACTCATTTTAGAAGGATGTATGTTAGGAACGCGATAAATTCATTCACAGGAATAAAATTGCGCGCAAATCCTGTACAGTTATTATCAGTAACTAATGTAATTTTGACTTCCAAAATATTCGTCCTTCGCAACTAAGTGGGTAGAATGAAAGTATCCAAATTCCTTTGTGTCACTGCATTAATTTAGGTATTATACGTGCTAGGTAGCCTAAGGTTGGGTGGCACCTCCAAATACAGACTATAATATCTCTCCAAAGTTGGCGATTTGCCTGAGTCGTTAAAAGGCCACAATTGTCCTCTTAAAATTACTTACTGCCTACGTAACTGTTGCGAAATCTTTTTGTTATCTGACCCTATTTAATGCAGCTTTATTGTATATTTGAATCATTCCTGCAATTTGAAATTCGCGTTATTTTTTTTTTGCACTGATATTTTAATAAATTAGATTCGAACCGTACTCAGGAGCAGGTTTTAGAAATAGCGTCAAAACTTTCGTAGCTTTTCAAAACTTATGGAGAAAGAAACCTATCTGTAAAATTGCATAATACATGTACTATAGTTTTCTTTTTCAATGTTGATTAAGATATTCAAATGCACATGCCTTTGACGAAGCATAAATATTATGTTATTTCATTACTATTTTCCTATTGTGTAATAAATAATATCTATCTATCATATTCATGTTAAATGTAAATGTATACTGAAGATGGTTCTCAGTCGTGTGCTTAAGTTGTGAGTCAATAAAAGCCACACTATAACTATGATTATGTTCGGGGTGTCATTGCTCCCGTTAAATCACGAAAGTATTCTAGATCTCTCCCGTTCGTCCCAAAAGTCACACCTCGATCGTTTGACATTGCGTAAAATAGAACTAACACACCTGGGGGACATACTGGTTGGAAAATTTACGCCGAAGCACAAATTCTCATGTACATATACTTAGTTATGATGAAACCTACAATCTATAATACATATAAGATTGGAAGAGTCCATGAAATATTTAAGTTCCTGAACTGCTTTTTTGAAATAAAACTAATTTTACGGATTAAACTGCTCACGCCAATAAAAATAGACAATACTAATAGTCCAGTCAAAATAGACAAAAATAAGTGCTAACTTAGACAAAATTCGCATAGAGCTGAAAATTGCCAGAGACGTTAAATACATCATAATAAACGAAATATCAAAAATCCCCACCAATCCTACTTCTGCAAAAAATTTATTCAAGGTCAAAAGTATAAAATTAAGGATTTTTCCATTTTTTTCGAAAACAGTAAGTATTATCGTAAAAATAGGTCAAACAAAAGTTGTAGATCATACAATTTTCTACAAAAATGGTCCAGTCACTTTTTCTTTTCCGACTCACCATTCGCGAGATATCGTGGTTTTAATCATTAGAAAATTCATATTTTACATAATATGCATTCATCTGTTGATATCGTTTTTGATCGATATATGACCTGGAATAGGTTCACTAGGGTAACCACGTTAAAAACCGCCCAAGTGTGAGAAAAAAAAACATAGGTTTTGTATGAGAACCCACTTTACACGTTGGTTTCATGTTGTTTCTAGTATTAGATGTTATAGAGGCAACTGAGATACATCATTCGTTAAAATTTTAACAGCTGTCTAGCACAATCGCATGGGGGCCTGGAAGCGTTTGAAAATACAACTTTTTCAACTTTGTGCATCGCTATATCTCTGAAATGGTGAATCTTAGGAACAAAGTGTTTATACATTTTTTATAGATAATTAGATGATAAGCAATTTTCTCCTACACACTTTGATGATAAAACTTCCCGTTTCGCTCAAAAGTTCATAAAACTGATATTTGGGGCATTCCATGCCAAGCGGACAGGTAAAAAATGTTGATGCTTCAGATTTTAATAATATTTTACTATGTTATACCTATATAGGTCCTCAACATATATTATGAATATTTTTACTCTGTGATATATAGTTATAGATTTAGAGGCTAATGAAGTTTTGACTCTACAGCAGGAATGCACTATTTGTAGTCCCAAAAAACAATATTTATTATGTAAAAATATTAAACTTAATACATGAATTTTATAGTTTAGTTATTGAGCTTACTTTTGACATTTTTAGAAAATGTTTTTTATTTTTGAAGAAAAGAAATTGATTTGTATTTTTTATCCTCGATTTTCTCAAACTTGGACCACTTTAATTTTTATTATTTTTTTCCAAAAATAGCTCATAGTATGCAAATAATCCTTGCCAACTGGCACACAGGGCCCGGGAGTAGTTTAGGAGCTAGACCAGTTACAAGGCCGGAGCGCAGCGGTAGGCGCCGTGCCGCGCCTGCCGCCCGTTAGTAACAGTTTGCAGAAACATTTGATTTTATAATTAATTAATTGATTTTTCTTAAAAACATTAATAATTCAATAAACAACAGTTTTGTTTAACATATTTTTACAAGGTTATGAGTCTTAGCATTGCTGGTGCGTTTTATAATAACACCCTGAGCTGGACAAAAAAACTATAGTTGTCGGCAAAACCGCACTGAGTAATGATGTTACCTTCTGTAATACTCTCTTTTAACTGTCTGAAATATTGAGCTTGCTGGTCTGCGATTCATAGTATATGTTGAGGACCTATATAGGTATAACATAGTAAAATATTATTGAAATCTGAAGCATCAACATTTTTTACCTGTCCGCTTGGCATGGAATGCCCCATATTTGTGACATTTGACCTTGATTATTTTTTTGCAGACGTGGGATCGATGGGGACTTTTGACAGATTATTTGTAATAGTGTTCCCAACATTCATGCCAATTTTCAGCTCTATGCGAATTTTTCCTAGTTTAAATGTCTATTTTGACTGGACTATAACTGCTTTATTGTTGTTTTGTTTTTCTATTAGGTATACGAGGTAATATTTATAAATTATGTATATAGAGCTACTTAATGAGCCTATATATGTTAGTCTGTATATGCTATTATTGGAAAATTCGATTTCGTAGTAGATATAATAAATATTTGTACCTATCTGAAACAATTTAATTAAAATTTTGTAATCATTTAAGTTTTGGTATCAGAATCTCATAAAATAACATCTTTACACGATTGGTGTAACCCAGTCGAAACGACGGGCAGTAAGTAGCTATGTATTTGCTACTCCTAATAACGCGTGTAGACCCATAAAGACAAATATTTAGTGTAACATCTTTCAAGTTCTTCATGGCAGTTTAAGAACAGATTCTTGCAAGTTTGTATCAGTAGAAGCACTTTTGAAAAATAGCCTCTTCCCTACCTACAGCATGAGGCACGCACGAAACTAATTATCGAAACAACTGTATTACTTTATCAAAAAATAATTACAAGTGGATAATTAGTTCTTGTCTACTATCGCTTATTTAGCAAACTTTATTTTGTACAACAAAAATCCTTAATTAGAGCCCGCAGATAGAGGTACCCAATGGCCACCATTAGTTACGGGAATGATAACAATAATTAATGATGCTATAAGCAAGTGCAATTCGTTCGCCCGATTGCATCTTTGGAAGAAATAGGAGTAGTCCGGTGCGGGAACGTGCACTTATCTACCACCATTTGTTTATTACTCAATATCTTTCTAATAAATGAGGGCTAGACATTCCTTTTAATCTAATAAGTCGGTTTCTCTAATGCTGTATGTTTGTACGTGTTGCAATTATGTAGTTTCGTCTAGATTCGTCTAGGTGGTCTTCTCACTATCGAAATTTCAGTTCCCAAGGAAGCGTTCTCATTATTGTTCAAATTGGTGTTACGCAAGGGTACAACTTAGTCCCAGTTTTATACAATGGCACGTAAGTTAACATTATCTTGTAGTTAAGATTAAATGGGATAGCATAATAGTGGATTTTAGGTTCGCAAATTCAACTTTTATGAAAGAAAAGGGTACTAAGAAGTTTTTTTTTCCTAACTGACTAAAGATGATGGCTTGGAGTAGCCTTGTCATCATTACCGGACTTGGGAGGGAGCGAATGGCCCTCGCCCCTAAGAAATTAGAAGTGTTGTCAAATAAGCTGTTACTTGTTTTAGAGTTGGATCTCTGAGGCCGTTTGTACTCTGTACCTACCTACCCTAGCACTATTCTGTTTTATCTGTGCGTCATACTCGGTTAAACCTTCACGTGTTCAGGGATTATATTCCTCGCTAATTGGCCACCAATAAAATCCATTAGCACTTCTAAGGGCGCGTCTGTGGGAATCACTAGAAAGTTGTCATAAAAACCGGATTGTGCCAGATTAAAAATCTGAGCCTAATTTGCGAGAAACCCCGCAGCGACCACTCGTGTGCTGGTATTGTTATTTGGTTATTAAAATTCATACGTTTTTATGTGAAATTTGAGAAAAATAACAGTTTCATCATAAATTATGAATTGACTGCGGTAACCCATTTGGTGAGTTTTGCGACGTCTGATACACACAAATATTTTCGAATCATCCATTTAGGTCTTTCTAGACCTTTTACTTAAAATCCTAGTACGTAAATGAATTTCTAAGTAACCTACCGTCTAGGAGAAACATAGTGAGGAGATTAACATATAAAGAGTTTCCTGAAGATGCAATCATAATCCTAAATAGGTAAGGTTCCCATTATCGGTTAACAGAGGCCAGATATCAATCGGTCAACTGGAATTACCACCCCCGATTATATCTCGGATACACCGACCTTATAAGACCCGGGTAAATGTATAGGGGCATAATGACTGTATGGCAATGGTGGCTAGTGCGTGAACTATTGCAACTTCACCATGGAGATTACGTGCAGCCGCAGGCTTAGACATAACGGTAGGTAAGAGCTCGCATCCTTCATCGTGATAAATGAGATCCATTTTGGCACCTATAAGTCAAACGTGACTGGCGGCTGTGCCTAGTCTGTTACCAAAGTATAGGTTGTAAAGATAACAAAATTTGTCTCGCGTTTGCCGATTCTTACTGCCCTGTCCGTATGGAATGCCTTTAATGGCCGGAAGTTGACCATTGAATTTTGCCATTATATTTGTGTTAAACGGTGAACGTGTGGCTCATTGGTAAACCTTGGCTTCTGTTCTAGGAGTGGTTTGTTAATCATGAGAATTGTCAAATCCGAATAATACTGAATGGTTATTTACTTTTTAATTCTTAAAATGATGAAGATGACTATAGATGAACCTTAATTTACCACGTACCTTACGTGTGTGAAATTAAGTGCCTAAGTTTACTTCGAGTGTTTTGCCAGTTTGAATTCATGACTTGAGATCTCAGAGCTAACCAATCAAGCGAATATAGTTACGGATTTGTATAAATATACTTATTTAACCGTATCTAGTGATTTGGTTATATAAGTATAATGTCTTATGCATTTTCCCGGGTCTAATACGGTCGGTCCTCTGAGCTCATCAAGACTAAATGATCGTTTCTGATCCGTGGTTGTTTTTAACAAAGCTTGTATCTGTCAACAAAATAACAAAAAATGCCCAAACGTGATTAGTTTTTTTTATTTAAAGCTCCTCTTCGAAGATCCACAGACGTAAGTCATTATTATAATGGGTATTCTTTCCTAAGCGCGGGTGATTTAGTCAGCGGGTCCCGGCGCCATATTGCGCCTAGATTTGCGATAATGCGCATACGCAGCATCCGCTTATCGACGCGGTAGAAATACTGGGAGGGACGCTCGTGTTAATGCAATAGGCAACCCGACTAAAAAAAAACTAATTAGTCCGTTTATTATATTAAAGAAGAAATGATGATTATATATAGTGCTTATAAGTTTAGTAAAACGTCACTTTATGGTACAATTGTTGGGTAATGAAGGATCATGAATGAAAGTGTTTAGTAAAATGATTTATGACTCAAAAAGTATGGAGATAGTGGAGACGGGATTTAACGCGTTCTAAATTGCCTCCCGAAGGAGGCAAAACCTAGCTAAGCCCTATTTCACAATAGGATTAGTAAACGATTTCTAAATTTCCAGGGTCCGTTTCACATAGCGTCACGTATTATGTCACAATTATGTATACGTAATATTTATATTCATACCTAAATGTAGTAGGTAAACGTTTGGTCATAACTTATTTATGATAGAGAGGTTAAACAACAATATAATACTATTAGTTGTGTAAATAAAAAAAAATCCACCGAAGCCCACGACTAATTTATCTTAAGGAACCCCAGCCTAAACCGCCGGCGCTATAACAAAGCCCCACTACACCCGGCGCCAATATAATCTATCCATCAAGATGGCTATCTCAAATTCAGATGGACACAGCATTTCCCCGCACGATTTATATGGTTATCCGACGACACTGCAATAAATAGCCGGCTGCCTTTGTGCTGCGTTCCCACGTTTGATACGGCACAACACCGCTGTTTAAAAATGTTTGCGAACATTTTGATTACTTATTATAGAAAATTAACTAGCTTTGCGCCCGTGACTGCCCGCGAGAAGTCAGTTTTAGCGCAGAACTGAAGGCAGTTTTTGCGAAAACTGACTTCTAACTTCACTAACTGAAAATTGGAGGTATGAAAGGCCAGACCTCAATTTTTTTGTTAGTAAACTCTTTTCTTTCTCAAGCTCTAACTATATGTGTACCTTTCATTTGAATAGGTTTAGCCGTTTGGACGTGAAAGCGCGACAGACGTCAGACGAAGTTAGGCAACTGAAACTTGAGCAAGAAGAAAGTAAAATATATATCCCTAAGATAGTGTAGTACACTTCAATATTGATGTGGGAATAATATCACAATAGAGTATGGTCTATAAAATTGTTTTAAAAGACAATTACAACAGTTCCCATACTTCCCATGCGTAAAAACTTTAAGTCGTCACACTTTATATTTATGCACAAATCGTGCAAAAGCGTAAAGCTATCAACAGTATTTTTTTTATTTTTGATTAGAGTGGATTCTTCTAGGTGTGATATCAAAGAGATAAATTAAAATTGTGGATATATTATCATAACACATTTTGAATTAATTTAATTACTTAGTTGATGAAAATGTTCACCTACAAATTTCAAGAATAGTATCAGATTTCAAAAAGAATCTCATGTTACTAGAATCAATTACTATGTTCACGCTGTTTTAATAAATATTTACAAAAATATAGAAATCTGTTTTGGTATGCCTACGCTATGAATATCTAATAGTGAATTTCTTATTAAAATGCTGCCTTGTGAAGATAAGGCAGCATGCACTCAGTATGGGTTACGAGTGCATACAATTTAGGTAAGGAGGTGGTTTTTAGGTGTGAGAGCCATTGGCTCCAACGCAAGTCTGGTGATGATGACGAGGCTACTCCAAGCCATCATCGTATGTCAGTTAGGGAAAAAAGAGGTGGTCTGGATAGCAAATAATTAAATGGGGCCATCTTAATATTTTTCTAACACATAAATATAATTATGTAACACGTATATTTAAGACTTTCTCGTTTCATTAGATTAAATCTTATGCAACAGGACTCAACACGAACTCCGTAGAAACGTCGTCGAATATTAAGTAGCTATACAATGTATTGCTTCTGTATTTATAATTAGTTAATTCTCATTTCATATACTTTATTCTATATATATTAAGGAACAATATGTAATGAATCAACAGATATTGTAATAAATACTTCCCGATAATGTATCGTGCAAAAACTGAAGCCATTTCGCTCCCGGGCATAGTGAACAATGGCGGTAATCGTCGCGTAACGCGCCATAACGCGTTAGTAACGTTGCGCTACCGTTGCGATAACGGTGCTGGGCCTGGAGGTGCGTTCCGCTGAAGGCATCTATGCGGCATGCTCCAGACCTTTGAACCTTAGTGTCTGAGAACACCTAATTCATGAGATCCTATTGTATTAGTAAATTTGTATGGTTCCGCTTTTTAGACGGCATTAAGTATGATATGAACATTGTGCTAAAAAAGACAACAAAAATATAATTCTGGTGATTCTCTATCTGATAATCAATAATAGCAGCACTTAGTTTAGCATACGATTAAAAAGTTAAAACCTGATCTATTCTCTCTGACTACCGTGTGCTATCGTCCCATAACCATAGCTTGAAATCTATAATGTTCGTGTTACAAATAAAGAAATCAGTATCTACAATCACTTTAATTACATGTTTGGTGATTTAAAAAAAAATAAACCTTTCGAATTTGAATTATGTTCCATCTTAAACTAGGTGCCAGGTGTCCAAAACAATAACGCTGTACGAGTGGAACGTCTATTAAACGAAGAGGTCTTATGCAAAACGGAACGCACAATAGCGGGTAGTCAGACGGTCTGTAAGTTATGACACTTGATAGCCGGGGAGACCCATTGTTTTAGGTTACTGTTACCGTGTTTTGCATAAAGAGATTTTGGATTAAAAAGATCGTTGTGTGATAGAATAGAAACAGAATATTTACATGTGCAACATGGAAAATGCGATTTCGAGATGAGCTGTAAAGTTTGAGTAGTAAATGCAATTTTATAGATTCTGATTTAGTTACATTATTAGAACTATACCATTAATTTGTATTTGGTGCTTAATATTTTAAATTGTACGTCATTTAACCATTTATCGTTGTCTAATAAGAATAAATAACAATATCAATTTCCAAACAATTGTTAAATTAAACTCTGATGGCATTTATAGTCGCAATTCTTATAACAATAATATCTACAAAAGGTCAATATCGTGTCAATTCAACCTCCATTTGATGTGGATTATGTATTAGGAAAAACAAAAACTATGCGCATGATCTAGACTGGTGCACGACACAATACAATAACCGGAAATGTAAAAAGGAAAAAAATAAGAGAAAGAACGGATTCTTATAAATCTGTCTAACTTAACATTTCGATTTCTATCGAGCAAGCGAGAGGAACAGGTTTTTAAAATTCGACCGGGGAAGTGACGTTTAACTTGCACGTCTGCATACAATTTCTGAACTGAACTTGATCTTGTACTCGTTTCCGAGTTTTATTGATTTATTGACCTACAATCACAGATGTTTAAATGTTTAATCAACCACATACGTAATGACGTATTAAAGTATTATAGAAAAAAGGTTAACGGTATTTAACTTTTTTGCTTGATGTAAAAAAAGAGGTTGGTGAAATCGCTTCTAATTTCATCAAGACGGTCGAGATGCGGGCAGAAACCCGTTGGTTGATCTGCAATAAATGAAAATTACACACAGGCTGTAATTTAAACAAATCAATTGTGTGTTACCGTGGAAGACGACCGCAGACCAAGACGACGAGCCCGTACCGGTTCTATGACAAATAAACCACTAGTCTGATCTTTTACTGCCGTGCTAGTAACCACTTTTCTCTAATAAGTTAATCGTTTGCGATGAAGTAGCGGATTTTTTTTATACCAAAAAGCAAGAAAATTTCGTTGCAAATACCATTATCGTACTAAATAACGTAAAATCTAGTAGTATTTTAAATAGAAATTTTAAGATTCTATGCCCATTAATATGAGCAAATTAATATTTGAATACACTTTATCAGCATTATAATTTAGTCATAAACATGGTTTGGATTAATTATACCTATTTAGGAAATTTAACTGTCAATCAAACTTTATTAATTTAACTACGTCTACTTAGTTATTGATTAGATTGCCATTCAAGATTGCGGGCCAAACAAATTTGGAATTACAAATTAAAACGTACGTTAACAAAAACAATGCACTAACAATTCGATTTAACTTTTTGCGGCTGCATATTCTACATTCTTCGGGTTTATAGGGTAATGGAGAAACTTGATGCAGAATCGCGGGGTCAGAATGATCGGCGACCTCCGAACCCGACGCTTCATTGAGCGCAGCTGAGCGCGTATCCATTCAGCCAGCGCCCGCTCCGCTCAGTGCCGGCAGTAAGCACGGAACGCGTCACACGCGCCCTGGGCTGCGTAAACGTTCACATCTTTGCCTTATTTTTTACGCGCGCTTTTGGCGGGAACATTGACAGTTAATTTTTTTATTAATTTCAGCAGACTAAAAAACCATAATCGGTCAGTCAACTTCGGGACGTTGTAAAGTGAAATGTGTGTATGATTAATTTGTGATCGCTCCTGTTTTGAAAACAAAACATTGTGAATTGGCGAGATGACGTCTGTGTACAATGAGGTGAGCGCACGACATTTTCCACTGGCATTTCGGTTTTTGTTGAGTAATTTACTGTGTAAATTGCTCCCTAACTGTTGTTAACCTTTTAACGTTTGCATTAAGTAATATTTTTTAAATATTTTCATAATAAGGTCATTTAGTTAAAGTTAACGTTTTGAGTTATTTTGTGTTTCATGGAATTTTTAATTTATCACCAGGAAAAGTGCATTTTACGTACCTAAATTCGAGTAAACTAATGTGTTGTTATAAAAGTGAACTTACGGGCATCAACAACTAGATAATAGAGGCACCTATGCATCGCATACTCTTGCTAGGGTGCTTATAGGCATAGCCATATAGCCAAGATAAGAAAAAGCTTGGTACTAGTATATTGATGGATCCTACGTACGTAGGTATAGGTAGCTAATATTTTTACTTATAGGTAGGTAAATACTAAATAAGTTAGGCTAGGTAACAAATATACCGGAAATGGAAAATAGGCGTAAAAGCAATTCAGTGCTCGATTAAGTGCAACAAAATATCGTATCATTAAAACAAACATAATTAAATGTAGGTAGACCTACAAAAAACTGGATAATGGGTCAACGAGGTGACTTTCGATCGTTTCACCTACTTACGTCGGCCCATAGTAAGGTGGCCGGCAATAAAATTGGACATCAATTCAATAAATTTGTTAACTTATACAAATGTTGGATAGGCCTTATAAACTCACTAAGCGACATTTATCACTTGACGCATTGAAAGTTATCGCGTCACTACTGTTTGTTGACTAGGTATAGAGAAAATAGGCCTACTTAAATAGCCTAACCTTTTATTTTTAAAAAGGTTACAGCAAAGATACGTTTCAATTGATAGGTACCTTACGCGTACCATACGTATATTACATACATAGGTAGGTATATTATTATAGGCACTGCTAAACATAAACAAAGTTTCCTCAATCAATCTAAGTAGGTATTTCATTTGACACGTGGCTACTGTGCCTGTTGCACTATATGTAGATATCTAAGTACATAGTACCTATAAAGGTATGTTACACCACTTGTATCTATCTATGTGTTAAGTAGGTACTTGACATCCATATTAGTAATAGCAAACTTACCTGTTTTGATATTGTATGATATGAAGTAAGCATTTTATAAACGGTACCTTTGTATTTATCTTATCAACATAGCCTAGCTTCAGTCAATTAAGTAGAAAGAACTTTTAAAAGAAGAACCTACCTATTTTCGCTGATTCGTAAGCCAATATGGTAGGTATGCACCTAACTAGTAATATTAATTTCAACGCATTGTATGTATTTTAAACCAAATAATAAGCCCGATGTCATAGACAAGGTATTTGATTGAAGCATACTTAGACGTCTAGACTGCAATGAATGGAACTTTGGCATTGCTTTGTTTGGCAAAGAATGTTCTTGTACTCGCTTTGTCGCTACACTGTCACTAAGTAAAGTAACAGTAATAGATCTATTATTCTAGTGTTTGAATTCAATGATGGAAATTCGCACACACAAACGAAAATTAATTAACAAAGAAAGAACAAGAATGTAAACAAAGAGTGAAAAACTTTTTAAATCGATATAGTAAAAACATAAATAAAATAAAGACACTTGCCTCTTCCATCAGGATAATGTTGGGTTAACAATAAAAGGTTTGTAGAACTACGAATTCTGGAATGGTAGTTCGCATGGTAACAATTAAATCATTCAGTTATTTCGGCAAACCGGATGTTTGTTTGTATAGCGTTTAAATGTTGACAATCGATTCTATGTTTATCATGCAACATTCACTGCAAGCAAATGCGTGTCGTTTGCATTTATGTTGTCTTTGTCAGCTGTTTACAAAGTATACAATATTCAATCTCTTCAGGGTTAACCACTTAATCAGTGTCTTCTTAAATAAGTTTTGATCAGAAATCTAATAGAAATATCAGCGAATTAACTGTAGATGTAAATAACGTTTTCTAACTCTCAAAATAGACAATTATTTTCTGAGTCAAATAATTTTCAATAGTCAAAGACAATAGCAATCATATCATAATCATAATACTAGTTAAACTAAATTAGATGCAGATCGCATTCACAGCATGTTAAGCAAAAACCAACTTCTATTTTTTTCTGATATTAGGAATTATGGTGGCAAAGAAGTATCTGTAATTGAAATCTTCATGGATACTTACATTTCCCAAGCTATTAACGATTTAGTACGGTGTGAACTGAGTCATAGAGGTTCGTTAGGCCCTAACGTAACGTAAACAAGCCAGTAAAATGTCTGTTGCCACTTTCTTCTCGTAACATGTCTACAAGTTATTTTGTCTGTTTGCATGTTTCGTTATCTAAGGTTTATACTAAGTCAATTTAGAGGATGCAAGGTGCTGACATGATTGTTTGCTTTACAATGTTTGGTTTCGATCGAAACGCAGGTAGACATTAAATAGTTATCACGTTTGAAGCTTCGTAGCAACGTAGCTTCTTTGCATGTTTTGAATATTCATAAACATCATTAAACTGTAACTGTGATTATAATTTCTAATGGCTTTTATCCATATTTCGAAGACACTCTTAATGCTTAGTGTTTGTGCTCTCGTACATTACGATCTTTAAAGTATGAAGAAAAGACCTGATTTAAGGCTTTAAAATTTGAAGGTAATAATTAATATTAAATCTAAGTCTAATTCAATCTGATCAACCGGATGTAAAATTTGAAATAAGTAGAGAATTATGTCCGCTGAGGTATTTCATGTCACAAAGAAAGCTATTTTAGTAGGTAATCGCTTATCTGAAGCTTTGGAGGCATCGATAAAAATTGTGTCCACAAACTGATAAGGGCTATACAAATTGCATATTATCACATAAAATTCAAGAAATTTGACCGTTGAAACTTGGTCCGTTACGATAAATATTGAATGAAACAAATATTGTCAATCGACTTTGCGACCGGAGAGTAAAAACACAAATATTAGCTTCCATAAATAAATAATATGAATATATTTGCAAAGGATATTTACAATAAAAATATTATATCAATGATGTCACTTAGGAGTTTGTGAGAGAGCTTTACCTGCCTATTTTGATAAATAGAGGCACGCGCAAGTTGGATCGCGCATCGTTCCGTACCATTGCATTCTATTTTTTATTTACCCTAAAGTAATAAAGCGTAATATTTTTATATTACCTGTTACCGTTACTGATATCCAGTTTATATAACTATGTTGTATGGGAGGCCCCTTTAATAATAATTGTGACACACAGACACTTTACAGACGGACAGTTGGTAAAGTTGCATAGAAACCTGTTTCCTTGTCTATTTGCCTTATTTACAACCCCTTATTGTTTGTTTAACAAGATCTAAAACTTCACAAATCATATTTTTCACGTAAAATAAATCAGAATTCTCCGATCACGAATCGATCTAACACTTTTTATGGCCATACTTTCTCCCCTTTCAAAATGCTGATAATAGCATGTGCCGTACCCTCATCATTCGCAGTTCGAAAGCTCAATGGCTTTCACTATCATTATTTGGTGTTGAACATTATTTCCGTATTAAAGGTCATTTCCGATCTTTGTTTAAACATTGTTCACGAACAGAAGAAAGTTAACATTGAAATAAGATTGTTTAAATAGCTCCTTATTTACTAAATTGATTTTTAGTTACTATAAAAGCAACCAGTTCATAAATTATAATACAATAAATACTCTACTTAACAATCAATAAACCTAAAATAGTATTAATAATTTAACTTTAACCTACATGCGTCAAATAATATAGTAAACCCGTCAAACATCCGCTCCAAATCTCAGCTAATGCTCGAAATACTCGTATGCTGTAACTTAGTATAATGTATTCTTCGTATATTTATCACTTAAAGTAAAAATTAACCTACTTGTGCAGGAGTCGGGCGTTATTCTTAACGGTCTCAGTAATTACCTTTTTTAATATTTCCAAAGTTCTTTTATGCCTCGACTGTGCAGTCAACACAATTTTTAGTGTGCTCTTTGTTTTATAACAACGTCGTGACTACTTACTGTGAAGGATACGCATTCAAATAACTGGTCAAGAGCTAACCGGGCACGCCTAAGTAACAGTTCCGTATTTATTACATTCCACAAACTTAATGACCAATACAATGAATTAATCCTTTGACTAAATGTTTCCAAATCTTATGTATCATTTTATTTTACACCTTGCACCTTAATTTTCAAAACAACACATGATTTAGCTACGAATACATACAAAACTAAAAGGTGTTTTCTCAATTGCTGAGTAACTCTAAAAGGCATGGTACTTGCTGATTTAAGTAGCTAGCAACGTTACCATTGTTCTTTTATTGCAAGCAAATATTTTTTCTACTTGTCAAGTGAGTATTGTAAGCAAAGAGATTAAATAATACGCGGTACATTTACATAAACACAATTAGTTTCCATTAATAGAACAATAGGTTAGGCAGGGAAGTCTCTAGGTAATCACCATTTTAACACCATCACATGATGGATATGATATTGTTTTACTTAAATAATTTCGCATTAATACTTTTTGGTTTAAACTCCTAAATAAAAGTTTACAGACTCCGTGAATTTTTAAAAAAATATTATATCTCTGTTGGTGGTCCGTAAAAACACACAACGTATACGCAAACTTCAAACTCAAACCAAAGGACAAATTAGGGCAAGGTAAATAAAGAATATTTGCCCAAAACACGTGAGTATTTGCGAACGTTATGGCCGTAAAATTATCTCAACAAATATAATTTGATACTCTTAATATTAAATTTCAATTTAATAAAGCCATAAAATAACATAATTCGTAATCATTGCAGCGTCCGGCGAAATTAGCCATCGTAACCTAATACTTTACGAGCTGATCGAGATTGGGATTGAGAAAAACAGGTGTTTGGGAGTGATGACATCATGCCTCCATCGGGTGCCATGAGTCATGCGAACCTCGCAGTCCACTGAACCCAAGATTGATGCATCTAGATCCATGAATGACAATGAACGTAGTTAAGCAAACGTTTTACTTTAGGCCAAGTAAACTATACGGTAATAAAGTGTACGCGAAATAAATCCTTTGGTTTACTGGTTCCAATACCGTGAAGCCATTTGTGTGAGGCGACTATTCCAAATGTTCAATATCTATTACCCTTTCCAGGTAGATATCAGTTACCTGGTATTCGAGAATGTACGAATTAATACAGTATAGTGCCTTAGTACACTTAGGTTTCGACCTAAAAGTTATTTAATAGCAACTACATTCTATTAAGTGCTACTTACTTATTATACCTTAAAAATGTGAGAGTTACTGTGCTTTAATATAACTTAAAAGTGCACTGAAAGATAAGACGATTTGTTCTCAATACAAAATATTTTATACGTAATATCTAGATAGATATAGTCTGTGTATAAAAATGAATCTTGTAAATTCTAACGCCCTAGCATTTTCCTTAGTTGATAGTTTTTATTTATTGCCTATCAATTTGTAGTTCATGATTTCTAATCAAGAGAAGATTTAATCGTAATAATAGTGTGTTCGTGTTGATTTCGAATTCTGCTGGAATGAGTCACTCAAATGAGTCTCGAAGATTGGTATCTCCCGTGGGAACCGGAGGGCATTGATTAAACCATAGGGGCGTGAGTAAAGCACCAAATGAATGGTAGTGCCGTATCTGAGCAATTGTTTAATTAAAAAGTTACCGCCATTTATTACTTAACTCTGGCTCAGCACAGAAAGTGTTATTAACTTCATGGAAAGGAACCGTTTCGTAAACTTTATCAATTCAAACGTTTGTATCTCCAAATTAAACAATCCTAGTGAAATCAGCTTTCACCTTCTTTGATAGAAGTCAGTGAAACATACGGTCAATATACATTTCTAAATAAATATACTTAGATACAGCATATACAAAGAGTCTAGACAAACCTTTTTCTAAATGTGCCGTAGACACTAGTTCTTATACAGCGTGACACATCCGTTAATGAAGTGACCCGAAACAAAACTCTCCATGCATGTTCCCATTCGAAGCCATGCCCCTGTCAAAGTATCATTATTTGTACTTCACTAATATTGTCTCTTACTTTTTTGCTGCTTTGTCCGTGCTTTCGTCACGCCATTCGCTTCTTCGAGGTCAAGAGGCCTGAATAGAATCATCGCAACCTATTCATAAATGTATCATTTGCTACATCTCAACATTTATTGAAAACAAAAAAGTTTTTCGCAGTAACATTCGTTCACCAATTAATAAAGTCTTGTGGCACCTGTACGAAACAAGTAGTGGAATACAAAAGGTGGAAAAAAAATCTGTTACAAAAAGTCTTACACGAAATTTAACCAATGGTTAACAGTTTGAGCGAAGCGTATTATGAGTCAGCCGATGCGATTTAATATAACCTTGGTACTTTACAGGCAGGAGTAATGAATCTGGACTAAGTAGCTACGCTACGAGATCATTATCCATCGAACCAAATTCAGAGACATATTAGGCCTATTAGGGTTTGCACAATGCAAAATTTAGGACATAAAGACTTTTAAAACGTCCATGACTTTTAATTATTCTCATTGTTGTGTAACTAAACAAGCCTTGTTGGGCATGAGCAGGCTTGTTTGCAGAGACCGATCGTGGGAGTAATTCTCCTCTTGACGGTTGACTGATGTTACCGATTACAAATAAATTAATGACTCTACCGTGAAGAAATCCTGTCTAGGAAGAAAATACAATGCAATTACTTTGTGTAATTGGGTAGCTTAGTTGGTTAATGAATTAATTGTTAAATGCTAGCATGTTACTTAATTCAAAGCCAAGCTGGTGACAACCCACACTACAGATAATAATAAGAATCGCATAAATCTGCTGGAATTGTATTTGAGTTCAAATCTAGTATCAATGAACACTGTTCCTCCACGTTGTCTAATTCTACGGTTGAATCGATCACCGGATTTGATAGGCGAGAAATTTTATAGGCAGCCGAAACCGATTGACCTCGCCTCCGCTTATTAAAAGACCGAAATTTGGGCTCATCGCTCTTCCGGATGGGCGACGCCTACAAATCACTGGTTCGGTGATACCGATAATAGTTATGGCGCGGTTTCGATCTCAGAAATTCTGAATGATTAACATAAATAGGCCCGGTCTGGCGACCGCGGCTCGATTGAGACAACCAACGGTTTGTTCGGGCTCCATTGGTGCATGTCCGCTGACACCGCGATCAGTTACATTCGTAGATATCTATTTACAAACTAGAATTTCGCTTCGAACTAGTTTTTTCTCAAGTCTGAGATCGCATTTTTATATGTATTTCATCTGATGCGATGGTTCCAAGGTATTTTTTGTAAATGTGGGAGTGTCTTAGGATTGCCAATTCCAAACTATACATGAATTCATGAATTAAATTATTAGGAGGGCTAAACAATTGATTGCTTAGAATATATTCTATCCCAACAGTGAACTATAATGTCTGTGCCTAATGTTAACTATTCATTTTATATTCCGTGCATAATCAAATTGCGGTTGCACTTGACCTTGCTATTACATCATTTGCCCAAAGCTTGCCGTCGTCATGTTGTAATCATGCTAATGTTATTTGACTCGATTCTCTATAGATCAGAAGCGTGCAAATTCTTCGTATTACCTTGAACACCCATTAGGTTATCAACTTACTGATTTAGATACCGCTACTAATTGGAACGATGGAACAATAGAAGAGCTGATATATTAAAGTCGAAGACTTTCCAATTGACCTTTCCGCACTGACATAAAGGTGTGTGGAAATAGTCCAAGGCCAGCCGCCGGTGGCGGATTCGAGATCCGGCGGTCACGACCGAGCTTACCTAGAAGTCAGCATTGTCTGAAACAGTACAATCCGCCACGATAACGACTGTGATAAGTGTTACGACCACGAGAGACCGTGCAAGCGGAATTAGTCTTATCGTCGTATGGATAAGGTCTATACTCGCTTGCACGATACTACGCTACACACTCTGGTAGGTTGTAGCGAGCTCTAGAGTATTCTAAAGTAATAATAATACTACGACCTTGAGAGACCGTGCAAGCGAAATTAGTCTTATCGTCGTATGGATAAGGTCTATATTCGCTTGCACGATACTACGTCACACACTCTGGACGGTCGGAGCGAACTCCAGCGAGTTCTAGAAATTTCGATCCCCGCGAGAAGATTCTCGACGCCACGCGAAGAGCTGCGTCCTCACTGGGTATAAAAGCGGGATGTACGACGCGACGGGACAGTTCCGATTTGGAAAGCGAAGCGAATCAGTCTCCTGCGAACTAAGAGTGATCGAGTGCGTTACCTGCGAATAGTCAGTGAAATTCAGTGTTTTAGTGTGATTCAGTGCTTTAGTGTAATTTAGTGTTCCGTGTTAAGTGTTGTAATTAAGTGTTTTTAATTGTGTTTTTAAGTGTTTAATTGTGTAATTGTTAGTCGATAAATAAATTAATTGTCTTTTGGTGACTTTTGGCGTATCTTGAATTAAACGTACCCCGTTCCCGCAACAATTGGTGTCAGAAGTGGGATTCAAGATGCCTCTTACACCACGAGAAGACAGTGAGGGTCGAGTAACAAGGAGTCAAACCGCGGCCCTGCAAGAGGGTGAAGGCTCTTCAACGGAGGGATCAATTCAAACATCAATTGGGCCTGTGGAGCTTGCAGACTTATTTAAAATGCTGCAGACACAAGCCCGTCGCCAGGAGGAGCAAGCCCGTGAGCAAGCCCGCCGCCAGGAGGAGCAAGCCCGTGAGCAAGCACGCCGCCAGGAGGAGCTAGCCCGACTTCAGGAAGCACAATTTGCTAAGCTGAGGGAAGAACAAGCCCTTCGCCAGGAAAAGCAAGACCTTCGCCAGGAAGAGCTAAGCAAGAGTTTGTTGGGGGCTATTGAGAAGAAGCACGAAGTATTAGAAAAGCAGATTGATGCTCTCAAGGATGATGTGCTAAGCGTCAAGACCCAACACGAAGATCGACTCACCCAACACGAAGACCGACTCATCCAACATGAAGATCGATTCACCCAACATGAAGATCGATTCATCCAACATGAAGACCGATTCACCCAACACGAGGATCGACTGAGCCAGGTGGATGCTGAGATGCGACAGCTGCATACCAAAATGGCAAGAGTGGGGACCCGGGGTGCTACGGTAGTGTCGGATTCTCCGAAAATCGAAGTACCCCACTTCGATGGAACGACGTCTTGGGCAGCATTTTGGTACCAGTTCGAGACGGTGGCTAAAGGAAAGGGGTGGAACGAGGAAGAGTCCTTGATAGCTCTGACTCTGGCTCTTCGTGGAGATGCCCTGCTCACGTTGGAAAACCTGCCTTCGGATAACAGAACTTTAGGTGCTCTCCAAAGAGCATTAGAAGGCAGGTACAGCGACAAACACCTGGAACACGCGTATAGAGCACAACTCCGCGATCGACAGCAGAAGCCTGGTGAGAGTCTGCAGCAATGGGCAACGGAAATCGAAAGGCTAGTCAGACGTGCGTACGTGTCATGCCCGACAATGGTGGAATCAATGATCCCGCAAGCTTTCTGTGATGGAATTAGAGACGCAGACGTCAGACACACCGTGAAATTGAGCCATCATCAGACCTTACAGGAAGCTCTAGCCCATGCTTTGGAGGTGGAAGCCGTGCGTCAAGACGCTAGAACTCAACGACTTCGGGAGGTTGTGGTGAAGGAAAAACCTTCTTTGGGTCCGATGTGCTATGGCTGCGGCGAGAGGGGCCATATTCGGAGTAGTTGCCCCAAGCGAAGATGGCCACGTAGAACGACAGTAGCGTCCTCTACACAGGTGGACGCAGAAGAGCTGTCAGAAGCCAGGGCCGTGGGGCGGGCGCTGGCTGGTCAACATCGAGCCCCTACCGTCACTGTTTCACAGATTGGTAATGGGAACAACCTTACAGTGGTTGGACAGCTGAACAGCGTAACGTGTCATTTTACTATTGACACCGGTGCTTCAAGAACAATAGTGCGTCCGGAGCTATTGAAAAGGACTATTGTGTGGAATCAGAGACCATCCGTTCAGCTTCAAACAGCAACAGGCCAGCCAGTTACCGTCTTCGGTGAGACGATGGCGAAGATAACCATTGGAGAACAGACCTTTGAATACGGTGTACTCGTAGCAGACATCACGGACGATTGCATCATCGGATTGGACTTTTTAAGAGACCAGAAGTGTGTGGTAGACGTCGCTAAAGGAGTACTTAGTTTCCCCGAACAAGAAGTATTCCTAGAGGGAGCAAGATCATGCGCAGTTTACTGCCTGCAAAAATACGACCCTACCGCCGAGATCTGAAACTCTGGTCAAAGTTAGATTTCCGTACACTGCGTGTCAAGGGCGAAGCGTCGTCATAGAAAACTGCGGCGACCATCCGAGTTGGATCACAGCAAGAACTCTGGCAATGACCGGAAAAGGAGCGCTAGTGCGAGTCATCAATCTTAGCGGAGATGAAGTGCAGCTACGAAGAAACTGTGTCATCGGACGGTGCGATGTAGGTCAATCCATCAGAAGGCTGAAAAGGGCCCGGGAACCGGAATCCTGTCAACGAGATGACGTCACGCCGCTCCTAGCAAATTGTAAGGACAAGCTATCTGAGCGAGAACTTCAGCAAGCTAAAGGGTTGTTGCTAGATTTCAACGATATATTTTCGAAGGGTGACCATGATTTAGGAAGGACAGGTCTCGTTAAACACAGAATAGACACGGGAGACGCGCCACCAATTAAGCAGCGGCCTAGACGCCTTCCATTTGCCAAAGAGAAGGAGGTAGCAGACATGGTTGCTGAGATGCAGAAGAACCGCATCATAGAACCTTCAACAAGCCCGTGGTCTTCGCCAGTAGTCCTGGTAAAGAAGAAGGACGGCAGCACCAGGTTTTGTGTGGACTACCGGTTGTTGAATAATGCAACGAAGAAGGACAGCTACCCTCTGCCCCGTATAGACGACACACTGGACATGTTGAGCGGCATGAAGTGGTTCTCAACAGTGGACCTTAAGAGTGGGTACTGGCAAGTTGACATCCATCCAGTAGACAAAGAGAAGACGGCATTTACGACCGGAACTAGGAATGGACTGTGGCAGTTCAACGTCATGCCCTTTGGACTTTGCAACGCTCCGGCGACATTCGAGCGGTTGATGGAAAGAGTACTGGTTGGACTTCTGGGTGATGCATGCCTGGTCTATCTGGATGACATCATTGTCATGGGTCGAAATTTCACAGAGCATGTCAGTAACCTGAGGAAGGTTTTCACCAGAATACGAGAAGCAAACTTGAGACTCAGCCCAAAGAAATGCACGTTTTTCAAGGAAGAAGTCGCCTACTTAGGCCACATTATTTCATCGAAAGGTGTAAGGACCGACCCAGAGAAGATAAAAGCTGTCCAAGAATGGCCTGTACCAGCTAACAAGACCGACGTGAGATCATTTTTGGGTTTATGCGCATACTACCGGCGCTTTGTAAAGAACTTCTCTGATATAGCGAAACCTCTTCATCGGCTCACGGAAGATAAACGAGTATTCGCCTGGGATTTGTAATGTGATCAAGCCTTCGTCAGATTAAAAGAACACCTCTGCACCAGTCCTATACTTGGCTACCCGAACAGAGAAGGAAGGTTTATCGTGGACACCGATGCCAGCAATACTGGCATAGGCGGAGTTCTATCGCAAGAGCAAGGTGAACGGGAAGTGGTGATCGCCTATTTCAGTAAGTCGCTTTCAAAACCTGAAAGGAACTACTGTGTGACTCGTAAGGAACTGTTGGCAGTAGTAAAGACTCTACAGCATTTCAACAAGTACCTCGTTGGAAGACAGTTTACCCTGCGGACAGATCATGCTGCGTTAAAATGGCTCTTGCAGTTTAAGAACCCTGAAGGACAAGTGGCGCGGTGGCTAGAGCAACTACAGGAGTACAATTTCACAACAGAACATCGGAGTGGTAGAACGCATTTGAATGCCGATGCCCTATCAAGGAGACCTTGTCCTGTGGCCTGCAGTCATTGTTCTAAGACGGAGACTAAAGAAGAAGTCCGGATGATTACCACCCAGGGACTTGATAATGAATGGAGCGAAGACGCTATCAAAAAGGCTCAAAAAGAGGATAGTGAACTGAGGAAAATATTTGAATGGAAAGAAGTAGGTCAAAAACCTTCTTGGAGCCATGTAGCATCATCAAGCCCCATCACGAAAAGTTACTGGGCACAATGGGACAGTTTGGAGATTAAAGATGGAGTACTCTTCAGGAAATGGGAAACACCAAAAGGGGATCAAACGACACTACAGCTGATTGTACCCCGTAAACAGGTTGCTTCTCTACTGAGGTACATACACGATGGGGTATCCGGGGGACATTTAGGCGTGAAGAAGACCCTAGAGAAGCTGAGACAGAGGTTCTACTGGATACACTGTCGGGAGGACGTCGAAGACTGGTGCAAGAAATGTACGACTTGCGCATCAGTAAAGGGCCCACAAACCAGAAGTAAGGGTAAACTCAAGCTGTACAACGTCGGCGCTCCATGGGAAAGAATCGCAGTAGATGTAGCTGGCCCCTTTCCAGAATCCGATGAGGGAAACAAGTACATCATTGTGGTCCAAGATTACTTCACTAAGTGGCCTGAAGTCTTCGCTACGCCTAATCAAGAAGCAAAGACGGTCGCCAAGAAGTTAGTCCACGAGGTAATTTGCCGATTTGGTGTGCCTCTTGAGATACATTCTGACCAAGGAAGAAACTTTGAGTCAGCACTGTTCCAGGAGGTATGTCAACTGTTGGGTATGCATAAGACCCGTACTACACCAGCACACCCGCAATCCGATGGCATGGTCGAGAGATTCAACCAAACGTTGGAAAACCACTTGGCCAAAGTTGTGGACGAGCATCAACGAGACTGGGACCAGTACATACCGCTTTTCTTGCTGTCCTACCGATCTGCGATCCACGATAGCACCAGCGCAACCCCAGCAATGGTAAACTTCGGTAGAGAAATGCGGCTTCCGGTAGACGCGTTGACTGGGACACCGCCAGAAGCTCCGAAACCAGTAACCGAATATGCGGCTGACCTACAGAAGCGCCTGGATGAAGTACATGCTCTCGTCAGAGACTGCAGTCTAAAATCCAGCGAAAGAATGAAAACCCGTTACGACCGCAAAGCCAACACCGACGGTTTCGATGAAGGGAGTCTGGTTTGGTTACACAACCCACTCAGGAAGAAGGGCAAATCACCGAAGTTCCAGCCAAGGTGGGAAGGACCATACAAGATCATCACTAGGCTGAACGACTTAACCTATCGGATCAAACAAGGGACAAGAGGCAAGCCGAAAATTGTTCACATTGATCGATTGGCTCGTTACCATGGGTCAAATGATGCTCGGGACGAGCATGACTAAGAGGGGGATAATGTTACGACCACGAGAGACCGTGCAAGCGGAATTAGTCTTATCGTCGTATGGATAAGGTCTATACTCGCTTGCACGATACTACGCTACACACTCTGGTAGGTTGTAGCGAGCTCTAGAGTATTCTAAAGTAATAATAATACTACGACCTTGAGAGACCGTGCAAGCGAAATTAGTCTTATCGTCGTATGGATAAGGTCTATATTCGCTTGCACGATACTACGTCACACACTCTGGACGGTCGGAGCGAACTCCAGCGAGTTCTAGAAATTTCGATCCCCGCGAGAAGATTCTCGACGCCACGCGAAGAGCTGCGTCCTCACTGGGTATAAAAGCGGGATGTACGACGCGACGGGACAGTTCCGATTTGGAAAGCGAAGCGAATCAGTCTCCTGCGAACTAAGAGTGATCGAGTGCGTTACCTGCGAATAGTCAGTGAAATTCAGTGTTTTAGTGTGATTCAGTGCTTTAGTGTAATTTAGTGTTCCGTGTTAAGTGTTGTAATTAAGTGTTTTTAATTGTGTTTTTAAGTGTTTAATTGTGTAATTGTTAGTCGATAAATAAATTAATTGTCTTTTGGTGACTTTTGGCGTATCTTGAATTAAACGTACCCCGTTCCCGCAACATAAGAACTGGATTCAGCACCTACAATAATGTCAACGTGTTACTTGCGTTGTTCAACACGGATCTTAATAGAGATCAATCGTGTGATATTTAAACGGAAATGACTATCACGAAGCTTTTGCACAATGTATTAACAACTACCTACGAAATGTTTTGTTGGAGCATGAATAGATTCGATATATGAATAGTTATGTAATGTAATAATATTGGAATTGTTACATGACATGGCAGTAGATCTATATGTACAGGACGTATATCTTCATTAAATTCATAATGAGCAAAATGATTACGTATGTTCAAATGTCAATGCACCCGTATTTTGAGGCGAGGCGAATTATGATTCAATTGGTTTTATGATGTTGTTTCCGTTAAACAATTCGCTTAATTTGTTAAACATGTTTTGCACGAGACCATTTCTACCATACCAATTAATCTACTTCTCATACTAAAACGAACGTAAAAACTTGTTACGTTCAGGATATTGCGTTATTATACTTATTTGTATTCAATTTTGAAACATTTGTCGTTTCCATTCACTTCATCGATCATATTTTTAAAGTGTCACCGAGTAAGTTAAAATCCCGTTACAATCCTGTGTCCCTAATCGGGTTCAATTCAGTATTTATAACGGGTACAGTGCATAATTTCAATCGCATACATTTAGTTATCTTTATCCAGATTTCATCTTAGTGTTCCATCTAAAGATATTTCAGTCAGTTTAAGCCTTTTGATGTCGCTCGGTGGCCCTTGATCTCGGCGTTGCTCATAATTTGGCATCGAATGACAGAATTCCTCGGCAGCCTCATTCATATCACCACGGTCACGACTCGAGCGAGATCGCCTGGGCCGTTCACCGTAACTAATGAACTTTTTATTAAATCTCTACTTTTGTACCGCATCGTCTCTTTAACCGCTATTAAATAAATCCGATTGCATTACAGAGATCTATTGACCAATACTATCTTGCAAAGTATTCCAAGCGTTTTTTGTGTTTAGGAGGAATCTATGTATTTTGTTATTCACGAACTGTCGCGAATTTTTGCTTTAATCTGCAAGTATGAAGATTAGCAACAAGCTATTTTCAAGTTCAGTGTTAAGTTTTGGTAAAATCACCAAATTCCATTCATCCCACACATTTAGAAACCCGTAAAACATATATGTTTTTAAATTCTCACGTTTATTGGTCAGTTATAGGATAATTAGCATCGAATTCCGATTTTACGCTTGTGAACATGATTTCGCTCCTTGTTAAGGAACTGTGTAATGTTTGCAGAGGTGTTGTCGCATAGTTCCTATATGTATATGCAAATATCTGAAAGCCGTGCGACCCAAAAACCGGCACTGAAGTGCATGCGGATACTTCCACGGTGTGACACTCCGAGATGCCTCCATACAATATGGACATTTAAACGGTTACTTGAGTCGTCTATTGTTAATACTTCATGCTGGTTTCCTTCTTATAAATAACTGACTACCATTCGTTACGAGGCTATAATCATTGTCTCTCCAATGAATCCATACTCTCTCAGGTACATATATAATAAAATCGCCTCAACCATAAAGGGTATAAAAAATCTTTCAGCTATGGAATTAAAGCGTGCCCTTCGTCTTTATCTCAGTAGTATGGATTACTTGGATACTGAGGATTTAATCTCCCATCTCAGATAATGACATGACATGACAAAGATACACACACACACACACACATACATACACACACACACACACACACACACACACACACACACACACACACACACACACACAAACACACACACACACACACACACACACACACACACACACACACACACACACACACACACACACACACACACACACACACACATACACACACACACACACACACTAGTAATGCCCATTATTGCAACATATATTTACTCTGTTTCTAAGATTGTTTCTTTATTTTGAATTTTATATTTGTTTTTCTTTATAACCTAGCAAGTCGTCAAATTTGTTACACTTTTACATTAGTAACTGTACTGGTTCCTGCGATACAGACCTAGAGTCTAGTGCAGTGGCCGCTGCCTAAGTGTACACTGTTAGTTCGTAAGATTTTTCATTTCCATTATTTTAAGTTGTTTTATTAAGTCTTTAGTATTTTGTAATTAGCATATAGTTTGTTTGTATTGTTAATTATACAGTTAGCTCTTTTGAAATTGTTTACTCACAAGTCTGTTCATCGTTTACCATAAGGTTCGATGACCCATTCTTGTGAACTTTGACCATTGAATAGGAACTAAAATTGTTTAGTTATTTATGTGTTATATATATTTATGATATTGTTATCTGAAAAAATGTGTGGTTTAATTTTTTTTTATTATTACTCTCCTAACAACTTATTGCATTCAAATACATACCTTTACGATGAGATGGTTTCTGATGGAACCAAATCAGCATTCTACCAAAGAAACGCTCAAGTTGCACGAGCTTAAATCAAGCAAAGCCGGAACAACGCTAGTGGGTCTACAAATGAACGTGGTCGGGTAAAAAAGGGCTCCTAACGGTCAATTAACATAGATACAGGGCTGCAACAGGTTGGCGGTATGCAAATCACTCGGCCGGTGGTCCCGATGCCCGCAGAGATATCTGCACATTGTCTCACTCCGATCTTAGGCTTATTCATTTGCTCGATGACTAATGCGGGTTGTGTGCCCAATGATATGTGCGACCTTTACTATCGGTTGGAAATGGAATGCTTTTACAGCCGAGCGTTGGTTGTGTTTCAAGGAACCTTTTGTTTTGCCATCTTTGTAATTTCACATTTGGATCTGCTTGTAATTAATTATAGTCTCGTGCAATCGGCTTTGCATTCATAAAGCGTCGATGTCCACATTTAATGTTTTTATTCATTGTTAATGTTATTTCTACTTTAACACTTTTACTTGTCCGTAGTGAAACCTACATACTCGTAGGTGTCCTGAAAAATGTTCTTGTCCCTCTATGTTATTGAATATAATCATCTTTTGAGCTTAAAGATTTATGACGTACGAGTATTTTGGCCTCCTTTAACAAGTTGTATCGTTATCAAATACGTGAATGTTTACAGCGTATCGAATGCTGCTTAGAGCCGAATCTAAGTCGTATAAGCTGATTATTGTTGGCTTACGGCTTAGTTGAGTTGTCACAATGTTTTGTTCCGCCATAGCGGCGCTCGCGGCGCGTCTGTTGCTAATGTTTTTTAAACTGGAAGAGATTTAACGCCACATTATGCGAGTTGAGTGTGAACGTCAGAAGGCTGTCGCGGCGTTGAGTGCGCATTAATGTGTGTGCTGCGCGGATTACTCACGGCTGTCCGGGCGCCGCCGGTGACGGCGTTGCTTAGATTGCATCGCCTACGCCTCCCAGATTAAGTACCGATCCGCTGACAAGTCTATTTGTGAGTTCTGTGCTTGGATGGGTTTTAGATTAGCTGTCATCGATTGCGAAAATATCTCTATCTACATCTGCATTTCTATCGTTCGTAAGATCAGAACTAGATTAGTTAGTTAATAAAACAAAATAAATTTCAACGTCTTTCTTCCAATCAGACTACAGGGTCTCTCATATAGTTTAAGATTTAGAATTTCTTATTTCAACTAAAAGCAGTAATATTTTGAATAGACGTCGAAATGAGTTGATATAACTATTTCATATTTGGCAATTTAACCCATCCGAGATCATTCCGAGAGTGCCGAGCGAGAATTTGGAATCGTTAGGTTTCGTTTTCTATTTGCCATTCTAAGCTAGGCTATTAACAAAATCTTTAATACATTCGTTCGGCGTCACTCTCACTTTCTCTGTAGGCTTGCTATTTAAATTCTAGTCGTGTATCTGATATATTGTAATTCGGATGTACAATGCCAATCAACATTTATTACGTGTTGACATTTCAATGTGTATTTCTGTCGTACCGAACCATCGATACATTAAAATTAATTAAAATGTATGTCACATGAGATTCACTTTTTACACATGCTCCCCAGACGTTAGTCAGTTCACGTCGATTCCTGCGCATGTCGCATTGACAATCAACTTTTTCATGTGTTATTATAACAATGGCAGTCGTTTTAGGAATTATTTTTTAAGAGCTTAGCGCAAAATGCGTTTCGTACACTTCCTGGTAGTTATAATAATACTCGTATAAATCGCATGAATTTGCATAGTTTCCTTATGCGTTCTTCTAGTATTATATTTGGAGGTGTTTGAAAGAACCACTAAATTTTAAGTTAATGTCGACTTGAAACTTTAGTTATATGTTATACGTATGTTGGTTCTACACATTTCATTCATATGTCTTCTAAATTTGAATGATTATGGTCTCAGCTACCGACGCATAACATGGTCTTTCAATAAAAGGACATAATTTATTATAATGAGTTAGTTGTCAAATAAAGTTATGTGTAGGTAGGTAGCAGATACTGATTTATGGAATCATTCATTGGAAATACCAATATTTGAGAAAAGAGATCATAATGTTGTTACAATTGATGAAAAAATTATAATATGGGCACAGGCAGGTTGTGCTGAATTTCGATTCATTTAATAATTAACGAATTAACTTGAAATATAATTTGACGAACAACCTTCAAGCCCATTCAACATTTGTATGCGATGTGAAAAATAAATAAAACAATTGAATTTCTACATTATATAAAAATAAATTAAGCCCACCAACATACACCTACCTACTAATTGCCGTGTTATTGAAATTAGTCATTCCTATTACAGTGAAACCTGGTTAAGTGAGACAGCCAAGGACCAGCAATATTGTTTCACTTATAGAGGTATTCCACTTACCCAGTGTCTCAGATATCCAGGTATAAATAAAAATCTGTCTCAATTACAGAGGCTTTCATTAACAGAGGTCAGAAAAACGGTTATTTCAGACATAGAGGTGCGATTATTAAAAAATGTGTTACGTAAATATTCCAAATCAGCTTTAATCATCATCGGTGCACTTATCGGAACGTTTTTGTTACGAACTTGCTTAACCAAAGCTAGCAAACACTGTTGAAGTACAGGATATTCTGATAAACGTACACATTTCAGTTTTCCTTGTCCTTCTGAACACTGATTGAATTTAATTTTTGAAATTCAGAATTATTCTACAAAGAGGACATTTTGGCACATTAAATTCTGCACAAACTTAATCTCATCTGCCCATTCCTGTCCACTGCTGGACATAGTCCTCTCCAAATGCACGCCACTTGTCTATATCCTCGGCCACTCGCATCCAGCTCCTACCAGCCGTCCTGCGCAGATCGTCACACCACCTATTAGTGATGTAACGAATATTCGCATTCGCATTCGCATTCGCGGATATTCGCATATTTTTACATATTCGCATTCGCATTCGCATTCGCAAAATTACCGCGAATGTTTTGCGAATATAAAAATAATTTGAAGGTTAATAGTTGGTTAATAAAACAAAATCCATTCATTTCTTATGTTTTTTAATTTAAGAATAAGTAACTTAACCTCGTAATCACATTATCAGTCTTCTCTTTATCATTTGATATCATTTATTTATTTAAACTATATAACTTTGGCCAATGAAGCTTAACAATTAAATTTTCATAAGAATTTATCAACAAATATGTTTAAATCAACAAATACTACAATAAATAAACTATAAATATTTTTTTATTATTAAGCTTATATTTATTTTTAAGCTTTAGCTAAAAAATTAAATTGCCATTAGAACTTGTAACACAAAAATTTTATGCAAATGAAACTAACAAAAATGATTTTTTCCATTAAACTTTTCTCAGTCTTTAGATATATTTTCAAAGTATTTAGATAATAATCAAACTAAAACTATATTCAGTGCAGTAGACCATAAATATAGTCTAACTCTAAACAAACAAAACAAAAATAGATTCTCAAACAAAAATACTTCTCTCCCTTAAAAAAATAACAATTAATTATATTTTTTTAACATATTTTTCATGTTAATAATTGAACTTCAGTAGAGGAATATTAAACTTTAAAAATAGAAGCTTTGATGCCTTGTCTCCTTCAAGTCTGTTTCGATGTGGCGTGTAAATAAGTCCAGCGCCACTAAACATGCGCTCGTTGGGGACACTTGTTGGTGGTGTAACTAAATAATGTCGAACTACAGGAAACAGAAGACCATACCTTTCTTTGTTCACTTTCCACCAAGTTAAAGGGTCGACGTCATTTGCCACGCGTTTTTCCGTTGAGTATTCGGTGATCGTTTTACGGATTAAAAGATGAACAGGGTTTTGAAAAGTATTAAGCGGCATGTTCTCTTCTTCACTGTCGCTCGCATCCATTAATGAATTCATTGTTTCTTTCAAAGATAAATTATTTGTATGGGTGTCTTCATTTAACCTGACACGCTTTGCATTCGCCTTGCATGAATTAAAAGATACGTCGTTTTGACTGTCTCCAACCAAATCCAAAATATGTTCTATGACGCGTTCTTTAGTAGACGTACTTTGAAAGAACTTGTTTTTGTATCTTGGATCAATGAAGGTCGCCGTGGCAAACAAAAGGTCATTCTCTAAACCAGAAAATTTTCGAATTAGCTCTTCTTTTAAAATGGTAATCGTATCACCAATGTATTTATCAGATGCATCAAGATCACTAACAATTTTTTCTAAGCTAGCGATTAAAGGAATCAAAGAAGATATAGAAACATCGGCAGCACTTAACTCTTTAGTCAGTTCTTCAAATGGCCTTAGCACATTGATAAGCTTTTCAATTGTCATCCACTCTTCAGACGTTAATAGGGGAATTTTATTATTTGTTGATGCATAAATACATAAAGACTCTTTGACTTCCAAAATACGTTCAAGCATATAAAATGTGCTGTTCCACCTAGTTGCACATTCTTGTTTAATCTTAAGTAATTTTTGATTTTGCTTTTTCTGTATATTAGCAAGCTCGTCTTGAGCAGAAGTTGAATGATGAAAATGAGTTGCCATCTTTTTGCATTTTGTTATGGCAGCCATGACAGTTTCTTGAGCTTTCATCCCTTCTTTTAACACATTTTGAATCTTATGAGAAGCACAGTCAATATGTTTAACATTTAATAAGTTAACACCTTTTTTCATGTTAGCACCTGCGTCGCGAACTACACATTTCACTTTTTCTTTAGGTATCTCCCATAACGATAAGATTTCTTCAAGTTTATGAGCAATATTTTCTCCGGTGTGGCGGCTTTCATTGAACACTTCTGCTTTTAACACAATCATTCTTCTCTCAAAATTTTCTGTAATCCCATGACAAGTTAAACTCAGCAGTGAAACTCCAGAACAAGTATCAGACCATATATCGCTAGTAAATGACAATTTTTCGAAGGATTTCAGCAATTCGAGTATTTTCTGACTTACTTTGCCATATAGTTTATCACAAATAAATGAAGTGAAATACTGGCGTGACTTTAAATCATAGGATGGACACAAATGCTTCATAAGTCTTGCAAATCCAACACTTTCCACGAAACTAAATGGCAGGTCTTCCAACGCTACCATTTCACTTATAAAATTATCAACTGCCAATGACTTCAATGATTTAATATCCCACTGTTTCGTTTTTTCGACACATTCTTGAAGCGATATCTGTTTCATGTCAGATTTAGTACTTTGATGAGAAGATGATGCCAGTTCCAGGGTTTTAGATGCACCGTGTTTTCGTTTTTCACATTTTTCTAATTCGGAAAACTCGGTTTTATGCATTGCCTTTAAATGATTTCTCATTGCAGTTGTAGTCCTTCCTTTTCTTGAATACTCCTTATTGCACAGCTTGCATTTAGCTCGTTCAGCATCACAATATGTAAAATAAGTCCATATTTCACTAGGATGTGATTTACTCATGTTAATAATTAATTACTATTCACACTCTAACCTCAAAATTCACTTGTTTTGTTTACGAAAACACCGGCGTGAGCGGAATGACACTTCAGTCGGATGCGTTCGTACTCGTATCAACTCGGCTATTCTCAGAAAAAAAAAACAAACGGAACGCACTTCGTTCGAACGGGACTGCCACCAAGGTCACCAAGTAATAGACAAATGGCGCCAAAGGAGACGGGCGAATCTGGGCCTATCGTGTACACAAATAAATTATTTATCAATAATTTTTTCTAAATTTTTTATTTTTAATCACGGAATATTAAGTCATTTTACCATGGGATATCAAATAAAATATATAATCATAATATTATTGACTTTCGTTACTTCCTAGCTTTACTGTCATTTCTTGACAATGTTGCCAAATAAAATAAAGTAATGATATAAATAAAGAAATGATATAAAATAGAAAATAAAATCAATGAAAGTGAAAAAAGAGTTTTTGTCTTTAGATTATGTTTTAAAAAAATGTTTTAAATAATTAATTATATAACAACGTTTATAAAAACATTGTAAAAATAAATTGATCAACACGTTGATTTTTTTCTTGTACTGGCAACAAAGTAGATCTAGAACTCTTATCACATCAAACGTCAATTAAACGTCAATATTGCTAAACAATCATTCGCATCGTTTGGCTTGAACTTATGATTGTGGATATTTCGTTTTGTTGTGTCTTCGTGTGCTTTTATTATTCAAATTAGTTTTATTTTAATGTCCTAAAAAACAATCTGATAAAATCTAGTCAGTAGTAGTCTTTAAATACAACGCGAGGACACTGAGAGTTTGTAAGAATAACTTATTATGCAGCAAATAATAACATCCAATATCTTTTTTCTCCCGTGTAGCAGTTGCAAAAAAGTTTATTTATTTTAAATGGCATTAATATCAAAATGAAATAGTGTAATAATTGTTGCTGTACAGTCAGGCCCAATTTTGTATGGACGTTCGCCCGTCTCCTTTAAAAAAAACTGAATATTCGCATTCGCTTTCGCATTCGCGAATGTTGGCAGCAGATATTCGCATTCGCATTCGCATCCGCGAATGTCCAAAATTTTACATTCGTTACATCACTACCACCTATATCTACGTTTGCCGAGACGCGGTATCCACTCCAGAACCCGTCGGTTCTACGGCTGATGTGGCCAGCCCACTGCCACTTCAGCTTGCTAATGCGATGAGCTATGTCGATGACTTTGGTTCTCTGACGGATCGCCTCATTCCTGATTCGATCCCGCAGAGAAACACTGAGAATAGCGCTTTCCATAGCCCGCTGAGTGACTTTTAACTTGTGGACCAGCCGTGCCGTCAGTGTCAACTTTTCGGCTCCAAACGTCATGACGGGTAGGACGCACTGATTAAAGACATTCGTCTTTAGGCTTTGTGGGATTATGTCAGTAAGTGCGGAATTTGTGGGTAAAATAAGAATAAGTAAGCAAACATACAATACGATATTATCCCAGTAACAGAGGTTTGTACATATGAAATACACTCGCTGTCTTAGTAACAGAGGTAAATAAGAAAGATAAATCGAAAGAACGAATCCCAGATATAGAGGTTTGCTTCGTCTCACTAACAGAGGTAATGCAGTGCCAAAGTGTTGGGACCTCAGACTGAGTACTAGATATGGAGGTTTCTCACTTATCCAGGTCTCACTTAATCAGGTTTCACTGTATGTGGTTATCTTCTTCTGAGGTACGCGTGGCGAGGTGGGCAGCCTCCATTGTATCCGGCCTATTGTGTGAGGTTTTGTTTTTAATTAAATACAACTATTAGCTTATTGTTTGTTGGATGTTGGATGAGCAGGGGAGAACCCGTCTAAATAGCGAGTATTGAGCGGGATTTTTTCTTTGAATTTTATAGATTCAGGTAAACTTAAAAAAAGAGGTTTGTTTAAGCTGAAAATGAACAATTAAGAGCCAATTGATTTATGATCGCGATTATTTTTATTTTAGTTGAAACCTATGCAGTTTCATGTGTGTGGTTCAACAGAAATAACGATTGAAAATTAAAATATTTCAATCATCAAATAATAATGGACAATGAGTATCTTTTCACGTAAAATGCTTAGTCTTTATGTACAAATCTGTTGAGGCAATGCTACACCCAACATTTCGTTACTCATATCTATTCCAAGTAGTTTTAATAACTTACGAATTATACCCAATTATTAAGTCGCTTCCCGTCTAAGCCTTCCACCATTCCTTCCAAAGAGTCCCACAGTCTAGTCGCCCAAGACGATGGTTATCAACCGCCCACTTTGCCTAAACAATATGTATTGGTACACTAGCGTTGTGCAAAGGGTCGCTGGAGGCACACGCTCTATTAGGGCTGTTACTCCCGGTAAAATACTGGATACTAAACACCGATATCTGGAACTGTTGTGATTTAGAAATATCGTACAATACGACAGTCACTACTCGTCGCCGCCGAATTAGAGAAAAAACTATTATATTCAGACTTTTTTACAAAGTTTATCAGCCACGTGTTAAGTCAAAGCTTAGGAGAGGGCCATCCGCTCCCCGCAAGTCCGGTGATGACGACGAGGCTACTCCAAGCCATCATTGTATGTCAGTAAGGGAAAAAATTCAAAGCAGGAAAATTTGTTCATCATTGGCAAATATTTTATGGCCCCATAGTTCAGTGCTGACCTTTAGGTGGACTTTTCAGTTTCAAGAGAGCAAATGCAACAAGTAAAAAATTCTGAAGATCTCTTCAGAAAAACATCCTGATCATTCTTGAGCATACTACATGCTTCAAGGATTAAAGTTCGTCGTAGATTATGTCATCTGAATCAATATCATGATTGGGTTAGCAACATGGTACAAAAGACACAGAGTCTGATAATTCGTTCCGATTACTGGCTTTTTCTTACACATTTTTGATTTTTTAAGCTCTACCGTTTCCAATTCGCCAACTTTCGCTGCTTGGTGACATTCTGTTTTCGATCGCGTTATCAAAATGGCCCGTTTTAACGATAATTGTCGATACCGCATCCCGTTACGGTGACATCTTTCGTTCAAATTGCAGTACTAAAGTCGATGCAACGCCGAACTCTTGTTGCAACTCACATTGCGCAGTGTTACTTTTAATCGTTAATGGATCTTTAATAGCTACTGCTATAATAAGGACTTGGTAATAGACAAGTTACGCCTTATCTATAAAGCCTTATTCAGTTGGAAATATAAGTAAGATTGTATCTTGTAAAATCAAGAAGCTACGTTAATGTACTACTTCTAAAATATTGAGTTTTAAACTGCTTGAAATATAATGATTCAACAACATTTTTGTGGTTTTATTACTATATTTGACAGAAATTGAAGCATATTTGAATTCGAATTTGGAAGAAATGTGAGTTATGATTTTGCTGCATATGATCCATTTATAACAAAGCCCTTGTATTGGCGCCCCTAACAGTGATTGATACTGATTGCCGCTCGCAGATGATCGCTGATCTTTCGTCATTAGCCAACATTGTAGCGGGTTGGGCAATGAATCCTTACGGACCGTTATCTTGACTTATCTCCACATTGATGAACGTTACAGAAGAGTCATTCATGGAAATTACGTAAGCTTTGGGAACTAATACTACCTTATATGAAAGGAATCAAACGACTGATCTAATTACTTACAGGTGTCTAAAATTATATGGATGGATATTCCTGCAAAACGCGACTCTATTGTAGCATCATACTCGTTATTCATTATTGAATCATTACACATGTACATAAGAATGCTACGGAGTCGAATACCTAATCAAAAGGCGATTAAACTGTATGTATATGCAAATGCATACTTGAGAATCTTGTCGGTGCATTGACAAGTTCGTCGAACATGCAGTAGTGTCATAATTGCCCGCGTCAACGCAAACAGAACACCGCATTCCCCATTTCAGAGCATTAATATTCATGGCTTCACACTCGGGCTGGGTGCAGGAGTACAGTGTACTGAAGTATGTGTACCGATGCATTTACTTTTTTGACTTGATCTCTTACTTATTGGGAGTATTTTGTAGTATTCTCAGATTTTGAAGTGCATGCACTCTTACTTTCTTTTGTGATTTGGGGCCCGTGTCAGAGTCAATTATGGCTTGTTATCAACTAAAAACCGCTACAGAAAGATTGATGCAAGCAAAACATAATTATTGTTTATGCCATTATTTCATACGTGAAACAGTTTCGAAATAGTATTATGATTGTTCACCTTGCTTGGCAGACCTTCTTCAGATTGCATCATATGCGATTCGGTATTGTTCACCACCTACCCTGTCTATTAAGTCTTTGTTCATGGTACCAGATGTACATAAACTGTACAGTTAAATATTAAGACTGGTCTGTCAATAAAATGCCTTAATAGTCGGGCGGCAACTAAAAACACTTTACTTTTAAGTGAGTAATTTAAATGTCTTAATAGATAGTGAAACCAAATGCAACAATAGTTCAAACACGATGTTAGTAAGTGTCCATGTTACGGCCCTCGTGAGCCGGCCTAATCGGACCCTATACCGCGGTCACGCCGCACATCGATGCCAGGTCCACTATTTCACTAATGTGCACCATTCATAACAATGACGCCGTTATATCACTCGTTGCGTGTGCATTCAGAAAAACTTTACACTGTTTCTAATAGACGGTAATTGGATCGATTGTACCACCGGTGATGTATGGACCTTAGGAGTCAAGTATGTTTCAACACGACTGTTTTTTCTGTAATGGAGGGTTTCTCAACATCCATCTTTGCTCTTACAGCAGATCAGATATGATAAAGATGTCTTATTGTTCGCTTGACGTTTCTATTCGACCAAAGAATAAAATCGAGAAATGCTTTGCATTACATTAAAGACCCTTTCAATAACGCATAATTGAAATAGGATCTCAGAATGTTATGTTTGCAGTTAGAAAAAATTAAATAGTAAACGACATTACTCTGTTTTTGTTCTTTCCTAACTGACATACGATGATGGCTTGGAGTAGCCTCGTCGTCATCACCAGACTTACGGGGGAGCATGGATGAATGGCTCTCATCTCTAAATATTACTCTGTTCGAATTTCCCAATGTAATAGTATGTTTATATGACCACTATTTCAGATAAAGAGTTCACAAGTATAAAGAACGTATCTAGGATTCTGTTGAATTAAACGTAATGATGGGGTTAGCTATCATGAATGTGTATCGTAAATTGGTTATTACGACATAACTGCATTTCATAAGTGCATCGGGTTTATGGAACTAGAAATTATAATCTAATCTGATATTACACTCATGAGTATGCTGTAAAGAAACCTCTAAAAGTTTATATACTTATATCATCGTAATGTTAAATGACGATATGGAAAATGCACTGCTATTCATACAGATATGGGGTTTCTTCTATGTGACTATCTGTCGGTTAATCAATCTTAATGTTCAATACACTTTGATACCGGACAATGAGCAGTGAATAGCTAGTAATAAAAGGTTGAGAAAGCGATTCAAAACTACAATGTTTGAAGGTAAATAAAATTCCAAAAGGTCATAAATAGACCATCAATGCGTTGGAAGGCGCGATAAGGCCCCGAGGAACAATTGATCATCAGCTTTCGAAACGCAGCCTATTTGTGCCAGTGCGGTGCGTTTTCGACATGGACCGAATTCATCGATGCCGGCGCCGATACTGACTATCGATAAATCTCATGGTAATCGGATGCATCTAGGGATTTCAACATCGTGAACTAGCTTTTACCTGGGTCTACCAATTAACAATGCCAGAAATGGAACGCAATTGGCTATGCCATTTGGATGATACGACCAGTATTATTTTCATCAGTAAAATAATATGATCAAGTTATTTATGAATAAAATATTTATTGCCCTATTTATTCATTCTTTTTTTTGCTAGTGATGTGGCTGAAAAAACAATGTATTTATGGTGTGCACTCAACTTATCTAAATAATATCTTGCGTGATGCGTCAACATTTCCAACAATTGCTTTAGAAATACCAGTCTGTTTCCAGTTCCTTCTCAAACTTCTTTACAAAGAACTCTAAAAGTTACAAACAGCCAATATTTAGAACATGATTTTGATTACGATCGGCAACCTTATCAATGCCCTATGGGCAACAGATGGCAGGCTCTCAGGCGCCGCGCTGCCTCGAATCACTTGCGCACACGCTTTCTCCAGCCTACAAAAAACCGGACAAGTGTCCACGAGCATGGGATATCGGTCGCAGACCAAGATGCCAGCACAGTACGCGAGGGTCGTCAAAGAACAGCATTGAGCATCTGTTGAAGAAAGTCTCAGTGACGACCCTGTAATATAAAACTTTTTGATGTCGACCTTTTTTTTTGGTTCTATGGGAACATCCGGAATCTCGAAGGCGAAATGCTTATTGATCTCAAATAATATGTGATTATGCATGTCGTCATCAGTATCAGTACCGTTACGGTATTTTTCCCTGGTTTCAATACACCTAAAACCCCTCTTTTCAAAAAGTTTGCATCATTTTTTTACATGATGCTTATGTATAGTAGACTCTGGTCAGCTATTAGATAAGACAAAGGTAAACTCCAAAGGTGCACTTAAAATAGCTCTAGATTATTTTTGTCAGTTGTATCGCTAATTTCTCTGCCAACAGTTTTAAGCCTCAGCAAATTCTCCTTTCAAACGCGGTCATACTTACTATCGGCAAGAACATGCCCCGAAGTTTTTTTTTTTGTGGTCCGAATACTCTCAATGCGCGCACCTGACTTCGGAATTTCATGTGAAAGTTATCAACGAAAGTTGAAGGGTACAAGCAATTGCTTTCAAGGACGTATTACACTTTTGGCAGTATTTACCTTATTAGATATACCCTGCCACAACAACTTGCGATAACACAGCGAATGTGTATCTGTTTTACCGAAATACACATTTTTCTTTCTTTAAGATAATGCATAATTCGGTTTACAAGACTCTATAAACTTTCCACATAGGTGATAATAGAGCCAACAAATAAACCTCGTTTGACTTTTTTGGTTTTTTGCAAGTAGGCGTTAATGAGTTACAATATGTAAATTTAGGCCGAAGAGTTAGTACCGATTGATAGGATAGTAGGTAGCATGTATGTATTTATAATGATTTAGAATGTAATATGAATAGGTAACGCCTTAGGAACATCTACGACTGATATAACAACAATCATAATATTAGGTGGTCTAACATACAAATAATTTCTATTACCTTTTCTGTTACATTCATCTCGTTACCAACCATGATACATGAAAGCATGGCATGGTTTTTCATACTAGACTAACATAACATCACGATACCACAAAAACAAGTTTCCATTTAAATGGTCACAATTAATTAAGCCCCGATATTGGGCGACCATTGTGGCAGACACCGCGTGTCGTCACAAAAAAACAACCCTCAGATTTATTTTTAAATCTTTGAAAGCATTCTATGTATTGTCAAGCTAGAGTTGAGTGTATTGAGTGGGTTCCGTATTCTCCTGATTTAATGAGGATTTTAAATATAAACTCACCATATAATAATGATACGACTAATGTAAAACGAAGTGTTTTGTATTGTTTTATAAACTACTTCAAACCGGCCCAAAACATGCGTTACTATTATGTGGTATAATTATACACAAAAAAAACTTGTTTAGAATATGCATGTTTTAATTTAATAATGACACTATTGTCCTATCAGTGCAGTTTCAGCCCGATCCGTCCAGTGTTTTGGACTGTGCGTTGATAGATCACTATGTCAGTCAGTCTCCTTTGAATTATATATATTTAAATACCAATACTGCACCAGTTTCTGCATTTATAATTTTGTTAATGCAGTTAAACGCGCATCCCTAGATGACCTGGGTGTGTCGAATTGTAGCAGATGTTAAGGGTCGGACCACATCTGCCCGGCACGTGTGACTTGATACTAGTCCGCGCCCCTTTACACCCCACCCTACAACACCCGCCGTTCACCTTTACAGAATCATTTCACGATATTCAATACGAAACGAATTTAATTTTTATTTTCGCGATGATTGCTTTTGAAAAGTGCTTTAAAGTTGCAACCCTTTTGAAAGCGCATTGTAACTCACAATGTATTTTTAGTAATAGGTACCCTTTATTAAGATGATTTACGTTGATATGAATTGCTGTATTATTTCGTGCTTTGTCCGAGATGTTTTATTATGTTCCCCTATACTTTTACGTACTTATTATAAAATATATTATATAGGTATTTTTATTATTTAACGATTTTCGGGTTTGATTTGCTTTAGTAACGATAATTGCTGTTAAACAGTCACCCTTTAAACTAGACTTTTAGATAGATTTACCTAACCTGTTTACACATTTAAGAGTGTTACCAAACAATGGAAAAGAACAACGATTCAGTATAATAGGAACTATCTTAATATGATTGGTAGGCAATCCATAGGCTCAGTCAGTTAGAGTTACAAAGGTTCTTCGTCAGTCATCGCAACTAGAGCTTCATCACTCCAAAAAAAAAGCAAAAGAAATCTAACCAGCCAGCAATAAATCTAACAGCATCTGTACCTTCATGCATGAGCGATTCAGTGTTTGTTTAAGGTTATTATGGCTGCCTCAAAGGGGCACCGCTTGCGCACACGGCCGTAAATTAGACGATACGATCGGACACGAGCTAGACGGATGGGGTGCGGGACAATGTTGCGGAGCCTGGGAGGCGATAGACCTGTACTGTTATGCCCCCTCTACACTACTGGCGAAGTTCCTTGACGAAGTAGGTACTCTAGAAAAGTCCGAAGTGCGGCACTAAACTCGTTCAAATTCGCAATGTGCCTTTGACTCGGGCGATGAAACCGACAACAAATGGAGACGAAGTAAAGTACGATACTGTAGTAAGGTAAGCCGAAGTGCCCCTTTACATAATTGTAGTTGTCCAACTTCGTAAAACTTCGCTAGTAATGTAGAGGGGGCATTAGGAGGAGTTGGTTGGAAAATCGATTACTAAGGATTTTGGATGATTGTTAAATTATATATATGGGTATGAAGGTATGTGCCTTATGTTAAAAATTCTAATTGTAAACTCTTCTGCTTCGGTAGAGTATTATAAGAGTGGTCGTGGCCATTATGTTTTTTCTACACGCCGCTATCCCTTCCTCTTGCTCTGGTCCCTTTTAATCTCCGCTCTGAACAGTTACGATTAAGTTAAAGAGAGGTCAGCCTGTTCATCCACTCAACATTATTTTCCTGTAAATAAATGGGAAGATAAAGCCACTATTTACCGGCTACCTATACATTTTTGGTCAGGGCTGCGTTATCTCATTATTTTGCATTATAAATTCGGAGCATTTGTCGAGACTCCATCATTGTAACCCGAGGGTAACCGTCCCAAATGTGGCACGCAACAGAAATAATTATAAACCAAAAATTCATAATTCCGCACACTGAACAATCCAGGCATGACGGAGCCTGGGATACTGCCTTAGGCTGTTTCAAAGAGTTCCTTGCATATGCGGCGGGGCCATCTCTTTCACTTTGAATCGGTTAGAAAGGGACCAAAGTGCTGCTAGTCAATCGACACGTGGTCTCGGCTAGCGCGGCAGCGTGGGAGACCGCCGCAGGTTTCGCAAAACTGTTATTTGTTATTAACCGATACCTCGGGCTGGTTTGTGACAAGTAAATTCGTATTTTTGCTCCGCGTAGGCGGGTTAGATGTTTAGGATCGGTTTAATGAGATATGTTTTGCGATGTGTGCCTACATACTTTTTTATGGTAGAGCAGATGTGTAGACGGTAAACTTGTAAGTGATGACCACCGCACATGGACATGTAGGTAGACGTTATGTGTAATAAGCAAGTCCTATTACCGTTCATAAAAAGTGTTCATTCTTTAATACAAACCTAATGGAACGTTCAGTAAGAATCTAAATTCCTAACCTTTTTTTAACCCTGAAGGTTATACTAATTAATCATTGCAACATCTTAAGTAGAGCACTCATTTGGACGATAGTAATTGAAGCCATTATTATAGTGGCCAAATTGGAGGCTATTGTCATAAACTCGACAATAAAAGTAAGGTCATCAGATTAGGTTCCCTTTATTACAAGATATCTTTATTATCTTAATTTTCTATCATCTGTATTTAGATTCGAGTTGGTTGTGAGTTGTCGTCCCTATGTCATATATGTTCGGTATTGTGTAGCAGTAATTCACCTGTTCAATTACACAACTACCTAGTGGTCATATATTCACCGAAATATACGTCAGTGCATTGTATTTAGTTCAGTTAGTATCTAAGGCTAATTAGGGTGAAGTGTCTACAAAAGAAAAACAACACATCTAGTAAATAAAGGGTCAACTGATTTTGTTTTATCTCACGAAGATGTCTGATAGTCCCTAATGAATGACCGTCTCTTAATAAAGTAATAAATACGTTTTAACGTCAAACATTATATTCACGGTACGGCGATCAGAACAGGTAACGTAATAGCACCTAATAGCGGCCGTGGTTCTGTATAATAAATCACATTGCCACCCAGAGGTTTGTAGGACGAGCATGTCGGCGATACCTCTCCTATCTTTTAATTCAACTCTGATACAGAGTTAAGGTAAATTACATATTCGTCTACTAATAACTAAGGGCCGAATCCTAACAAAGTGTCTTACAGCATTTCAATGATGACTCTTTCTAAGGTTACAAATAGATTTCTTAGAATTTCTCGTTATTTTTCGGCGATTAGCCCCCGACAATTTCATCAAAGCAATTTCCATGTAGCATGCATCAACTCCATGTAGGTACGTCACAGAATTAACATTTAATTTCGTTCGGAAACGACTACGAAGCCCATAATAAATCACAGTGCCACCCAGAGAGATCTATGTGGTTCGAACGAGTATCAATAGGTCACTAATGTGCAGGTGTGACATGCATGTGTGCATTTATTTTTTTATTCCTGCTATAAAGGATTAATGCTTGATGAGCCTATTGGGAACCGATAAAATGTTCGATTGTTATGCAGGATTGTAATAAATGATAGATAATTATTGGAGAGAAATGTCTGCTTGATCTTTTGGTGTCTAAAACTCTATTGTAGTATTTTAAACTGTCATGTGTGTAACACACATTAGAAAACTGAAACTGGCTTTAACTGTTGCGCTTGCAACAGTGCCGAATTATCGGGAGATCATTTAAACAAAAAACATGGTAAATTTCCCTCACATTTTCAGTTTTCTAAAACTCTATTGTAGTAAGTCCTTCTATCTATTGATTTACATTTTGTCTGACGCATAAATGTAGAGTCAATAATTTTCTCACATTGATAAGTGACTTGTCTTACTTAAACTTACAAAGTTTCATATTTAATAAGCGTCTTGTCACTTGTCTCGCAATTCTCATACGACTTATTAAGTCATATTGACCTGTCTCAATCCTACTATAACTTAAAAGCGTGCAACTTAAGTCAGCCGCGTAATCGCTGGTATTCGACTTTTAGGGATATCGTAATTACAATTCCTGACGTAGTAATTGCACTTTGTGCGTCGTCAACTTCCATACAGAGTTCTTGGTTTTAGATTGTAATAACTTTGACATTTCAGAGGAATTAACTCCCGATACATTAGTCGAGAATCTGTACAGATTACTAGGGCATAGTCAAAGGCGGAACGTCACAATTTGATAGGGTGGCAGTGAGGATTATTCATTATTAAGGTGTGACAAAAGAAATGGGATGAGGTGTATTGTTGTTCCCAACCTAGAATGATCAGTGGATATCTCAGGATTCAGCACAAAAGGGTCGATCCCTTTTAAAGTAGGCGGCATATAGTTATTATTTTGTTATATTTTGTTACTTTTGTTGTATGTTTCAATTATTGTAACAACTGTACATCTTTTAGTTTTATTTTCAGTGTTCATTGCCAAACGTACTACGGCTAATAAAATTATTGATACGAGAGTGCATAATCTGATGTTCTCCAATGTTACAAGCAAAAATACTCTTACTTAATATACTGCTTTATTTTCAGCATAATTGAGATCGCAAAGCAACTACGTCGAAATCAGAAAATTATTTCCTACATCAACTTGATTCAATACGCAATCCTACATCTAGTACCTACGCAGTTTCTGAAGCTAACCGACGATATAATTTTGCAATAGGTCTATAATACACAGGATGTAGCTAATTCATGGAAAATCTAAAGGGATCGAAACAACCACAACCTTCTCCGAACAAAACAGGCTTGATAGTAGGCAAGTACATGGAGCTATATGTATGAAATGCTTCATCGCTTTGAGTACTTAGTCATAGTTTATGTTATACCATTTACAAAATCCCGTACATCCATGATTAATCTTTCAAAGCGACACATAAGATATGTTTGTAAATAACGTGAAACTAAGCGATAGATCAAAGAGTGTCGTGTTAAACAGAGATGGTATCTTAAAACAAACATCTTTACCTAAAGACGCCATCCGGCCTCCCTTCTCATCGCAGAGGGCCACAAATATGTAGCTATAAGTAAGGTCCTTCTGCCAACGGTACATGTTGTTTGTGGCACAAAGTTCATACTATGGCGACTGATTAATTTTTCTTAAGCAAGAACTAAGTATAATCTGACTGGCCCGGTGAAACAGTTGTTAGTGATCCAGGTTCACAACCTACGGTTCTAAGGAACCTGGGTTCCATTCCCAAACGGGACAAAATATTCGTGTTATTAAATATATTTAAGTATATTGGTGTATCCACTTTCGATTCTGATATCCGTAACACAAGTGCTTAAGCTACTTACCACGGAATCAGATCAATCTATGTGATGTTATGTAAGATTTATTATTTAATCTTTTGAATCCATTACCATCATATAGCTTAGTAAAGCTATAAGAGACGTAAGACTGAGGAGAAGGATGATTATTAAAATAATAGAAAGAAAAAGAAAGAAAGAAAGAATAAAATTGCACATTAACTTCTTAGTCTCTTAGTAAGTTATAACTTTAAAGCTCTGTATTCTGGCGAATCCACGATTTTTCACATGACCATTTTGCCACCACGGAAAGATATTTCAAGTTTCGCTACATCCTATGGCGTGGCCTGCGGAAAATATGATGTGTAATCTTGTCACTGGCCAGTCCGCGGACCTTGTCGCTGCTAACCCACAAACTGGCCGCGGCACAATGTGCCAATGTGCAAGTCTAGACTTAGCGTAAGCGCCATTAGTTAGGCTTATTACGATTAGCGTCACGTAGCCGGGCGTGAGAAGTTTCGACCGGCATAGGTCATGGATGTTGTGGCTACACCGACGACGAAGTCAGGACATTTTTACATGAGAAGTTTTGTTTTGCGCGCAAATAGGGTCTAATACGGAATAACTTCTTTCTCATTTAATTGCCTTCATAGATTATTAAGTTATTTTAATTTTTCGCGGTTATTTAATGACTTTAAACATTCTTTGTTTTTGTCAATTACCTTTGCTAGTATTTATAACAATCAAAAATTACATAACCTCTACATTTACAGAGATCCTAGTCTATAGGTAGATATACCCCATATAAGGAAGGAAGATGACCGGTAATACCTTTTATACAACGATTTCATTACATCTTTTAACAGAAGTAATGAAATTCTTCTGTTAAACTGTGATGTTATTTAGGTATGTTGCAAACGGGACAGTCTCATAACAAATATGTGACACGGTCCTACCAGTTATGACTCACGGGGACATAATGTGAGCATGAGATTTGCGTTTAGCGATGGCCCATCCTGATAAATATTGTCACTTGAGATACTCATACAAGATTCCTGTAAGTTATCGCGGCATGTTTCATTCTGCGTATTGAACATGATCTGGTTTCGGCGTTAAGAAGGATCTTCCTTTGTTATGTGAGAAATGGTTTCAGCTCTCTGCCTGGTTGATGTAAAATGCATTCGTACATATTTTTACGTATGTGATCCTGTAAAAGATAGGCTGGGATCATGGATTAGCTCTTCAGAAATTATGATTTTAAATGTTAACGTTATTTGAATGTTCAATAACTAACTTATAGATTTTCTTCCCAACTTTATAAAAGGAGGATCTCAATTCGGTTGATTGTCCCTTCTGAAATTAGTATGCACTTAAATGTTATAACCATGATCACGTGTAACATGAATAGGTAATAGGCAAGTTAAATCATCGAGAACCAATCATGAAGTTAGTTACATTGCATTATGCTGTCTAATTACTATTTTACTACAGGAAGCCTTGATTATAACGAACGTTGGTAAGGAACAGTTAAGAGTTCGTTAATTAGCTAGATAGTCAACGTTATAAGAGTTAAATATAGCTCATTATCCTATATTAGACTGGCCACCCGTTAAGCAAAGATCGATGATGAAAATATCGTACGTAAGTCTAACACAGAATCGTAAGCTTTGAAAAGATTCGTATAAAAAAGTTACTTTAATTTGTGGGTAAACTACAACTTCTTGTAAAGACTATTAAATGAATGACAATTAGTATTACTCATTAATTATTAGTTTCAAACATTTTTCGCAAGGTATCTCTAATGATAACTATATTAACTTCACAATATTGAGAATTCCTTGCTGTCTTAGTACCTATATAATTACGTTAATTAAATGTTGAGTAAAGTAATTATGAAAACACAATGGTTGGTACTCCTTAACGGCTAGATCTCTATTCCTCTATTGTAACCGAACTCTATTAGATAACGATGCGTACCTACTTCTCTCATAATTTTTGCCGACTTGCAAAAAGGAGGTTTCATTAAAATTAGAAACGAGTGTTGTGCATATTATGTAAAAAATATGGATTTATAGTTTAAATCTATGTGATAATTATATGATGCTGAAAAGTAAATAGAAAGAAGTGGCGAGAATTTGGGGAGGCCTATATTCAGGAGTGGACAAAAATGGGCTGATGATGAACAGTAAATTGTAGATATACAGCATAGATTTAGATATATGTTCCTCGTCATACTTAAAAGGGCATCTATGTACACAATGTCTGAACGTGCAATAAAGCTTGCGAGATTAATCACTGATTTATCACCCACGGAACACTTAATATTAATTATCAACATACAAATAATGAAACGACTTTTATTACTGATTATATCATTAAATCACAGCAGCTCAGCAGGTGGTTGCAGGTTCAAAAACCGGCTACTCATCATTAAATGATGGCCGATATAATATTAATTGAAAGCACTAATGTGGCTACTTTCACGTACATTGCTGGAACATGTGAAATGCGGTATGCATGCATCTGTGTATATATTACCTATCTATTTAAGACACTTGTGTGGTCCACGCTTTACTCGCATGAGAAACATTACCATAATATATTAAGAAATCAAATTATATTGCAAGTTAAAGATAATTTACTGTTTGCCTAACCGATTTTTAAGCCTAATGATGGCTATTAAGTTGAATAAAAGAAGCTACGTGTGAATAATTAGTAGGATTTGTTATAACGTAGATCTGATGACTACATAAGAAATACCAAAGCTAACCTAGATATTTATAAATAAGCAGACATCTCTGAATAACTAGTTTGGAATATCGAGAAATGAAATATCATTAAAATTAAGTATCAAATCAGACCTAGAATATAAACTAGATCCATTCAAGACGCTGTCTATCCAATACCGATATCTAGTTCAAGAATTTAATGATAGTTACATTTGCATACGTTTATGTTAATTGGAACATTGAAGCTTCAAATGGCACTTGTATGAAGAAAGCGTAAAATTTTATCAATCAATGAACTGGTTTTACTGAGATAGCAATCTGATCAGAATCAATTCACTACCCATATAAAGTCCAAAGATTTATTGAATTTTCGATCGTTTTATAAACTTCTGTAATTTCAATTTGCCAAGGGACCTTCAATTATACAACTAATCCCACTAGTAATGAAATCTTGTGTACTTGTACCCAAATCAACATTCATTACTAGTACATGGGCATATAAATCAATTTTGTTGTACGTTAAAGCTTACTTAAATCGAGGAGTTATTTATACAAATAATCTCGTTTCAATTATCAAGGAATATAAATATAAAACATCATAATTCGCTCCGAAGGTTTGTTAAAAGAATAAGTCTTAGTTAACGGCCTCTATAATTTCGTACTAATTTACGTTTATGAAGGCATTTTATGAACTCGCAATCAATGCGCCTCTGTTGACGTCTCGGTGTAAACTCAGGATCCCGTTAAAAGTAAGAGATAGAAATTGCATTTTATAAATATAGAAAATATATAAAGTAGAATAGCGGTTTTAGACGCTCTGTAGCCAGTTTTTACGATGCATTCCGAACAGGGCTCGGGTACTGTTGAGTCGGTGCTTATTAGATATTTCCTTTTTTATCTCCTATCTCATTCCGGTTGATTGATCTGTCGCCGGTGGTTGCAACAAATCTCTCTGTTGGCACGTCAATTTGTCTAAACGGATTTTGTATAGCGGATAAGTCTTCTTCGTAAGACGGAAGTCGTTGGGATGCATTATAAATACTAGCACGTTATTGCTTTCACACGGGTGTTTGGACTATTGTACAGGTAACCCCTGGGACTTCCTCTGGAGCACTAAATCAATCAGCTCTTCTTGATTTATAATGAGCTTAACTAAAATATAAGCATCTATCTAATTAGAATCTTCTCAGTTCAATGAAGATTGAGATACATAGGTACCAGAATGTTTTCCTTAGCTGTAGAGATACATAAGATTTAGTTCCGAGAAATGTCAATCAGCACTTAAAATGTACTTAGAGTTTCTCATGGAGCGGAGTAAGCAACATGTGTTCTATAAACTGTGGCGGGTCTATATGGGTCAGCGTGCAATACGTAGATTTGGGTATTACGCTTTGGGTATTTTGAGGTTCACTTAGTCTCATAATGTATCAAAAGCTTTATCGATTGCAGCGGATTACCAAATAAGCTAACGTAACATAAGTGTTTGTAAGCCGTGCATTAGCGGTTTGCGTTACGACGGCGTTTGAACGGTTAAATATGCCGCAGTGTTAACATAATGCAACAGTTTATTTAACGTAAATATCTTGGAGAAGTGAAACATTCACTCACGTAACTTATGTTACGCTGGTTAGTTTAGGGTTGGCCCTTCCTTGCCGGTAGTGTCGTGAGTGAAGGCTCTGCCAGGTACCACGACTCCACCTATAGGCGATGAGGTACACCGCGGAGTTTAGTGGGTACACCACTGGGCATTGTACTTTAGCCCAGGAGCAGCTGCCGATTTTACCATTTCAACACCGGCAGCCGGGAGTCCCACTCACACCCTGCCCATGGTGAGCGGTGCATCAAGCATTCTCCGCGCAAAAAAATTTCGATCGGCCCTTCGTTCCTTCATGAGATCCTTCTCATGTCCATCCGCATGTTAGAGTACTTTACCCAGAAATAAATTATGCTGATATTCTGATCTGATGGTACTAAATGATCATACAGGCTAGTAAACCTATGTCATACCGGCCTGGTTATGATCGTTCGGCTTCGGCTTGCCGATCTCTTCCTCATCCGCAAGCATTAATCCTTCCTTACTCCACAAATTTGCTCCCCCTAGTTGGGCGGTGATTTAAGAACTATTACGACGGCTTTGTATAATTGTTTTGCATTAGAGTACTGCCCAACCCAAAAGTACCAACTTGTACTTCCCATCTCTTTTTTTCTGTCAAATTTGAAATCTATTTGTTGCGTTATTTCGTTAAATTAATCATTTCGCATATAGTACAAAAGCAAATAATTTTTATGTCGTGCTAAACTCTAAAAAGGTCTTGCTCTTAGAAATCACCTTTTCAAAAGTTCAAGGGTCCGATTCTTGTGACCGAGGCACTCAAAATTGTAAAGTATTTTTCTCAAAAATCATAGTTCGCAATTAAAGCGGGCAACCCTAATTATGTCCCTAAGTACATACCACATTTTATTCCTTCCCATTTGTAGTCGGTTAAGTATTTGTGGTCGATGTCTGTGTAACGGAAACTTATTGCCATTAGCGAAACCGAAGTGGTCGTCAGCGGGAAACTTAACTATTACCTATTTTATCAAATATACAACGGGCCCACCTAATGTGTGATAAGTCTACGTACATCTTACAGTGCGAATATACCTATCGTGAATTGAAAGAGTGCTGACAAAAATTTAGAGGATTTCTCAATATGTATATTGTATATCTCAATCCATTTGGATATTCGTGGTCGTAGGTAAAATATTAAGCTCTTGAATATAGTCGCACGCACCTATAATAACATATACCAACGAACACCCACACAGAACAAAGACCTAACAGACACGACCTATATAGAATAACCTATTGTATGGCCTTATTTCATCACATAACTGGCCACCCTTCTAAGTTAATAACTAGAACTAATTGATTTAATCCTTGAACCTCTCTTGGACGGTTTACATACCAGCTTGCCGGTACAATTGTAGCAAAACACAGTCGGCTTTTGTACCGCACGTTTAATTTTCGCTCTTATGCCCTATACAATAGCCGTTTATTGCTGTTTCTGCTACGACTATTGACGGTACAAGCACGCATTTGGTCGAATTTATTATATTAGCTTATTTAGGAAGATGCATCATGTCGCAAACCGACCTTTGTCGTGACATTTGCCTGCGTCAGTTGCGTACGAAATGTCGACTCCGTGCGCAACGCGAGATATCCGCACGGACTAACTCTTAACGGATAATAAAAACAAAACCCTGCGCTCACGCATCTCAGCATCATAACGAGGGTTAGAGTTCCCAGCATACTGTGTGATGATGTCATGTTGCTAATGGGCTGCTCTATTTACTGACAACGAGATCAACATCTTCTACCCAAATAGTAATTATTTAAATCACCATCGCTAGCGCGTCTGTCTATAATATGTATAGCGTCGCTTTAAGAACAAAATAAATAACAATTAAATTTTTTAGGGTTACAAACCACTTTTCATAAAACTTACGCTAATAACATTTTTAGGGTGTAGATTTAAAAACGCCCTCGAGTTTTAATATTTGAACGGGTACTAATATATACTAATTTGCATACACAACAAAAGCAGTTCTCACAGCATTTGACCACATTCCAAACAAAATGTATAGCAATGCGTAGATCAATCATTGTAATTGAATATTCCATCGACGCGCATAGGGAAAATGCCCTAAAATATTCCAAGAAGACAGTTAACCGATTAGCCTTACCGCGAGTCCCGTTCCTTTCAAATACCAAATCGGACACGCGTGGTATATGATCGCTGTATGTAATTAGAGATACATAATGCGGCTATGTAAATACATCTCACGCAGAATTCGTTACGCGCTGTGGATGGGTAAATTGTAAGTAGGCTGTGTTCGTAAGCATAAGCGACAGCGGACGAGTATGCGAAGCTCCATCCGTTTTTAGTGTTTTTACTAAAAGTATTCTAGTGTTGAATTTCTGAGTATTATAAATCTTAGAGATGAACCTCAAATAGTCACAGTGATTTTCAAAGATACAATAGATTATGAGTATGATCAATAACCTGTCTTTAGGCTTGTTGTTAGTGTTACATCAACACTATCTACTATATAAACACAGGAGTAAAACATAGACTTAGGTAATAATTTCAACCCAAGTTACTAATATGCTAAGGCTATGAATTGTACTCCCAATCTTCAGGACTCGATAGTAATCAAAATCGCGCGGCGAGTTAATTTATTTTATTTATTTTTATTTATTAAGAAAACCAACAGCGTAACATATTTATATCTTAACTAGTACTTACATCTAATAGTAAAGCTAATTACAGGTTTCCCTTCTATATAAAATCGGCATAGGGCGTGAAACAAAAAAGAAACAATGATAACATACCTACCTACATACACATTATTACACATACATACATTACTAGATCAGATACCGATACATAAATACTAAATATACAAAATATACAAAGATTATTTTTATACATATATAAATTATTGATATAGATTAAATTAAATAAATAAATAAATAAGTTAGATATATTTATGTATCAATTGACTGTCTGCTTTCCGGACTGGCACGCGAGCAGTTTCTTATTGAACGTACTGGTATTTTCAGAAATTTATGTTCTCGTGTATTAAAAAAGCCATTCCCCTTGTTCCAGGGCAAGTCGGTGATCCGGCCGATCGCGTTCAAGCCGCTGGGCGGGCGGCTGTCCGCGGGCGGCGAACGCTACGGCTCCACGCCGGTGCTGGCCAGCCGCCCGCCCTCACACATGACGCTGTACGGCAGTAAGTGTTAGCTTATATACTGAATCAATCAATAAATAAATGTCACACGACATGACCTACATTCTTCTGATTTACAGCTAAATTATGTGCACTTAAGCACTTTTGTAGCGGATATCATAAACAGTTAAAGATTGGTTTAGACACGCACACACAGGCTCTAGTTTAAGGTCGTCAGATTGGAAACTGTACTGGACAATATAAGTATAGGATTTTTCGAAAATAGTGTCGTACAAAAGATTTAAATCAATCAATCTGAGCTGAACATTTGGTAAGAGTCAAATCAGAGCGAAATGTGTCTATCTGATTACACGAATAAGAAGTGGTTATATGTACCAGTTTTCCATCGAACTTTTGTGAAATGGAAGTACATATCTAGCTCAACCGTAATTCGTTTTTCGGTGTCTTATTGGAAGGTTACCTGACCTTATATTTTTTTTTATAAAAATTATAAATATTATATTGCTTCTTCCCTTCGACGTACAGAATCGTCGGCAACGAAATTGCTTCAACAGTTTCCTCACCTTTTTTCTCTTAACTGACGACGATGATGGCTTGGAGAAACCTTGTCATCGTCACCGGACTTGCGGTACAGGGAGCGGATTGCTCGTACAAATAGTTTAATTCCAGAAAACATATGGATTATTGAGCATTACAGTAGGAAAGGAAACCCCTACCCCTAGTAAAGTTAGCTCACTCAATTCTTCTCTGATCTCCAGGCTCGTCCGACGTGCGCGAGGCAAGATGGTGCGGGTCGCCGCAGCCCGCGTCTCTGTCCGCGCTGCCGCCGCCCTCGCTCTCCACCCCGCTGCATCAGAGACACCACTCCGCTATAGTGTGAGTACCAGCGTAATCATAAACCTATCGATATTTAAAAAAATGTGTACCAACAATTAAGTGTGTACGTAATATGACAGGAACCGTGAAATAAGGATAAAAAAGAAGTTTAGCGTGTCCTTTCGTCCTCCTGATATTTCATAAATGACAAAAAAATGCTGAAATAGTGCTCTTATACTCATTTATAACCATTCGCTGAGTTGCCAACATACTTACCTCCATTTGTGGAAACTGTGTGCGCTTAAACCAAAATTCATGGTTTAAAAAAAAGTGGCCAAATAGTGAGCAAAACGAAAAATCTAATAATAACACCCCTCTTTATGCGTCGGGGGTTAAAAATAGGCTTCATTGAGTGATTTCTGACAGATTTTTGTATCGGGCATCCGTTCTGATCAGCTTAACTTAAAAACGTTCTACGTATAATTTTATTATCGAACGAACTATAGGAGAGTACTACCAGATAAATAATAAGTATTGTACAACGAACGACCAATTCTATTAATATAATTAAATTTACCATAAAACGACAAATAGTAATATTTTTATTATAACCGCTATCGCTTATGAATGTGCCCTTACCCGAATGAAACACAAATATGCTCGTTAAATAATACCGATAAAAAGCTGGATATTTTCATTTGTATGATCGGTATTAGTGTTATTTGAGAAACTGCAGGAAAACGAATGAAATTGAAATTGTTGCACAATGGTACAATAAGTAGTTATTAATTCTTTGCAAAAAGAAATTAACTTAACCAATCGCTATAAGCAAGTTCGATTCGAAACTTCAAAGATGAATCTCACGAATAAAAGTTCATATTGGAGTTTTACAGATTAAACGTATATTTACATGTATATGTTACGGTCAATGTGACCAATCGGTAATTATCTATAATCACCGGTAAATATAGATAATTCCCGACGCACATGGTTAATGTAGTGAATTATTCAAATTTACCGGTAATTATATAAAACTCCCGCTCGACTGTGGTAAATGTTGACATTGCTGACAAATATCACAAGTACTCTGCAATGGAGAATATGCACACATTTTTTTTTATTATCGAAATCAATCTTTAATATCGTAGAAATATGAATGTAATTCTATTTTTCAATTTACTTTAACGACAAGCGAGATATAGCTGTTTAAAGTTCCCGGGTGGACAGAGAGATCCGATATGGCAGATGACGTCACAATTACACTACGGCCATACGCGATCCATACAAAACTCCGTTTTGTAAGAAACAGATAAAAAATTAACTTTAATTCCTTATAAATCCTTCGTTTCTGAACCGATTTTAATTTTTATTTCACATTTTAGTATATGTTTAAGCCTTTTTTCATAAGTTGTTGAAAAATTCAAGATTGCAGATTTATGCATATTCCCTATTCCAAATGTCACAAACCTCAAATCTCAAAAATATATTGACGAGAAAGAATTTTTCCACTGAAAATTTCCTGCCAATTTGCTAATTTTATTTAACTTTATTCTTATAAGATAATATTTTTTTAAAAACCAAACATGAAGTTTGGTTTCTAGATACTTGACTGGTTTATTTTATAACTAGCTGTGCCCGTGACTTCGTTCGCGTGGACTACAGGATTTTACATACAAAAGTTTTTTCCCAGTAACTCCCGATCCCTTACGAATTCTGCAATATCGCGTCGCAAGTAAGTTTTAAGTCTATTAGGGTACCTGCATGCCAAATTTCATCTATCTTACGCGGTTGAAATGTTTTCAGAAAAGTTATTTATAAATACATACCTAACTACATAATCACACCTAGACACGGAACAAACACCGATATTCACCACACAAATATTTGTCCCGAGTGGGAACCGAACCCACGACTCTTGGAATCGCCAGCCTGGGTCACTAACAAAACCATTGTTTCACCGAGCCAGTCAAGTCAGTTTTATTTTATTATTTGCCACAATTACACAAAGGGTATGGTAATTTTATATAATTACCGGTAAATGTGATTAATTCGATAGTTTTCACCACCATTACCACGAACACTAGTAATTATGCATAGTTACCGGTAATTATATATAATAACCACTCTATCCACTTTTACCGTAACATATATATGTATAAATGAGAACACGTAAAACAATTAAAGGTGTATGATAGTTATCTACTTCTATGGCATACTAGATTTATTGACAGTAAAATAATTCATGTGTTCTTCAATCTCAGTTTTCTACTTGAAACTATTATGTAAAAAAATATTTAAATACATTTTGGCGACTGGCTCGGTGGAACAGTAGTTAGTGACCCAGGTTTACTACCTACGCATCCAAGAGTCGTGGGTTCGATTCCCACTCGGGACAAATGTTTGTGTGACGAACATCGGTGTTTGTTCCGTGTCTGGGTGTATTATTTGTGTGTCCACTGTTGATTCTGATGCCCGTAACACAAGAGCTTAAGCTACTTACCACGGGATCAGATCAATGTATGTGATGTTGTGAAATATTTATTTATTTATTATTTTGGATAACTAAATAAATATTGCCTAGAATTAAATAAAAGTTCATTTATAAAATAAATAAGGTAAACAAGTGTGAAAAATATTATGAAGAATCTGTCTTCATGTCTACAAAACTGAGCGATACAGATCGTCATACGTAAACATTGACAATTTTCGTCTTCACATGGTTTTTTTAAGTTTTTTTTGTGTTTTTAGTACCTACACATGGCATTACTGTATCGCCCGCTACTAAGGCGTATACTTTCATCGCAACCACGATATAAATGTCGTTGACTCGCGGCGGACCCAGTAAACTGTGTAATTAGTGTTATTAGCACGGAGTTGCTGAACGGATCGAGTTGTGAATGAATGACGCGCGGTGACACGGACCACTTTTAAATATCCAACTTTACGTTACTACATTACATAAGTGAAATATAAATTGAAATAAAATCAGTTCACTCGAGAACCTCGTTCTTCTTTTTGAAATCGGTTAAAATACATACCGTGTGTTGACGGGGTGTACCAATTTCAAATTTCCATAAAAGCTCGATGTAGTTTAAAATTAACCAAAATAACCATTTACATATATCAGCCTACACTTGTATTGCATGGATATTTGTGCAGTATAAGTACAAATAGTAATTGCGTAACAGGGTACAAAGGATGTTTTGACTGTACCGCCTAGCCCAGCAGACAGAATGTAATACCAAATATATGTAACATTAAGCTACGTCGCCACTTTTCATTTATTCTTTTTTTTTCTGTATCATGGGCAAAAGTCCTCCATGTTATTGTAAACGCCATGGAATCACAGAATAGAGTTAAAAATGCGTATGAATTAATTTCTTACGTAACCGTTACAGCGTACATTGCTGATCTCAATTAACATAGCTATTAACATTAAGTATGAGCGAGTGAGCATTTGCTAGGAATGGTTAATTGGATACCTATGTACATCTAATAAATTAATAACAGCATTACACAGGTTTGACGATTATAAACGTTGAACACCTATTAGTAACATACGTTAATAAACCAGGAACTTTGGAAAATGCACATGTAAAATTATTCGCAACATTAGTTTCATATTTAATTTTATTGTAATTGTATGCAGGAATATATATAATTGAAATGAAATTATAATAATACACGAATTAATTAAAATAATTACACTTATTTTTGTTGCGTCAGTTCTGTATTTTTCAGCAATAACTTTTATAATAGTTAAGTATCATAATTTGATTACATAGAATAAACTAACTAAAAAAACAATTCACAAAATTAATTATTGCTTGATAGATGAAACTATTAAATAAAACATCAAAAACTGTGCGCTACAAAAAGTTACTATTGTGTATTTCTAAAGCTTTGTACAATTTAGACCGGATACAATATCAATCCCCCTTATTCCTCTAACTAAATACACAAAAACACCTAAATTCAATTAAAAAAACTCCTAAGCAAAGAAATCATCGCGACACGCGCGCCATATTTTTTTTTATCAAACAATGCAAGTTGCACGCGAGTTGCACTCGGCACGCGCGCGCGACCGGCCGCAGACGCGCGCCGCGGCCGCCCCGTCCGCCAGTGTGTACTCCGCTTTAATCTGTGGCTTGTGATTGACAGTTGAAAGTTTTGGCGGGAAACGTACGGACGGCGAAATAGTAAGTTTTTTTTAAAATCTTTAACTCTTAAGGTTTTCTAGTGGTTAAAAGTAATATAAACTCTGGAAGCAAATAAGTTTGGCAGGGTCGGATTTTTTTTATCAAAAGCCTATATTATTAATTAAAAAATTGTTTATAAAGTTTGTTGGTAACCCGGCCGAGTTAAGATTAAATAAATTGTATGGTATAATAGACGCACAGCATCAAAAATACATACTCGAAATTCGTGAGATAGAATACCATTTTGCAAAAATTTGTACCTATATATGTGTAATTTTTTAATGTTTACGTGTGTATCTCTAAAATATACCATGTTAATTCTAATTCCTAAACACAGATAAAATATCCATTACCTAATTCACTTTTCCATGACCATTTTTACTGCTACTGCAATTCCATATAAAATCCTTGCCTGGTCTGAAGCACAGTTAGAGAGGGAATTATTATTCTAGACGGAGACGCCGTTAATTGCAAAAAAGCACTATAAATCTTCAAAGAAAAGTGGGAATCAAAGATCATAGATAGCATCCCGTAGCCCGTACCGAGTTCACCAACATTAGAAATGCTCGGCTATTATTTAGTTGAAGTATGTTACTGGGTAAAGGAAAAGTACAGTTTAAGAAAGTAATCGTCGGTTTATTATATTAAGGCTTGGTAAAGTTTACGTTGCATTTGGGAAGCTCCTCACCAATAAAGCAACTTCTATTAGTAACAGTAGTTAATTCAAATGTACGATATCGCACAGACTAACAATGGATACAATGTATCGTACGTAGGTAGAAATAGAAAGATTGCCGTTTACTTTTAAAAAATCTAAATTTTATTGACTAATGGCAATTTTTTTTTCCTAACTGACTAACGATGATGGCTTGGAGGAGCCTTGTCATCATCACCGGGCTTGCGGCGGAGCGGATGGCTCTCACCCCTAGACTAATGGCAAATCGTTGAACGTTGTTGTCAGAAAAGAGGCTTTGGATAATAAGGATCTAGCTTAGTACTTCTATGTTCTACTAGGGGGATTTTCGTACAGTATCCGAACCTCACCTAAACTACTTACCTACCCCCTGGTCTAGGATATACGTAACAAGTATTCACAACAACTTATCTCGCTACGAGATCATAAGTATATGATGAGAAATATTATTATTACACTAATAGAATCCGGATTACGTGCTATCCCGATAATTACGTATGAAAAGAGTCCAAGTATTCGCTGGCTTAATTGAACGCCTCGTTATTTCGCCCGTGGGTGTGCTCACCTAATTATGTCAACTCCATTCGTCCGTCTGTACATACGAGTGTGTTATTAATGCTAATGGTTCGATTTGAATTCGCCCGCGTTGCGTGAGTCGCCCTGTGCATGAGTTTACCCAGTCTGTTAGCGTTTTTATTCTCAAGTTCTTGAGCGTAATAGCTGTTTTGATTTGTTTAGGTGTACGTTTGTTGACTTTGATGTTTTGGGTAACTAGTGAGTAATAGTACTTAGGCAAACATGTTATACGCCTTAACAACAGTCTTCTATCATAAATTTAGATCAACAAATCATAATTTTATGTTATGTAAAATTATGATTTGTTGATCTAAATTTAGCCTTGTGTCTATATCGTAGAAGTGAGCTTTCGTAGCGCTACGAATTAAGCCTTTAAAAATCATTGTAACGTTTTTGTCAGTTATCAATAAATAAATCAGTTCATTATTCTACAGTTAAGGTAGGCTCGAATTCCCTCGATAACTAGGAGTATGTATAATATAACTTAAAAAATCCGAAAGATAATACGATGTAATTTATCTTGGCACTGAAACAAACTATTTCAAGGATAACGATCCTCACTCCTCATAAAGTAATCCCAAGCATTTGAATGTAACCGGCATCCAAGGTCATGCAGTTTAAAAGCAAAGGGTATAGCGAGGTAAGGAGGACGAAATGGCCCCCACGGCCGATGACGGAATTATCATTTGTACTGGTATTGGCACTCTAAAAGAATACGAAATGTAAGGTCGTTGACCCCTGACCTTGACCTGTCTTTGAGATATTCGAGAAAGTTCGTAGGCGCGCCGATTTTTTTTCAAAATTTTTTTTCCGAAAAACTTTAAAAGCTAGAAGGATAGGACCAATTGCGTATAATGAGGGATACTTTGAAAAATAATCTGTATTTTTTACAGAGTTCTCGTGAAATGACAACTGTGCAAAATAATCAAACAAAATATAAATATTTTTTTTTAGTACTGTTCTATTATGTCTACCGCACCAAAAAAAATATATAATACTCTTTGATTTATATACTAATACCACACAAAAGACAATCAAAATCAAAGAGGCGCTTCTTGAGTAATTATGAATTTACTTAGTGTGCGTACGGCTGGTAGGAACTAATTAAGAGGTAGTTTTTGGATTAATTATTATACATGTTGAATATAATTTTAATCATCATCATCACTAATTTCATTTATTACAACATTGACTGCATCATTTGAAAATATTTTCGACAGAATTTCAGCAGGACGTAAAATGCGAGATAGATATATCGCATGAGCTAAATAATATTATGTACACTTGCAACATGAGCGCAGCATCCAACTGTCCTGTTTCCATTCGGACAATTACAACAATAACCTCGGATTCCTTCGACACTGTTCATATTAGGAACATAATCAATGAACAATCGGTAATGTTTACTATTTACATGTCTGGAACAAACATTTAACTTGATGATAGTTGGGGTTTGTTTGACGTAATATATATAGAGATTACTCATGTCGTCCATTATTTCAGCGATCCGTTTCTCGAGAAGATTTAATAAAGAACACAAGTTTAACAGCTCGAATGTTACTGAACCTTAGAGATGATCAGTTGGTATTGATATTAGACGGCACTTATATCGGGCATCAAAAAAGTTGAAAAAAACAATGAATACCAGAGAAAATCGTATTCTGGGCAAAAGAAACTCCATTTATGCAAGCCGTTCACAATCTGTACTACAAACGGGTTTATAGTTGATTTTGACGGGCCATTTTAAGGTATGCACAAGGCAGAATGGCGGCGACGTGGTCCACAACCCGTCGCGTCACGTTTCCCACAGAGGTGAAAAGTGGATCTCTGGAAGTGATCTCTGCCTACCCTTCTGGGAAAAATGTGTGATTTTATGTATGTATGTATGTATTCTATGGTACGAAAAATGATGCCACTATTATGAAGAAAGTGTTACAGGATGCTTAACTTAAAAACTCTATTACGTCGATTACTCTAAGTTAAATGTTCGTTCCAGACATGTAAATAGTAAACATTACCGATTGTTCATTGATTATGTTCCTAATATGAACAGTGTCGAAGGAATCCGAGGTTATTGTTGTAATTGTCCGAATGGAAACAGGACAGTTGGATGCTGCGCTCATGTTGCAAGTGTACATAATATTATTTAGCTCATGCGAGATATCTATCTCGCATTTTACGTCCTGCTGAAATTCTGTCGAAAATATTTTCAAATGATGCAGTCAATGTTGTAGTAAATGAAAATAGTGATGATGATGATTAAAATTATGTTCAACATGTAATTATAATAATTAATCCAAAAACTACCTCTTTAATTAGTTCCTACCAGCCGTACGCACACTAAGTAAATTCATAATTACTCAAGAAGCGCCTCTTTGATTTTGATTGTCTTTTGTGTGGTATAAGTATATAAATCAAAGAGTATTATATATTTTTTTGGTGCGGTAGACATAATAGAACAGTACTAAAAAAAAAAATTAATATTTTGTTTGATTATTTTGCACAGTTGTCATTTCACGAGAACTCTGAAAAAAATACAGAATATTCTTCAAAGTATTCCTCATTATACGCAATTGGTCCCATCCTTCTAGCTTTTATAGTTTTACGGAAAAAAAATTTTGAAAAAAATCGGCGCGCCTACGAACTTTCTCGAATATCTCAAAGACAGGTCAAGGTCAGGGGTCAACGACCTTACATTTCGTATTCTTTTAGAGTGCCAATACCAGTACAAATGATAATTCCGTCATGGGCCGTGGGGGCCATTTCGTCTTCCTTACCTCGCTATACCCTTTAACTCGAAACACGAACAATGGTTTATTTAGCAAACAGTGTCCATATCAATTGGCCCGTTTACTCATCGCCGGGCTATTTCCTCTGCTATCTGCGTGCGCGCAGCGTTTCCTCTTTATATCATAGTTGTCAATTGATTTTGTTTTGTTTTACAACTGCATTCAACATTGTTGTTAGTGGTACAAATTGGGTGGAAGTTTAAGGAAAAGAGGGATCTTGTAATTACAGGAGCAAACTTATCATCAGAGGTAATTGAATGAGAGACGGCCGTCTAAAACAATTATGTATTATGATTTGGGTCTATTTCTCATTTATTAAAATAAATAAGTAAAGTATCATCAAAAATATTAACTTCATAAAATCATGATTGATAAACAGAATAACACCGAGCTTGTAAAATACAATTGCAAAACTGGTGATTCAAATACGATTTTGAGATACAATTACAAAACACTAAATTATGTCTTAGGTGTAAATTTACTATAACAGTGTGAGACCAAAGGCCTTGTAATCATATCGTGATTAGGATTATGTGTCATTATTCACACGCAACGAACAGTCTGGCCAAATGGTCAGTGACCATCTTCAAGTTAAGGTTAATGATCGTAGCATTTACACTTAGCACAGTGATGATCGCGTCATTGGTATCAATGAGTCAGTTACAGTAAGAAATGGTACACCTAATCGATACAAAATAGATATAAAAGAGAGCTTACATTTGTAATATTTTGTATTCATGTTTACAAAGCCAAATTTTCGTTCCTAATAACTGTTTCTGGAATTATAACAATGTGTTTAGAATTTATTTTTGCACTTATGACTCATCAGTTGCTTGTTCGATCTTTTCTGTGCCTTTAAAATAAACTTTGCGTACATATGACTCTACGTAGTCTCAGCTTTTCCGATACTTGCATAATAGGGGGTTCTGTAAACGTACAAATTGAACATGATTTTGCTGCGTTAATTGGCAAAAAGCATAGTGTGATTACGATTACATACATTGCCAACATCTCGCTTCTTCATGATCGTAAAAACTCAGCCAAACGCTGTCTTCGGTTAGACACGCCACTCTCAAACGCGCTTGATGAGAATACACCAATTAAGACAATTGTCTACTTAATGTCCCGCTAACGAACAAACCAGCGTTTTTGTCGATTGTAATTGCAATGTCGTTACAAGACCATGCTACAATTATGTCGCAAAGACTTATATGAAATAGAATTTCATCTGAATAACACGTTGATATACTGGTACTAAAGAATCTTAGATTCTTTTTATGAGAAAGTTTCTATAATATTCAAGAAACCTACCTTAAATAATTAAATTAATTTCATGGTTATAAAAATTTGTCAAAATGGTTATTGAATTACATCAATCGTTTAGTGAAACCACAGTGAAACTAAGCTTTACAAAACTTTGCGGTAACTAAGGTTAAAGAAAATTAAAACTAATTATGTTCCTACCCTCATCTACTGTTTATAGGCCATTTAATTTGTGCAGGAGCTTAACTTAAAACGATCAAATTAATTGAAAAGTTAATACGGTAGGCTCTTAATAGCCGAATCTTCTATAAATCAAGGGAAAATATGTGAAGTATTATTATAATTGTAGAGAATATGATGATAAAGCCTTCTATGTGTGTATGACCATGTTGCCCACCCACATTCATTGTGCGGTAATTGAAAATTGAAGTAAGAACTTAAGTAATAACTTAATAGGCATTCAATATTCGTCAAACCAAATTAATCGCGTGTCAAGCAAAGCCTTTCAAAGCTAGTGTGTTGTACGCAAAGTCCGTATAAGCCTGTATCTACGCGAACATATCGCTAGATCAAATTGGCCAGCCTTCACAAGAGATTGCAGCCAACAATAGGATGTTGCGAAGAGATGAACACAGGAACCACGCGTGGCTGCGCACGCATCGATCTCATTTACATTACCGGACAAACTGACAAACTAGTGGATGGTATGCCAATTTGAACTCTACACCGACGACTTAGGGACTGATGAGAGAAAGTAACACAGTGAACCTATTATTGAAAACAAGGTGCTATTTCATAAAATGACTATGCATAACTTGGGGTACCCTTTGAAATATTCGTAAAAGTACTTTATGTAGGTAGGTGACTTTTAATAATGATTTTCAGGTTTGGATAATACGTATCAACGTATCCTAAGTGAGTCGCTGGTCGAAACATGATTAACTGAAGATTTATTGCGTTAATTATAAAAACTTTCAATAAGGAAGCTTCAAATCAGACTCATCGTAAGACAATTGCGTAAGCTGTCTATTGGATCATTATTTAGGAGTCTAAAAAATATATCGTTCACGTAGAATAGAAATCTTACCTTTTGGGAAGGATTGCTCACCCGTGCCCGTTTATCCTTTATTTACCTTTTCAAGTAAATTAACCACAACCTCAATGTTAGTGCCGTCACGCTCACTTGCAAGGTTCTAACCGAAAAAATATTTATTTGAAACGTACATAAGTATTCTAACATTATTCCAAATTCTGAAATTACTCTAAAGTCTTGACCGTAACGAGTCAAACCTACTTTCGAATAGAGTAAGGCCCAGATTACATTTCTTACTCACAAGTACACAGTAGCTTTACGAGGTTACGTATGGATCTTAACTTCCGTATGGTATATAAATTACCTAAATATCCTCAATAAACACAAAAAAGTCTCATAGATCAATCATCAGGTTGGTAGTAGCAATCATTAGTAGAATCATGCATTTTATTGCAGTTTTTATAAATTTTATTGCAAGCGCATAAATTTTTGCTAATTCACAACATTAATAATTAAGACTCGATTCAACCCTCATTCATTACTTTTGCCACCATATAGTTAAAGTTGCCACAGTTTTTATTTTACCGTATTGTGTATTACTTGTCTTAAGCTATAAATCATTCATAATCCACTTTACTAATCGCCATATAAACAACTATAATCGTTCTAATGAACTATGCATTTAATTACCCAAATTCATAACAATGTCCTAGAATCTCAGTGTTATTAACTACTACAGTTGTAATGTACAAAAACTTATATAATTGCTATTATGATCTGCTTCATTGGCTGCTATCAAACGCCTAACCCGGTCTGATTCACTAAATTGGGCAAAAACAACAATCATTTACAATGACGAGTCAAGTAGAAACAACCTTCACGCGATTTTACGTAAATTTTACACTGCCTTAAATGTAATTTGACAACAATTTAGCTAGAACTAAATTATGATTATACGTAAAATAAAGTGACGTGTAGCTGGCCGTCGAATGAATAAATAAATTAAAATATTAGCCATCTCATAATGTTGTGTAGCTTTCATTTAAAGGGAATGATAATAATATGAAAAAATAAGTAATCTCAAAAATCAGTAACACACTAAACAATAGGTAGGTACTGCATGAAACACATATGTTTATTTAGATTTAAATTTAAAACATGTTCAATGTGTACAGAGCAACATAACAAAGATGTTCCAATTAATAAAATATTACCTTGTAACTAGTTCAAAACATAAACTTAATGTAAAAGTGATCCTGTTTTTTGCATTGAATACAGGTTGATACGGTGTTCTCCGTTAGACGACCAGTCGGCAATAAAATGTAAAATAAATGTCCACAGAGTAGACGGAGCCGAGACACAGCCATTTTAGCCGACTTTAGAAAAAAGGAGTATCTCGATCAGCCAAATTTTAAATTCAACATTTGCTGGAATATGTATTGTATAATATCTAATTAGATACGTTTTTAAACTATTTGCTGCGTCTTGCGTTCGTTTTACTTCTTATGCAACCGGAAGAACCGGAATCGTTTGAAATTATGATTTTATTCATTGTACATCTTATAATTTTTAGACTTAAACATACTACATACATGAATTTATCCATACCATTAAAAACTTTTATCAATATCTAATCACCACCATTTACGATACATACCCAGGTGTACTTACGTAGTACAAATTGAATTTAAGCCATTCATGTGTTTTATGTTGATAAAATTTAATCAGGTCGGTAGGCAAATTAGGTCCGTAATTGTCTTAATTTGTTGTACAATTTACATACGTCACAAAATGAAACACGTCATACAAGCTATCATATCAGTATCAACAACCATCTAATCATTCAAATCTAAAAGAAAACTGTATGAATATGAATACAAAATCGTCTTGTCTGAGCATCACGGCCAGGAGTCGAATCCGCCACGCTCCGCCGGTGCAAGACGCGCGGCGAGTCGTGCGAGGGTTACTGTTCTTTACATACTTGCATGAATCTGGCCCTGATAAGCAATGCTTATTACACTCTTTACTGTTTGAAATCACTTCACTTTTTGCTGCCATCTTTGTTGCATTAGGACTTGATGTTTGATGAGTAAACCTTCGACTGTTCGATATGACAAGAAAGAAAACTTAATTATATACAGTTAGACAAAAGAGATCAAAGTAGGTTTTTAGATTATGTACGTTAATAATAGCAATGGATAAGGTATGTTTATATATAAGCTACTTAGGTACTATTATTCATTTCTTATATGCTATTTAATAGTATCAAAAAATTTTATATTATCAGAACAATCACCTTATCGCAGTCCACTGCTGGACATAACCCATCCCAATTGCTAAAGACCTTACAAAATCTGAATAGTAAATTACCAAGACAATTATTTAATTAATCTTCTATAGAAGACGATGATGAATTCAGATGCCGCCATCAATACAGAATCATTAACCATTCACTGTTTTCGGACAACGAAACTACCATGATTCATCATCCATTGTTATTGCTCATAAAACTCATTAGATTAATTGATTTCGGGGCTGTTAATCCTATTTCAACCAATTAGATGTGTAGGTAAGTAATTGAGTGTATTACTGACGAAATCTTAAGCGCTTAGAAAGTTCAGTTTAGTACAATACTTACTTTATAATTCACTAGCTCTCCGTCCAAGTCTGTCGCGGAAACTATTATTTCTGAAGTAGGACTTAGGCGCCCTTTTCAGGCTCTAGACTAAATGTGAACCAAATTTCATTTAAATCAATTTAGTGCCTTAAAGTGAAATCATGTATTGTTTCAGGTAAGTGACCCCACAAAATATTTATTAAAAAAATTCTGCTCATCATGTCTATGCCATACAAAGAAACTATGCTTTAATACAATGTTTTCAAATACCATAGATTTATAATGTTCCCCTAGCCCCAAAATACTGGTTACGTCCCTAATCTTATGCTAAGGTAATTCCATATAAACTAGTCATTTCTGACTCTACCGTACTATAAACACGACACTAGTGGTTGGAAGAGCGGAAAAGTTTTTAGTGAAATGTAAACTGTTACACACGTTCACTACCGTTGTTGCGGTTTACATACTCTGGGGAAATATTATTGAATATTAACAGTGAAAAAAGTCCATAAGGGTAACAGTTATTTAACCCATTTTTAAGAGACTCAGATTATAATTTAAATCTTTAAAACTACACAACCGATTTTGGTGCGATTTTTAAATACATATAGAGGGATTTAATATACCCGAAACGAAAGAGGGCGGGTCACTTGTATACAATATACATGTAAATAATTCTTGGAATCTCTTTAAAAAAATTCGCCTTGATGTGTTCATACCGTGACGAAGTGTAAAGGTTAACGTTTAAAAAAACCTCATTAAAGGCAAAGGGCGTTTTTAATTACATGATTGATTTAATCGTAACACACGTAGTTACCGTCCCTTCCCTTCCCTTTGCAAGTAACGAGTACAAGGGGCAACAAGCTACCTATTAGTTAATTAATCTTAGATCTGAATAATTAGCAAACAAATAACATCGTGTCGTGACATTTCTTAACACCTTTTACCTTTTGTTTCATTAAATAATACGAATTAGCTTACAACTAGGTTAATGTTTAGTTGTATTTTTTATAGATTCGGTATGTATGATTAAACAATTCAACTTTATCAATGGAAACGAAGGCTTTGTTTAACTTTTACAAAAGCTATGATATTTTAGAAAAGTTTTTTAATAGTTAAACGATGAGTAACCAGTACTTCAAACAATACTTAAAGACCTTATCTTACCTAAAGATTATAAGAAACACTACCAAATTCAATACAAAGTAATCGAACTCTATAAGAGTTTTATTACTGTAGGTATGATTAATCACAGTATGTGATTAAAAGGTGCAATTGCACACCTACTTTCCCAAATTAGGTATTCATCGGCTGAAATGCCCACCGTAAACAAACTAATAAAATAATTGTAAACCTTCCCTTACCGTTTCAAACCGATTGCGGTCTTGCAATTTACAATCTGTGGCGTCGTAAAAGAGACTTCTCGATAAGAAGCAAATTAATGTTGTCAACGAATCATTTAAGAGAAGGGTAAGGAAATTATGTTTAAGGATTCTTTTGTGTTTGAAATAAATGCATTGGGAAAAAAATAAGCCGAGTGTTTATATGATTTAAGACTTTCGTGGTCTATTAGATTTAATATTTACCCAGTCGAAACATACTGCAGTAAGTAGCTATTTAATACAGTTTTTATCGTGTAAAGACCCATATTAAATATCATTAGGCGCATAAAACACTTCGCTTTATTTTTTGTTGTCATGTTTATTTTTATTTACTATCGCACTGTTACGGTAGACGTGTTAGTTGTTTACTTGTTTTCAAACCAAATATTATATTGACCATATCATAACAGAAATAAATATTTTTATTTCCTTATTAAGTACGATTTAAAGTTAATCGATGCTGGTATATAACATTTATTAAAGTTTATTTCGCTTTTTAATCTGATTTCTGAAACTCATAATGCTTTAGCTATAGGTACCTACCACTTGATCAGATGTATCAATGTATATGATGTTGCACGCAACATCTATCGATCTGATACTTTGGAAATCTGTACGTCCAGTTAGTATATTTGTATGAATATAAATAATGACTACAACATACACAGACACGCTCAGACAAGGAACAAACACAAATACTTATCACGCAAATATTTGTCCCGATAGATATTCGAAGTCTCTGACCAATACCAAAAAACGAATACCACCCGTTCAACGCATACAAATAACATATACGTTTTTGGTATTAGACAGGAATAGATCCATGAGACAAATGCCGTACGCAATATGCCAACGATTTTTTCAATGAATACATGATTGAATATTGAAACTTAAGGTTGTTCATTCTCTTTCCAGAATGAAGTCGAATTCGGTGGCGAGCGGTGACAAGGAGCCGGCGCCGGCGCCCTCGCCCGCCGACTCCGGAGTCGCCGAGTTAGAGAGGGACCACCATGACTACAGGTAAGAGTAGTGCAAGTATCCAGACATATAGTAGTAGATAAAGTGCAAGGATACAGATCTTATCGCGGGGACCGTATAACCGGTTCACGACCCTCAGGGATCTTTTGTATTTAAGGATACAGATAACTCGATACCTTTTTAACCCAGTGAAATCCATTAATGAGCCGTCACCCTTCTCCGTAAGAAGTCAGACCAATGAGGCTTCCTGGCGACTAATAAATGCTAGATCTGCTCCTGGGCCAAGGTGCATTGCCCAGACCAGTTAAACCAGTGTTCAATGGGTGGTTGGGTTGCCGTTCGCGGTCGACACCACCTTATTGCTTCGTTATGGCACCATGCTCGTTGTTGCCGCAGCAGTGGTCTCCTCTTTAAACGGGTTTCAGGGTGAGTGCGACCGGCTCAATATGGTCTATTGTGCCTGTCGACCTCATATATGGATCTCACTACCGCTTACCATCAGGTGGAGTGAGGTCATCTTGTTAGCTTAATATACACCGTGAAATTTTAGTGGTTGTTTTCCCGCAGTGAAATGATTCTACTTTAAAGTACGTTCGAACCACTTAATTACTTAGGGCGTAGAGCTTTTTTAGCTTTAAGCATCGATTTCATGGGGCAAGCACTATCTGAATACGTCACATCTTAAAAAACAAATCGTTGTTTTTTAGGATGTGACGTATTCAGAACATCGATTTTCTCCCGCTTTTGAGTTGGAAAATTATTATTTTGAAAATTAAAAAAAAAAAATTTTTTTCAAGGAATAATTTGAATGATTCGATAGTATTACTAAAGGCAAATCGTTCTGCTACGGGAAAACAACAACTCAAATTTCACGGTGTATAAAAAAACCATGGTTAGCCATGGTTTTTAGCAGAACTTAGATACCATGTACTTTTAGACACCTAACTATAATCTCCACCATCACCATTCCAGCACATCGGACCGTCTCCGTAGCCACGAGGTGCGCCTACGCGCGGCGCGCGGCCTCACGCTGCCCGCGCACGCGCGACGCGACGAACGAGACGCAGAACTAGCGCGTCTGCGTCGAGACCGCGCCTTACTGCGGCAGCGGCTCGAAGACACCGAGTGGAGCCTGTGCCAGCGCGCCGGGGAGATCGCGCTGCTCAAGACCCAGCTCAAGGACGCCCAGGTCGGTCCCCCACAGCACACAGCCAACAGTCTAGTACTACCTGCTGCGGCAGCGGCTCGAAGACACCGAGTGGAGCCTGTGCCAGCGCGCCGGGGAGATCGCGCTGCTCAAGACGCAGCTCAAGGACGCCCAGGTCGGTCCCCCACAGCACACAGCCAACAGTCTAGTACTACCTGCTGCGGCAGCGGCTCGAAGACACCGAGTGGAGCCTGTGCCAGCGCGCCGGGAGATCGCGCTGCTCAAGACGCAGCCTCAAGGACGCCCAGGTCGGTCCCCCACAGCACACAGCCAACAGTCCAGTACTACCTGCTGCCGCAGCGGCACGAAGACACCGAGAGGAGCCTAAGCCAGCGCGCCGGGGACACCGCGCTGCTCAAGACGCACCGCAAGGACGCCCAGGTCGGGCCCCCACAGCACACAGCCAACAGTCCAGTACTACCTGCTGCGGCAGCGGCTCGAAGACACCGAGTGGAGCCTGTGCCAGCGCGCCGGGGAGATCGCGCTGCTCAAGACGCAGCTCAAGGACGCCCAGGTCGGTCCCCCACAGCACACAGCCAACAGTCTAGTACTACCTGCTGCGGCAGCGGCTCGAAGACACCGAGTGGAGCCTGTGCCAGCGCGCCGGGGAGATCGCGCTGCTCAAGACGCAGCTCAAGGACGCCCAGGTCGGTCCCCCACAGCACACAGCCAACAGTCTAGTACTACCTGCTGCGGCAGCGGCTCGAAGACACCGAGTGGAGCCTGTGCCAGCGCGCCGGGGAGATCGCGCTGCTCAAGACGCAGCTCAAGGACGCCCAGGTCGGTCCACACGCGGCACACAGCCAACAGTCTAGTACTACCTGCTGCGGCAGCGGCTCGAAGACACCGAGTGGAGCCTGTGCCAGCGCGCCGGGGAGATCGCGCTGCTCAAGACGCAGCTCAAGGACGCCCAGGTCGGTCCCCCACAGCACACAGCCAACAGTCTAGTACTACCTGCTGCGGCAGCGGCTCGAAGACACCGAGTGGAGCCTGTGCCAGCGCGCCGGGGAGATCGCGCTGCTCAAGACGCAGCTCAAGGACGCCCAGGTCGGTCCCCCACAGCACACAGCCAACAGTCTAGTACTACCTGCTGAGGCAGCGGCTCGAAGACACCGAGTGGAGCCTGTGCCAGCGCGCCGGGGAGATCGCGCTGCTCAAGACGCAGCTCAAGGACGCCCAGGTCGGTCCACACACAGCACACAGCCGACAGTCCTAGACCAGTGGGCGGCCACTTTTGACAGATGCCATATTATGACAAAACTAGCAGTGGCTCTAACATGCTGCGATAATGCAGGAGCGGTATTACTCCACACTTTGTCAGTAAAAAGGAAAAGAAGGAATTTAAATTTTGATCATCAGTCTAAAAGTTCCTTAGAACGGCGGTTGGTAACCTTTCGCCAAGGGCCATAAGATGGCTTAGTGAATATAACACATGCTGCAACGATCCAGGTGAAATATTCTTCCACACTAATGCGGGTGTTTCAGATCGAACCAACCACCAGGTGGCGTGGGGTGTCTTTTCCGGCTTAAAAGTTATTGGTTAATTTTGACACCCAAAACGATATTTTCACGTTTCTTGCCAAAATAACCAAACGACCACGCCATATGGCGTTTTGTTTGAAACGAAATACCCTCATTTATGTTCCTAAAAGGAATGTTAAGTTTAGTTATTATTATACTCTTTTTCACCTAAGATATCCCTGTGACACTTCATTGTGTTCTGAATCACGCATTTTACGTTTGACAAACGAAAATAATTTTATTGCACACTTTTTTCATAAATACCTATGCAGTTCGTATACGTAGAATGGAATGTAGTAAGTTCCATTCTACGTATACGAACTGCATATGTACTTTTTTTAAATTTTCTATTACATTAAATTAAACTAAACGATACTGTTTCCCTTTTAAAAGCTTAAAATGATTTATTTTAATATTTTTCCTAATGACGCCTCATTAAAATGAAAAAAGTGTGCAATAAAATTATTTTCGTTTGTCAAACGTAAAATGCGTGATTCCGAACACAATGAAGTGTCACAGGGATATTCTTAGGTGATAAAGAATATACCTAAGTGATCACAACTTATCATTATTTCTAACTTTGCTCCTGTATCTTATATCTACTCAGTGAATGACTCTCAAATCTTTCACTAGTAGGCTTCGCATTAAATTACCATTATCCTCCTAATTTCTTCAACGCACTTTTCGCCTATGCTTAACTACAAAGTATCGTAGCGACCTCTGTGTAACGGTTGCAATATGTTGATATATTGTTGATAAGCAAACGTGAAACTGCGCTAGCGTAGCTGCGCACGAGTTCACAACACGTTGTAATGTTTCCGAACATCTGTAGATGGCGTTACTAGTACCTGTTTTATGTGTTGGATGCGTGACCACTCGTTTAGTAGATCAATAAAATGGCGGTTTTACTGTTACATTATGCTGTCTGAAGCCATGAAATTAATGATGCCATTTAAATTGACGACAACAATATTTGGTTACACGTATTAAAACGTAACTTTGTTTCAATTCCAGAACGAGCAAACAGCCAAAGGCCACGAGTATCTCACCTTGAAGGCGGACTGCCGCCAACTGAGAGAAGCCCTCGACAAGAAAGAAAAAGATATAATGAGGTTCCGAGCGGAGTCTGAGGAAAAGGAGAAAACCGTGAACCGTCTCCAAGCAGACGTGGACCGCCTCACCAACGACCTGATGGAGAGCGTCGCCGACGTCAACAAAACTAAAGAGTCCAGCAAAATCGAAATAGAACGGCTAAAAACAGAACTCAAAGAACTAAGACAGGAACTGTCCGACGTCTCCTTGAGCGGATACGAGGGCATCGAATGCGGGAGAACCATGAGAGGCATCTACGACGTCTGCAAAACGAATGAATACCACTGGAACTCCAGCGACAGCGCCTTAGAAGATGCCGAAGTACAAAGACTCAACGGGGAAATGCCCGACCCCTGTGGGAGCCCATGCCCGGCCGGAGCGATGGTCGAACGACTCAAGTGCGAGATGGAGGCAAAAGAAACCCAGTTCAACAACGAAAGGAGAAAGTGGTCCGAGGAGAAAGACAAAGTACTCAGATACCAGAAACAACTACAGTTGAACTACGTCCAAATGTTCAAGAGGTCGCGCACGCTCGAAGCGGAAGTGGACGGCCTGAGGCTAGAACTCGAACTATGCAATAAGAACATGAAAAACGTGAACAAACACGGGAAGACAATAGAATTGTAACGCTACCAAATTAGATAGTAATATTTATAAAGGCTATTCCACGAACCTGTAAATATTTATGTGTAAGCTACTCTTGCCTTCGATTCGTCAGTTTACCTTCAGAACTTATAACGTTAAGTTTGTCCAAGGCATAATACTCAACTGACAATGTTATCGACAGATTACGAGTTAAATTATTGTACATTATTTAGATTAAACGCATGTACGTTTACAGTAAGTGCCTACATTAAGTTATTGTAGATGTTAATAAAAGTATTTTTGATTATCAATGTTGTTTTATAAAGAAACGACCAAATGTGCAATAGGTGTTTATTGCATACACACTTGCATACACTCATTTAGGAGCAGAACCTACAACAAATCTACTTTACATAAAACAAAACTACAACAAGACATATGTCATTGGAAGTTTGAACACATGAAAATACCATATTCTTGCAGCGTTTAGAACTTAGACTTAAAACTAGACAGGCCTAGGTTTCTTGACCGGAACGTGAATCCTTCTCCTTTGATGTCGGTGTTGTTTCTTGAAGTTTTAGCCGGTTCCACCTGAAACAAAATTTATTAATCAGCTTATGGGTTGATCCCAAATCTAGGGGTGAGAGCCATCTGCTTCCCCACAGGTTCAGTGATGATGATGATGATGAGGCTACTCCAGGCCATCATCGTATATCAGTTAGGAAATGTTCCTAAATATATGAATTCTGTTTTGCTTCCTTCAACTATTTCACATCGCTCTGTGTGCGATGGCGCATAGTGATTCATTCGGTGGTAAGAATCATTTTATGATTACAATGTTTCCAAATGTTCTAAAGAGTCCCCATTGTCGTTTTACCTCAGATAGAACCCATTCCCATAAGAAGTTTGAAGTATGCTTCATTAAAATGTTATCTACTGATGTTTTGAATTTAAATAAAATAATGTCTGCAGGAATCTTGCCACTCAACCAATCCTAAGGTTTAAAGTTTACAATGATAGGAAAAATTCTTAATTACATACAATGTTATAACTACCATACATTCTTATTGACTAATTCAACTATTTCTAATAAACTCAAAGCCTTGTGGCATAATTTTGCTAATCTACGTTTGACACAAATGCCGACCAATGGGAGTTCGTATGACGTCACCAAATAATCGACGAAGTACGGTCAACTCAAAAGTTGAAAAATATGGAGTTATGAAATATTGAGCAATAGGTAGGAAATAGTAAACAATGCATATCATATTTTAGTTATCTATAGGACTACATTAAGCATATCGAGATATATTCGAATCTTGTTAAGTAGGTATATTTTTAACCTAAACTAAGGTACATAATATGTAGGTACTTAGATAATTAGTTCGCAAAAAATCTTTTGAGCGTTTCAATAAATTAATATGATCAGTTTTATGCAATATGCAAGCGAGTCAATTGTGTTATAAATAAGGAACCTTTATAACCAGAATATTATAATACCTAGTAGGTATCGTTTTAAGATCCCTTAGGAATTAATTGACAAAGATACTACTCGTATCTATTCTACATCTTGTCGGCATTCACGACGCAAGTGAATTTAATTAAGTGGTGAAATGTCCCCGCGAGGCGCTATCTCGGTACGGCACTAGTTTTCCAAGTGTATTTAGAACTTTCACAGCCTGCTACGTAAAATACACTATGTACGTACGTACATTACGTATCTACCTAGTGGTAGTCAATAGGGACGTGTGAGTTACCAGATATACAGCAAAGGAAGTGTGTTTATTTTATTGTTATGGAAAGCTCAGATTTTGATGGACCCTTCTTGGAAGGGCCAGGAAGGTTATATTATCTTGGCTGGGCTATTTCGGGGTGAGACTGATACACGTCTTGAAAACAAAAGTTTGTCAAATTTATATAGCTGACCGGGTTAGGCTCCTTAATATAATACCCAATTGTAGCCTCACCTGACTATTATATCGATTAATCACAAATTTGTTACATACTCGTAGTATAAAACAAATTCTCTCTCTGTCCACATATCACTATTTATGCTTAAATCTTTAAAACTACGCAAGGATATTGATGCATTTTTTAATAGATAGAGGGATCGCGATCGCGAAGCAAAGTATATAGCAAAGTATACAATAATAATATTTATTTATTTATTTAATAATTATTACCTGAGTGACGTCCCCGATGACAGACCGCTTCCGTATCTTATACCACCAGTACTCTACGCCCAGGGTGATGCAAGCCAACCCGATCCCCATAAAGATGACTATGAATACGCCCCCTATGTTCTGAATCGAGATACCGTCCGACTGAAAAGAATACACAGATAAACTATTTACTAAGTAGGTACCTAAAATTTCATTAACATAACAACAAAAACATTGATAACCCAACACTCTCGGTCAAGTCTAAGATTATTTTTGTCACTAAGTCTTCTCTGTTGCTATTTATAAGTTTTAATTTTGCAGAAAATATTCCACGAATATCATGTTCTGAAGTTTATGAGTGAAAGTGTACGTATGTTAGTGAGTAAAACTGAAATTAAAGACTAAATTGGTTGTTATTATACCTGATCATCCTGTTTTTCACATTTCATTGCCTTGGGATTGTTAGTCCACCAATTTTCTTTTAATTTTTCCAATTTTCTTTTGTTTAGCAGTTGAAGAATTCTGTAATGAATGATTAGGAATTTAACGACACATTCATTTATAGATACCATACCTTTTAGATATTACAGCCATAAAACTGGAATAATAACATTACAGATAAATTCTGAAAACATAATTCTACCTACAAATAGTAAGTAAACAGTAACGGTCATTACATTCCGATAGTTTTGATGTTTTTTATTGGAAAAGTTCGTTAATCATAAACAGATTAACACCTAAATAGGCATACATTGTCGTGGTTACAGTTTTTAAAATATAAACGAGGCGGCGTAACAACTTTCCTAATGACTTCAAGCATAAACGATTTACATCGATCAATTTAAGCGTCTATATTAAATTGTTGACATTCAATATTTCACCCTAACCGTACGACAAGCGTTTATCAAACAGCCATCAATCTATAAACGGGTAGGTAATAAGTAGTTGTGTGTGCATGCCCATGCCGGTCGCTTGATATAACTTGCAAATTGCACCCAACCACTTTGCTGACGCTACAAAGCTGTTTATGCAACAAGAAAGGCGAAGTGGTGTGGCCAAACAGAATTAAACTGAATTCGTTCCGTTCAAATGTCACCACGGTCACCTTTGCTTACAGACGATTTGCATAAAACATTCACCAGCGACTGTGTTCTACTGTGTTAACGTATTTGCTTTTATTGGAAATCGATAAAATGGAACGTAATTTGTGGCCGCAGGGGAATTGTGTCGTTCAAGTTCAAATGCTGGCGTTTTAGCATAAGAGTGTTAACTGTGTACAAACAAACTAGCTGAGTAATTTATTTATGTCATCATCCAAAGTTGATTTTCTATAAAGGTAGCTGAGAATCACGCATTTAGTAGGTAGTACGTAGTATCATCTTAATTTCTAGACACATAGCCAGCAATTCATATAAAAAACCTAAATTACATAAATCTTTGCAAGTAATATAACAAACAATAACTTAGCCTGCCTATCTCTAATCTTTTACTACGCGAGATCCTATGCTGGTATGTTTGATTATCAGTATTCGTTCCGCTTTTTGTTTCATACCAAGAAACTTACGCAAGCATTACCTTTAAGAAACAATCCTATGTATAAGCAGTAATTTACTTACAACGACAAGAACTTAGCTCTACAATAAGATAGACTTCTAAAAATCTATGTTACTTTGTAGCGAATATACTTACGCGTTAGTAGGGGTGAGAGCCATCCGCTTTAGGTTTAAGAGCCATCCTGGCGGATGGCACTGACCCGCAAGTCCGGTGATGATGACGAGGCTACTCCAAGCCATCAACCTATGTCACTTAGAAAAAAAACTTACGCGTTATTGAACTGATCCTTCAACGGCGACCCTTGCTGCACGGCTATCGCATAGGGCTTCCTAGAGAACTCGTCTCCAACCATCTGAAGATCACAATTGGTCAGCACGTGGTATCTGACATCAGTCGCGTCGCCGAGCCACGCGAACCCCTCACTCGAAGTCTTGGAATCCCTGACCCTTTGTAAGGCTTCGTCTATGGAGTTGGGAAGACCTGCCTCCTTCATCGCCTGCCACATTTTGCTATACTTGTCGCTCACTGGGTAGTCCCATACGGCTAGCTTTGCACGCTCCACGTCGCTAAGGCTGTCGTTCAGACTCATTTCCTTCCAGATTCTGGGAAAAATGGTAGCTTATTAGCCGACTTATATGGTGGCACCTAGTGCAAAAGTCGAAAAGGTCCAAAAGTGGAATCAGATTCTGGGAAGCATCAGATTCTGGTTTATCAGTGACAATACTAAGGGTGGCGCCTATGGTAATGATTCACAAGATTCAAATGCATTAGATTATTTTATTTTAATACCAATTACCTATATGTACTGATTTTTTTAAAGTTCCAGACTCAGAGTCTTTTGTTTCCTTCTTTTTAGTTACATTTATGAATCCCAAAATATTTCAATACACTTGTTTCGCTTCGTTCCTTATTCTTTCTAGTCGTTTGAACATGCTCCTTTGAACTCGGAGGCTTCGCAGACGACAATTCGATTGTTAGCTCAAAGAGTTCATCAACCCGTTTAGCGCTAATGTGCTAAACGTAACTGAGTGTTTCAATTGAGTTTCAGCGGTCGCGCGACCCTCACCCGGCCTTCCGATCCATTGCGTCAATCAGATGTTCTCATCACGAGGTGTAATCGCTATATTTGCAGTATGTTATACTATGTATACGTAATAGCATGTCCCATGACTGTGGGATCAAATGATCCCACAAATGTGCGTGAGTGTTTTTAGTCTAGGTCGCCTATCTTGTACGAAATGGCTCTGTTACATACACATATACGCCTACCCAAAACTTGGACGATCAGGTCTTAGTTAACCACGCTGGCCAAGTGCAGGTTGGATGACTTTTCAAACAATATTAGAATTTCTAAGGGGAATATACCTAACAGGTTTTTTCACGATGACACACTAAGATCGTGTGTGATCTTAGTACAATTAAATAAACACACAAAATGAATTCTAAATTGAAGACACATTGATACGTGGCATGGTTTGAAATGCCGAATTCTTCTACCATATCTACTGCCTAGGCCATTCATCATAAGGGATTGGTAGAAATCACCAGAACAGATACCACGAGCTACTTTTGCACGAATGATGGATGTTGTATAAGCATAACCACAAATTACGTCTGCAAGAAGAATTGGAAGAGAATAATTTTCTGAGAACCGATTGTAAGATTTTCTCACGCTCAATGATAACAAAATACTTATCGACCTAGGTATCAGTGCTGTTCGTACAATGATACTTACGCTTATTCAACACTATAGGCACCTATATCAATAAATTGGTTAATCAAATCAAGCAACAAAATATCTTGGCCATTTGGTTTTGAGATTCTTTGAATTACAATAAGTAGGTAAGGTATTAAAATTACAAATAACATTTTCATCCAACCAACTTTGCGCGTCGAAGCAGCCTAAATCCATATTTTTTAATGTTCTATCCTGCTTGCAGAAACATTTATCTTAATTTGAATAACCAAACCAAAAATGTATATCTTTTGTTAAATTATTAAATTACCACACGCTCATGTGAGCAGCATCCCTCAAAAGCAAATTTAAAAAGTCATCGCACTTTAGCGAGGACGCCAAATTAAATGCGAAATTCTTACGTTTTAATCAAAAGAATGTTGACTGAAATTTCTTTACTTTCTTTCAGCGCAGAACAAACAGGGTTTTTACAGATTTAGCCGAATGCAAATACCGTTATCGTACACGTATCCTTTTATCATTATTCTTTCTCCGAAACAGAGGTCGTTGACCGATAACAATGAGAAGTTTGTACAGTTGTAAGTAATTGCATGCTTGCTCTGTTTGGAATAAAATTCACGATTTCTTGTTGAATTTTAACGCAAATAATATTTTGATTTATTTAACACACTTAAGCTCCGTGATACAACAGTATCTGCAATAATTTGAAGTAGTTATTTATATATAGGTAACTAGGTGTATCTAACTAAATTCTTTACGAATCGCAAAAGTGCTCTTTGTTCAATAATTAGGTATTATATAAATTTTCACAAATTTTTAGAGAAATGTAACTGACATTGTTTTGCTAAGGTATCTGCAAGAAATCTTCCTTCCTCCATGTTTATTCATCATTTCCTACCACGGAACTAGTTAATCACACATGTCGCTTCTCTGAGAAGAAATCCACATCCGGCTTATAAAAGTAACGTCAGTGGCATAGCATCTTCCCTAACCCCCCAAAATTACAATTTAAGACTCTCAGTTTCCCACTTGAAAACACAAAATACGTGTGAATTCTTCATGAGTGTGGTGAACTCTCCCTACCCTTTCACTCTTATACCTACTTCATAATCTTTTTTTTGATATCACACAACATGTCACAAACAATGTGCCGATTCCTAAGTAAGTTGTGTTACAGCTATCAGAAACAGCAATGGTATCGTTACTCACTTGTTTTTGCTGACTGAAGACTACGATGATGTCTTGACGTAGCCTTGTCATCATCATCGGTCTTTCACCTAAGTATTTGAGCGGCATTACTCACTCGTAACTTGTAGAGCAGTCGTCCCGTCAGTGTCAACATTTCGGCTCCATACGTCATGACGAGTAAGACGCTCTGATACCAATCAGTCGTACAACCCATAACCGCTGGGGTAAACGAGTTGATACCGTGTCCCGCCAAACGTAGTGTGGGATGCCCTCAGACCAGGGGGCGTATTACGTCCTCCTAATTCCAGTCAGATTAAGAATAGGAATCGACTATGGTTGTGGTATCAAACAGACTGATATAACCCTTCATCATCTATGCAATTTTTAAAAAGAAGTGAAGTAATGACAACTCTTTAGTCTTTATTATACGTCTCATCATCATCATCAGCCCATATACGTCCCCACTGCTGGGGCATGGTCCTACCCTAAACTAGGGCGATCAGACCTTAGTCGACTACGCTGGCCAAGTGCGGGTTGGTCAACATTATACGTATATACCTAACAATTCCTGTTATTAATTTTACTGGAATTAAGGGATCGTAGTACGTCCCCAGGTGGAGTGACTGGTGAGAGATGGATGCGATTAGCTGAAGACAGGCAGAAGTGGCGAGCATTTGGGGAGGTATTTGTCCAGCAGTGAACGAGTTATAGGCTGACGTTGACTCACTCGTAAAACCTGACCTCTATATGGGCCATCCTCTCGAAGTAAGTCATGGCAGCGGATCCGTTCAGCGGCGCATACTGGATCTTGTACTGCTTCGAGAGGTCATCCAGGGATTCTATGGGGGTGTCGAGCCGGGACACCGTGAGGAAGGCTGCCAGGTTGGCCGTGTACGAGGCTATTATGATGAAGCTGAAATGGCACAATATGTAAAGCATTAAGATCATGAGTCCCGTGCAACTGGACTCTAAAAATCCTATACATTTGTAGTAGTAAGTTTAAAAAGCAATATTCAGACGGATTTATATCCTCCTCCTTTTTCAAGTCAGTTAAAAATATAGTACGTAACGACTAACGATTTCAAATGTTTAGGTTTCGAAACAGAGTGGGTTTACAAGAACTGCCGGCCTAGTAATATTTTACCATGGAACATAATGCTACTTTAGTTCATGCAGTTTTGGTGTGGTTTGCTCTACTTTGAGATCCATGCCATTAGCTTTCCATGGAAGCTCGATTGTTATCAAAATAAAACCTAATTCATATCTACAGCAAATCTAAGTATATTACACTCGAGAAACAGCTCTACCAGTCGTCAAAAATGTGTTAGGTATTACGAATGTAGCAAAACATTGCTGATAATAATAGTCAAAACTTTTGCTTCTATAAATATATCTTAGAAATGTTCAATTATAATAAGTGCGTAGTACTCTTAATTTTTACCCAAAAAGCCACCACGTTGCTGCCAAGAGTCTTCCAGAAAGGTTCTTCGGTGCCTCCCCACCACCTTGAGGAGTTAGAGACGTCATGCAGAACCAGAGACACTCCTTCAAAGTAAACTCTCTCTTTTCCTCGTCATCTTTGTATTTCTCCCTATTGTTTTGGAAGCTGTATGGACTCCATTTGTCGAATACCCACATCAAAAAACTGTAAAAAAAGTTGTTGATCAACCCAGAAATAAATTGAAACTAATGTTGAAACCGAAAATGAGCAATATTATGCAGGTTTGGTAATAACCAGCTATCTTAGCCACCACAAAAATTCAAACTTTTTTTGTTACACATGCTGAAGTCAATCTGGACTGGGACATATAATTTTTTGTATCTTTTTAATGTCTCGCTGTCACGAAATCATAGTCATATTCCTAGATCATTATTTACCAACAAATGTTCATGTTAAATACCCATAAGTACACGTCTGAGTACATTAATTAGCCATATTGCCATCAACATTGATTTATTAGGCACTTGAACGAATTCGCTCCACTCTCAACAAATTTCTGTCGATTGCTAAACCGATCTATGTTTAGATAACCTGATTCGTAAGAAATATTCACACGTCCTAACTATTTTAATGTCATACAAGTATTTCTTAGTATCGTCTAGACTATGTTTTTTTTTTTGATAAAAATAAAAATTAGATAGGTACTTTACCCACTTATTTATATTTTTAAGTACTCGCGAACACTACCCACCTACTCGTACCTACGAAACTTATATCACATTTTGCCTATATTAAATTTTGCTTGTTGTTTTCCTATATATTATATTTTCCTTGAACATCCATCCACCCAAATCTGTTTGTCAATAACTTTTTTGTCACCTCGTGTGAACAAAATTAAATAATTTGATTAAGGTCTTGATCAAGTGCTGTACAGAGTCCTAAAAATATAAATTTAAGCACAACACAAATATTCCTTGAGAGATTTAAATTGACAAAAACCTTACTTAGCTTATCGCCCTAGTTTAGGGTAGGTCCGTGCCCCAGCAGTGGGGACATATATGGGCTGATGATGATAATGATGATGAATTACTTACTTTAACTTTTATTTTTCAAAATTTCGTTCCACAATGTAGACTAACCTAATTGTTTGATAATTAAACTTACAAACCCGATGCCTGGTAAGCAAAGGCATTTCCTTGACATATGCATTGGCAACACTTATTGAGTATCGTAAACAGGTATGGCGCCTCGTACGGACGGCTGAGGTAATCTGTGTGAGTGCTCACACTCACAATGGCCTCATTCCACATATCAGATAAGAAATAATGGAGGTGTGTCGAACTCTATCGATTCCCGTAATGTTATGGTGTACAGACAATATTAATAAATCGGCGGAAAGGTTAGGTGTTATCCTTTTTTACGGTATATAGGTCATGAAGATTTTTTAGATACCTACCTACATACAACTGTAAATGTCAAAGCAAAGTCGTACCTACCTATATGAACAACCCTATGGTTTTGGTGCTAAATATTCATAGATAGTCTGAACTGTGGAGGCACCAACTGTCAGCAATTGGCGCCTCCTCCTAACCTGGAGATCTGCCCCTCTTTTTTTTTCTAAATTTCTAATATGCGATCTTTCCTTCGTTCGGATCTGAAAAATCTATGAACTGTCACTTTTGCTTGAGATTAAATAAGCAAAGAAAGTGCAAAAAATCCGATTGAAATACGATAACCACGTTGTGAATAGGGGGCTGATGCTAAAACCATAGAGCACAATCTCTAAACCCGCTAGTGCTCTGGAAAATATTTAAATACGATCTAGATGGTTTGTTAAAACATTTTGTGTCTATAAACAGCACAAACACACGTAAATAATTGTACAAGGTAAACAAACAAGTCGTTAAAATGTGTAATACGTTTCCTGGAGGAAGCAATGAAATATTTAAATTATTCTTAGTCTACATCGACAGGCCTATCTCAGTTACTAACGTCAATGTGTGTGTAAAGGTCTACCTTCTATGATCTAAGATTTAATATGATTTAAAGATAAAAATGAAAAAATCAGTTTTTCTCATCCGACTAGAAATGGCTAAGCGTGTGACGCTTACATTCAAAATTATAGGAATTTAAGTATTTGTAGCCGTTAATAGTTGTTAGGCAAATCTGCTGGCTAATTTTCGTTTTTATATTAGGCCGTATGGTATGCGAGTTTACGAGGGGAACAGACGTCTACATTTTCATATTTCACTTCCTGACTTAAACAGTTTTAATTACTTAGCAACAGTAACGCGTCTCCGTGAAAGAATCCGGAAACATGACAACACATATCTGTAAGCTCACTCCCGGCTCCCAAACAGGTTTTTGTCGTGAATGAAACATTCACACGCTTACCAAAAGACTGATAACGATTACCCTTCGAATTAAAACATCCCACTGACATAAAGAATTCTATTTTATCACGTAAATTACCAGATGATTCAGACTAAACTGCCGGGTTTTTATTTTAGCGCTGAAAATATTTAGGCCGATTTAAATACGAAAATAGAACGATATAGCTCGCCAGTTAATTTATATTTTACTTTTCAGTACATTGAGGATTTTTCAAGAAATAGATAAATACCTACCGCTCTAAATGGCCCGCTAAAGAATATGTGTAGCATTTTAAATAATACTCAATTTCAGCCGAAATAATAAATAATTTGAAACCTCAGCAATATTAAGTTTTCAACTTCAATAAAATTTGAATATGAAGCTTTGGGTAATATGATTTAGCCTGGGAAAATTTCGAATGACATGTTTAACGGTAGACACTAAAGACAAATTGCGCAACGACTTTTAAGTACAAAGCATGCTCGTGAGTACTTAAGCATCTCGCTACACTTTAAAATTCACTGTCATTGTGTCCCTAATGCCCCAGTCGCTTACCTCGTGAAGAAATACGCTGCTAATATCGAGAGCCATACGTCATTTTCCAATACAGTCAAAAACTTGAAGAGAGACGTCGGCGTACGGGGCAACTTCATCATAATGGTTATGCCCACCAAATCGTAGTACGGAACAGTGAAATCCACAACGTTCTCCCTCTCAGCCATTACCGATAAAGAGGCCAGACCGATATCAGCCCTCTTTTCTATCAATTCCTTTATAATCCCATTCCAGTTTCCATTCTCGTCCATCGTACCGAAATTGCCGTCGGGTGATAGCACGATCTCATAATCGAACTTGACAATTTGTCGAATTTCTTCTATCAAGTCTATACAGTATCCCTTGAAGCCCTTGGGTGATTCGTCGTCTCTTATAATGAACGGTTCTTGCTGAAATATGAAATCATTTGCTCCACATCTTTAATTAAAAATAAACTATCTAACTTAGTTCCTGTATGTACAATTACAACATCGTATCAGCATTTCGTCAGTATCACAATGTCTTGATTGTTTGCACAGTTGTAATTATGTAGACTAACAAATTTTTATCAAGTTGCCAACAGAAGTTTAAACAATGGCCGGGTTCATTTACCTACCTCGACGGTCACAACTCTGTACACTAATTGCGCAGAATAATCGCTCATATTGTCGGGGTCAGCCAAGGATAGAGGGTTCGAGAGCCCCGCCTTCCAGGAACCCAGCACTCGGCTGCCAATAGAAGCCCCGTCTTTAACAGTCACCGCCGTCAAATCTGTGCTAAACTCCATGTAACTTCTACCATTCATTGGATCGTCCTCCGGGATGAAAAATGGCGCATACGCCGGCGTTTCCTTAACCTGAAAATTGTATTACTACCTACAGTCTATTGTTCCACAAAAATATGACAGTAATAACAATAAACCTGTCACCGTACCTCTTGGAAAGCCGATTTCAGGTCCAAGGTCCTGTTGGGGGTATTCTTACCGTCGTAGTCGTCACATGTAATATATTTCATGTCATTTGGCCACTTGCCAGAGTCCAGTAGTGATCTGGAAAATCATAAACGTGAACTCTCATGGAATACGCCAGCCTATTATTAGATGTACTAACACGTGGTCTGCTAAGGTTAAACATTGGTGCACTAGCACTAGAATAGTAAGGTCAATTACTTTACGGCTAGGAATGTTCTCAGAGACAGGTCGAAGTAGAACGCGGACGTAATTTCTGGTTCTCCGTTCATGCTGTAAGTCGTTTTAATCTTGCCCAATCGATCTCTGCTCTTAGCGTCGGGCGTCGGTCTCATATAAACTATCGTGGCATCTTTACACCCACATGTAATGTCCCCTTTATCCAAAGACAAGGCGAACCACGCCGTTTTCCTGCCGAAATACTGATTCTCGTCGGCCGCGTCTAGAACATTCTTTATAGTTCTGAGGCTGCCAACTACGAAGAAATTAACTATATCCAGCTCGCGCAAGCTTCGGAGTTGGGTTTTTATTTCGTCTTTGTTGAAACTTTTTACTGGTGTTATGACGTGGCGTGTGGGTATATTTTGTAGGAGTGATTTGTATTTGTGGTCCATAACTGTAAAAATACAATTCCTCGTTAAATTTAGGACAAATCTAAATTGATCATCTTCAAGGTATCTGTGGGATAGTTACCAACCAAAAAGCTCGTCGAAGATGATAGCTGCATTGGTTATATCCTGCTTAGTGACGATGGCCCTAATGGACTCGGGTAGTATGTCAGCCGGCGGCATCACTTGCAGCAGGAACCTGGTCTGGTTGGCGTCCAGCGCGCGCCATTGCCTTAAGTCGCCAGCTTGGCCGAACGAGCCAGAAATAGTGGGCAGCCCCAAGGCCACAGTGAACGACTTTATCGTCTCCGAGCCGACGCCGGTCATGGTGAAATCTAGGACGACGTGCGGTGTTTTCTTCGCCGATAACATGTCGTTGTACTTTCTGCAAACTATAGCGAGTTGCGATTAGAATTTGTACCAGCATCGTCGCGTTGCTCATATGCGTATTGCATCAACAAGCAATTGTAGGACGGTTACCTACTTTAAAACTATGAATTTATACTGAGTGTGTAATTAGGTGAGTTACAGACATTGACAGCGAACAAGTGCAACATAACTCAATAAGTTAATAATAACTTGAATAGTATAGTACTTCTAAACTATTGAAAAGTGAATATTGACACTCGAAATGCTTAACAACATCCTACCTACGCGTATGTTTACTTTAAAAAGTACTTAATTGTTTAAGTATCAAATAGTTAGGCAAGTATGCAGGTATGAGCTATTCACGACTCTTAAGAGTGTAAAGGTCTACTAACCGTTTTCAAGAAACGTTTTGGCATCCGATCTGTTCCCAACGACGATGACCGGGTCCACTGCCAGCCCCAGGCTCGGATTCCTCCTCACATACTCCTTCGCCACCTCGAAAGCCTTCTCCGCCAGCGCATTATTCTCCTCATTGATCAACACTGCAACACACAACTCATTAAACCAGGTAAAAGAACGTATGCAGAGTACTCAAAATGCAAGCCAAAATACGTACAAACGTTTATGTTTTGCGTCGTTTGAAAGATAGCGGCGCGTACAAACGAAAACAGAAGCAGTATTTTAAAAAAGAGATGCAGTTCTTTATGTGAGTTCATTTTGCTGAGGGTGTTAAAGCATTGTGTCGGACAGGCGAACCGCGGCCTACTGCCCCCAGGTCCAAGGCAGAAGCCACGTGTGCCCTGTGTACTATCTAGTTACCACGGCGATGCGACCTTGCCGTAACTTATTGATGTCCAAGCTCATCACTAATGTTTGGACACGGACGGTCCGTAAACTCCATCGCCATGACATCGACGGCTTAAGTATCTATTTATCCAGTACGAACGCACCATTTATAATGACATCAGACAAGTATCAAACGATGCGTCATTAAATCCGATTCTAATGGTGTTTTTGGAAGTTGGAAGTGTGTAACATGGACTTATGAAGCTTTTAAGTACGCTTACGTAAATGTTGGTAGGTACAACTTACCTATGTACATTACCTATCTGTTCTCATTAAATACACATACCTACATGTTTTGTTGCTCTATACTTAATGATGATAATTGTTATTCTGTGCACTTTTAATTGTTGCAACATAATCTTTATATTAAAGTTAATACGAAGAAGTCTTCGTAAAGTGCTTTTCATGTGTTGTTATAATAGGGGAACCTGTTGTACCTTGGACAGTGTTGTACCTAGGACAATTGTAATTTTTCGTAAACTCCCGCGCTTTAGAATAATATTGTATATGGCAGTCGAAGCCTGCTTTGATAAGACTCACGTGAAGTTAGTTGTGATTCGCTGGTGCCGGGTCAATGCAGTTAAACAAGGTAATTTATCATTTTTTGCCTTAAAAGTTCGTTTTTTGGAATTTACTTATGGCCTCTTAATTTGTCACGATATGTATTTATAAAATATCTTTTACTTCCGATATAATCTCAGTTTATTAAGGTTTTAGATAGTATAGTTGTCAGAACCCAATCTCAATTAAAAGTGTGTTTAAAGTTGTTGTAACTGAAAATTGTTATGATGTTGTACCTCGGCCCCCACACTGAGTATGTACCTTGGACATAGATAGTACATAGATAATTTTGATATAGATAATATAACCTTATGAAAACATATTTTTTGATTATTTTTTTATTCTATTTATATAAAGCAAAAAGTAAATATTTAAATATGTAAACATTTGTTATGTTATTGACACAAAATAAAGAGACAAGAGACTATTAATTAAGGTAACTGTTAATTTGCTATTTACATTAATGTTTTTGTTGATTACAGGTATAAGCATTATTGTTGTTCTTATCTATATTAAAAATAAAACTCTGCTGCAATTGCTAGTGTTTATCTTCATTCTACCCTGGAATGTCTAAAGTACAACTGGAACGGTCCAAGGTACATCAGGTCTGTTGTACCTTGGACAGTTTTCCCTTTTTTTTCAATTTGCTCTAGATTCCAGCTTTACCGAAAATCCTCATATTTTATGTATTTATTATATAGTGGAGTAGCTGATCTTTCCACTGTTCCATATTTTACGGATCATAGACTCAGATAACGCACCTTTTTAAACCGAACTTAATTATGTATGTAACGCGTACCCACATGTGATATAAGTAGGCATTTAGCACACATAGCAACGCTTACATAGCTATGAAAGCCTTCCGCCTGTAGATATAGGCTAGGTAGGTATCTAACTCGCCAAACCGTGCGTGTTAACTTCAATTAGCACATAATCTAAACTGGAAATAGATTAGTCCGCTTACATTAAATTTTCAAGTTCTAGGTTACTACTGTAATTGCTCGTGTAAAATGAAATATAAGATGCAAAAGGTGAAACGTAGCCAACAATATAAGGTACGGTAAATACCTATTACATAATATGTGCCTTCTTTTCAAATTTCTAATAGATAAATAAGTATGTCATATCTTGCATGTTATAGGTACTCAAATCCGTCTAGCACTAGAACTATTTTATATTTAGAATAAATTGTAATGATCTCTTTTGTGCAGTAAAGATTTATTATTATTATCTCTCTATCTAGGAAGATCACGCTTACATACTGGTTACCTTCCAACCTATTTTAAAATCTAACTTTAGTGATAAAAAATTCTTAATTGCAATATGTACAGGTAATAAGAACACGTAATGGCTTAAGTATGCAGATACATACTCAATGTTACTTTTTTTTTTAACAGAGATCACTGACTTAACCGTACCTTAACAACCCAGACATGATTTTGCAGCCTCTGTTGCCGACCTTACTATAGATACCTATTATTTTTTGTTTTACTTCCTAGACATAATACTAAATGGTCTTACTAATGTGAAATAGGCATACTATACTATCAACATTCCATCTACAACATGATTAATGCGAGGAAGGCATGCGCAGTAGACCGTAAGTATACTTTCTAGTACCTTACACCCTGCAGCTAGCTGTAAAGTACTTGCTATATGGACCTAGACAACAGAGTTTCATAAGTCAACTTTAAAATTATTGTGATAGATATAGGTTTCCACTGTACATAGATCAGATACGAAATTAGATAAAATCACATCTGTAATTTAAAAACTACCACTGTACCTACGTATATTAGCCTTACTTCCTTACTAATATTATAAATCCGAAAGTAACTGTGTCTGTTACGCTTTCACGCATAGAGTACTGGACCGATTTAAATGAAATTTGGTATAGATATAGTCCAGAGCCTAGGAAAGGTTATAGGTTACTTTTTAACCGACTGTGCTATATGGATGTAATGTTTTATTCGTGAAACGTCTCTACGCGGGCGGACAGCTAGTATAGTATATCGATACCTTAAATCTCAAATGGCGTAACCACCAAAACGCAACTTTTCAGGAGAGCAAAAAAACGAAAAAAAAAAAGTATTTTTTTTATATAACTTTGTCAATTTTAATGCAGTGAAAATGTTTTATACACCAAATTTCTTAGAATTTTGAGATAAAGGCTTCAGTAAGAACTCTTTGCACCTAAATCTTATATTTAACAAACTAGAAGTCGGTTACGCTTGTGAAAATATTACGAAAAGGCGTTTACGCCTCATAAAAAAACATGATTTTTAAGAGGTGAAGGTCGTATCTCCCGAAAGTAATTGTCTTTTGGGCTTAAAATAACTTAATAATGAAAGAAAACGTAAAATTTCCACTCTGTATTACGCTTTTTACAAAGTTACGCCATATGTCACGTTTTCATAGTGATGTAATGGGTAATACTCACCTTGTAAGTTTTATAACAGGATGAAGAATTTTTGTACATGGGAAATTTCACTTATAGTTATACGTAATTCGATTAATTTTGTCATTCGTAACCCCCGCTGCTGTATATTCACCATACATTTATCTATGTATTCAGCCATTTGCGTACTTGTGCGCATAGATTACGTTCCTCCGTGTATTTATTATTTTTTGTGACCGTTACGTTGACTTTGGCGCGTTATTGGTCTTTGATCCTGATTTGTCTTTGGACATTGATTTAAAATGTCGAAACAAGGAAAAGCAATAAATAGCCAATGTCTCCGCAATCTTAATCCCCCCGCGCATCAATACTAACAATAATAATGACATTCATGTGTTCAGCGATTTTGGGTGTAAACGCCTTTCTTTTGTATTGCAATTTCGAAAAATAGCGTGTCTTACAAGCTACGCCGGAAAAATATGTCCCTTACACCCTTTTTTTTTGACATTTTTTTCACGTCACAATAATTTCTAGGGGCGTAACCACCAAGTAAATTAGACTAAGCCTTTTACGACCTGTTTACCTTATTAAAAGTGTTCAAATCTATAAAAAATATTGGGTCGTAATAACCTTTTTTTTGCGAATTTGAGGATTTTAAATATACAGATCGATAGAGAAAAAAAAACTGAATAAAACTGCATTAAAAAGTCATTTTGACCAAATTGGCGGTTACGCCATTTGAGATTTAAGGTAGCGATAATGTAAGTAGTTTGGATTGCTCCAAAGAGGAGTCTCATCCTTGAAATCTAAATGAGAACGAATTTAGCCAACGCTAAAAAAATTGTTCTGAAATAATATATAGTCGTATAAATAGAAAAACAGTCGCATTTTAGTTTCGGAGTTACAGCAATAAGTTGGTGAGGATATACCTATAGCTTCAACGTCGAGCTAAAATCCTGGTATTTTTGTATTTTCCTAACTGACTTACGATGAAGGCCTGGAGTAGCCATCATCATCACTTGCGGGGAAGCGGATGGCTCTCACCCCTAAACTGGCTAAAATCCTCACTTCTGGTGCATGCAAACGGTAAAGCCCATCAAATTGGTTTAGGTTCCAAAAATTAGTCATGAAATAGTCGCAACGACCATGCGCCAGGTGAAGGATTATGGCTGGAACATTCGAAAACATCATATTTCTCCTTTATTGTATGTAAATGTTTTTGTACAGTCGTGTACACCATCAACATTTCTATGGAGGTACAGTCGTGTACAAAAAACTGTTTTCCACAGAAATGATTAACGGTGTGTTGCACGACTGTACGAGAAACAAATAAAAAAGGAGAAATTTGATGTACCTAGTCATTCAAATGATCAGCCCGTGCTTACTGATTTTTAATATGGAGCCACTGTGTCAATGCGACTATTCTATGACAATTGTTTTGTTAACTTTTTATTTCCCACTCGTTCCGTCACCAGGAATGATCCAGGACCCTGCTCATAAAACGAAAATAGAGCAATGAGGAAAGGTTTTTAGTAAACAAAAGAAAGTTTCGATTGGACTATTTTATTGCCAGAAATGTTTCATAAACACTTACTCCACAATGAGAGAAGTAAAGTGTTAAAACTGTACATGCTACATCTATACTAAATGTACTTTTGAATCAAAAATTTAAAATATGAATGGTAAGTAGTTACAAGTTCAGAAAAAGTTAGTCAAAATCCTATTACAATTTTATCTCTTAGTACAGAACACTTGTGTTACAATTTGTTTGAAAAAAATTAAGATTCTTTTCCAAAAGACATGTTATCTTACATTAGAGGTTTGTTATCTATCACATATAAACGAGAAAATAAATTAGAAAAACAGGATATAAGAAAAATAAAGTTGTCCATAGAAATACAAAATAGCACACAGAATTAATATGTCAATATATGAACTATCACCTTGTCAACTTTGAACTTTAATTAAATTTGAAATCTTAAAATTAGTGTCACACTGTGGACGTACCCTATAGCCCCTTGTGAACGAGTCGTCGCCGAGTGTCAATGTTATGGTGCAACATCCAAGCGTTCGGACCCGTCGAAGCCACGACGGTTTCACAAGAGCGCTACATGCCCACAGAGCAATCCATAACCAAATGTCAAAGGAATGTTTAAATGGTTAAGTAAATATGCCTATGAAATATATCAATGTGCGACATTTAACTGCTAACTTAAATTTACAACTGAATTAATTATCTAAACATTTTAATTAATCTTAGTTTATCTAAAATCCTTGTTTTTCGGAAGCTGTCCTAGAAACGCGTCGTTCACAGAACGGATTGTGAATTGATTTCACTCGGGGTGAATACTTTGGCAGTATATTACTGGCGAAATTAAGTTATCCAATACCGATGCTTGTTCTCCCATCAATTCAAAAACCCATCTCGACAAGTCTGTTGAAGTAGACACCGATGCGCAAACAGCATACACCTTAACCGACTGCGCGTTCGGTTCACTGCGATGCACACCTCTCACAACACTGACAGTAACATTAAATTTACAATTTACAGGTACTTCACAGGTAAGTTTAATACACAATGTATTATAAACCTAAGCTTAAGTGTGGTCGCAAAAGAGCTCAACTCCTTTGTTTAATATAATCAGATCAATATACAATGTTTGTATAAAACTATGGTTTTTGGCTTAATGCTGTGTTGGTATTGGATATGTATTGCGAGTTGAGCTCTAATGAACGTCGATGCATTGCAGTAAACCAAGCTGGGGCCTTAGGCGGCGGCCTCCTCGGCCTCCGCGGGCGCGGCCTCCTCGACTACTTTCGCCTTCTTCTCAGGGGTGGTCTTCTCCGCTTCTCCGTTGTCGGCGGCGACGGATTTCCTCTTCACACCAGCCCCCCCATTCTTTTCTGTAAGGAAGATATGGCCATTAGTTAATGATTTTATACAACTAATAATAAATGAATAGATAGACGAGTATAAATGGAAGAGTAGAAGATATCTCTTCAATATAACCCTCACAAAAAGTTATAATAAACACCACATAGTTGTAAAATTTAACATTGAATTAATTTGAAATTATTGACTCATGCCTTTAACTTTGAAATAAATTAGATTAGGCAATTAACTGAGTATCAGTGAATTAATTCGACATTGCTGTTTGTAATTATGCATCTTCTTATGAACATTCCAAAGTAAAGTATGTATTTACAAAGACATTTAGATAAAATCACCTTGAACTTCCTTAAGTTCAGTCATGTTCAAGGCTTTTCAAACTTGTATAAACTTTGATCTTACTAAGGAATTTGATTCCTGCAACCTGTTGCACCATTGACGCTCACAGATGTTGTTAGAGGCATAGGCGGCAAACCATAAGTGTTAAAACACGGTTTTTTTTAACAGAGTTCAAGTTACATTTTATCAAAACGATAAAATTTTTTTTTTTTAATTCAGATATAAAAAAAGTAACTTAAGTTTTTAAGTCTTCACGAACCTGTGGCATCGCCGTTCTCGGTGGCGTCATTGCTCTCTTCGGCATCGCCGTTCTCCGGCGACTCCTCGGGGGCATCTCCGCTGCCGTTCTCCTCTTTGCCGTTGCTCTCGGGCGCCTCTGCGACCTTCTTGGCCGGGGACTTCTTGACTGGGGACTCCTTCGCCGCCTCAGTGGAGGTCACCTCCTCAGGAGCTACGTCGCTGTAAACGGTTACATGATTTGTGAGTAACTTGAAATTCGTTTATAACTGGTTGGCGACTGATACGGAAAGTAAACGGCGGCAAAATAATTGAAATGCATTCGATCATTATTATTGCAGCAAGGGCCTACGTGTTTCAGTTCACATTTCATTGCATGTAAGTACTCATGTACTGTACTTTATTGTAATTTCGTGAAATTGATTTAATTATGAATTAACATTTCACTAAATTTAAATATTGTTTCGATAAAGAACAAATTGAATACCGTAATGTTAATTTGAATTCGTTACGTCAAAGTTCTTGATAACATTTTCTTAGTTACCGAACTACCTGTCATTGCAACAAGGTTCAAAGTTGATTGACCTTCGGGTACCTACTAAACTAAAACTGAACCTTATTGCGTCGACTTAAAGTAAGGAACAGTTTTCTATTACAGACAACGCTTGTATGCATTAATAAAAAGAACGAAAATGTTTAATGCATTGTTTATCAAACAGGCACTTTATAAAAGTGTCTTAGCTTGGACATTGAAAATACAACAATCCATATCTAGGTAAGTAAGCATTAACGTAATGTTCATTGCAAGCCGGTTAGTAACGGCTTAACAATACATTACGACTCCACGCCGCGAATGCTCACTAGCCAAGTGGGGCGATATAAAAGGAAAAGTCTGCCGGAACAAAAACAAGTGGCTGTTGCGCAAGGCTGCATGTGGGAAAGTTGCAACAGAGGAAACCGAACGTAAGCATCGCAGGTTTATGAACGAATACGTTACCCGCTCCAGTGGATACGATACTACTCGATACGTAGGTATAAGTGTTAAAAATAAAGTAATGTCAACACGCGGCCCTCGCGATAATTTAACCGACTTTGCCGGCTTGCCGCCACGAGTTGCAAAACAGAAACACGGTCTTGGCGATTTGAAACGAGCGCGCGCCGGTGACGCCGCGCGCCGGCACGCCGCGCAGCCAGCGCCATCTTGGACCAAGCGCAAGCCGGCGTGCTTACAAGTTCGGCCTTTATTTTAGTACATACGCCGGAACGTGGAAAATTACCGAACGCGATCGATGCTAACACTTTCGTAAATTAAATATACTATACCACCGAACGCGGAAACACATTAACGATTGTGCTAACAGTTAAATAACTTTTTCCCGCGTGTACTTGCGGTCGGCGTCGCACTAATAAATAAGCGTCACTAAACTATCAATAGTTATCAAAACACTATCACAAGACAAGTTATTAATATCAAGAACTAAATGACCACGAATTTAGAGCAAAAACTTCAGAAAAATACCGAAAACACGAAATTATACACAAATAGGAAGCCATTTTGATCACGTTTCCGAAGCCGCCAAAAATAAAAAACAGAAAAAATACAGAATTCTGACAGAACATTATTGTGAAACTTACTTCTTTTCAACCGCTGCGTCAGCCATTATAATTTTTGACTTAAATGAGGTAAACTTGTAATTAATTAACAGCACGTGCTACGCACACCGCACAGCAATGTTCACCGCACAAACACCGACGACAAAATGAAGGAGGAGGGAGGGAAAAATATCGTGCGCGACGCTTTGCGCGGGGCCGCGCATTGGTTGTGAAGTTCGCGCTCAAACTTCACATGAATGGAATAGGGCTACCTGCCACGAGGGTGAGTGAAAGAGATAAGTATTGGGTAGTAGTTCATCTTCGTATAACCTTGAAAAAAGCCGGACAGCAATATTCTACCTTGCTCTGTCGGTCCTGTTTGAAAAAATACAATCGTTAGCATCGCAAGAGGAAAGGAAATTGGAATTCTGGAAAATAAGTAATATATTTGTTTCAGACTTTAAAGGACTATAAAATGACAGTTTTATTAGATAACCAAATCTAATTTAAACTACAGCTTTAAGAAATTTCATCAATGTAGTTCTGTTACTTTGAGCGCGAATAGTAAGACCAGTTTCATACATAACAAGTTTGTTTAACCGATCATTCCTTGTCATTTAAAACAGTAATATTTTTTATTTATGTTTGCAGTTGTAAATAATAAATCTATCCAGTTTTATATCAGCACTTTAAATTTCGACGTTAACCAGATAATACCTAGGTAGGTATGTAGGTTCATTCAATACCTGTTATACCTAGGTTGGTAGCCTATTAGCCTACGTCCTAGCCTAGGTAAGGAAGTTACGTACCTACATATTTGTGTACTTGTGTAGGGGCATCCTAATCAAGGCATTTATTATAATAAACTGGGTTCGCCAAAAGATAGTAATAATTACTACTGATGGTTCTTAGCTCCACATTTAATTAATAAAAACCCGAAATCAAAAAAATCCTCAATAATTATCTTGGTTGGATAACATAGTTTACATGGAATGTAATACTTAGGTACTACTTAAGTGGTTAGGTTACGTTAATTTATTTTTAGAACCTAGAAACATATTAGGTAGGCAGGTCACCTGCTTCGAAGGCTCAGTAAATATGCACCTACCTATCCGTACACCTACAGTAGATCACTAAAATGCAAATACATACATAGTACTGTAGACACCTAACTAGGTACACATAGGAAGGCAGGTGTATCCTTTGTAAAATGCAAAAGATGTCTGTTCTATAACTTTACGCAAGTTTGGTGATGTGAAGAATATCGCATTTTATGACTAGCTTCAGAATAGTTACACGAGTGAGCATGAAATTCAATGTCGACGAATTTTTGTAATTATTCACGCTTGTAGTTCTAAGAGTTCAACGATCTCTTATTACCTACCTACGTAGGTATCTAACCGAAAATTTAAAATTCTGAAAACATTGTTATTCGTATCGTTGCTTAGACGTTCCAACGTTTACTTAATTAGCAATTATTCGTCGCGCCCACATACTGTAGACAATTTGAAATTAAAATAGGTACCAAGGTTAATAATAAGTGCTATAAATACCTATTGCATCGCGTTCGCTCGAGTCGTGTTTCGGTTTTTCACCTGGATCACAGAACCGTCCGGAGCGGACTCGCATAAAGTTGCGGTGAGGTAAATGAGTCAAGCGATGATGTCATTCTAGAATGTACTTTATTGCGTGGCATTACGACAGGTTTGGCTTTAGATGTTCCGCTCTCAGCGTGGTTGAGTCGGTCGTTGGCTTTTGAAAGAAATCTTGGCACTAGCCAGTGATTTCGTCAGAATATGAATTCGTCAACCAGAACGCCGAGAAGCGTTCTCTGTGCGCTATAAAGGTTTGCCCATAGCCGCGTTTTCCGATTAATTTTGGATGCAAGGTGACTGTAGGCGATGTATAGGACTTACTACTCGCAACACGCACTGCTAGTCTACTATAGTTAGATCCCAACTATGATTCACCAGTTTGGAGTATGACGACTAGATTTAAACGTAGGATTCGAATAAATACCTTAAACTTGTGAAAAAAATAATTTGTGTCTGCACCTAATCTTCGGTTTATTTAACAGAACTAAATTAAAAGTAACTTTTTCAAAATTATTTCTGACTAGCTACGTAGGTACGAGAGCCATCTTAATTTTATTTTATAATCCGGGTTCGGAGAACTGCACCGGAAAGAAACTCGGTTGATGGTTTTTAAATAACTGAGAATTAAGCCGATTCTTGCAAGTGACTTAAGGAATTGGGTACACTGTAAGTTGAACCTTTATTTCCTACCTAATAAAGCTATCTTAGCCGAACCGACCTAAATTGAAAAGTGATTAACTAAACTACATACCTATAATTTTAACATTTTAAATTTGCTTTGATACTGATCAAACTGTAGTAGGGAGGTATTTAATTTATTCCACGAAGCTAACTTAAATAGTAGCCATTGAAGAGAATAGCTCTGTCTCAAAACTTCAAACTAATGGTCGCCCTAGTCGTTGTGCCACGTGGTACATTTATAAATGAGTATTTACAGTTAAACTTACATAATTAGTGGTCAACAATTCGTTTCGATCGGTAACTAGGTAAGCTAAACTTCTATACTACTTATCCTAGTTCAAATTACTTTGCTATGAGGATGCAATTTATCAAGCTTGTTAAATTGTTACACGTAGCGACATCTAGTTTCCCGTCGTGTTATATCAGGTAAACACAAACAGGCATTTTAAGCACTTGAGGTGTTCTAGCTTCAAAAATCGTAAATATTTACGTATGAACAAGCATAAAATGATTTTAAAATAATGTATTTTGTGTTATATTGTATTTTATTTACAACTTCTATATAAGCATACCAAGTTCTCAAACGATTTATTAAATAATATATCAAATGAACTGTAGATGGCGCTGTGCAAACAAATTGTGTATTTCAGTATACAACATTTATAAGTACATAGGTAGGTAAGTAATATCTATTATTATTTCCAGTTAAATGAATCATTAATGTATTTTTTAAATCAATTATATAAACTTAGTTAATTAATTGGAGCTACATTGACTACAGTTCATTGGAAGTTCTACGATTAAAAGAAATCTTCTTAGTAAGTATCTAATTAGGTAAGTATTATGTAGGCGAGTAAGTATTGTACAAAATATGCATTAGTTATTTACGTGGAGCAGAATATTTTCGATGTAAATTGCTCCAAACATTAAATATCACAAAATAATAATGTTACGCTTTCAAATTATAATAACAACATGTGGTTGCTATGCCGCTATACCAAGGCTGTCTGCTTGTTCTCGTTTCAAACAAATAAATACAAATAGCACCGTCGCTCTTGGTGATAAGGAATAAATCGGAATGCGTTCATTAGAACATTAACTAACAGGAGAGTTTACCAAAGCCTTCTGTAGCGCTACCATGGGTTTTCAAAGTGACAGCTACGGTATCGACCGCGTAAAGATTTGTATGAAAAAATCTAAAGCGCCCCTAGCGGTCAGTTTAAGAACTTTAAATCGGTACCATGAGTTTAATACGGTTTAATACTCGATAGGTTTTTAACCTATCGAAATCTACAGGCACTCTCGTATGCTCTTTTTGTATGGAAATCGGTACCATGAGTTACAAATTTGACAGATGTCATACGGAAATACCAATACCGCTATAGTAGCGTAGCTCACTGGCAAATTGATAAGTGAAAAGCCGTATACTTGACCTAACCTAACCTAACTTATAACTAAAATAATTAATTTTTGTGAAAATAATGTCGGCAATTAGATATTTTGGATGGAATATGTTAACGGCAGCTGCATTTCGAGATGAACAACGCGAACAGGAAAGTTTTCAAGCTGGCATGAGAAAGAGAATCCCGTGGAACATAAAATGTTAAATAATATAGGATCAATAAGGCCTAAGGGCCGCTTTAGAGGATTTTGTGATTACTTACACGGATTTGAAATCTACACAAAGAGTGTTATTGGAATCCAAGGTAAGGCGTGTTGGAATCCGTGTTGATTAACTTAGGTTATCATTACATAGGTATACATCTAATAAATTAAATAAACACATTTTTATTTGCAGGGTTGCACATGGTAGATACCTAAGAGTTACTGGATTAGCAAAGCATTTCTCACAAGAAGCCATAAGTGTATATATTGAAGAAGTCACAGTAGGATTGAACCATCCTAATATTTTGAAAAGATTTATCCATTTTCCTACAACATATCAAGAGAGAGACACCATCAAGCAAAGGTAGGTGAATAAATAAAGTAATTGGCTTACTCTCTCTACTTAGTTCTTTCATCACTCTCCTGCCCTTGTCCCACGCTAAGTGGGGTCTGCTCAACATGTATATTTCTTTCACTGAGGACTCCCATATCATCTCTCACGCAATCCATCCATGTCTTCTTCGGCCTTCTTCTACTATTATGTCTATTGTCATTATATTCTAGCTGAAAATCAGCGCTATCTAGGTTCCGGGATCCATACTTTTTTGTTTATTAAATTAATCTCTCTACTTAGTTCTTTGTTTGTTTTTAAAAATCATTATTTAAAAAAAAATATTTTAATTTGAAATTTTAGTTTTTACAGTAGGAAAGTATGGAATACCGGGGGTGTTAGAATGCATTGATGGCTGTCATTTTAAAATATTTACTCCTAGTAAAGAAAAGGAGCACCTATCTTATTGCACACCACACTATCATTCAATGAATATGCAAATGGAAGGTAAATATGTGTGAATATGATGTTTATTTACCTACTATATTCATAAATATGGAAAATTACTTATACAAACCTTGTTATTTCAGATTTGTGACCACTACTGATTAATTTTATCAGTTAATGCTAAGTACGGAGGTGCAACTCATGATTCTTTCATATGGTAAAATAGTGGCATTAACTTAGTACAATCCTAGCAGAGGCACAATGAAATCACATAGCTTTTGGGTAAGTCCTGGATTGTATACAAATATCTAACATCCATAATTAGGTAATATTCTTAAACGATGCATGTGCAAGTATTAACATACCAATAATATTTTGACAGGTGATTCGGGTTACCCTCAAAGGCCATGGTTAATGTCACCATATTTAAATCCAGCCCACAACTCTACTGAGGAATCTTTCAATGCAAAACACACCTCTGCAAGAGTTGTTATTGACAATACTTTTGGGCGATTAGAGTACAATATAGCTATAAAATTTCATGTTTCAGAACCACAAGAAACGGATGTGTTTCTAAACAGCCCCATGGTAAATTAATGTATTTCCCATGTATAATCCTGATTTTAAAAGTGCCTTTTTATGTATTATAACCATTGTTTTACTTTGGCAGAAATATTTGATCAACAAGTGGAGTTTATAGAAAATGATGGTACCAGTGCCTTACTATCGGACAGAGCATTGAGAGATCAATTGGCTAGAAGATTAAATACAAGATGAAGAAACAACTAAGTTAAGAAATAAATTTATGTTATAAACCTATTAATTTTACAAAATAAAACATACATACACTTGTGAATTGTTTTATTATTTAAATACAATTATAATACTTAAAACTATGCAAATAAATCTATCCATACTTCTACAATTACCTATTCATCACTATATTTTCATTATCCATTTTTTTTCTACCTTATTTTTTATTTATTTATTATTTATTGGACAGCCAGAGAAAATTACATGAAATAGATCTTAGAATTAACTGAAACAATAATGACACATGTAAAAATCTTTTGAAGTCCACCACATTATGCTCCAAAAAGTTAATAATGTACAGACAGATATCATAAACATTTATAATATTATTATGCTAACTACAAATTAAATTATGAAACATTTTAAGTTAAATATTAATAATAAAAATTGTACAAATATACAAATAGCTCTAACCACTATTTCTGTATTCTGCTCAGTTTCCTGTTGGAAAGCCTGGCATTCACTGTCTGATCTCAAAAAATCTTGTCATATCCGATAGTATTTTTGTTCGGGTCTTGGTCTTCTCTGGATCGGAGAAGGCAGGTCTTGCAAACAGCCTCTATGCCACCGACGGGGCGTTTGTGGCTAGGGCGTAGGGCTCGGATGCTGAGGGCGCGGTCGCGAGCACTGGTGCATGGCAGATATGTAGGTACTAGACAGTGGTACGCCACGGCCCCTAAGAACTGGCTCGCTCATATCTACCAAAGGGTGGCCTGCAATAATAAAAACCATTCAAATAAATATTTCAAAAAGTCTTTTAAAGTATAATGTAGATAGATTTTAGAAGTATATAAAGTAAGGAAGTAAGTAGAAAAATTATAGGAACCTGTTTCTTCCAACGCTGATTGAACTGATTGAGGTGCAGCTGGACTGCTGATTGGCCGAGACTCACTCTGACAACTATCCACACACAGGGGCGTACAGGTGGGTTGGGCTGATGTCCCTAGCCGATTTCAGTCATCCAGGGCTAAAATAATAAAATGATTAAAAAGTGTTCGGACAAAGGTCTTGTTACAATCCCAGTATAGCCATATGAAATTAATATTAAACTCATTGGTATTTGTGTCTTGTCTAAGATAAAAGCATTTATGTCTGGTGGTGGTTCAGTGACTTCTTCCTGTAGCAGCTTGAGTGACTATAATACCAAGTACATTTTGATCTTATTCCATAAGTTTGGGGCCACCACCATTTTGCTGAGCAGCTTGGGCTGCTTTCTTCTTGGTATTATTATATTATCACTCCACACCTTTACACAAACAAGTACATATATCATTCAAGAAGGCCAGGTAGACAGGAAGCAATGGTTGTAAATGAAATAAAAATGGAATTTAGATTTGATAATGAATGAAAATCAAATTATTTAATATGAGAGGAATATGATAATAATAAATTAAATGGTACACACTTTTCTCCATTTGTCTGCAATTTTAGTTTCTCCAGTAGCGTCGGCATTTAGGTGTTGGGTTAGTCCTGCCCAACGCTATATATTTGTGACCTTTCATTGGGGCCCTTCAGTGGGCTTATTAGTCATCATACCTACAAAAAAACAATACTCTCAGATAGAACCAACCACATTACGTTATAAAATACCCAATATCTGATTCCTTCTACTCCTACACTTCAAATAAAACCACTTGAAATGAAATATTTCTCCAAAACAACTTTCTGACAAACGCCTGAAATTACAAAACTAAAATGATGTTTACATACCTTTCCATAAACTCCAGTCTAGTATCCCAATTACTAGTGGAGTGATTGCAACGCATAAGTTCTCATTTTATGAACATTAAGGGATTGAAATACGTTTAAACTATTTAAAATAAGTTTGTTTATTAAACAAACAAACCAATCCCAAACAAAATCATTTGCACTGACAGGCGATGTCACTTGTCAGTAAGAAAAATAAGCCATACAAATTGAATATCATCTTTTTGTTGAGCTCCATGCGCTTTTCTATAACTTTTAGAATTAGTAGGATTATATGAGCATTTTTCAGAATCTATCGTACTTTGTCTTATTAGTATAGTTAGAAAGAAACAGCTACATTCGGTGTGAATGAATGACGTGTCTAACACATCATTCAAAAAAACTTGTAACGTATTCGAGCGTACTATGCAAGTGGCGTTTTGTTTGTTGCAACCCATGGTACCGCTTCTATCGAAAACGTGCGTTTTGCGTTCGTACTGTTACTATCGCGAGGCATACTGTAAGTATTCTATAGCAAACTCATGGTAGCGCTACTGTAGCGCTACCATGGGTTTTCAAAGTGACAGCTACGGTATCGACCGCGTAAAGATTTGTATGAAAAAATCTAAAGCGCCCCTAGCGGTCAGTTTAAGAACTTTAAATCGGTACCATGAGTTTAGTACGGTTTAATACTTGATAGGTTTTTAACCTATCGAAATCTACAGGCACTCTCGTATGATCTTTTTGTATGGAAATCGGTACCATGAGTTACAAATTTGACAGATGTCATACGGAAATACCAATACCGCTATAGTAGCGTAGCTCACTGGCAAATTGATAAGTGAAAAGCCGTATACTTGACCTAACCTAACCTAACTTATAACTAAAATAATTAATTTTTGTGAAAATAATGTCGGCAATTAGATATTTTGGATGGAATATGTTAACGGCAGCTGCATTTTCGAGATGAACAACGCGAACAGGAAAGTTTTCAAGCTGGCATGAGAAAGAGAATCCCGTGGAACACATAAGAAAATAATTTCATAAAATGTTAAATAATATAGGCTCAATAAGGGCCGCTTTAGAGGATTTTTGTGATTACTTACACGGATTTGAAATCTACACAAAGAGTGTTATTGGAATCCAAGGTAAGGCGTGTTGGAATCCGTGTTGATTAACTTAGGTTATCATTACATAGGTATACATCTAATAAATTAAATAAACACATTTTTATTTGCAGGGTTGCACATGGTAGATACCTAAGAGTTACTGGATTAGCAAAGCATTTCTCACAAGAAGCCATAAGTGTATATATTGAAGAAGTCACAGTAGGATTGAACCATCCTAATATTTTGAAAAGATTTATCCATTTTCCTACAACATATCAAGAGAGAGACACCATCAAGCAAAGGTAGGTAAATAAATAAAGTAATTGGCTTACTCTCTCTACTTAGTTCTTTCATCACTCTCCTGCCCTTGTCCCACGCTAAGTGGGGTCTGCTCAACATGTATATTTCTTTCACTGAGGACTCCCATATCATCTCTCACGCAATCCATCCATGTCTTCTTCGGCCTTCTTCTACTATTATGTCTATTGTCATTATATTCTAGCTGAAAATCAGCGCTATCTAGGTTCCGGGATCCTAGAAAATTAATCTCTCTACTTAGTTCTTTGTTTGTTTTTTAAAATCATTATTTAAAAATCAATAATTTAATTTGAAATTTTAGTTTTTACAGTAGGCAAGTATGGAATACCAGGGGTGTTAGGATGCATTGATGGCTGTCATTTTAAAATATTTACTCCTAGTAAAGAAGAGGAGCACCTATATTATTGTACAAAACACTATCATTCAATGAATATGCAAATGGAAGGTAAATATGTGTGCATATGATGTTTATTTACCTACTATATTCATAAATATGGAAAATTACTTATACAGATTTGTGACCACTACTGATTAATTTTATCAGTTAATGCTAAGTATGGAGGTGCAACTCATGATTCTTTCATATGGTAAAATAGTGGCATTAACTTAGTACAATCCTAGCAGAGGCACAATGAAATCACATAGCTTTTGGGTAAGTCCTGGATTGTATACAAATATCTAACATCCATAATTAGGTAATATTCTTAAACGATGCATGTGCAAGTATTAACATACCAATAATATTTTGACAGGTGATTCGGGTTACCCTCAAAGGCCATGGTTAATGTCACCATATTTAAATCCAGCCCACAACTCTACTGAGGAATCTTTCAATGCAAAACACACCTCTGCAAGAGTTGTTATTGACAATACTTTTGGGCGATTAGAGTACAATATAGCTATAAAATTTCATGTTTCAGAACCACAAGAAACGGATGTGTTTCTAAACAGCCCCGTGGTAAATTAATGTATTTCCCATGTATAATCCTGATTTTAAAAGTGCCTTTTTATGTATTATAACCATTGTTTTACTTTGGCAGAAATATTTGATCAACAAGTGGAGTTTATAGAAAATGATGGTACCAGTGCCTTACTATTGGGCAGAGCATTGAGAGATCAATTGGCTAGAAGATTAAATACAAGATGAAGAAACAACTAAGTTAAGAAATAAATTTATGTTATAAACCTATTAATTTTACAAAATAAAACATACATACACTTGTGAATTGTTTTATTATTTAAATACAATTATAATACTTAAAACTATGCAAATAAATCTATCCATACTTCTACAATTACCTATTCATCACTATATTTTCATTATCCATTTTTTTTCTACCTTATTTTTTATTTATTTATTGGACAGCCAGAGAAAATTACATGAAATAGATCTTAGAATTAACTGAAACAATAATGACACATGTAAAAATCTTTTGAAGGCCACCACATTATGCTCCAAAAAGTTAATAATGTACAGACAGATATCATAAACATTTATAATATGCTAACTACAAATTAAATTATGAAACATTTCAAGTTAAATATTAATAATAAAAATTGTACAAATATACAAATAGCTCTAACCACTATTTCTGTATTCTGCTCAGTTTCCTGTTGGAAAGCCTGGCATTCACTGTCTGATCTCAAAAAATCTTGTCATATCCGATAGTATTTTTGTTCGGGTCTTGGTCTTCTCTGGATCGGAGAAGGCAGGTCTTGCAAACAGCCTCTATGCCACCGACGGGGCGTTTGTGGCTAGGGCGTAGGGCTCGGATGCTGAGGGCGCGGTCGCGAGCACTGGTGCATGGCAGATATGTAGGTACTAGACAGTGGTACGCCACGGCCCCTAAGAACTGTCTTGCTCATATCTACCAAAGGATGGCCTGCAATAATAAAAACCATTCAAATAAATATTTCAAAAGTCTTAAAGTATAATGTAGATAGATTTTTAGAAGTATATAAAGTAAGGAAGTAAGTAGAAAAATTATAGGAACCTGTTTCTTCCAACGCTGATTGAACTGATTGAGGTGCAGCTGGACTGCTGATTGGCCGAGACTCACTCTGACAACTATCCACACACAGGGGCGTACAGGTGGGTTGGGCTGATGTCCCTAGCCGATTTCAGTCATCCAGGGCTAAAATAATAAAATGATTAAAAAGTGTTCGGACAAAGGTCTTGTTACAATCCCAGTATAGCCATATGAAATTAATATTAAACTCATTGGTATTTGTGTCTTGTCTAAGATAAAAGCATTTATGTCTGGTGGTGGTTCAGTGACTTCTTCCTGTAGCAGCTTGAGTGACTATAATACCAAGTACATTTTGATCTTATTCCATAAGTTTGGGGCCACCACCATTTTTCTGAGCAGCTTGGGCTGCTTTCTTCTTGGTATTATTATATTATCACTCCACACCTTTACACAAACAAGTACATATATCATTCAAGAAGGCCAGGTAGACAGGAAGCAATGGTTGTAAATGAAATAAAAATGGAATTTAGATTTGATAATGAATGAAAAATCAAATTATTTATTAAGAGAGGAATATGATAATAATAAATTAAATGGTACACACTTTTCTCCATTTGTCTGCAATTTTAGTTTCTCCAGTAGCGTCGGCATTTAGGTGTTGGGTTAGTCCTGCCCAACGCTATATATTTGTGACCTTTTCATTGGGGCCCTTCAGTGGGCTTATTAGTCATCATACCTACAAAAAACAATACTCTCAGATAGAACCAACCACATTACGTTATAAAATACCCAATATCTGATTCCTTCTACTCCTACACTTCAAATAAAACCACTTGAAATGAAATATTTCTCCAAAACAACTTTCTGACAAACGCCTGAAATTACAAAACTAAAATGATGTTTACATACCTTTCCATAAACTCCAGTCTAGTATCCCAATTACTAGTGGAGTGATTGCAACGCATAAGTTCTCATTTTATGAACATTAAGGGATTGAAATACGTTTAAACTATTTAAAATAAGTTTGTTTATTAAACAAACAAACCAATCCCAAACAAAATCATTTGCACTGACAGGCGATGTCACTTGTCAGTAAGAAAAATAAGCCATACAAATTGAATATCATCTTTTTGTTGAGCTCCATGCGCTTTTCTATAACTTTTAGAATTAGTAGGATTATATGAGCATTTTTTCAGAATCTATCGTACTTTGTCTTATTAGTATAGTTAGAAAGAAACAGCTACATTCGGTGTGAATGAATGACGTGTCTAACACATCATTCAAAAAAACTTGTAACGTATTCGAGCGTACTTGCATAGTGGCGTTTTGTTTGTTGCAACCCATGGTACCGCTTCTATCGAAAACGTGCGTTTTGCGTTCGTACTATTACTATCGCGAGGCATACTGTAAGTATTCTATAGCAAACTCATGGTAGCGCTACTGTAGCGCTACCATGGGTTTTCAAAGTGACAGCTACGGTATCGACCGCGTAAAGATTTGTATGAAAAAATCTAAAGCGCCCCTAGCGGTCAGTTTAAGAACTTTAAATCGGTACCATGAGTTTAATACGGTTTAATACTCGATAGGTTTTTAACCTATCGAAATCTACAGGCACTCTCGTTTGATCTTTTTGTATGGAAATCGGTACCATGAGTTACAAATTTGACAGATGTCATACGGAAATACCAATACCGCTATAGTAGCGTAGCTCACTGGCAAATTGAAGAGTGAAAAGCCGTATACTTGACCTAACCTAACCTAACTTATAACTAAAATAATTAATTTTTGTGAAAATAATGTCGGCAATTAGATATTTTGGATGGAATATGTTAACGGCAGCTGCATTTCGAGATGAACAACGCGAACAGGAAAGTTTTCAAGCTGGCATGAGAAAGAGAATCCCGTGGAACACATAAGAAAATAATTTCATAAAATGTTAAATAATATAGGCTCAATAAGGGCCGCTTTAGAGGATTTTTGTGATTACTTACACGGATTTGAAATCTACACAAAGAGTGTTATTGGAATCCAAGGTAAGGCGTGTTGGAATCCGTGTTGATTAACTTAGGTTATCATTACATAGGTATACATCTAATAAATTAAATAAACACATTTTTATTTGCAGGGTTGCACATGGTAGATACCTAAGAGTTACTGGATTAGCAAAGCATTTCTCACAAGAAGCCATAAGTGTATATATTGAAGAAGTCACAGTAGGATTGAACCATCCTAATATTTTGAAAAGATTTATCCATTTTCCTACAACATATCAAGAGAGAGACACCATCAAGCAAAGGTAGGTAAATAAATAAAGTAATTGGCTTACTCTCTCTACTTAGTTCTTTCATCACTCTCCTGCCCTTGTCCCACGCTAAGTGGGGTCTGCTCAACATGTATATTTCTTTCACTGAGGACTCCCATATCATCTCTCACGCAATCCATCCATGTCTTCTTCAGCCTTCTTCTACTATTATGTCTATTGTCATTATATTCTAGCTGAAAATCAGCGCTATCTAGGTTCCGGGATCCATACTTTTTTGTTTATTAAATTAATCTCACTACTTAGTTCTTTGTTTGTTTTTTAAAATCATTATTTAAAAATCAATAATTTAATTTGAAATTTTAGTTTTTACAGTAGGCAAGTATGGAATACCAGGGGTGTTAGGATGCATTGATGGCTGTCATTTTAAAATATTTACTCCTAGTAAAGAAGAGGAGCACCTATATTATTGTACAAAACACTATCATTCAATGAATATGCAAATGGAAGGTAAATATGTGTGAATATGATGTTTATTTACCTACTATATTCATAAATATGGAAAATTACTTATACAAACCTTGTTATTTCAGATTTGTGACCACTACTGATTAATTTTATCAGTTAATGCTAAGTACGGAGGTGCAACTCATGATTCTTTCATATGGTAAAATAGTGGCATTAACTTAGTACAATCCTAGCAGAGGCACAATGAAATCACATAGCTTTTGGGTAAGTCCTGGATTGTATACAAATATCTAACATCCATAATTAGGTAATATTCTTAAACGATGCATGTGCAAGTATTAACATACCAATAATATTTTGACAGGTGATTCGGGTTACCCTCAAAGGCCATGGTTAATGTCACCATATTTAAATCCAGCCCACAACTCTACTGAGGAATCTTTCAATGCAAAACACACCTCTGCAAGAGTTGTTATTGACAATACTTTTGGGCGATTAGAGTACAATATAGCTATAAAATTTCATGTTTCAGAACCACAAGAAACGGATGTGTTTCTAAACAGCCCCGTGGTAAATTAATGTATTACCCATGTATAATCCTGATTTTAAAAGTGCCTTTTTATGTATTATAACCATTGTTTTACTTTGGCAGAAATATTTGATCAACAAGTGGAGTTTATAGAAAATGATGGTAGCAGTAGCATATTATTGGGCAGAGCATTGAGAGATCAATTGGCTAGAAGATTAAATACAAGATGAAGAAACAACTAAGTTAAGAAATAAATTTATGTTATAAACCTATTAATTTTACAAAATAAAACATACATACACTTGTGAATTGTTTTATTATTTAAATACAATTATAATACTTAAAACTATGCAAATAAATCTATCCATACTTCTACAATTACCTATTCATCACTATATTTTCATTATCCATTTTTTTTCTACCTTATTTTTTATTTATTTATTGGACAGCCAGAGAAAATTACATGAAATAGATCTTAGAATTAACTGAAACAATAATGACACATGTAAAAACTCTTTTGAAGGCCACCACATTATGCTCCAAAAAGTTAATAATGTACAGACAGATATCATAAACATTTATAATATGCTAACTACAAATTAAATTATGAAACATTTCAAGTTAAATATTAATAATAAAAATTGTACAAATATACAAATAGCTCTAACCACTATTTCTATATTCTGCTCAGTTTCCTGTTGGAAAGCCTGGCATTCACTGTCTGATCTCAAAAAATCTTGTCATATCCGATAGTATTTTTGTTCGGGTCTTGGTCTTCTCTGGATCGGAGAAGGCAGGTCTTGCAAACAGCCTCTATGCCACCGACGGGGCGTAGGGCTCGGATGCTGAGGGCGCGGTCGCGAGCACTGGTGCATGGCAGATATGTAGGTACTAGACAGTGGTACGCCACGGCCCCTAAGAACTGTCTTGCTCATATCTACCAAAGGATGGCCTGCAATAATAAAAACCATTCAAATAAATATTTCAAAAAGTCTTTTAAAGTATAATGTAGATAGATTTTAGAAGTATATAAAGTAAGGAAGTAGGTAAGTAGAAAAATTATAGGAACCTGTTTCTTCCAACGCTGATTGAACTGATTGAGGTGCAGCTGGACTGCTGATTGGCCGAGACTCACTCTGACAACTATCCACACACAGGGGCGTACAGGTGGGTTGGGCTGATGTCCCTAGCCGATTTCAGTCATCCAGGGCTAAAATAATAAAATGATTAAAAAGTGTTCGGACAAAGGTCTTGTTACAATCCCAGTATAGCCATATGAAATTAATATTAAACTCATTGGTATTTGTGTCTTGTCTAAGATAAAAGCATTTATGTCTGGTGGTGGTTCAGTGACTTCTTCCTGTAGCAGCTTGAGTGACTATAATACCAAGTACATTTTGATCTTATTCCATAAGTTTGGGGCCACCACCATTTTTCTGAGCAGCTTGGGCTGCTTTCTTCTTGGTATTATTATATTATCACTCCACACCTTTACACAAACAAGTACATATATCATTCAAGAAGGCCAGGTAGACAGGAAGCAATGGTTGTAAATGAAATAAAAATGGAATTTAGATTTGATATAATGAATGAAAATCAAATTATTTAATATGAGAGGAATATGATAATAATAAATTAAATGGTACACACTTTTCTCCATTTGTCTGCAATTCTAGTTTCTCCAGTAGCGTCGGCATTTAGGTGTTGAGTTAGTCCTGCCCAACGCTATATATTTGTGACCTTTCATTGGGGCCCTTCAGTGGGCTTATTAGTCATCATACCTACAAAAAACAATACTCTCAGATAGAACCAACCACATTACGTTATAAAATACCCAATATCTGATTCCTTCTACTCCTACACTTCAAATAAAACCACTTGAAATGAAATATTTCTCCAAAACAACTTTCTGACAAACGCCTGAAATTACAAAACTAAAATGATGTTTACATACCTTTCCATAAACTCCAGTCTAGTATCCCAATTACTAGTGGAGTGTTTGCAACGCATAAGTTCTCATTTTATGAACATTAAGGGATTGAAATACGTTTAAACTATTTAAAATAAGTTTGTTTAGTAAACAAACAAACCAATCCCAAACAAAATCATTTGCACTGACAGGCGATGTCACTTGTCAGTAAGAAAAATAAGCCATACAAATTGAATATCATCTTTTTGTTGAGCTCCATGCGCTTTTCTATAACTTTTAGAATTAGTAGGATTATATGAGCATTTTTCAGAATCTATCGTACTTTGTCTTATTAGTATAGTTAGAAAGAAACAGCTACATTCGGTGTGAATGAATGACGTGTCTAACACATCATTCAAAAACTTGTAACGTATTCGAGCGTACTATGCAAGTGGCGTTTTATTTGTTGCAACCCATGGTACCGCTTCTATCGAAAACGTGCGTTTTGCGTTCGTACTGTTACTATCGCGAGGCATACTGTAAGTATTCTATAGCAAACTCATGGTAGCGCTACTGATTCTGACTGACCAAACAAATAGGTAGGCAAAATAGTGTGCGACATACACACAATTATTTATAGTTACAGTTATCTATACCTATTAATTTTATAAAGCTGAAGAGTCTCTCAGACTCAGAGAAGCGGATCTCAGGAACTACTGGTTCTAAATGAAAAATATTTTTGTCTTGGATAGACCATTTCTCGAGGTTAGCTATACCATACTATACATCACGCTTTGCGACCAATAGCAGTAAATAAACAATGGAAAATGTGTAAAAAAAAAAGGGGAAACGCGGCAAAGTTGCTAGCACAGCTAGTAGAAGTAAAATATTTTTTTTTCATTAATTTAAGAATAAAATTAGGTCTTAAATTAATGAAAAAAATATATTTTAATACTTATACTTATTTTAATAGAAAACCATTTCAAATAGCGTCTTCAACGATAATGTAGGTCATATTTTATCAATCTAGATTTGGGATGATGACTCTAAAAACGAAGGTAAGACCTTTTTCGGAGGTGGTAGCGCCTATACATACATAGGTCTAACGTGTACCATAATTAATAAATAAATTGGCAATCGCAGAGTTTCGGTAGACCCCTGGACATTGCACCTTCGTCCAGGAATACAGGAACATTGTTTGGTAATCTTTTTATTAAACTACTAGCGACCCGCCCTCGCTTCGCTTCGGGGATATCTCTATCTCTATGTAATATATTTTAACTACGTAAGAGAAATCTATTTTTTTTTATCTAAAAAAGCCTATGACACTCAGGGATAGTGTAGCTTGCGAACGGTGAAATAATTTTTCAAATCAGTGCAGTAGTTTCGGTGCCTATTCAAAACCAAACAAGAAATCAAACCTTTCCTCTTTATAATATTATTATTATATGGATGCCTACATCGCATGCTGGCTAGCTGAGCGGGTCACTCCCCGAGGGCCACGTTCCCGGAGATACGTCCCGGAGGGCCACGAATGGCCAATAGAAAGGAAAGGGCTTTCCATTGATCATTCGTGGCCCTCCGGGACGTGGCCCTCCGGGAGCGTGGGCCTCGGGGAGTGACCCAGCTGAGCGCGGTGGCGGCAACCACGCGACTTTTTTCTAATATGTACTTGCATTTTTAAACTCGTGATATCTTCCGAATTAAATGTCCGAATTGAATAATTCAAAAAGTTATAAAAAGGTATTGAAGCCGTCTTGAATATAAAGTAACTTATTTTTTTAAGGATTAATACCAAGGTACAAATAAAGAGCCCTTTCAAGCGGCGGCATATAAATTAATTTTTTAGAATAAAAAACCGCTTGCTGTGACATAACTATAATATTTAGACATATGCTGTCGCGACACTTTTTGTAGATAATGATGAGTTCTGCAAAGTCTTAGTAAATGGTTTTGTTCTATCTTCAATAGTTTTCGCAGCGCAGGCGACGTAAGGAATTTTTCAGGTCTATTTTTTTACACCTTGGGTTACATTATTGAAGTTTTAGTAAGGATCCCTATTTTTTAAAAAAATATAATATAGCCTATGTTACTTCTGAATAATGCAGCTTTCTAATGGTGAAAAAATTATTGCAATCGGTCCAGTAGTTTTTGAGTTTATTCATTACAAACATACAAAAATACAAATCTTTCCTCTTTATAATATTAGTATAGATATAGAAGTATAGATATAGATTTTATTTAGCTCACCCCGTTTGTTTTATATATTTCTTGGGTAGTAAATTTAGTAACTCAAATTTCACCTTCCTGTCAACCGATTAATCTGAAATTTAGTACACACCTTTAGTTTTGATGACAATACAATATAGTAATATCAATAACATTGTAAATCCAAGATGGCCACCGCTACAAAATGGCGGCCTAGGTACATATTTTCTAAAACCCCCCAATATGGGTATCAAATGAAAGGGCTTCACTATTAGAATACTGTTATTATGTCAAAATTTCAAATTCAAGATCGAAGCTGTTGCAAAATTATTGATGCACTTAATTAAATATCTACTAAAAACTAGAAAATAAAAATCGGTAAAAAAAACTTTTAAGTTAAACGGTTAATAATAACTGGGACCACCTAAGTATGTTGATTGGTAAGGTGTAACTATTTATTTTCTAGTTTTCAGTGCAAATAAAATAAAACCGTTTAAAAGTTTTTTTTTAACTGATTTTTTACATCTAAGTGCGGAACCGCGCGCGAGAATCCCGCTACGTAAATATCCGTAAAGATAACACATAGGCAGGTAAATAATATCTATCATTGGACCACGCACCCCAAGCAGACCCATACCAGGGTGTTTCTAATGATAAGTTATATTTTAAATCGTAAGTAGGTATGATTAGATCAAGGCCGGTTCGGCCTACTTTAGGCCAACCCTAAACTGAAATGAAAAAATATTATTCTTCTGTCATTGTAATTCCTTCATGAGTTTTCTACCTTGATCTTGCATATAAAATTAATAAATGAATATAAAACTGTGACAGACATGCAATAATCTTTTAGGTATCCCCTCCTAGATATATTTTTTTTATTCAAGAGAGGTTAAAAGGCCTTTTAAAGGCCTCTAAAAGTTGTGATGATATTCTATTCTCATTGCAATGTAGCCAGTATAGAATCGTAGATAAAGTTCATTTTACTAAATTTAAACTTATATTAGACAGTCGCCTGTGGCGCAAATAATCTGCGCAAGTTGCGCGTGCTGCCACCTGTGAGCTAGCTAGAAAAAACATAAAAAAAATGTTGCTACATTATTGTACAATGGATTCTTTGGTAGTTTAATGATACCGTGAAGACGTGATAATAAGTCCGCTGCCATTCTTTAGGATACTTTCCTAAAACTAAAACACATTTTAGCTTTAAAAGCCATTATGTTAAATTTTACTCTTCAAATAATATTAGTATTGTCTATTCATTGCGCTAACATTACTCATTTGTAATAAAACTAATGAATCGAAATAATTAAATTATTTTCAAATATAATAATTGTTTTCGTAATTAGAAATAAAGCGAATTTTACGGGTTAGACTCGCGTGTAGTTTTTCAAAACATATTATACAGAGACCCGAAGTTTTGACCTCCTAACAGCGCTCGTGGTTACGGGCAAGACTCATCACATATCTAACACCTGCATTGGGCTTATTATGCTAGATTTGGTGGACGTGACGGTTTTGAACTATCCGTTTTTTAAATTTATCGGTTTTATGTTACGTTCGAAAGGATGTTATTGATATATTTTATAAACTATTGAATAAACAATAAAAAATATTATTTAGTGCCATGCGACATCACTACATAGTAAACTACTACATATGAAGCAAAGTCACTTCCCGCGTCTGTCTGTCCCCATGTGTGCTTAAATCTTTAAAACACAATGGATTTTGATGCGGTTTTTAGGGTTCCGTAACTAAGTGGCGAAAAACGGAAGCCTTATATATTCGTCAGTATGTCTGTCTGTCTGTCCGTCCGAATGTCACTTTTTAACAGATAGAGGAATTTAAGAGGACGAGGAGGAAGGTTTTTATGTATGACATACACGAAACGAAGCGGCGGGTCACTAGTAAACAAGAAAAATAACATGTAAATGATACAAATATTAAGAAAACTGAAAATTTCCGGGATATTCAGACTCACGGAGGAGTTCACCCGTGATCATGGCGCTTGCAACTGTGCCGAAATATTGGGAGTTCATTAAAACAAAACAACATAGTGAATATCAAGGACATTTTCAGATTGCTAATGTGTGTAGCCATGGCAGTTTAAAACAAATATTAAGTCCTTTAGATAAATAATTTTCAGGTCATTTAATTTCAAATGTACAACCTTTATTATATCGAGCCTCTAACTTCAACATTGTCCTCTGAAATACGTTTTTCAATTTAGATAAAAATGATAAAAATTTGTTGTGTGTGTAATGTTACGTTGTTAAATATTCTAATAATACATTGTATGAAACAATACTAAAAATATCTTAAAATGAATTAGGAAATGTTTAGATTAGCGTACATTCATTTTACACTTAAAGCTGTAGTTATTTATAAAACAAATAAAGTATACTAACGTCAGTCTGTAGTCAAATATACTTATAAAAAGACGTGTGGCACTCGGGGACTGCCGCGGTATAGCTATTGCATAGCATCGTCCGATTTTGGAGCAGCTCGTCTCGATTCGTGCGAGTTTCGTAGAGTCGTACAATACGTCTAACCGCACGCACACAAACACCGTGACGAAGGCTACCGAACTGAAACGACGTTAGACGATTGTGAGGATTTTTCGTTACGGAATTTCTTGGTTCGTTCGCCGCGCTCAAAGCCCGCGATATAAGCTATGCAATCGTTTAATAATTATACTACTGGCTGCTGTGTATAATAATATCTATTATGAATATTTGAAATGAAAATGTTTACTATGTTTCCATAAATTATCGAGTTCCCTATATCTCACAGAAAACGTGGTAAATATTCCAGACATATTAATTTTTCGAATAAGAAAGTTATAATTTTTTACTACTCTCATATTCAACCTATATCAGAAAAAAATATAATGTTGGAGAAAAAATTATTATAACTTCTTAAAATTAATATTAATCCAATCAGAAGGTTTACTTTTGGAAGGCGATTACACAAATTAGGTTTTTTTACTAACTCTTGTATGTAGGATTTTGTTATTCTTGTAAATTTATTTCTACAAAATCAATAATTATGTAGTAATAAAAAAAGCGATGTAAATTTATAGTTTGTCGTGGGTAAAATAGTAGTTTTTGGTAGATTTCAGTAGTTTTTAGATGAAAAAATGGTAACACTGCCATAATTGACCGCCACCCGTGAGCAAATCGTTCGCTCGATCTCGCTCTGTCGATCGAGTCCGTTTGTGGAAGCCATTTTATTCTTGTGAATGTGACAAAGTATTTTTGGGGATTTTGTATTCAAATTATTCGTGTCAATGTGTGCCTGCAACGAAAGGCTATTGTGACGTGTGAAAGTGATCGAAAAGTTAAGAATGTACGTGTTTCAAATCGGTTTGTGTTGACCTGCCCCGTTTCTTACGCGGTCGCACCAGGCAGGCATCGATTAGTGCTAAAGGCAGCCTCTAATAACGGCGAATCGAGGCTCCGGACTATTATTTTGCTGTGTGCGCCATGGGCAATAATGCTGCCACCGCTAACAAGAAGGTGGACGCCGCCGAAAGCGTCAAAGAGTTCCTCGACCAGGCCAAAGAGGATTTCGAGGAGAAATGGAAAAAGAATCCTACCAACACCGCCGGACTGAACGACTTCGAGCGGATAAAGACGCTCGGCACGGGCTCCTTCGGCCGAGTCATGATAGTCCAACATAAACCCACGAAAGAATATTACGCTATGAAAATATTAGATAAGCAAAAAGTCGTAAAACTGAAGCAGGTTGAGCATACACTTAATGAGAAACGTATATTACAAGCTATCAATTTCCCCTTTTTGGTGAGCCTCAAGTTCCACTTCAAGGACAACTCGAACTTGTACATGGTGTTGGAGTATGTGCCGGGCGGAGAGATGTTCTCGCATTTACGTAAAGTGGGCCGCTTCTCGGAGCCCCACTCGCGCTTCTACGCGGCGCAGATAGTGCTGGCCTTCGAGTACCTGCACTACCTTGACCTCATCTACCGGGACCTCAAGCCGGAGAACTTGCTGATCGACTCGCAGGGCTACCTCAAAGTGACCGACTTCGGGTTCGCCAAGCGAGTCAAAGGTCGTACGTGGACGCTATGCGGAACGCCCGAGTACTTGGCACCGGAGATCATCCTGTCCAAAGGGTACAACAAGGCCGTGGACTGGTGGGCGCTCGGCGTCCTGGTCTACGAGATGGCGGCCGGGTATCCGCCCTTCTTCGCCGACCAGCCGATCCAGATCTACGAAAAGATCGTCTCCGGGAAGGTCCGCTTCCCGTCGCACTTCGGCTCGGATCTCAAGGATCTGCTGCGCAACCTCCTGCAGGTAGACCTCACTAAACGCTACGGCAACCTGAAAGCGGGCGTTAACGACATCAAAGGTCACAAGTGGTTCGCCAGCACCGACTGGATCGCCGTCTTCCAAAAGAAGATCGAGGCGCCCTTCATCCCGCGCTGCAAGGGCCCTGGAGACACTAGTAACTTTGACGACTACGAGGAGGAAGCATTACGTATCTCATCGACTGAGAAGTGTGCGAAGGAGTTCGCCGAGTTCTGAGCGCGTAGCTGGTGCCTGCGAGCGGACACTACCGTGAGTAGGTGTTTTGTATTAGTGAATCTTCCGTGACATTGTCGTGGAACGTGCCGTGTGTGCCAGCAGCTTGGGGTGATCATAGACGCTGAAGCGCACCCCGCTGGCATCTCCGATGAAACAAGTTCAGAGTGTAAGCAAGATGGTAGTAGAATTGGTTTCCGATGTTTTGGTGGAGTTCATTTGCTTTGTGCCCTATCGAGTTGACGTTACATAGCAAATAGAAGGAGAAGATTTCTCATTCTGGTGATATTCCCGTTACGTTGTGTTTCACTTCCATGCCCACACTTACACTGAGCACTCACTGTGATTATTATTGTTTATTTCAAGTAAATTGTAGTTTGCTGATGATAGCATTGGGATGTGGTGAGCTTATACATATTTATATATATTTTATATTATTTATACAAAAATCAAATTACAGCTTTGTATTTAATGATCGAAATTTTCGTATTGCTTTTAAGGTAAAATCTTCACAATTAAATATTTCTATTATGACTTTTTGTCTAAGACCATACATCACTAAACCATCAATTTAGAGCTATTTTGATCACTAATTCTTAGTTTATATGAATTTCCTAAAAACTTCTTGAAGGATTGTTATTATAGGTTTTAATTGATTAGACATTTGTTATTGGTTTTATTTAAAGATATATTGTTGTATCAGTTGATATTTTATGTAAGGAACTGTAACTACATCAACATATTGAAGAGATTAATTTATTGTATATGTATAATGTAGTTGTGTTCATTTGTGCAATTTGACTTATGTGTTTGTGATCTGATGATGTGAGGATTCATTTCAATTTAAATGTAATTTGTATTAGTTCCTTATTTTGTAGGTTTAAATGTATTTTTATTGTGAAATCTGAATATAATGATACATCTGCAGCCAGATTGTGTAGCAACCTTCAAGCTGAACACTAAAACTTATTGTTAGCATCAGTTTTTTAAAAGCAATAAATTTACAAGACAATCTCTTGAACATATTCCAACTACAACTGTAGCAGTGTTTTCAATGTGTTTCATGTGTAAAGTTATTTATTCAACATTCAAGCCCAGCACAAAATAAATCATGAGAGAGTTTTTATATTTGGAACGTGCCCCCAGTTTTAGTTGGAATATGTTAACATTTCCTAGTAGTAAATCTCTTAATACGCCACAGCGGCTATATCTTGTCTGAGACTGATGTTACCAATAAGAGTAAGAGTGATTGTCCGTGGGGATCGCAACACAACCGTTCCCACCTGCAGCGTGATAGGTGCAGCGATGATAACTGGCAATGTTTATTAAAAGTTTGTTAGCTATTAGATGTAGGACTTTGAATCCAGGCTGTACAAATAAATATCTAGTTATTTGTAGTGCATTTTACATTGTGAAAACATCGTGCGCGTCTGTGGTAATAGTCATTAGGTTGATATATCCTGGGAAGGTTACTTAAATCTGCACATTTACATTTCCTGTAACTTTCAATATTCTCATATTTTTTTTATTTAATCTGACTGTGTATCAAGTGGTAGTCAGTGTTGACAAAATTAATGATTAAAATTAAATATCATATCATATTGTACACTAAAATTTTTTCTAATTATTGTCCATGTGTTATTATTATTATTGTAATTTGATTATATTGTAATAGGTATTTCAATGTTTACTTTTTCTAAACCTAACCAGATAAATAGTACTGACTTGTTATATTATATCAAATTAAAATTATGACTTTGTTAGCTAGTTTGACCATTTTATTTTGTGACATGGTATTTTTTTACACTTTAGATTAAAATGTATGCAATATCTTTATTTAATAAGCTTGCTACTTGTCTGGTTGGGCAATGCCTGTTTTGTATATTGAAAACTATTTAAAATAAGTTACCAATGTTTACTGCTAAAGGATCTTTAAAACATGAGCACTAAGCTTACAGAAACAATGTCTTAAGTGGTGAATTTTGGATCACATTTTTAGAAACCAGAATTTAGTAGGTGTGTATTCTGAATCTAATGATTAATCTTTATTGTAATATTTTATTTGGTGCCATAACTTATTTTCTTGGGGATAAACTTTTTATGTAAATATTTAGATTTAACTAAGAGTTCTTTTGGTAATGTGCTTAGTTTTAATAGGACATTATCATATAATCATTGCCACTTCAGTCAAAAATTAATAACCGTCGCATTTGTCAGTATTATACTTTTACACCATCGGTGAGACATAGGATTCAAAGTATGTATCAATATTCTTCAAAGTAACTAGTCACTCATACTTTATTGTTTTCTTAAATGCGACAATTTAATGTGGTAATAGCTTGGTGTCTAAGGCTTTAGATTTTATTAGGTAACATTATTAGATTGATTAGGTATTTATGTTCCTCGTTACCCTACGCCTGAGTTGTTCCTTCCCCTCCACCATAGAATGTTTTCTGTAATAATTATCGTAGGTAGGTATTACGATTAACAGTTTTATGAATCAAACTATTCTCAGATCACTTTCAAGCCATTGTGTGCTGTGGAAATTGTTCAATCCGTTTTTCAATGTGAAATCGAAATCTATTGTTTACCTTTATACCATTAATGATTGCCTATTTTTGTATGAGAGTGAGGTTCACCATTTGGACATTGTTTATTATAGTGCTGCAAAAGCATTTCGAGATCGCGTTTTCGTGCGTCGCGCGGCGGTTTTTGTGCCGTCTCAATTTATTAATAACAATTATTTTTTAAATTGTAAGGATAATAAGAATTTCTGATGTGTACCCTTCGTCACTATTATCATTGTATATAACTAGAGTGATTGTGTCCCCGGTAATTAGATATTTGATATCGGCTTGATATCCGCAGACCTTCATTCCAGTAGCTTCACACCTTGCTCATCAACACAATGTGAACGTTCTAATGTGAACATTTTAAAGCCATTTTGGATATTATAAACTTTAGTGTGACAGTATGTGTATTTGCGAACAGTTGTCTTTTTATATCTGTGCGTATTAATATTAAAATGTTCACGTCTAGATCTATTATATCGAGTGCCTATAGCATTGAAGTTCAAGTGTAAAAAGTCAGTTAATTTCAGTAATTATTTGTCACCATGTATTGATCTTCCATAAAATTACGATGAAATTAAAATATCGATGTAACAGTAAACATTTGTTTAATTTATCGAATTCATATTTGTGATAAGGAGTAGATTTTATGATTAGCAATCCCATTGATTTCAATACTAGGTATGTGCTGAATAATTGAATTGGTACCAAATGAATGTCTTGATTTCGCTAGAACATATATGTTCTGTTGAAACAGAACAGAATGTAATACTAGACGTCATTTGGCATCATTTGCATTTAAAAGTATATTATACTTTTGGCTTCGGTAATTCGTTGCAGACGTTCAAATTGTATACCTATGTATGTAAGTGAATGTTCTTTATCGTGAGTTATGGCTGGTATCACGTTTGACAGAACACGAGCACAATAGTAATAACAACAGTATGACACTTATCATGCGGCTCTGAAATGATCTTTGATATTTAATCGAAATTTTCAGCAGGACTGGCTCAACGAAGTTTCAAATAAACCTTAAATCTCTAGTACTATTGAAACAGGGCTGTGATTATTGTGCTATTATGTCGGAGCTATGTATGTAGTCACTGTACTTTCGTCCTTATGTACTGTGACACGGCATCTGCACGTGGTCCGGTCGGCAGTTTAATACGTGGCTTCCTAATAAAGCGAAATACACCGGTTGTGCCGTCTGCCACTGCCAACAGACAGCGTCAGATCAAAATGAATTGTTTTTACACGTCTTAATTCATATCGGGTGCTATGGAACCCATTTTGGATATATCTTTGGATGTGCGCTTTTATAATTTTGCTCTCTTGTGAGGGGTTGCTTCTGTAGGTTTTTCAATATTGATTACTGAATGGTAATAACTCTATTATCACAAACACTCGGTTGTGATTGCTGTCATATGTAATATTATGTATGTTTCATTGGATTTATTGGGTATTTGTGTTGGTATTCACCTTGCATAATTAAGTTGCATTGTGCCATAAAAATATAAAAATTTCATCTTTTAATTATTCAATTAACCAACTAGTTCTGTACAAAATATTTTGATGTCTTTTCTTCTGTGTGTTTTACTTATAGAACATGTGCCCATTATGTGACAAAGTTGTACACTACGTGGCGGCTAACTAAAATTACTTAATCTAAATGAAGTTAAGATAATCTTCGAGAACAGACACCTCATTAAGAGTTTGTTATTAGCTGTTAACCTGTTGAAATAGGTATTTGTATGTACTTAACATGTTTTTGTATAGATTTCAGATTGAAGTGACGTTTCAGGATAAGCTAATTGTAAATATTATGTTACCGCAAATAAAACAATGTTTCTCTGGAACGTTAGGAACTTTACAAGTCTAAAAATATTTTTAAATACGCATGTTATTGTATGCAATAATTCTTGTGCCAAAATGATATCACCGTGTAGTCTAAACAAGTGTTCTAAAAACTCACGTTTTACGATAGCCGGAGTTCCATTGGAATGAATTTTGTGAAGGTTGTAAATGTTTAGAACAGTCGTTATGAACTATGCACATAATATATATTAGTCTTTAGGGTCTACACGCGATATTAGGAGCAGCAAATTACATAGCTACTTACTGCCCGACATTTCGACTAGGTTACACCAATCAGTTCGCTCGCGACCACGATTGGTGTAACCCAGTCGAAACGTCGGGCAGTAAGTAGCTATGTAATTTGCTACTCCTATTAACGCGTGTAGACCCATAAAGACAAATATTTAGTGTAATGGAATGCGAAAGTCTAAAATCGTATGTACATAATATGTTGCTAACTCTTATATATTTCGACATAAAGTTGCAATTTATTCCATATTTCACATAAGTCTTCATTTAAACGTGTTTATGTAGGTGGGAACGCCGCCGGTTGAATCATCCAAACAAGTAGCCCCAATTACATTTTGCCTGGAGTTTACGAGTCTATTCCAACCACAATTTAAACAGTGCGGTGCTAAAATAATTCGCTAGTATTCAACATTTTACTGAAACTTAGTTGGGTCCAACGGATTATTCAAGAATACTGAGCATAATATTTGAAAGAAGCAGTGTGTTAACGTTCTCTTCTGCTAATATCTTTGCGCAAACAAATCTGACACGCAACATTCATTGTGGGATCTCTGTTTCATTATACAACGATACACAATAGATGCTTAGTTTGAAATACACGTGCCACCAATAGGTATCGCCAGAAACGATTCATTTTCCACTTACAAACATCTGCTCCTGTAGCTTAATGCGTTATTATCCATATCTGCTGCACTGCCAATTAAGGTAATGAATGTTGATTTTCTGTTGATTGCTATGTCGGTGTTTGTTTTGTGATACCTACTACAGCTACTAGCATGCGTGGCATTAATCAGGTTTAAGTTTGGCCGAATTATTTATTATTGCCAGTGGGTGTGTTACCGATAATGGTATGTTCGCTCTCGCAACAGACTGTCGCAACCTTGGAGCTCTGAGAAAGCGCTTGTTACGTAGTTACAGTATGTAATCTTGTGTATGTGCGTTCTGTGTGCTAGTTGAGTGATCTTAGCGCTTGGAATGGACAAGGTCTTCATTCATTACAACATGTTTTTAGGTAGCGCTTAAACCAAGATAGTTAATATCGTGTCAACAGTAATGTGTTGCGACCGCGTTTCATCTGTTGCCTTGTTTATTTTCTGTTCTAAACTAGAACTAGTATCAGTTGGATAGATCTATTGCTACTCCACCTATGAAGCCGGGCTTAGTCCGCTGTCCTGAATAGTTTCCAGTCGAGTGACCACGTATTGCTACGATTCCATTACTTCCAGATGTTTGTGCCAGATGTCCAATTCTCACTCCATTACGTTTTGCGACGTCATTCACAGTACAACACATGCTAATTTCCACATAGAGCGTGATGGTAATAAAATACAAGGTCCGGAGAGGAACCAGTTTCATCTAGATCTCGTTTGCTAGTCAGACGTTGATTTGACGAAAATAATAAGTTGTTATATCGCAAGATCAATTGATATATCGAGAAACTGTAATCAGTCGCAACCTGCCAAGATTGCAACTTAATTAAAATTAGAATGTCTGATCTAGTTGTCGCTAGTGCGGCAAGATTTAATTTGTGTATGTATCTATTTATCTACATCTAATGAACATCTTTGATTGTAATTTCCAAGGAATTGGTTATTCGGCTAAAGAAACTGCATAACTGACGGTGCATAAGACCTCTTTTTTATTGGGAATGATGCCTGCCTGCTATCGCCTTCGTAACTCAATTAATTGAATGATGTGCCAAAATCTATACTAATATTATAAAGCTGAAGAGTTTGATTGTTTGTTTGTTTGAACGCGCTAATCTCAGAAACTACTGGTTCGAATTGAAAAAATCTTTTTGTGTCGTGTAGCTCATTTATCGAGGAAGGCTTTAGGCTATTTACATCACGCTGCGACCAATAGGAGCAAAGATACAATGTAAAATGTGTAAAAAAACGGGGGAAACGCGAACGAAGTCGCTGGCACCGCTAGTTGTTTATATGATCAAAGTTTGTATTGCAGTTTCCACGCTAGTGTCAAACGCCATTCACTTCGGTACTGCGTCAGTCTCATCCAGATACGTCCTGTTTCATTTAGTTCAGAATAATTTTCCTTCCAAGATAGAAAAATATTGTTAAGTGATTCAAATGACTATTAAGATAAGTACAATTT